>OY757316.1:86567050-87231352 GCA_963583905.1 Stenurella melanura | reverse complement strand
GCTTCCCTTTTTGTCCGCTGCGTTACTCTCAGTCCCCTGCGTGACTTTCTAAAAAGTAACGCAGTGGACTAGTAACTCAGTGGACAAAATAACCTCAAAATCCATGTGTAGAGTGGAAATGACAAATTATGCAAATTTTAAGATATACTGCGTTTTTGTCTATTTATTTCATATTAAAAATATGATTTACATTAGATAAATGAAATAAGACCTACCTGGATTTAGGGTAACACAGTGGACAAACAATTATTACAAATCAACACCAACAACACTGACTCAAGTATGGTTTGAACAAGACTAACCCCTCAAATAAAATAAATGCCCAATTCAAAACTTAACGGTTTTTCCTAAGATTCTGTCAATATTTCGCCATCTACTGGATATTTTTTAAATTATGTTGGTAGGTAACATAGTGGAAGTAACGCAGTGGACGAAAAGTTGTTACATATAAAGATTGCAGTAAAACTTAATGAAAAAAAATATATTGACCAAATTTGCTTGTTTAATGTTAAACTAAATATTGCAGTGTACATAATTGTTGTAACAAACCTCATTTCCATTAAACTTAATAGTACACTGTGAAGATAGAACTTTGGCATAGTTACATAGCATTTCTTTGATATTTTGACTACAACCGATTTTATTATGCAAAAATTAAAAGGCATAGAAATATAAAAATTTCAGGGTTTAGGTAAGAATTAAATGGTCTATTTAACGGTTGGTTTATAGTTTTTTTAAATTATATTTTACAAACTTCAAGGTGCTTTAATGTTGATTACCTCTCAAGTGGGGTATATTTTGAGAATGACTCATACTAGAAGAGAAGGCCTCAGTTCTTTTTAATAATATTTTCCATCCTCTCACCACCCTCACTCCCTTATTAAAATTGTTGATAAAATTGAATTGAGATTTTCACTTGAAAGGTACACGTATGTATTATAACGACTTCAGAAACTAGATTATATTTTGACATGATTCCGTTGAGGGAGTGGGAGGTAAGTAGAGGTAAATAGGGAAAAATAAGTAAAGCAAGCTGTAAGAGTACAGAAACTTGGGATTTGGTGTATATTCTAAAAATCAAGGCCTCAGATTTCTTTCTAATATTCTTCAACCCCTCCCTCTAACCACACCACCTCCACTCCATTATTAATGGGACTGATAACATAAGATTGACATATTCACTTGAAAGTTAGAACACGTATGTATTGTAATGACATTTGATTGAGATGATTCCGTTGAAGGGGTGGGAGATGGTAGGTTGTGAATAGAGGAAAATAGGTAGAGTAAGCCAGAAACTTTATTTTTAACGTATATGGTAGAAACCAACGCCTCAAATTTTTCTATGATATCTGCCCCAAATATTATTAAAATTCTATGACCAATAATTTCCACATACTAGAGTGCAAATATAGTCAAGATGTTTCCTTGAAAGTGACTTGAATGAAAAATCCGGATGAGGAAGTAGTGATTCCTTAGGCAGCGGTTTTTTAAATTAAATTCGTACTTAAATTATCTACTCCTGATGCGATGCTGTTTTTTATTTCCATAATGATATTAAAGACTTTATTTTCTCTCGCTGGCTCTAAAGAAGTTGATGGGTATACTGATATAGAATTTAGGTTTAATTCGGGAGTGACACCAAGTTCATCGTTTAACTTGGAGGGTAAATCTATGAAATATTTGTTAAATTGTTGTGCAATGATAGATGTTTCAGTTATTGTTTTATTATTAATTTCTGTTTCACTTATTTAATTTTTCTGTCACATGTATTTTTATTTATTATTGACCATATTGCCTTTATCTTATTTGTGGCTTTACTATAAAGAGAGTCATTATACATTGTTTTTGCATCAATAATATATTTTTTAATTCTTTTTTACTTATTGTAATAGCTTACGTCGCTTGGGTTTTTGGTTGATTATTTCATTTGATCTAAGATGATATCGCCTTATAATAATTTACTTGCATTTTTATTTGATATCAACTTTTATACTTTATTTTACGCCATTATTATTATTTATCATTTTGAATATTGACTGGAATAGTTCCTATCTGCTGACTTGTTACAAATGTACTTTGCTGTATATAATGTGGATAAATAAACTATATATTTACTGATAACTTAGATAACTTAGACCCCAACATATTATAGTTCATAAGATTATTCATGTCCGTCCGGAGCAGGAGTATTAAGAATAAATTCGATGTTTATTCCATGTTCAGCATATCAGACTGCAAATCCCTAATATATTTAAAGTCAGTTTGATACTAGATCTAAATTGAATAAGTATGTGTAATGTAGTACATATTATACCTACCACCCAAGAATATCTCCTTAGTAATGTTTACCATTCACAAATCTATGATTTTCTAATATTTATTCTTTATGAATACATACGTATCTGTCTGAGTGAATATCACGGTTCATCTTCAAATATATCCGTGTATTCAAAACGAGATACTTTAAAAATAAATCAAGTCAAAACAAATATTGGAACATGCTTTCCGCTACTACAGTTCCAAATACAAATGTTTGCTTACTTATGTTATTGAATCGGATTTTTATTCGGGCCGTACTTAGACTGTGAGAAACAGCGTAGCCCCAAAAAAGACAACATATATAGATTTTTCATGCTTACTCTGATTTAAAATTATCCAATGTTAGACCCTCGCACCACCTACGATAATATTAAAAACATATGGACCCAGTGAACAGCAAAAATATCAAACTTCATTAACTGAAGTTAAAACAAACTTTTCTTGCTTTCATGACAATTCAATTTTTCATCTTCATTTATTCTCATGATGACATCAGCTATTTTGTTTCTCATTAATAGGTTATAATACATTAGTCAAAACCATTCCATAAAAACTGTTATTTAATCATAACTGAATTTTCGAGAAGAAAAACAGATGCGGTTTGACAACTATCTTGTAACCCATGCATTATTCTATCTGGCCTTTCTTTGCTGCATGGCACGGCCGACAACATCACGCCATTTGTCGTGGTTGTCTGTTGAGCGTACAATCTTTACAGAGTTCGTTCCCATCAGTTCGTTGTGACATTACTCCATTCACTTCGTACTTCATTGTTTTTCTTTCCGAAATTTTCTATTAGATTCTACTTCCACATATAAAATAACCGCTGTCTAAGGAAACACTACTTCCACATCCAGATTTTCTTCCAAGTTTCTGTAAAAGTAAACTACATGACTGTATTTGCACTTTAGTGTGCGAAAATAATTATTCATAGAATTTTAATATTAGGGGCAGATGTCATAAAAAAATTTATAGAAGTTGCAATTTAGCGCTTCGTTAAGACATTGAAAATGAACTTGGCTAACTTTCAAGCTTGACATGATATTTACAAAATATGCAAAATGTACAGGGGAGAGAAAAAAAGAAAAGTTTAATATTACGTTAACATTAAATATTATACAAAAAATGAATTTCGTAAAAATGCGAGAACATTAATCTAGGTATCAATCAAAATGTATCAAACACACAAGTTTTACAAAAACGACACTAGGCGTCGGTTGGCGTCGAGACGTAAAAATGCAATAACATGAATTTAGATATCAAAATTAATCAAATACAAGTTTTACAGAAACGGCGCAAGGCGTCGGTCGGCTTCGAGACGAAAAAATGAGCGAATATGAATCTATTATCAAAATGTATCAAATTCATAAGCTTTACAACAACAACGCTAGGTCGGCGTCGAGACGTAAAAATGCAGGAACATATATTTAGATATCAAAGTTTATGAAATACACAAGTTCTACAAAAACAACGCTGGGTGTTGCAACCACAACTTCTCAGCTGAGTGCTGAGGAAGCTATGAAAGAGTAGCAACCAGTTAACTCAGGGTCGGTCGAGGGTCACTCTGTGGCGAGAAGAGTTATTTATGTATCTATTTTTTTTTTCAATAAATAATTTGAGGGTTATTCAACAAACTAAACAAAGAAAAGGGCGCCAGCGTATTCATGCAACTGATATTCCTGCAACGGTTTAAGGATGAAACAATCAAAAGCAAAATTTAAACAAAATAACAATATATTAACAAGAAATAAAGTTTAAAATTTACAAAGACTTTACAATTGTATTAATGAAGAAATTTTTAGAAAATTTACTACAATAAAAATATATAAAGTTGAAATGATTGAGAGTAAATACAAAAAAAAATGATTCATTTGAATATTTAAAGTAATAAAAAATAATCTCGTAAAAGAATTAAATTGAAAAAATCAACTGGTTTAACAATCACAATAGTTATCTTCTGACCAAAAAAAAGAAAAAGAGAAGAGACACGGTGAATGTGGTTTACGTAACTTTGGCGGTGGGACTGGAGTTCAACGAGGTCGAACCCTGGAGATGGCCACAGGTACCTGGGAGAGAGGAATTATTGATCGTGTCCTGTTCAACGATGATGTTCCAGGGAGACGCTGCGTTGAAAAGATGTCGAGCCAGTTACAATTTTCATTCAGCCAATAGCAAATCCACCGTGTACTTGGTCCAAGGTTGGTCGATCCAGATTATTACATGAAAAACAATGATAATTCAGGAACCAGTTGATACAAATTTAAATTGCACAAAGAAAAAAAACTAACGATTTAAATTTAAAATGGCTCTAAATAAATTATTAATTAACTTTAAAACTTATTGAAAAGAATGATCTAGCAGAATAAAAAATCGAATACCATTGGTTAAGCCAAGGTCACAAATTTAATAGAAATTACAAAAAAAAAACTGGTATTAGAATTTGTAAAATTTAAGTAATGAATCGAAAAACTAAACACCAATAAAAAAAACTATACTACTAAATTATCACAAAATTTTGGCCCTGAGGCTGTGAATCAACAAAATTATTCTAAATTATGATGAAATGTTTAAAACAGCATAAAAGAAATCGATATTAAGATATGACATTAAGAAAAAATTTAATAAGAAAGTTTAAAATTTTGGAAATAATCTCCGTACTATTATAAAAATTAATTTAAACAAATTGACTGTACGTCTCGTATTTTAATAAATTCAATAATTAGTATACTAGTCGTGAAATGAGATCATCTAATAAAGAATTTTAGAGCGACCCTAAATACAAAAAAAAATATGTATATGTATGTAAGTATATAATATAGTATTAAACTACTGGCAAAAATTATTGATATAATACATAAACATAAAATATCCAGCAGCAACTATCCCAAAATGACAAAGAGATAACCTACTGCTGGGGCATTCACTACCAAGTGGTTTTTTATTAACCACAAGGTTAACCTCAAATATAATATTAATAATTTAACTAAATGCCAGCTTAAAATTTGATATCAATTAAAAATAACTAGGTTATTATTTCAATGAATTAGAATACAATAATAAAATTAAAAATTTCAACAAAGTTTTATAGGATGGCTCTAAACTTCAAATCTTAAAAAATTAGAACAATCTCACCTCAGCGACGCCAAGATGGAAAGTGCCGGTTTTCAATTCCTGTTAGTTCCATCTCTCCCTAATATTCCGTTCGCGCATGCTCAATGGTGACTTTGTATTGTGGTTTTTATCGCGGGTGATTAAAATTTTATTTAGTACGGGTGCTGAATGGAGAATATTTGGCAACTAATTAAATAATTGACAAGTTACGGAAAAAACTTGTTACAGTGTCGGTCGACGTCGAGACGTAAAAATGCAAGAACATACATTTATATATATAAATTTATCAAAAACACAAGTTTTACAAAAAACGACGCTAGGCATTGGTCAGCGTCGAGACGTAAAAATGCAAGAATAAGAATCTAGGTATCAACATTTATCAAATACACGAGTTTTCCAACAACGACGATAGGCGTCAATCGGCGTCGAGACGTAAAATGCAAGAACATAGACTAAGATATAAAAATTTATCAAATACACATGTTTTACAAAAACGACGCTAGGCGTCGGTCAGCGTCGAGACGTAAGAATGCAAGAATATGATTCTAGGTATCAAAATGTATTAAATTCAAAGTCAAATTTGGATATTTCAAAAAGTATGCAATGTAACAGCACCGAACGCTTTTGTGTCCAAAAAAACAATCGACTTTCCAAGCGTTACACACATCAGATGGAAAATATTATGAAAAATATTAAGGCCTTGGCTTCTAGTACGCACACCAAATTTCAAGTTTTTGTATTCTTACTTATTTCCCCCTATTTGCTCCCCAATCCTTCACCGGATATGTTCAAAGAACAATCCAGTTCCAGATCTTGTCATAATATATACGTGTACAAAATTTCAAGTCAATATCTTAAACCGTTTCGGAGAAAACGCGCGAATAAAAATTTAAAATCTCGACGTTTCATGACATTCTAAACCTATTTCAAGAAAAAAAATTGAGTTTTTTTTGCGATTACTGTACTTCCAATCCACTACGTGGATATGAAAGAACTAATGTCGAATCTACAATGCACAACAATTATTAGATAAATTACAGAAAAAATGTGGCTTACGTCAAAGGAACAGTTAGGGAGCGTTTTTGACAAAAGATATTAATAAGAATAAAAATATAATAATTATTTATTTTGCTGACCTTTCGGAAATTTGTTTCCTTTCTCAGTGCTTTCTTTTTAGGACATATTAGATGCACTGTGTATATTAAATACATAGCTTTAAGAATGTTCATATTATATTCAATATCCACAGATATTTCCCACTTACAAGGAACTGTTGATATACATAGCAGATTTATTGTAAATTTTTCAATTTGCTTTTTGAACATTAAAATGTAGAAATAAGTGAATCAAGCATTTATAGACATGCCAGCGAAGAAAGAAGACCAAGAAAGAAGAGCGCCAGAAGAAACGACCCAGCTGGCAGTGTCCAACAGCCAGGACCAGGGGAGGTTTGCTAACATCACCTACACCGTGCGCATTTGTGAGTGGGGTAGGTGAAAAAGCAGGCCCACCCCTTACGAGGCCGGTCCAGGTCTACAGCGATGATTGAGGCAAAAAAACTCAAGCTCGACCACTAATCATCCGAGACCGTTATCTTTAGTCAAGAATGTTGGCGAGAGTTTGTAGACAACTAGCACATGCTAAAAAATTTTTAACTTTTAAGGGGATTCCCATTAAACGAATTAATACATTGCTTTTCTTAGGAATTTTTATTGTGAAAACTATTAAGCAAATCAATTTCAAACTTTGGAGATGTAATTATTATACATTAAGCAACTACATTCAAATTTTTATGTGAATATAATGAGAATTGCGGCGTGGCTTTGGTGCCCCTTGAAGTGAGACGCCTCCCAAAATTTCTCGGCTGCTGGCTGGCGCTATTCCCTCTCTCCACATCATCTAAAACAAAAATAATCTAATTTCTTTTTACTTCTTGTGAGTATTGGTACGGCATGAACTTAGGAGAATTTCCCTTTTAAAAAAATGAGGACACTGCGGCGTATGAAAAAAAAAAAATTTGTCTTCGAATTATATGATAAAAGAACAAAGTTTTGCATGTATTTTATTTCCGTAGTTTATGAGAAAGACAGTTGTGTACTCGATAAATGTATCAAATTTCGGAGCAATCGGCTTAATAGTTCACGTCGACGTGATATCTCAAGAACTATTAAGCCGATTGCTCTGAAATTTGGCACAATTATCGAAAACACTTTCTCATAAACTACGGAAAATAATTGTAAAACTTTTTTCTTCTATCATAAAAAATTTGAAGAGAAAAAAAGTAATTTTCTTTTCATATGTAATTTTCTTATAATTTTATTGTTACAAGAAATAAATAATCGATTTTTTATGTCTAATTTTAACAAAATATTTTAGTAATAAGGATAATACATGTTGAAGAATCGATTATTATACGTGGGTATAGCCTGAATTTTAAACACACTAGTTGTTCACCAGATGTGATGTTTTGGTCCATAGACCTCCAAAGATCACATTCTAAGAACCGCCTCTTGAAGGGCCACAGTAGCGGAAAGTACATAAAAGAAATTGCCGCAAACCTTTTAGTTTTGGTAGTAGGTAACTATTGTATCAATTGTAGACATCGCTGCTCTATTGTGCCACAGTTTAAGGATCGGAATTGCCTGATGTTTCTTTTTATTGAACTTATAGGAATTGTTTGAGTTGCCGAAAATAAACAAGAGACCGTTGTTAAGGCGGTGTATTGGTCCAATAAATTTTATAACATTATAAAACAATATTCTTCGACCGCAACTGATCGGTTAATTTGGAAATTTTCAGATTATAAATGAGGTTCTCTGAGCATCTTTGTTTAATTGTGGTTGTTTGTTATTTAGAAAAATTCACGCATTTATCAAGGCCAGCTGTAAAATTAATCTGCGGTGGAATATTTGAAAAAATTACAAGAAAATGTGCGTTTTGTGTGGAACTGAATAACTGTTGAGAGTTCCTAGATGAATAAGTTGATAAGGAACCGAACACGTCAAACACTTGAGGGCGACAATAACACTTTGCGTCATGCATGTGACTTAAATAAGTTAACAAGACAGAAACGCTACCAATATATTTAAGTTTTACTGCTAGCTTGAATTTGTATTGTGAATTTGTGACTATGTATACACGTCAATTCTCATTAAATTAACTTCAAAAGTATTACGGCATTGTTGATTGGCATTGATTTATTGATTGATTAGCCAGGGTATGGTGGGAATTGCTGTCATTTCCGAATATTCAATCTGCATAATTTTATATATCTTCTGAGTCTTCCGTTTCTTCTGTTTCTGAATATAGCAGTGTGCATACCTCCCTCTCGCCCGCTTGCGTCCAGATAGGTTCTCATGCTTCATTTACCAACCGTTCCACAGGTAAACAGCCATTCACAGTGGAAGTGCAAGGAAGAGCCCCGAGAGAACTTTTGAGACATGCTGCATACCGATCTGCCGAGGTAAAACAAAATAAAAAGTAAAATCTGCAAAAAGTAACACAGAGATTTAGGAGAACACTTGCGACGCCCAGTATGTCAAGCAGACTCTCAACTACTTTGATCTGCGAAACGTTTTTGCAATAGCAAACAAGCGCGGTACATGGACCTCGTGACAGCCGCCACTCGAAACCTCCTGTTGTGAGACCTGACTATGTTTAATACACTTTCAATTTTAAGAAATTCAACTATCAATAAATTCAACAATCAATAAGGGTTAATAAACTAATACGAATACTACTAATTAAAAAAAAAATGTTTTCGTCCGGTGTATGTTGGCATCTTCCCTCTTTCCTCTCTGTTCTGTAGGATTCTCATACTCCACTTTCCAAAAATAGCTCTAGTTGAAATTTTATTACTTTTAAGTCACAACACAGCTAGTATGTCTATATAGCTTTATAAACACATGTCGCACAATTGATACTGAACAACAATTTAGCATTCAGCCTTCTTTACCAATAACCATCTACTTGAATGGGTCCCAGGTATAAATGTATGGATCGGTCTGTTTCCGTCGGCGACGACCCAACTAGGCACGTGTTTACTTTATTTTTGGTACTATTAACAAACACTACAAATAACTTTCAATTATTAATTCGGTATGTACTTTGTTCTTCTATTATGACTCCTCACTTTACACATAACTTTTTGACCTACTGACGACTTAAATTCTATCGAGTTTAACGGAGTTATAACTGATTCTGTTCTCGTTTTCTTTAAGAGCGTCCCACGGCACATCCACCCTTGACTCCAGTCACTATCGTACCTCACAAAAGTATTAGGCATTATTATTTAATAAATAATAATTTGTGTATTAAGAACGCAAAGTGACTCATTGTTTTGAGAGAGAGTAAGTTGACTCGAGAGCAACAAGGACATTTTGCGCTTGAATAACACACGTGATTCTATCTACGATCACTTTAAAATATCGATATAAAGAAGTAATTAAGTTGAAATTTTGACTACAAACTGCGATTCGTCGACACTTTATGAGTATGTAAACAAAATAAACAAATAAAAAATATTTAAAGCTAAATTGCTTTATTTACTAATGTATACACTAGTTGACATCAAATAAGTTATTACGCGAGACCAGTGGCGGCTCGTCAGGGGAGGCAGGGGAGGCTGAGCCTCCCCTTGGAAGAACCACCATATCTTCAAAAGTAATATCTTAAGAAATTTCTATTAGGTATATCTCAATTTTCAATATTTTTTATTGTTTATTATTCATTAATTAATTTTCAGTTTATATATAACATTTTGGCATTTCCTTTCCACAAACATACCTATAACGTTACAGTCCGGATAGTCTTTGTATGCATATTTCCCGGTCGGCCGGTCTTTTACTGAATGAACACTGCGGTTCGCTGGAGGCTAATACGAAATAGCTTCTAACTTTACCGCATTTACTTATAACATGAATGACCTTGAATTTATTTGCGCTGTGTAATATAGCAACACTTGGAATAGCCAAGTATGAGGCTAGCCTCAGATCTCAGTTCTTTATATAGCGCATGTGCACAGGTCATTCAAGAGTCAGGTGATTCACAAAGAAAACGAACTGACGCCTGACAGTTGCGTTTAGTCGGTTAAGAACAACTTGACGTATAAATACATAAAACATTTGAGAGGCGGGCTAGAAATAAGTGCTCTAGGTGAAAATATTCCCAACAACATGTCTTGTTGTCCAGACGTGGTGGATTATTTGTTATTAAATGGATTTACTACTCTTATTTATGACGAAAAGGTAAGAATTGAAAGAAATGCCAGGCCTACACCAGCAATGCTTTCGTTAGTTTTTAAAAGTGGTAAACAAAACAGAGGGTTTTGTGATAACAATTATAAAAAAGTCGAGTGGTTAACGGCATCAACGGTTAGAAACAAATTATATTGTTGGAGATGTTTATTATTTACTAATGATCAATCCTCAATTTGGGACAGGGCCGGGTTTAATAATTTGCAAAATTTGTCGCGAGGTTTAGAAAGGCACGAAAAATCCCAGGAGCACATTTCATCTTGCATTAAATTCGAAATGTTTGGTGAACAAAATATTGTAAATTTCTTGGATTCTGCACATAAGAGAGAAATAGAAAATGTTAACGAAAAGGTCCGTGAGAATAGGGAAATATTAAAGAGGTTAATAGATGCCGTTATATAGTTATCTTCACAAGAAAATTCTTTCCGAGGACATGACGAAAAACGAGAATCGTGCAATAAAGGAAATTTCAAAGAGCTGGTAGATTTTTAAAAAACTTATGACCCAAAATTAGAGAACTTTTTGAATAACGCCACTATTTTTTGAGACAATTCCGGTAAGCTTCTGTAGAATGATCATTTTCAGCACTTAAACGCATAAAAACATTTTTACTAGAAACAAAATGAGTCAAGACCGCCTTTCAAATGTATCGCTTATTTCAATAGAAAAACGTTTTTTGTCAGAATTGAGGAAACGCGATTCATTTTATGATGAAATAATCAACCATTTTGCTAGTTCCAAAAATCGCGGGTTACCACTCATTTATAAAAATATTCAGGCTTTAAGGCAGAGATTAATATAGGTAGTTGTTATTTTAGAAAAAATATTTATTTGCGTTATTTATTTTTTAGGAAATATTTTTTATAATTCTCCACAATATAGAGTTCCGCGGTTATATTTTTTTTATATAACTTCTTTCTCAAAACTATTTTAATTTCTATTAAAACTTATAATTTTACACGCCTGGCAGTGATAATGAATACAATTTTTTGTTTGTAGAAAAACACTTTAATTTTTTTACCAAAACTATTTTTATTTTTATTAAAAGTTATATAATTTAATTACAAGTGAGTAGGACTCCTTTGGATACCGATACTGGAGTCGTAGGAACGAGAATTTCATGAGAATAATTTTTTCATCTCATCATATTTTCTATTTCCTTTTCATTCTATCTTTTATTAGTTCTATTCTCTCAAGTCGTGAATCGGTATCCTGGCGAACAACCCACGGCAAAAAAATGTAACGCGCCGTTGTAATACCTCAGGGGTGGTGGGGAAATGTACAAATTGTAGTCATATTGCACATCAGTTGTCTTTCAGAATATCAAGCCTCCTCTGCAGACAATATGACGAGCCGCCACTGCGCGAGACTGTAAAAGTCTATCCACAACCACAAATTTAGAAAACATTTTAGCTGCCAGTTTTTATCGTTTAGCTGCCAAACCGCATTTTCTTAATTTTTAAGTAGACTGTACATTGTACAAGCAGCAGCCAAGGCCCTATTTTTACAGCCGCTACTGAGCGACTGCAAGAGCTGGCATATTGCAGCCGATTTATAAATCTAAATAGCACTTAGGTATTAAATTAAGTTGCGGCAACGTTATAGCAGTAGAATTATTTGTAATGAATGACTTTGAGGATTCAAAGTCAAGTAGCATCTAACCGGTGGCCATCCCAACATTTTCGCAGTTTAGATCTAGCTGTGAACACTTAAAGGTCCACGCTGTTCTTTGGGAAATAATGGTGAACTTAAAATATTCATGTTATCCGGCATTCTGAGGTAAAACTTTGCTGGCAACTGAAACTTTCAAGTCCAAGTGTTAGAAATTACACAAACACTAAATTACTCGAACAGTAATTTCGTCAGTCATGTTGGCATCATCTGTAGCAGAATAAGACTCAATCAGCTTTAATCATGTTCATATCATGCGATGTCAATATGATTAGTGTTTTCGTGCTTGTGAAAGCTATAAAAACAAAACTCATCGACGTCACATGAACATTGATTTGAACTTACTGGTTAAGGAATTAATAATAGATAATGAATATTTGATATGTTTGTACAGTAGTGAATATTATTTTTAAACATGTAAATGGAATATCATTATTTGATTATAATTTTATTCAAATGTATCAGAGACATGCAAAATAACATAAATAATAATACAAAGTTTACAGTTATGTTAGCCTCAGAATTAGTTGAAACAAAAAATAACCACAACTACCCTAATTTTTTCTTTCTCTTACAACAAATATTGGCTTGTTTGTAAAAGGGTCCAAATGTGGCCAAACTTTATTACCTAAGAGAATTGCGGCCGTAAATAAAGTAGTAAAAGTTCAAAATTCAAGTTTTACAGTAGGTCGTTGTTTACATTGATATATAAATGTTTACAGGGTTATTGCAACAATCAAAGTTATGAAAACAAATATAATCTTCCACTTGCTAGTTGCGGAATAATTTCAAATATGGTAACGGTATACAGGATGATTATAAATTACGGTATCAAACTTCTTTAACGCGATCAGAGACCAAAAATCGTAGGTAAAAGCAAAAGTGCACACCCCGGAAATTATTTTATCCATTAACATTAGATCATGGCTCAAACTATTTTAAAGCGATTTTTAAAGAGACTTGGGAAATCTGGATGTGGAAGTAGTGATTTCTTAGGCCCCGGTTTTTTCATTTACTGAGATCTGTTGACTTAATTTAGAATCACCCTCTATACATTTTGTTATTTATTTATTGATCTTTATAGAGCGAATAAATAATTTTACTACAATAAACAAGAATTGACATTTCTCATAAATAACTTAAATTATTACCAAATGCTTGCCTTCACGCCTGTTCCGGGTGTTTTCCCATCAATGATTTTTGTAAATACACTTATTGTGTTCTAGAATACGTGAAATAATATCTCTACAAATAAGACGTTTAAAGTGAAGAATGAGAACAAATGACAATAGTTTGTTAAATTGTCGGGCCAGGGTTTAAAAGAAATATTTGGGATTACATGAGTTTAACAAGTTTATTCGAAAGAAAAGGACAATACAGACTTTAAGGACCCCAAACAAGAATAAATACAGGATTGCATAGGCGTTGTGGGAATTATTTTTTTAAAGTGAAGTCAATTCGAAATTATAAAACTTAAAAGGACTATCCAATACTCAATAAAAATTGGGTTGTACAAAATATTATTAAAATTATTTTTTTTAAATAATTGTACTATTTAGAAAGATATAATAAAAACAGTTTTTGGATCTTTTTTTCTAGGATTTCTAAGCCACGGCGAAAAAAAAATTAAGTTGAAATTTCAAGATAATAAATTGAAATTTCGGTTTACTATCTTGAAATTTCAACTCAATATGTAGAAATTTCGACGTATTATTTTGAAATTTCAACTTAATAAGTTGTAATAAATTTTGAAATAGGTTTAGAATGTCATGGAACGTCGATGTTTTAAATTAGAGAAAAAAAAATCTGTCTGTCTGTCTGTCTGTAACGTTCTTTGTCCACACGTTTTCTTCGGAACGGATATTAACTTGAAATTTTGTACACGTATATATTATAACGAGATCTGGAACTGGATTGTTTTTTTAACATATACGGTGGAGAGTTGAGGGGTAAATAGGGGTAAATAGGTAAGGGGGAAATAAGTAAAACAAGCTCGTAAGAGTACAGAAACTTGAAATTCGGTGTATGTACTAGAAGTGAAGGCATCTGATTTTTTTATAATATTTTTCAACCCCCCACCACCCCCACTGCATTATTAAAGGGGTTGATAAATTAAAATTGAGATATTCATTTGAAATTTGATACACGTATGTATTATAACGACATTTGATGGCTCCAGATTATATTTTGAAATGATTCCGTTGAAAGGTTGGGGGTTAAATGGGGGTAAATAGGGGAAAATAAGCAAAGCGAGCTGGTAAGAGCACAGAAATGTAGGATTTCGCGTATATACTAGAAGCAAAGGCCTCAGATTTTTTAAATAATATTTTCCATCCCCCCACAAACCCCACTCCCTTATTAAAAGATATGATAAAATTAAATTGAGATTTTCACTTGAAATTTGGTAGACATATGTATTATAACGACATCTGAAACTAAATTATATTTTGACATGATTATGTTGAAGGAGTGGGGAGATAGTAGAGGCAAATATGGAAAAATAAGTAAAGAAAGCTGGTAAGAGTACAGAAACTTGCTATTTGGTGTATATACTACAAACCAAGGCCTCAGATTTCTTTCTAATATTTTTCAGCCCCCCACCCCCATCATCTGCATTCCATTATTAACGAAATTGATAACATAAAATTGAGACTTGCACTTGAAAGTTAGTACACGTGTGTATAGTAATGACATCTGATTGAGATGATTCCTTCCATTGGTGGGGTGGGAGGTGGTAGGTTGTGAATAGCACAAAATAAGCAGACCAGGCTAGAAACTTCATTTTTAAGGTATATGGTAGAAGAAGCCAACTCCTCAAATTTTATATGATATCTGCTCCAAATATTAAAATTCTATGACCAATAATTTTCACATACTAGAGTGCAAATATAGTCAAAATATTTCCTTTAAAGTGACTTGGACGTGAAATCTGGATGTGGAAGTCGTGATTCCTTAGGCAGCGGCTTTATCTTGAAAATTCAGCTTAATAAGTCAAAATTTCCGCTTAATAAGTTGAAATTTCAAGATAACAAGTTGAAATTTCAACTTATTAAGTTAAAATTTCGACTTGATATGTTGAAATTTCAACTTATTTTTTTTTTCGTCGTGGCTTCAGTACGCTTTCGTATCTATGGAATAGGCAGGTTTGAAATTTTTTGTTCTAATCCAAATCGACGTTTCCTGGCACTTGAAAAGTTGCAACCGACGACGAGAGGCTATGAAATGCAGCTGTGTGCGAGACTAAGTTGTGTGTCAGCTACTGGACATACTCTTCGCTAAGCAACCTAGTATATGTCTACTGAAAATATTAATTTATATTTACTCGGTAAAGTTGAATGGTATAAAGCAAGAATCCTAGTAAGTGTTATCTACGTACTTTGAACTAATATGTACTAATACTTCTACTAAACTCCCTTTAATTTTTTTGGTGACTATTCCATTAGCTGCGTATGATGAACAAAGGAGTTTACAGCAGCTAGGAGTAATCTTAAAGAAGTACAGCGAGCATCTGCTGCATTCTGCTAGGAGAATCATTTTGATGTATTTAGTTCAGTAACAAAACTAGTGAATGTTCCGTTTGAGAATAGCTAGCAATGACATGGAAACTATATGGAGTATGAGTATGAGCATTATCAGAACACATATGCAACCAGTTATTGTACCACCTAAAGCCTACCAACCTGACAAGAGCTTATTGTTAACAACACCGAGACCATTGAGCGTAGTTCAAAGTGTGTTGAGTTCGGTGAAAGACGCATGTTTCGTGGCTCCTACGGGATATCGAGATAAATCCGGATAAAGCGGCAGCAAAACGCCGAAATTGTACTGAATTGAAGCGTGAACAATTCTGCATTGATTGATATAGATTGACGCGAGTATGGCTATTTCATATAGTTGATATTTGATTAAATTATGTTGGTTGAATAAAGCAACACAAAATAGTGTATATAAGCAACTCGGGAAAAGTGTACTGCTTGAGTGCTTGACCGTAAAATCTGTACCTGGATTCGTCCCTTCTTGAAGGGGATGATATAAAATAAGCAGATGTGTGAAATAGATAATTTTTTTGTTTATGTAGCATTAACATTGGTTAATTTGTCTTTATTAAATTTTAAACAAGAATTTGAATCAAAATTGAAAAGATATTAAACATAATACATAGGTGACGAAATGGAAAAACTGCCCGAAAGTGAAACCGATTTTTTCAAGGAAATGACATACAGAGTGAGCAAACTATCCCTTCGGACCTCTTTTCACATAACGCGCAAAAAAAAATTGTTGCCGTGAGATAGATATTTACTTGTGGAGCGGTTAATAAATAAAAAAAGAAAGGGAAAAAAGGGGAAAAAATTTAAAATAAAATAAAAAATAAAAGCTGCCAGATTTAGAGACAGAAGAAACAGAAAACTTGGAAGAAAAATAGGGAGATGACGATAGATGGAAACTTAAAAGAAGCATGGAAACTGAAAAGAAGCATCTCGCAAATAACTGCACCACACCCCAGCCGATGCTGACAAATGGAAACTTAATAGAAGCATGAAAACCTAAAAGAAGCATCTCTCAAACACCTACACTTCCCATCCTATATTCCCACCCCATGCGTCATGCGGCTCTCGCTGCTGACAACAAGCATGTCCAATGTCCAACCCGGCGTATGCAGCCGGTCCGGCGGTATATAAAACATCCGAGATTTGGTCTCGGCACTCGGTTTGGCCATCCGTTGGGCGTGTTCGATGGACGACCAAGCTGCGTGTTGGAACGAACCTGCATGGATGCCCGGAATTGGCAGCAATGCACACCTTACGCCGGCAAATCAATCAATCAACAACACCGAGACCATTGAGCGAATGAAGAATTTATAAAAGGGAATGTCACATTGATTACTTCAATTGGAGTCACCATCGAATAAAGAACAAGTGAAAGAAGATCTATTAAAACTTTCCAAGTTGACAACGATGTGAAAAATTTTCGATTACTTATCGTAGCAGTTAATATACAGATAAATTTTCAGTAAATTAATATTTGTCCTGTTTCAGGACTTGTGATAACCGAAGAGTTTCAATTTGGCGTCCAAGGCGTTACAAATTTTTTCGTGTATGTTCCTTGACCTGCAATTTGCCAAAATAGCGTTTTGACTATTATATCCAAACGAAGTTTTATATCATTTGAACCAGACGCATATTTAAGAAATTAATTATTCAGTATATTTGCATCCGAAAAAAAGAATTCATCTAATATAAAGTAAGCGTCTAGGTAATGGCCCAAAATCTTGGACTCAATACCAACAAGATTACTTTAAAAAAGCTATATGTGCAGCAAGAATATATCATTTCTCAAATAGTCGGGGCAGCAGTTGAGTCTCTAAGTTTATATTTATACCTTCGTAGTGCACTGTGAATATTATGATAGCACAACCATTTTGTTATTGGCTACCGATATAAAATTTGGAACAGATATTAGCAAATGTATTTTGTACCAAATACTGCTGGACAAACGCTGTGTCCCGAAGTATTTTGACCACTACCCTGGAAAATGACTTCCGAAAACCAATTTTTAAAATCATTCGGAAACGTTGTAAATTATCAAAATTGTTGAGAACGCACACATTTTCAGTAGAATCAACTATAACCCTATCTCCAGGCCCCGATTCAATGTAATCTAGTCCTGAGTCTAATATTTACAATTTTATTATCTAATTCTATAATTTTGTTATATAGAAAAAGATATTTAGACAATTACTATCTGCATCATCAATAATATTTTTTTTAAATTATTTTCTCTTCCATTTGGGACGCCACTGCAATGTCGTAAATGCAATAATAGAAATAAAACCGTTTGGTTTGTTAAGCGGGCAAAGTCAAGCGTAAAAGTGAAGAGCCCGATTTTATTTTTTATTTATAATTGATTGACCATGTGTAAACGTAGTCGTATTTCATGAGAGACGTGTGCCGATTCTCGACAAAGGTAAATATTTTTATTTCGGACAATAGTAGTAAAGTGATCCTTTACGACAAGAATTGCATGGTAAAGTTGAACAGTATTGATATAAACTTTGGACAGAACGCCAATATATTTGCCAGTGTCTTCAATTACTAGGGGACGGTAGTTCTTGTCCTTCAACGAATTACTGCGGATTTGAGACAGTAGAACAAAGAACCAGTACCATAAGGTACAAAATATTTACCTTAACAACTACAAGAAACTAATAGACAAAACCATTAACCATTTCAGGATTTTAATTTGCTAGCATAACCAGGATTCAGATTATCGAAAGAATGCAAAGATTAAATTAATATTTTTACACAGTTTTTCTTCTCATGGATAGTTTATTCTGCTGTTTGCAAAATCCTATAAAGAATATATTTCATTACAATTATCAGCAAACTAATCATAATTCACTTTTAAACATGCATAGAGTATATTGGCTCCAATATTAGCTATCTAATAGATAGGTCTGTTGTTTCTTATCAGTCAATATCAAATATAATTATTTTATACTTATTCATAGAAATTGTGTTGGTTTTGCATGAAACATCTTTATGAGTGGCTTCATGCCTTTCTGATGAGCTCCAAAGTTTACAGTTTTTCTTTTAGTTCTCATAGACAGTTTTTTCTGCTGTTTGCAAAATCCTATGAAAAATATGTTTCATTACAATTATAAGCAAACAAATAATAGTCCACGCAAATTACAC
The DNA here is from genome assembly GCA_963583905.1 of Stenurella melanura. NCBI lineage: Eukaryota > Metazoa > Arthropoda > Insecta > Coleoptera > Cerambycidae > Stenurella > Stenurella melanura. The sequence goes on along the minus strand of OY757316.1, from coordinate 87,212,304 downwards.
GAAAAAATAGCGAATAGAAGAAAAAAATCATGTACAAATTATATTTGGGCCATGCATAGTTCATAGGGGTAGAAGTAGAAAAACCACCCCTAGACAGGACTTAGATACGACTATTCTCATTTTTCTTCGAATCCGTCATTGCCACGAATAACAGGTATAAGAACAAAAATATTCGTCATTATATTCTACACAAAAAGTTCTATGGTTGATTTGCGTACTCCCCACCGTTCTCCGAAACGGCCGTGAAAACCTCGCACTCAGGTGCGTGTTTATCAGAAACGCCGACATCTTCAGAGACCTGGAATACACCCGGGTAACTGAAGTCATCCAGGACAGAGCGAAGAAAATATATGCAAATGCAGCAGAGAATAGGAATCCGCTGGTCAGACAGGCGACTGACTATGACCCCAACGACGCTCCTAGACACAAGAGGCCGAAGCCCCAGATCCTGGATAATGGGTAAGTATAATTAACCTTCCTTTCAATCCGATCTTCAAGTCACGCCGCAAGGAGACAATGACCAAAACACCCAAATCACCCGATCCCGAGTGTATCCAGCAGATAACCAGCTAGGTACCCTTACCCTAGCACGTGCCGGCCTCCAACGCTAAAACAAGTGTCCTTGGCCGAACATAATCCTTGAGTTACACAGCCCAAAACTATATAAAATATCTTAGGTCTTGGCTTGTAGTACATACATCAAATTTCAAGTTTCTGTACTCTTACCAGCTTGCTTTACATATTTTCTCCCATTTACCCCTATTTAGCCCCCAACCCTTCACTGGATATCTTCAAAAAACAATCCAGTTCCAGATCTCGTTATGATATATACGTGTACAAAATTTCTAGTCAATATCTTAAGGTGGCCATTCCCTAGAAAGAGACATATAGGGAAATATTTATTATTTTTAGCTATAACTTTTTTTTCTCAGTACGTATATTTAAAAAAAACTATAATAGTACCTAAGTAGAACCATAACAAGACTATTACTATGAATTTTCACTCAATAATTTTAACGGTTTGCAAAATAGCTCGACTTAAATTTAAAAATTGTGTTAATCTTGCTACGAAATAGTTTTAAATCGAGCTATCTTGCAAACCACTGAAATTATTGAGTGAAAATTCATAGTAATAGTCTTGTTATAGTTCTAATTAGGTACTCTTATATTTTTTTTAAATATACGTACTAAGAAAAAAAAGTTATGGGCAAAAATAATGAATATTTCCCTATCGGATGTCTCTTTCTAGGGAATGGCCACCTTAAACCGTTCTAGAGAAATCATGTGGACAGGAAAAAAATTTTCAGTCTATCTGTCGGTGTGTTTGTACACCGACAGACAGACTGAAAATTTTTTTTCGCTCAAATTTAAAATCTCGACGTTTCATGACATCTAACCTATTTCAAGAAAAAACAATTTTTTATTTTTTTTTACGATTACTATACTTCCAATCCACTACGTGGATGTGGAAGTAATTATAGAACAAAAATTGTTTGTAAGGGAACAAAGAATAACTACGAATTTTTTCAGAATGTTTTATCAATTCCTGTAAATTTCTAGCAATAATTGCAAATTGATTTATTTTCTTCCATCGCATCGCATCGCGATAAAACATAAAAATTATAAATTGCGCCACTGAGATTCGTAAAGTAGACATTCTTTCCGATCTCTTCATGCCCTGCAACAATAATTTTGTAGCTCGGGATTTAGGAGAAAATGGAGTCGTATTTTCCTAGAGAATGTCCCACTCTGATCGCCATACAATGGTACACATTTTTAGTGTATAATTTTGTGCTCTTTGATTTTCCTTTCTACGTTTGTCTGAATTTTATGTTTTATAAGTTATTTCCAAGAGAAAAAATGTTATTGAAGCTTGACGCCATTTTGTTTTATGTTCCGGGCAGTTTTGAGAAGTTCTTTTAATACATTTTATACTAAAACATATGTAACGGATTTTGCAAACAGTAGAAAAAAATAGTTATCTATAACTAAAAGAAAAAGTATGAGTAAATTATTAATGAAATCTTTGCATTCTATCGATAACCTGAATTCTGGTTATGCTAGCAAATTAAAATCCTAAAATGAATTTGCCTAATTTCTTATTTGACAATTCTCATTCTAACACTAGCATCCACACAGTCCCCTACGGCCATGCAGATTAAACTGGTATCTACATAACCCCCTACGATTATGAAGATTCAGTTAAAAATGAGAACAAAGGCCTAAGATGAATTTATTTATCCACCTTGTCTTAAAAAAAATTCATTCTAATGAATTACATTTTCATGAAATCTATCATTCTGTTTCTTGGAAATGCTTAGCCTTTGAAACGTTTTTCGCCCTTATTCTGGAGCTCATCAGAAAGACATAAAGCCACTCATAAAGATGTTTCATTCAAAACCAAGACAATTTCTATGAATAAGTGTGAAATAATTAAATTCTTTTAGTTATAGATAGTTATTCTTTTCTGCTGTTTGCAAAATTCTATAAATATGTTTCAATACAATTATAAGCAAACAAATAATAATTCATTTTTACATGCATAGAGTATATAGGCTCCAATACTAGTTAGCTAATAGATAGGTCAAGATCTGTTGTTGTTATGTCAATCTCAAATATAATTATTTCACACTTATTCATAGAAATTGTCTTGGTTTTGCATGAAACATCTTTATGAGTGGCTTTATGTATTTCTGATGAGCTCCAAAATAAGGGCGAAAAACATTTGAAAGGCTAAGCGTTTCCAAGAAACAGAATGATAGATTTCATGAAAATGTAATTCATTAGCATGAAAATTTAGGTAGATAAATGAATCCATTTTAGGCCTTTGTTCTCATTTTTAACTGAATCTTCATGATCGTAGGGGGTTATGTAGATACTAGTTTAATCTGCATGTCCGTAGGGGACTGTGTGAATGCTAGTGTTAGAATGAGAATTGTCAAATAAGAAATTAGACAAATTCATTTTAGAATTTTAATTTGCTAGCATAACCAGAATGCAAGTTATCGAAAGAATGCAAGGATTTCATTAATAATTTACACATACCTTTTCTCTTAGTTATAGATAGTTATTTTTCTCTGCTGTTTGCAAAATCCTATAAATATGTTTCAATACAATTATAAGCAAACAAATAATAATTCATTTTTAAACATTTTGTATTAACAAAGACATATATTTCTGTGCAAGATTTACACAAAGATTATTTAATTCTAGCTCAAATCTCCCTGGGGACTGGACTTTGAAAACATACCGATGTTTTTTTTTTCTATTAAACTTTTGCTTCCGAAAATTCAACATTGAAGATGTTTACAACATGTACATTTTTAATAATTCGGTTTGGTTTTAATTTTAACAACGAGACCTTTTTAACAGTAATTAACAAAACATATTAGAGAAAAGTTTCACTGAGCCGTATGATGATAACATAATATGTTGTCTACATTTGCCGGCTGGTAAGTTTTCGTTACATAGTTGTCTTTAGAAACGCGACGTATATGGCTTCATATTATTCCGAAACTGCCAGTTTAATGGTAAAGTTTTAGTGTGCAAGCAGGTTTAGTATTTCCCATCGGATGTGGATTACCCTTGGATATCAGGGAATAAAGTCTCGGTGTACCAAAATGAATCAATTCCCGCATGAGGATGATGGCAATCTCGAGATCAATGGAGGGCGACACGGCCACGATGCCGTGGCACTTCCACCCCGGCCGCATTGTTACACTAAACTACCATCTTATCTGCACATTTATCTAGGAACATCCTCAGCAAACCGATTCGCATAATGTTTCAGAGGTTCCCAAACAAAAAAAATAATAGAAACTTGTAGGATTTAAAGAGGCATTTTAACACCTAAATTGTGTACAGGATGTTCCATAAATAATGCTGCACAGAGAAACAGCAGATTCCATATGTAAAATTCATGCGATACAGCCAAAATTATCTTGGTTCAAAAGTTAATAGTAACCGAGATGCAGAATATCCAAACTTAACACAATTTAAATATTTTAACAAAATTTGTTTAAAAAAGTTGTTTAAAAAATCAAGAACAAAAAGATTAAATTCACTTTGATACCCTACATTTCTGTTACCTACCTTCGTTCAGAAGACAGAAGAAGTCTTTTGAACTAAGGCAAGTATGGTCGAATCGCAAGGATCTGCTGTACCGTTACATGGGATACCCTGTAGAATGTATTAAAAGTTATGCTACAGGGAATTTAGAAACTAAGCGATACGTGTAATCACGGTAACTCGTTAAGAATGGGATACCAATTTTGAGATACTAGACTAATATAACGACAGAATCATGATTTATGTAAATGCTGCGCTAGTTTAAGAGGTCCCCCCATATCTCACTTCACCTCTCCACCGCTCACCAAACCCGCTAACATACGCAGAACTCACATTAAGTAAATAGCACGTTTTAATAGCTGACCCATTGTTTATTACAGGTTTCTATTCTGTTTTTCTCTGCATACTTGAAATATAACTCGAGGCTCATCGCAATACATTTCTTACCATCATATTTTAATATTTTCCTTAAACAATCAGCACTAAAAATAAACATACATTTTATAGAAGTGTTTTAATAGCAGCAATAGCGTAAACAAACTAGCCAATAAATCCCCAGCCAAACACCGGCGGTTTATTGTGTTCTTTATATACCGGTGAACTGATGGAAATTCTCAAAATAAGAAAAAATTGAAACATTTTCTTTATAGGATTTTGCAAACAGTGGAAAGAAAAGCTATCTATGAGAACTAAAGGAAAAACTATATATATATAAAAATATTAATGAAATCTTTGCATTCTTTCGATAACCTGACTTCTGGTTATGCTAACAAGTAAAAATTCTGAATTGCCATTCTCATTTTAACACTAGCATCCAACCTAGTCCCCTACGGTTAAGCAGGCTAAACTAGTATCTACATGATCCCCTACGATATGTAAATTCAGTTAAAAGTGAGAACAAGGGCCTGAAATTAATTTATTTACGTACCTTGTCTTTAAAAAATTTTTCATTCTAATGAATTACATTTTCATAAAATCTCATTCAGTTTCTTGGAAATGCTTAGCCTTTGAAACGTTTTTCGTCCTTATTGTGGACTCATCAGAAAAGCCTAAAGCCACTCATAACGATGTTCATGCATAAAATTGAAGTCGATGCGCAAAGTCCTCCAATTCTAGATACTGTACATTTTTAATGTGGTACGTATACAGTTAATGATCCTTGGATACTGTCCAAACAGAAGAATGAGTAACGTTGAGAGAGTGAGCATGGTTGATCATTTTTTTGCTGTCTCTTCCAATGTCTCCCTATCGAAACTTAGTGTTCTCCTTTTTGTAAGTCTGCTAGAGTGCACAGGTTTCTTTAGAGGTCAGACAGTTCTTAAAATGCTACTTTCTCAGCAAATCAAAATACAGTAATAATGTACTTCAGACCTGTTTTTAAGAACAAATGAATTAAACCTAAGTCATTTTTTAGAGAAATGACGAATTGTAATCGAGGTTATTTTTCATCAGAAAGTTCAATTGACTCATGATTAGAAGCTCAGTAATCGACATTAAAAATGACGCTTGCATCAGTTCTAAAACAGAGTAATCCTAGAGGACCCCGCACTAATCTTCGGGAGATGGGGTTTCAGCCAAATTTGAGCACATTGCAGGATTTTCTACCGCTTGGGATCATGATTTAATTTTTTTTTTACACTTTACACGATTTTTACATATTATATGTATTTTATACATATGTAAGAGTGGTTTCCACCCCATTCAAGAGGTAATATGGTATTGACTTGTAGTACAAATCACGCACGTTTTTCATAGGAACCATATGGTCACGTTTGGGGAAGTAAAGCACTTGGAGCAATGTGCCCATGAAGACTTTTAATCCGGACTCCTAGGCCTACAATATCCTACAATTTCCATAAGATTAGTGCGGTGTCCTTTAAATGTTTTAATGATATTTGTGTAACATTTTCTATCTTTTGTGCGTTGTATCCCTGTTTCTGACCTGTAGATAAAATTACAGTTTTGGATTTTTCTTACACTTCGACAGTTGATATAATTGCACCAAATATTTTTTAGAAAACAGGAAAGATTTGTCATCTTCACATCTCACCCTTAGTAACTTTCAATGAGTCGCAAATTGACCACTGTTTTGTAGATAATATCCAAGCGAGTCAAATCGAGAGCAACAGTAGTGTTTCGCACCAAGTAACCAAGTATCACTCGTTAGGTATCCGCTTGCCAGGTCATTTAAAAAAACCTCTGAAATCTGGAAGATCTAGATGTGCCCATGAAGACTTTTAATCCGGACTTCTAGGCTAACAATATCCTACAATTTCCATAAGATTAGTGCGGTGTCCTTTAAATGTTTTAATGATATTTGTGTAACATTTTCTATCTTTTGTGCGTTCTATCCCTGTTTTTGATCTGTAGATAAAATTACAGTTTTGGATTTTTCTTACATTTCGACAGTTGATATAATTGCACCAAATATTTTTTAGAAAACTGGAAATTATTTGTCATCTTCATATCTCACCCTTAGTAATTCCTAATGAGTAGCAAATTGACCACTGTTTTGTAAATAATACCCAAGCTAGTCAAATCGAGAGCCACGGTAATGTCTCACACCAAGTAACCAAGTATCACTCTTTAGGTATCCGCTTGCCAGGTCATTTAAAAAAACCTCTGAAATTTGGAAGATCTAGATTTGGTTGAGTAAATCAGATGGCGCCACAGTTTGTAGATGAATCTGAACTGCTTTCTGGACATAACTTCATGCCATCATGCCCACTAAGGGCAGCATCAGTTTGATGTATATCAAACTTATGCCCATTATGGAAGTTGCACTATGACATACTGTTCTCTAGAAATTGGCGTCAATTAGAATTTATTTCTTACCTACGAAATTATCGAATATTTTTGAAAACACTTACATGTAAATTTTTAAGGCAAAAGTTGTCATTTTGTAGTGATAATACTTAAGTATATGCACTCTTTTTAAAATGTGCGATACTTAAATACAAATAAAATTACAACTAAAAGAAAATAAGAAAATACAATTTTGTTCTAATTAAATGTTAAGAAGTAACTACGGTGGCTTTGAAAACAATGAAATATTTAACTTGTCAAACATTTGTTGGTATAACGGTGTTTTTATTGTGTTTTTAGAAATTGTTTAAAATTCTTGTTAATTGTATTCAAAATGCCGCAAACTTATACAAGAGATGAAAAAGTGGATATGTTAATTATTTATGGGGAAAGTAAAAAAAAATGTAATTGCAGCTATGGACCTTTATGGCCGACGATATCCTAATAGACAAAGTGCAGCGAAAAATTATTTTAAACGTGTTGAAAACCAATTCCGAAGAGAACCCAAAAATGATCCTGAAGAAAACTTCATTATTGACGAAGGAACGGAAATTAATGTTTTGGCTAGAATAGAAGTTGATAAGACTGTTTCTTTAGGCACGTTAGGTTTGAATTGAACATCAGTCACCAAACAGTAATTTTGCACAAACACTACTATAAATCTTTTAAATACCAATTGCACCAGCATTTGTACGAAAGTGATTACGAACGTAGTATGGTATATTGCAATTTGATTTTGTATAATAACATGCAGCCAAACAATAATTCTTTGGGACTGATTTTATTTTCGGACGAGTCAAGCTTTAGAAATTTGGGATTATTTAACCGACAAAATACAAAATATCAGTCACAAGAAAATTAAAATTTATTACGGGAGGGTAACTTTCAAGTGCGGTTCGGTTTCAATGTTTGGCTTGGAATAATTGGTAGTAGAATCATTGGTCCAATAATATTTGAACGGCTTCTGACTGATGCCAGATATTTGATATTCCTGGAAATTTATATTGAGGACATTTTAAATAAATGAGTTACCTTTAGATTTAGGACAGGGAATGTATTTCCAACAAGATGGCGCTCCTGCCCATAATTCAAAGATAGTAATTGATTACCTTTAACGGAGATTGGGAGAAAACGTAATTTCGACAAATGGTCCTGTGAGGTGGCCTCCAAGGTCACCTGATTTAACGCTCCTTGATTTCTTTGTTTGGGATCATTTAAAAAATATTGTCTATGCAACCGCCGTTACAACCCGTGAAGACCTGGAGCTACGAGTAAGACGAGCCATTAATAACATAACGGCCTAGCAATTGGCGAACGTTCTTCGAGAAACAGCTGTGCGAGTTCAGTAGTGCATTGACGTTAATGGACAGCATTTTGAACGACTGTTGTAAGGTTTTGTGTTAATTTTTTGTATTCCAAAACCGCCTTATATGTAACAAGGTAATTAGAATAAAATTTCTTTTCTTATTTTCTTTTAGCTGTAATTTCGCACATTTTAATGCGATATATGAATAAATTCCTAATTAATAGTACCAATAAATGGTACCACAGTACCGATATGGCTCCAGTTGAAAAAATTGAGTTTTGTCCCAAAAACCGTTTTGGTGAATTTTATTTGCTCATAAATCACGTAATTTTGTGTTTTTAACGGGATTTCGATTTTTGTAGCATTATACGGGCCATTTACAATAAATCGGAACCGTCATGGCACACTTAAATGGAGAACTAAAAAGTACATTATTAAAAAAAAATAATGTTTGTAATGTCACTTATTTGGCATCGTTGGATTCAGAAAATTATGCAGAATTGAAAAATGCAATAATATATAGGGGTTTCCTTTTAAAAATCAAAAGTTAATGTCACTTCCGACGAAACCGGAAGTGAAAAGAAAAAATGTCAAAAAGTGCCACTTATTATGTATGTAGTACATTCTAAATTTCAATCGATTATCGTCAAAACAAAAGTAGAGAAGGGAGGTATACCATGATCCTGTTACACCCGGTATACCGTGCTTGGTCCAGTATAAAAGATATATTCCTAGCATATATTCTGCCATGCTTAAACAAGTGTTTGAACATCTTACATTAAAAGTGTTGTTTGATGAAAGAAGTTATTCATACGTCAACAATTCACGTTCCAAGTATGAAAATAAGCGTGCGTAAATTACTTGGACATTGTAGTCATGGTTCGTTTTGTCAATCTCCAAAATGTAAAATCTCTGTGAGTATTAATGGATCCACATCTACGTTGAGATGAATACGTTGATTATATTTCTGATAAATTATCCAAAGTATTTGATAAGAAACTTAATGATAGAACTTCCCCAAATTGTTATTAAAACAGTATATGTTTCTTTATTTCAAAGAGTATTATGCCATCCTCACATTTACATAGAATGCTCTCACTACGGAGACGTGTGATGAGGATAATGACCCAATTGACGTTTAGGGAAGACGTACAATTTCTAGATTGGAACATTCGAACAGTTCCTACTTATCATATTTTTACGGCACTCAGGCATGTCAAAGAAACATGAACAAATATGTATCCCACAGATAAATGCATGATTGTAATACTAGGCACAGATATTAACTCTGCTAAGAAAATACCAGAATAGTTAAAAGTCAGAATGCAGTAAACTATTATGGTCCATTTTTTTTTTAATAAGTTACCATCAGGTCTCAAGCAGTTACCGGAAGAAAAATTCATTGTAAGATGAAACAAATTTTACTTAATGTAGCATACTCATTTGAATATTTTTCTGATGTATGACGTTAATGTTTTTAGTGTTCTTATTGTTAGTTTGCTGTTATACAATACATGTGATGTAATAATATACAATATGTGTAAAGTCTATACGAGCACAATTGAAATCGTATAAAAACTAAAAGCCGGCAAAAACAGTCGGCAACTCTTTATTGTACATGGGCGGAGGTAAATAGAAATGCTTGTCATAAGAAAATGTTATAATTTTTTGAAAATTGTATTAATTTTTATTATCTTTTGTTTATTAGATAGGCTGTTTTTGTTCTTTTATCCAATAACATATTTTTGAAGTACTGTATCAATTTTAAATATAAAGTCTAAATATTTAAATTTATTGGGTTTAGTTTTAAAGTTATCCCATTCTGCATTGAAATATGTTATTATCAGCAAGGAACAACGAGAAGGTATGAACATATCCTTACCGGGATGAGAGAATGGGACAGGTTAGATTGGCGAGGGGCAAGGATGTTAAATAGTAAAAATAAAATTTAAGTTTCTTCTAAAATAAAAATAAAAATGTAAGTTTCTTAACCAAAACAAAGAATTAGTACAACAAAAATAAATGCTTGTATAGATAAAACATAAATAAAAACAAAATTAAAATATGTCTCTAGAATAAAGTAACTTAAATTAAAATCTCTTGTCAACTAAATAAAATATATTCCAAAAAATGTAACAATAAAAAGTAAACTTCGTACCTAATATAACAGCTAAATATTTTGTTCTGAAAATTTGTATTAAAAAGTTAAATGCTAAAAGTTGACGAGTCCGAATCTTCACTTTCTGAAGAGGGATCATTATCCGGTTGAATTATAATCGGCGCAATGGGGGTTCGATATTGATTTTCTTTTTCAATTACATGGTTAACGCAATTTTTCCATAAATCAGTATTGTCGAGGTCATTTATTACTTCTCTTATATGATCAACTACTACCGCGCTTAACGTTGGAGAGTCATTACATTTTCACAAACGATCTTTTAAAGTTGCTCAAACTATCTCGATAAGATTAAATATGCATAGTACGGAGGTAACGGCAAAAGTGTATGATCGTGTATATTGGATAAGTTATCAATAACATATTCCCTTTTGAAATTCTGTTATTTTGTTCATTTCAGTAATTCGCGCTTTATTGGAACTTTTACAGGAATTTCCATATTTTTTTCTTTCATGAGTTTTAAAATGTCTTCCTTGTACTGGTCTTTGGTATTTTATTTAATATTCGCGAATGATAGGAAGCATTATCTAACACAATTACCGAATTAGGCGGAATATTTGGTATAAAGCTGTTCTGAAAACCACTTTTCGAACTGCACTGGAGAAATATCGAGTCCACGTTGACTAATGTCTAATATAACTCAAACACCGACCGACCAATCGGACTGAGGAATACCCGGGTGCCAGCCAATCGTCGCCACCAGTCCTCAAACGCAGGTCAATGACAACACATCTCACAAGTCCACGTTGACTCTTGAGAAACGATTTACAAGGTTTTATGCTGACCAGTTTCAATTGACTTCGTAAACACTATACTCTTTGATTTATGTAAACTTACTATTATTACTATTATCATCAATAAATTATTTATTTAGGTGAGTATACTCTTAGTTTTCCTCAACTAATAGTAGTATGGATTCATATACTTTCAAGTTAGCATGTAAGAAATTAAAAACAAAGAATCCCGTATATTACGAAGTGTGAACAATAAAATTCTGTTTGACATTAACAGAAATCATAATCACCTTATATCACTGACTATAATCAATTTTGGTAAACACAGTACCAATAATAACAAATAAATATAAAATTTTAGAAACAGTCGAAGAAGTGATTGTTTGGGGGTTCCTGATATAAAACAATCACATCTTTATCTTAGCTACTCGATCTCGGTATAACGCTATAGTTCTTTAGGCATGCTGATGTAACAGTCCCTCTTGCTTTTATGCATAAACGATTGAACAATGCGCACCTCGAGTGATTATTATGGAGGAATCAACATAAGATTCAGGGCTGATTTCCTTATAATTATTGTATCTACCTTCTAGGTAGGTACGAGCTACCACTTTTAACTTTAGTCTCTGTTGACACATTTATGGACGAAGGCCACTAGGACTTTCAAATGATTTAACAATATATGACATCATAAAACGCCACCGACAGTATTTGATGACATATTTCCAAATTTTTAGTGCGTAAAAATGTTATGTCAGAGTTTTTAAATTCTTGAACTTATAAACAACTTAGATAAGATTTTTAATCTACAGCATTATCCTACTTTGTTCAGATGTTTCTAAAATTTCAGAATATCAAATTTCATTAAAAACTCGAATTACTGCCACATCCACGTAGTGGATTGAAAGTATAGTATATAATTGTAAAAAAAAAATTCAATTTTTTTTTTCTTGAAATAGGTTTAGAATGTCGTGAAACGTCGAGATTTTAAATTTGAGCGAAAAAAATTTTTTTTGTCTGTCTGTCGGTCTGTCTGTAACTTTTTTTTTTGTCCGCACGCTTTCTCCGGAACGGTTTAAGATGACTTGAAATTTTGTATACGTACATATTATAATGAGATCTGGAACAGGATTTTTTTTGAAGATATCCGAAGAAGGGTTGGGGGGTAAATAGGGGTAAATGTGGGGAAATATGTAAAGCTGGTAAGAGTACAGAAACTTGAAATTTGATGTATGTACTACAAGCCACGGTCTCAGATTTGTTTATATTTTCCAACCCCCCACCACCCCTAGTCCATTATTAAAGGGGATGATAAAATAAAATTCAGATATTCATTTGAAATTTAGTACACGTATGTATTATAAATACATTTGGAACTCGATTATATTTTGAGACGATTTCGTTGAAGGGTTGGGGGTAAAATAGGGGTAAATATAGGGGAAAATAAGTAAAGCAAAGCAACGTGGTGAGAGTACAGAAACTTGAAATTCAGTGTATGCACTAGAAGCCAAAGTCTAAGAGTATTTCTAATATTTTTCAACCCTCACCACCCTTACTCCATTATTAAAGGGGTTGATAAAATAAACTTGAAACATTCACTTGAAATTTAGTACACGTATGTTTTATAACGACATCTGGAACTAGACTATGTTTTGAGAAGCTTCCGTTGAAGGGTTAGGGAATAAATAGAGGAAAATAAGTAAAGCAAGCTGGTATGAGTACAGAAACTTGAAATTCGGTGCATGTACTAGAAGCCAAGGCCTCAGAATTTTCTATAATATTTTTCAACCCCCCACTACCCCTAATCCATTTATACAGGGGTTGATAAAATAAAATTGAAATATTTACTTGAAATTTGTTACACGTATATATTATAACGACATCTGGAACTAGATTATATTATGAGATGGTTCCGTATAAGGGCTGGGGGTTAAATAGTGGTAGATAGGGGAAAATAAGTAAAGCAAGCTGGTAAGAGTACATAAACTCGTGTATCTCCTAGAAGTCAAGGCCTCAGATTTTTTAGTCATATTTTTCAACCCCCACAACCCTTAGTCCATTATTAAAGGAGTTGATAAAATATAATTGACATATTCACTTGAAATTGATACGCGTATATATTATAACGACATCTGGAACTAGATTATATATTGAGATGATTCCGTTAAGGGGTGGAAAGTTGTATTGGGGACAATAGGTGGAGGTAGCTAATAAGAGTTCAAAAACTTCATTTTTGGCGTATATGCTAGAAATCAACATTTCAAATTTTTTTATGACTTCTGCCTCAAATATTATTAACATTCTTTGACCAATTATTTCCACGCACTAGAGTGCAAATATAGTAAAAATATATTCCTTTAAAGATAGTTGGATGGGAAATCTGGATGTGGAAGTAGTGATTCCTTAGACAGCGGTTTTTGTGTTCCAAAACCACCTTATGTGTAATATTTTAGCTGTAATTTTGTTTCTATTTATCGCACATTTTAATACGACATATGAATAAATTCCTTATTAATAGCAATGCTGAAAATGTTAGTATTTGACAGTTCATATTTACTGGTTCGACATAGGTATTTGCGTTTTATTATTCTAAAATATTTGTTATTTTTATTAATATTAATACCCAGATTACAAAGTACATAATATGCCTTATCAATTTTCAAATGGTGAATATGCGAATATAATCTATGTGTGTGGATTTTGTGATGGCAATGGACGGGCTGGCTGTTATGAGAGAATATTGAAGAAGAGTTTCTGGATGCCGAATTCCTGATCACAAAACTTTTGCTATAGTTGTCAATTATCCTAAAAATCATGCTCGGTATCCAACGGTCACCTTAAATGAGCATCAAGTAAGGCTACCTTTAGCTGTAAAAGAGAATATACTAAATATTGTTGCAAATAATCAGAAAATTATCACAAGAAAAGTGGGTCATGCATTAGGTGTTCCACATGTCAGTGTTTGGAGAACACTAAAAAAGAATAATTTCTATCCATTTCATGTTCAACAGGTTCAGAGGTTAGAGGAAGGGGATGAAGTTCATCGGTTAAATTTTAGTAACTGGATTATACGGAATCGATGAATTCTTAACAGATGTCTGTTTACAGATGAGGCACAATTTACAAGAGATGGTGTTTATAATTTAAGAAATTCACATGTTTGGACCGAAGAGAATCCACATGCGGGAAGATAGAATAAATCCCAACATCGTTTTGCTGTTAACATTTCGTGCGGTGGTTTCAACAATTTGATTGGGCCACATATCCTCCCTGATAGATTATATCAGGTGAATTTTATTTAGACTTTTTGAAAAAAATTTTACCCGTGTTGGTGTTATTGGAAAATGAAAATATTGCGGGAATGTATTACCCGCATGATGGCGCTCCACTCCATTTTAGGAACATTGCTAGAAATGTCTTAAACGACAATGTTCCAAATATGTGGATAGGTCGAAATGGACGTCATCATTGGCCTTCAAGGTCACCGGATTTCAATCCTGTTGATTATTATCTTTGGGGACGTTTAAAAGCAAAGGTATATGACGTAGCCATTAATAGTAGAGTTGAACTTTTGAAACGCGTTGATAATGCTTGCGTAGAAGTTAGAAATATTCCATATGATTAGACGTGCAGTTAGAAGTGTTAGTACTAGGGCAAAGAAATCTATTCATCGAACTGGAGGCCACTTTGAACAGTTATTGTACTTATGTATTTATTACCTTCACGTATTTATTTTCATTGTACATACATGCATTAAAAATAATATTATTTTTAAATGTAGACTCACAAAATTAAGTGGTATGCGTGCAAATCTACATTGTTTTCAACATTATTTTGCAATAGTTCACTTACCTAGTCTAGAAGTGAAAGAATTGTCATTACTGCAAGTTAAATTTTTTTGTTAATTAACCCTGAAATGAATATTCAAGTTCCAACTGTCTGGGCCATTTTAATGAAATTGGATTTACGGCAAGTAATCAAGGTTGATGAATGAAATGCGCAAGTGAGCTGCTCTATTCGGTTTTCTCCGATCTTTTCGAATATCGAAACAGATCTACGAAATTTTGTTGATTTTGACATACAACATATTGTCAATTTTTTATTAAGACGGACCTGAATTTCTTTTTACTTTATTATGAACTTCTATCAAGAAAAATAAGTGAAACATATGTTCTAAATATGAAACAATTGTACAGGGTGGTTCAATAGTTATGATCAAAGAAGTATTCCCACACAGCACATGACATCCCTAGGATATCCTCATTCGGTCCCGTATATCCCAATCGAGGACAACATTCCTCAGGATATCCTTAGGATATCCCAATAAAACATATACAACCTGAGAATATCCCAAATGGGGATATCCCAGACAAATCCTGGCAGGATGTCCTAGTAATATCCTGCAAAGATATTAAAAGCCTAACAAAATATCCACTGTGGGAATATCCTGGGCAAGTCCTAGAGTCGTCCTATTATAAGTATTATTATTTAGGAGATTTCATCAACAAAAATAATGAAAAGTATGTATATTATTTTGAGGCTATTTATTTATAGTGTCTTTTATTGGTGTGTAAAATTTGCTTCTAAAAACCTATTTGTTTGTTCTATTTGATAATCCCCTCCAGTACAAATAATTCATAAAAAATTTAAAAATGTATATCTTATTTAAATAGCACTTATTTTTAATTTGGTTTTAATACATTTACTATGTTCTGAATTAGCCGCCTTTTTGTGACAAGTCGAAAGTTCTAAGAAATCCGCTCGGCGTCGATGTCTTTTCCACGTTCATTTTAAAGCTCTTTCAATAAGACTACCTTAAATATTTTATAAATATATATTTATAAAATTAAATATTTCATAAATATAATGCTGCTATGTCATATCTTTTTGTATTTATTATATTATCTAAAAGAGGAAAATGTGATTGGTTATTGTCCGCAGATGTTATTGTCAGATAGGTAATCCTTTATATTTTTCTGAGTGAATAGAATTTTTTTTAAATTCATTATAACGTTTCAGCACGTTATGATTTTTTAAAGTTGTACATATCATCCCTTATAACTTCTAACCACCGTAAACTCTATTGATTTTAATAATACCAAAAAAGGTAAGAGATAATTTTTATAATATTTCATGCTTTTAAAATTTTTGTTTGAAACTTTTTTACTATCTTTTACACATTTTGAGTAATTTTGAAAAAACACTGTTATATTTTTTTTCACCCTTTCTCGGAGTTGAAAAAAAATTTTGCTTTCATTAATCGTGTTCAAATACTTCAAAGTAACATATCAAAAATTCAAATATTTACCTTAAAATTTTTATTTATCGACCTATTTCATTGGACTATATATAACCTCTATTAGTTTGGTAGATTTACTTTTAAAGCGATATAAGCCAATTGATAGATACAAATATGTGTATAGAGTTTTACATATATGTATCACATTTTTATTAGTCATTTTACCTCTGCCATTATATAAACTTGTATTCCTTTGTCTTCGCTTATTGGCTCAGTTTAAAAGTAATGATGTTATAAAATAATATGTATTTTTTTGCTGCCTTTAGAAATATCCAATTAACCCTAAAAGAACTGGGAATGACCTACTTATTATAGTCCAATCAATGTCCTCAGGTTATTCATAGTAAAGCCCAGGCATAACCCATGTAAGAGCTGATGACGTCCTGTACACACCCATACTGATGTCCTGAGGACGTCATCAGCAAAGCCCGAACGGTCCCATTTGGATATCCTACGGACATCCTAAGGTGATAATGGGATCTTCCCAGGATATCCCATATGTCCTGAAAAGTTGTCCCCGGAATGTTCTGAGGATGTCCTTGTGCTGTATGGGTTTGGCCAAAATCAATAAAACATTCTGTATCTCAGTAAGGAAGGACGATGGGTTCATTAATGCCTGTTAATTTGGAACCGCCAAAGTGCCCCCTATCGACAAGTAACGTATGTACCTTTAACTTTGAAATACCCTGTAAAATAGAAGTAATTTTCTCAGTACTCAGTACATTTGTGTATATTTTCAGAGTCTTAATCGATTAGCTCGTGATATTTTAATACTCGACTAATTCGATTATCGTATCGCGATTATTCCCATCACTAGTAAGGAAGTAACACTTCAAACGTGTGTATTGACTGCACACACACTCTTTTTTATAACTTTTTACCATCCCTCATACAGTACACGTAGGTCCAGAGCCATCGATTCGACGAAGAGTATCAGAGTATAAAGTGATAGTATTAAAAGTGTCGTATATTGCACATAGGTCGGGGTGTAGTTTCGACGGAAATCCATTCTTGGCGCTATTTCTGGTAAGCCAAAAGCCAGGATCAAGATTGGTTCGCAATATATGAGCAGATTTCGCAGACGATGCAATGTTTTACTTCGGTAAAACCGGAATTGAATAAGATCAAGACAGTTTTATGGTGATCGGATATCGGCACTAAACTCTTTAATGAATATTCAATTTATATCTATAGGAGGAGCGGCAAAGGTGGGTTTTAGTAGACATAGTTTTATTTTAGTTAACTTTACCAAATTGCAATTCCGCTTTTATGTTCAATTTACTGAGATTGATTGAATATGTCAATTTATATGGAAATCATTACACGTAAGCAAATTAATAAAATATATGTAAAAAGCTGTATAAAAACAAGATTATATTAAAATGCAGTAAAGTATTGAAAATAAATATTTCGTATATTTATCTCCGTTTGTTTAGTGCACATGAAAAAGGCCATGAAAACCGACCATCAAAATATCAAAGTCGGCACAATTACTGCTGACAAGAGTACCATAGAGCCATATTCCAAATTTTTGCATGTCAGAAGAATGCTATAGATTTAAATATCTTAACGACGACGTTTCTCGTCAATTAAAACATTTTATTCTGTTTGTCAAGATAGGAATATGTATTGACGAATGTACTACCGGACATTAACAAATCAATTCAAAGTACGGCTCTGTTTTACTTTTGAGCAGAGCATGATACTGTGGAAGAACTCAGCACTACGCGTCTGAAGGACACGACAAAGATTTATAATTATGTGGCGCCAGCCGTGCCTTTCTAACGGTCTGTGGCTATATCAACCCTCAGGCGGATTCGTACAACTCTTAAGACTACCTCCAAAGACGAAATTGTAACATTTTACTTACTGTGATTTCTACAGTTTGCCTTCCGTCGCATCTTGTAAAATTAGATAAAACACCACACATAGTAGACAGCCCCCAAATCCATAGCCTCTCATAGACTGTTCGGTAGGGGGATACACATTTGAAAAAACGCAGCAGACAACATCCATTACTCACTAATATTGCTAGTGCTGGTACTGGGGATCAAGCCCAGTACACGTTAGGCAGTCTGACTAAGCATGCTCGCCACTAAGACGGTTAGCCGACTGAGCTATCGTGCCGGTAGATGCAAATGAAATTATATGCGAGTGGAATAATTATCATGTAATTTTCCTTCGAACTCCTATGCGGGTATAAGAACAAGGTCCAAAAACAAGCAGTGCTTGAGGGTCCTAGACAACCCATAGATCATAGACAATCTGCACAAATCACCATCGGATAGGTGCTGAAATATATGACATAATATTATTCTTTTTTGGCAAGTATTGCGGTTTTCCTATATTTTTTCTTCAATTTTTGTGACGTCAGTGGCTTCCACGAAGGCAACTCCGAATACAAAATACTGTAGGCTTCTTTATTTAACGGCAACTTAACGTTGAATTAAGAGAAATTCTTTAGGAAACTATTCGTTTTGGTTTTCTTTACCTCTCTGACGTTCTTTAGAGATGTTTGGGGCTTTCCAAATAGCTAATGGGCTTGTTCCATGATATTCTTTTTATATGGTTTTTATACCTTTTCATATAGTACTCCATATTCTCATTATACACTTAAAATTTCGTATTATTAACTTTTTCCGTTCTCGAGATATAAGGAGTTGAAATTAGTAACAATTGCAAAATCCGAGCGCTCATTTGTGACGTCACTATACGCAAGTGACGTAAGGAAAATAGCTTTCTGGGACCTTTCAAATTTAACTTGAAAAGTCGAAAAACATGTAACTAAATAAATACGTCGAGTGAAAGTTCGTTCTATGTCTCTAAGGAAAGGAGAAGGTCGGCGATGAATTCTAATCGTAAATTGCACGGTCAAAATCGAAAATTCGTCCCGGCAGGAGCGTGAGAAAATTGTAATTTTTTGACATTTCACCAAATTGCAGTCCCCTACTGTCAAGTAGTAAGCAAAACAAACAATACTTCGAAAACACTTATATTATAACAAGCAAGGAGCATCAAGAGTATAGAGATCGCCGAGTCTATGCGTATAGTGATGTAGCGCCTGGCCACGCCCCATTTTCGCGAAATGGAAATTTGTAATAGTTTTTAAGATACTAAACGTGCGAATAAGATTCTGATTTTTTGCAGATCCATTAATTTATACTTGCACTTTCGATTTATGAAATAAAAAAAAAATGCTGAACAAGCCTATTGAAGAATCCTTTAATGTGCTGAAAAACTGCGTGGATTGAGGACGCAACTGGATAACATGTGCCATCTTTCCTTTCTTGAAACGATACGATCACATGAAATCCTCTCAATTCCGTTAGGGGTGCTTTCAAAATGGAAGTTGGATATATCCAACTGCCATTTTGAAAACCCCCGTGAGGAAAGTCCTTTATAATAATCTTATAAGGCTTATATTTAAAAATTTGTCTGATTCTGATTTATACACTTGCCTATTGTTATGGTTTCTTGGCCTTGAAGGACTTGTTTTTGAACATGAAGGACTCATTGCTTTTGGACATGAAGGCAAATGACACATTTGTAAAGCTCTTATACCTGCATAGAAGCTCGAAGAAAAATTACAGGAAAATTGCAGGAATACAATGATTAGTGCAGTCAATGGCGCATTTCAGTTCAGAAAACTTTCTAACAGATCGAAATCGAGAAAAACCTTTTTTATTGTATTTTTCTTGGCCAAAAATAGAAAGGTCTATATTATTAGAAGACCTACTTTTTGTTTTTACCATTGCGCTTAAGGAATATATGTTTTTGAATGAAAAAAAGTATAATTCGATTATATTCTTTATGTCTTTCGATGAAATTATGGTTACAATATAAAATTTTCGATAAAAACTTAACACCCCTCCGCTCCCCTCCTACCCTCTCCAACCCCTAAATAAATTATATGGCCTTTAAATACATATTTTGAATGTCGTCAGGTAGAAACCTGTCAAGCAATCAAGTATCATCCATTTAAAACAACTTCCAATGGAAGTTGATCAGGGCCAATAAGCGACAATTATGTAGGTGTCTCATTGCCAAAAATGGGTTTTTCTGCTATATATTTTTTATTTACACTCCATAGACGATTGGTACCTGGGGGAAAACTATCTGAAACTGATGAGCAATCAATACGAACGTCATCCAACCATTTTAGACCGCCTGAAGTTCGACTGAGCCTAATGCGAGACCATTAAAAAAGGGATTACCTCTCCTTTTAGGAGCCACATATGTGAGTGAAAATAATTACGCATTTAAGTTCAAAGCATCCGAAACAATTTCCAACAGTTTTGAACTCCTGACAAATTGACCTAGCCCAAAATATCTCATGCGGTATGTAGACGTTTTCGCTCCATATTTCGGACGTTTCTCTCCATAGTAGCTACATACTTGACAAAATGATTGAAAATTCAATTTCTGATTACTATCAACCATTTCCAACCAATTGGAACCCCCCGGCCAGTCTCAGTATACGACCATGATCTGAGCCATCTCATGTGATATGTCTTAAAAGGATTTATTCCCAAGTTCGTATATGGATAGGAAATGAAATGCAGGCAGAATTTTGGGGGGTGGAAATATTTGAACAATTCTTTAATTCTAATCAAGACTGAGAAATCACTAGCTCCAAAAAATTTGGTGCAAATCATTTTCTGCAGTTGTAAGGGTGAATGTAAGAGTTGCAGTCGATAACGAAGACATCGAAAAAACTTTATTAAGAAATGACAATAAATTTTGTAACATAAATTTTGTAATTGTTCTGTTTCTAAAATTCAGTAAATTATTTTGCAATGTAAAATGGACGGCATTAAACAGAAAGGAGCCAACCCACAAAATTTTAAAAATTTGTTTCTTAATTTATTTAAATGTAGAATATCGTAATGTGTGTTCAGCTGAAAAACTCCAACTCATTTTCCTTATAAGAATTTAATGGTGTAGTTTCAATATTGTAATTAAGATGCCAAACCTTTCTTTACAAGCGTGTTTCTTGATTTTAGCTGAGGGTGTTGGTTCCTTTCTGTTTAATGCTGTCCAAATATGGTTCGTTTTTTATCTATTAGCCTCTTAAAACTTAAACTTTAATTTTTCTCAGTTCTCAATCTTCAGATATGTAATCATCGACCCCGAAAACTCCTCGAGTACAGAATTTGGTCTGAATACCTTGATTTTTGCAACTTTTATCATTTTAAGTCACCCCTGATCAATATAAGTTCGCCATATTCGATCCGCCATTTTGAAAAAAATTATTTTGACATTGGATTCACATTCGGCGACCTCGGAAACCCTAAAATTCTTGAAGGGAACCTTTTAATTCAATTTAGTCGCATTTTCAAGGTTTACACAAAAAAGAAGAGAATTTATAAAAATTGAGTATTTTACGAAACTTGTTTTCAATTTTCCTAATTCTCGGGGTAAAAGCAGGACCTCTAATAATATAGACCTTCGTATTTTTGTCATAAAAATATAATAAAAAAGGTTGGTTACATTCGATTTCAATCTGTTAGAAAGTTTTCTGAACTTAAGACACTTTTCTTGCTTCATTGACTATACAAGATAGTTTTGTCGATGGGAATTTTTATTACTTTTATAATGTAAGTATTGCTTTTCTGCTGTTTTAGTGGAGTATCCTTAGATTTTGATTTGGGAATTGATGTGGCTTGAAATGTTATTACAGGAAAATGTTTAAGGTCTAATATGCAATTAATAAAAGGCAACTAAAATTGGCTCTCAGCAAAAAATTTATGATTTCTTTTGCACATATCTTGAAAAATAAGAATATTGCCAATAAATATTTAACATTTATTGACAACATGCAGTTTGATAAAACTATCTTGAATCTGATACTATCGTATAATAAAACATGTAAAAAGACACATTAAAAACTTACAATATAACAAACAGTATTTTCAGTTAATTTATTTAAAACAATGATGTCATTTATTTTACGTTTTCAGCGACTATTTGAACATTTTGTTCCTTTTATGGCATCTTCAACTGTATTGGCCCAAACTCTGAAGTTGATAATATCGTAATTTAATCTTCCATACAGAAATTCAGGCATGGTGTTGGTCAGTACATAAACTTTGTCATTGTAAACTTTTACGTCACTAGGATAAATCATTCTTCTGTCATCCTTTTGAACGACGGAAATAGTACTGAGTGGTTTCTTAATGTTCCAGCAACCTACACCATTTTGGTTAACAAGACCTAAGAAGAGTGTACCAGAGGATTTGTGAAGATCTGCTGATGATGTTTGAGACAGTGGACCACGATCACCAAGATTCTAAAAAGAGAAAAAAAATATGAAATTTTAATGATATGGCTTCAACTGAACAAGTTGCGTTTAATACAATTTAGCGCCCCTTTATTTTTATTGCAGATACATTTACGAGAATAAAAAGTTATTTAGTATTTTGTTTATATTTTTTGAATAATTCACTATTCACCTTGTATATGCTTTTTGTTAATCAATTCGTCTAGTGTCAGAAGAAAACCTTATAGGATTGCATAATGATTCGTTTCGTAATTCGACAGTATGAAAGTAATACCACTAGTGGTAAGAATTTTAACGCTAAAATTTTTTCGAAGGCGTAGTTACCTAGTAATATAGAAAGTGAAACTTGTCAATTTATTATCTGATTAACTCTCGATTTATACCTTGACAGTAATCTGCCAGTTTACACGAATCGTATTACTATTTAGCAACTTAGTTTGAGAAAAAATTTGTAGATAAAATTTACTAGCACGAGTGATATTTATGGAGAATATTTCACGTATAAATGAATTAAATAAATAAAATCTGTCTATAATATTCAGTTTTTGCATTAAGATGCTTTCTTGAGCTTCTCTGTGTTTACTAATCTATTCTTTTCAATGCCACATAAAGACGTATTTCCAAAGCGACTCATGTAGTAAAAGGCAAATAATAAATATTTAATAAATGTAGTTGCAGTCCAAATAGCCAAAAAAAATCCAAACTCTGGAAGAATTAGCATAGAGCTAAACATTGGTACAGACCTTGAAAACATCATTATACGTGAAATGTTAAAAGTCCTCATCGATCACAGTTGTGCCAAGAAATTTTAATCGAGGTCAAAGGTCTAAACGTCGCAAAATGTTATCGTAAAAATAGTTATGACAATGTTGTATACTTGCTCTACTAGAAAAGTCCCTTATACTTTTTTTTCTACGAATAATTGTTCATAAGAGATGATGATTTCCAAAGTTAGAAATTTCATATTTTGCATAATATGTACTATTTCCCCACCACCTTCGATGTAAAGTACTTGGCGCAATTTTATTACGTGGTGTCCCCTGTAGGGATAATTCGCGGTATATTCTGATCAAAGAAGGACAGATTTCTAATGATTATAAAGAAATGGTACTGTGGTTAATCATCAAACATGAACGACTTATTACTGATTTTTTAAAACTGTTATGAGTAATAAATCTTCTATTCTGCTTCTTCCTCCTCATCTTGTTGCTTAATTTCTGCAGATTTTTTTAAGAAACAAGATGGATCAGATAGCTCTTCATTGACATCATAAGCATTATCATCTGTTGTATTTAGTGACCATTGGAGCAATACTAGCTTTGGCAATTACCACATACTGTCGAACCAAATAATCCGGCTGTTTGACAGACACATTTATCATTTTAACCCTTCGTGTAATTACAAAAAATAGTATAGAGAAGTTCATCTTGTCTAGAGCAAGCGGAAGTAGAGTTTGAATTGGCTGCACACCGCCATCATCTAATATCCATCCCTAGTCTTCAGGGTTCAGTTCGTTACCTAGCCATACTTGGATATAACTGTAGACATGACATAAATGTTGATAAGCAGCACCAGATGTTGGAGGAAGACAGGATAACTGTACACTTTTATTGTTCCGTTAGCTATTTACAAAACTTGAATATCTTTCTACCTGTTTCGAACTCCATACGTAGCGAGAAAGAACGAGTTCCATTAGTGAGCATGATGACTGAAGAAGAGTTAATCCTCGTAAATACTTCAGCATAATCAATTAAAACATGTTGTTTTTCAAATAATTTAAAATCTTATGTTTAAATCTTTTGAAAAATGCTGACGTACAAAAAAGCTATGATCTTGATATTTTGGATATGAAGTTAAACTTTGTAAATACATTTTTGTTTCGATTTAAGCTTTCCAAGATTATAAAAATATTATTGATAGGAGTTCGTGCAGTCAATATTATCAACAAGTCGACATCTTCACCAACAATAACAGTTGTGACTGTTCTATAGCTGTTTCAATTATGCTGAAATCAGTGTAACTATCACCTTGTTCCACAAAAATATCAGCAGCTGTTAATTTTCCACATAGCATTGAAATGGAGCGTCCGATGGCGAACACAGGCTGCGTATGAGAGCATATTAGTATTTCCTAATTTGAAATCGTAATATCTCACGAACAATCATCTGTAGGAAGAAAATATACAGACCTTTTTTATAGAAAATCGGGTAATCTAAGAATTCTGTAATAACTGTTATTTTATGATAACATTTACCGTGTAAGAGATATGTGCAAATAACCGATTTTTGGCTTTTGAAATTTAATGCATTTTTTAGTACAAGTGGAATCAGTGGGGACTTTTGACATGTCATTTGCAATAATGTTTTGTTTTTAAGGTTTGTACCAACTTTTAGCTCTATGTGATTTTTTCCGAGGTTAGAATGTCTATCTTGACTGTATTAGAAATACATACATTTTTTCGTAAGCTATGTAGATAAAATATGATAATTTGTAGGGGTAAATATAGAAATCGGAGAACTTTTTTTATATTCTGAAGTAGATAAGTACCAAGTATATCGAGAATAAATAAAATTAACGAATTGGGGCAACTTTTTTCTTTGAACATTTTTTTCCTAGGATCGGCAGTTTTCGAGGACTTCGCAGTAAATTTGACCAATGACCTATAATATATTACGCTAACACTTATTGGATAAAACAATCTGCAATTTTCACATAATTGAAAGTTAAACTTACCTGGAAGTCATTTACGTGGTATGATCTAGTAGCCAAAGTTTCATTTCTCAGTATTCTCGTAGACACTTTATACATGTTAGTGCCCGCCATAGAATGGAAATACATATATCTAAAACCATTTTTATCCACTTCAGTCAGTTCTACACTAAAAATTCCATCGTTCCATTGAAAATTATGTCCGGCTATATTAAATTCTCCTGCCAGGGGCTCCAAATAGAAGTAATTGTGACTTACTCTCCATGATCTATTTTCTCTTAGACTGTATACTATTAAGCCATATCCAGCTGAAAATCAAAATATATGATTATGATAATCACAATCCAAGGCACTTCAGCTGCAAACATCTCATAAATTCCTGATTGACTAGTCGATCTATTCATGATTTTTATTTGAAAACAGTCGCAGCAAATAATAACTAGTACAGACAATGAAAGCAACATTTTTTAAAAACTTTATTATTTGCACTTTCAAGTTCCGGGAAAATAAAAAAAAAATTGGAAAAACTTTTTGATTTTCATTTTTCTTGCTATAGCGGCTATAATAATGAAAATAGAGAAAAAGCTTTCGATAAAAGTTTTAACTCGTCTCTTTCTCGACAAAAAAGGTCTTTACAAATTCTTGTCTTACTTAAGCCGTTTAGGAGATACATCCAGTTTTCCACTGATAGTTTTGAGCTGCTCCGAAATACGCTGAAAATAAGAATTTTCCGAGAGTTTCGTACGACCGAACACATCGATCGATAATTCTTACTATTCAGAGCCGTTAAAAAAAATGAAAATTCCGGAAAATGTAGAGAAAGATCTCAGCTTTAATGTGGGACTAATCACAAAATTCATACAAATTTTTATCATAGAGAAAAAAGTGTTAGAAGATGGCTTAGTAAACTTTATACAGTTGATTTATTCATATCTTTGAGTTTTATGCATTATCCCTAATTCTCCCATAACAATAGGTGCTTTTTCACTGCATGGACTCAATTCCACGCACTTTAATCTATATTTCGTGAAAATCTCATTGAAGACTGTTAAGAAACAAATAAGGTGTATATGTTTTACTGTGTAATTGTGCATTTTCAGAACGTGTATGAATAATGTAGACAAATTCAAAAAGTACCACACGCATTTAAAAAACTTCGTTCGGAAGAATATGTTTTATTGTACTTATATTCCAAAAAGGAAGACTCTATTATTATTAATTAAGATATAGCTAATTGAACTCCAAAATTTGGAGGTGACTGATCGATAAGAAATATACCCTCTACTTTGATCACAAGGCATATTTTTCCAGAAAAAGTAATTGCAATAAAATGATAATTGGATTAATATATCATTATATAAGAATATATTAGCAAAATGAATTATCATTCTAACTACTCCCGGCAAAAATATTAATAAATCTGTGGATCAACTGTACAAAGTTTACTAAGCCATCTTCTAACACTTTTTCTCTATGAAAATTGTTTTTTATGAACTTTGTGATTAGTGCCACATTAAAGCTGAGACGTTTCTTTACATTTTATGTTATTTTCATTATTTTAGGGTCTCTGAATAGTAAGAATTATCGATCGATGAGTCCGGTCGTACGAAACTCCAGGAGAATTCTCATTTTCCGCACATTTCGGAGCGGCTCAAAGTTACAAGTGGAAACTGGATTTATCTTCTAAATGGCTTAAGTAAGAAAAAAAATTGTAAAGACCTTTTTTGTATAGAAAGAGATGAGATACAACTTTTGTTGAAAACGTTTTCCTCTATTTTCATTATTTTAGCCGCTAGAGCAAAAAAAAAAACGAAAATCAAAATAATTTTCCTAAATTTTTTTAATGCTCTCGGAACTTGAAAGTGCAAAGAATGCATCATCTTATTGTCCAGGTTATTACCTACTTAAATCCTGAAGATCACCCTTTTATTAATTTTTGTTTCCCTAGGCTAATTTGCCTGTACTAATCTTTATTTTCCATAATAAATGACCCCAAAAAAAGTGACATAGGACTAGTCAAAGAACAATTTTATGAAAAACTACCTCAATAAAAAGACATTTAAAACACAGATTGATAAAATCTGTTAAAAAAGTGGGTCAGTTAAAAACTCAGTCACACATATAATAACATTTCTGTAAAAGAAATTGACTACTACTACAAGTTCAGATTAACTACATAATTAAGTTCAGCTAGGAGGCGATTAGAGGTGTTTCAAAATGTCATGAGCTGTGACCTTCATATGCGCAGAGACATAAACCCTCCTGCCGACTCAGTTACACTTCTTAAAAATATTATATTTATTGTTTCCAATTCATCCCGAGATCTTGTTTCTGTATACAACAAGGCAGCCGCCAGCGTCTTCAAAAAAATACTTATAACGCAGAATAAATTTTGCCTTTTGCGCATTTCGCGGCTCATACGATTCTGAAACACCTCTAAATAATTTTATTCCCATATATCTGGGACACTCCTCATATTATTTTGTTAAGTAATGTAGTGGAATACACAAGTTTTGACCATTCCTGGTACTAGAATTGTGATAAAAATAATTGGTTTTAAAGAAATCTTGGTTAGATTTAACATAGTACACTGTTCCTGGTATGTAGATGCATGCTGATGGCAAAACTTTTAATTCTTTAAATACATTTCAACAAGACGAATTTCCTGTCACTCTCATCATATTTCTAACAGTTCTTTTCTGAATTTTAAAGATTATTTCAAAATTATGAGATGCCCCTCAGAACATTATGTCGTACTTAGCTTTATATACAAAGTTCGTATAATGGTAAGATATTGCAACTGACATATTGGAAATGTTTTTTAACTTGTACAATACAAAACAGATCGACGGCAGCTTTCTTGATAATAAAGTTACACGTTCGTTCCAACTTAGCCCACAATCAATAGCTTAAGAGCCAGTCTGCAAAATCGACTTATTTTGAATACCTGCTAACACCTGGTATACTGAGGAAAATCTTTTACTAATCTCCGTATGCGGGGTTACAAGTCCCCAGAGTGGTTTGATTTTGGGCCCGGGGCCATGGAATAATAAATATTTTTGAACCTAATGAATACCTGCTAACAACTGCGATATACGATAGTCTGTACAATTCTGAGAATGAATACCACTTCTACTTTGAGGAAAAACATTTGTTATAAGTATTTGAGATTTGTACAAAAAGTTACATGAAATTTACACCTTTTTGCCCCCACTCACCTCTAGGGGGCCTATAAATACGGGTCCAAAATTTTTGGATCAGTATTTATGGGGCCCCTGGAGGCGGGTCGGACGGTGTCAGAAAGGTGTAACTTTTATGTATGTCATTTCTTATGATTTTATGGTATCCAGAAGGTCTACGTCAATTTTTAGCGTCTTACGTAGAGAACTTTCCATTTTATAGGCGCTTTGTGTTTTCAATTTTTGCTTAATTCTGAGTCTAAAATGGTCTTGTAATTTGTTTTTAGACCATGGGAAAATTGTAACTTTTTGTACATGGTCTCAAATACTTATAACAAACAAATGTTTTGCCGCAAAGTAGAAGTGGTATTCATTCGGTTGGGTCATGACCAATTTTTAAATTTGCCGCGCTTTTTCCTGTACCAGCAAAAAATTGTCACTTTTTTTGTCAACTTAGAATAGTACAGACTATCGTATACCGCAGTTATTCATTCGATTCAAAATATTTATTATTCCATGGCCCCGGGCCAATAACCAAACCACTATGTGGACTTGTGACCCGGCCTACGGTGATTAGTATAATATTTTCCTCAGTATACCTCAATTGTTAGTAGGTATTCAAAATAGTCGATTTTGCGCACTGGCTCTTAAGCTACAATGTCAGTCTCATTATTCTCAATTTAACGTATCCATCATTAACGGTAACAGGCATTTCTAGCATCTAACAATGATTTTGTGCTGAAAAGTATTGTTTTGCACATTTTATTAACACTATACATACATATCAAATAGAGCTGGGGCGTATCCTCTGAAAAAGGGTTCGAATCACGAATCCGAATCATAGAAAATGATTCGAATCACGGATACCAAGTTCGGATCCCTTTGACATAAAAGAATAATTCGAATCCTTTTCTTCGGATCACGGATCCGAATCCACCAGTTAATTTCAGATTTATTGTTATAGTTTTAGTTACTATTTTCTATTTTAATATTTCAGTGATTACATTAATACTTTGCTTAATTATGTAAGATGTAAGTGATTGATCAATTCAAGAAAACAAATTGAATAAATTGCACTTTATTAGTATAAAGTCTACACTACAGAAAATGAAAGAAATAAAAAGAGCGCTAATAATAATCAAAATTGCATTTTTTGTTTTCTTTTGACAGGACCAAAATTTCAAAGTTTTCGTTAGTTAAAGAGTTTTTTCGGGGGTCGTCTACGATTGTGGCAAACGAAAATAGTCCACATGCTAATAGTGTAAAAGGAAGGAAGCCACAGCATTTCGTAGCTCGATCGAACACTTTTATGACTTAGGTTGCTATAACTTTGAAACAGACTGTAAAACAAATGTACTTTCTCTATGCGTGTTAACTGTCACAACATGCAAATTCTTACGTCTTAACAATATAGCGTTTACCATCTGCGCAAAAAATATTCGCACCACAAAAAAGGATTCGGCTCATCAACAAAAGGATTTGAAAATCGATTTCTTTTTCATTTGCCTTACGAATCCGAATCACGAATCCTTTTAAATGAAAGTATTTGAATACTGTTTTCGAATACTCAAAAAAGGATTCGAATCCTGGATTCGAATACCGAGTAATTTGAATCTTACCCAGCTCTGATAACAAAATGATAAGATGTTGTGCCTGTTTGCAAAATGCAGTTCAAAAAGAAAGTTAATCGATCGTTTCATAAGTATAAACGTCATACTGGTGACATGATGGAGTTTTGTTTACACTTGTAAAAAGACGAATAGCAAGATAATATTAACACAGTTTAATATACAATTAAAATTACAATTAAACTTGTATATGCTATATCTACTATATTTGTAAAGCACCTATTTATTTTCTTAGATACACTTCACTTAATGGGAATTACACAGAAACAAACATGTATCTTACTCACATACTTACTAATTCTATTGTTATTTTTTAGACCTTGGACGGTAAAACATAATTCATATTCGATTTATCAATTCTCAATTATGGTATGGTGTATTTTTCATGTCTCAATAAAAGTACAATAAATCGGTTAAAAAATATTCAAAATACCAGTATTCGTTATATTTTTGGACTGAAGAAATTTCAACATGTTTCACAGAAACATTTGTAACTTGGATGGCTTAATCTTGAAAATACCTAGAAATATCACCTACTGATGTTCATAGAGTTCTTACTACGTCAGTATCGAATTATCTTCAGCAAAAAAAGTCGAAGTCCATAATGTACATTTAAAATCTACTGATATTTTGACCATGCCATAACATAGTACCTACTGTCATGTTTCTGCGCTCATTCTTCTACAACGCCATATCAAATTATAATCTGCTTGAAAATTATTTGAAATATTTTTCTATAAATATATTTGAGTGCAGAATAAAAAAATTGATATTTAGCCAACACTGCAGTGCACGTAATGTGTAAAACCATGTAAAATACAGGGTGTAATCAGTTTTATGTCATTAAAAAAAACTGGTAATGGGGACCAACTAGACAAACAAAAAACCTTTATGACTTCCCTCTAGGGGCACTTTGAAAAACACTGATCTAGGTTAACATATTTAATATTATGGCAGACAACTATTGAGAACCACTGCTTTTCTTGGTCGATGGACTTGTACTTCCCAATTATGCAACTTTTAAATTGTCATAAGAAAGTGCTGGCCGGTACACGCGGTGTCAAAGGATCATCGACTGTCTTTGATGTACCGCCTCAACTGAACTGAGGCAAGTATAAAGAGGTAAATAATTCTCTCTTCGTGCACAATTGCAAACAAATAATGGCCATAGAGGTTTAAACAGAGCATTTCTTTATATGTGTGTTTTTTAATTTGGAGCAAAATATTGGATTGTTTATAATTTAGAAAATTTAAATGTGGTTTATTAACATTTGTAACATAAATGAGTGTCTTGGGTTAAAAGATTACTACCTACCTAAATGACTCAAAATCTCTGCATATGTATCAATACACAGGTACGTCGAATTAAGTACAAACGCACTTTGTTCAACACTAAACACTAAACTGTCAACTAACGTTGTCAATAAAGAAAAATAAAATAAAAACTTGGTACAAAAGCCAAAAAGGAATGCAAAAAGAACGAACAAGTAGATTGTGTCTGTACGTAATCAAGAATTTGACAACTTAACGGTAAGTCAATAAAATAAATCTTAACTATAAATACACAATGACGCGAAATTCAAAAATAACAAAAACAACGAAGCGCAGGTTGGACGTGTGTACATAACGAAACACCGACAGTAACTAAAATATTGCACAAGGGAGAGTTAGGGTATAGTTTTCTTCAGATCAGATCTAGGTCTAAACCTACCTCAATATTCCAGCAGTTCTCAAAAAATGTTATTGAAAATTTGCGAAATTTATGTTTTTTTTCTCCAAAACTATGAGCTTTAGACCCCATGTTATATAAGGTTTTTTTGTTTGTCTTTTCGTTCCCTACCACCAGTTTTTTTAATGACATGAAACTTATTACACCCTGTATATGTATTTATCTTCAATTGCTTATTTGGACAATTTATTTTGTGTATGTAACTCTGCGTCAATTAATTATTCTTATTCACACATAATTATTATTTTCGTGTTGTTCTTTAAAATAATTCTTTTAGTTTCATGTAAGTTTCTACGTAGTACAAGTATCTGGTTCCCATGTTTTTAAGGTATAGCTGACGGAATAGCTGTTGAGCTAAATTTATCCCGTTAGATTAAGAGATTTCTTTTTTCTAAAAAAGACCGTTTATTATATTGGCTAAAGGACAAATTTCCAAAGCTAAAGAGCTACAGAAAAAACATTTATTATCATTATTGTTATTATTATGTATAAATAGAATACAATAAACATAATAAAATTACGTTATTGAAAACAAAAGCGTACAATGAATATTCTTAATATTTAGGCAGAGTAAGCTTAAAACTACTCACTTTAATATCAATATTACTTTATAGATTCCCAAGAGATGCTAGTGTGAGATGAATATGGTGTTTTATTTTGGGAAAAAAATAATTATTAATATCACCACCACCATACGAACTAAATAGTGTAAAAAATATTTTAACATTTTTTTAAAATCACAAACTTTTTTGTATTCATGTTAGCAGCAAACAAGACATGTACCTACTAAAGAGATGCCTGTTATGTATCTAGTGTTAAGTTCTTTGATCGGAGGATTATTATTTAATTATTAGATTTGAACATGTTCTTACAACCATAATATATTTATAAAACGAAATACTTATAAACATGGGTTGAGAAGTATTAAATACTCGACAGTCTTTAAATATTTTATTACTAAGTCATGTAATTTTATTTATATATTTATGCTTTTGCGCAATAGCCAGAAGCACTCATCTTCATCATAATGGAAGATTACCAGAGACATCTAAACTTCATGTTTTATGTAAATTTAATTTTACTATAATTTTAAAGCAAAATGTTATCATGGGTTTTGATTCAGCACACAGAAATACAATATGAACAATCAAACCACTATATTCTTCGCCGATGTACTGCACTGATTATATAATTGTTGCACATTCTATAGGATACTCGTCGCAGCTTTTTTTGTAAATAATATTAGTTTTAGACATTTTTTGTTTAATTACCAAATATACAAAAACATATTTATAATTAATAACTTTTTTACTTATTGATCGATATTGTTAAAAAAACAGGAGGGTTCTTCCTCTAGCAAACGCTAACGTACTGCCCAAATTTCAATACAATCGGACCTCTCGTTCTTAGGTTAGGGTGCTTACAAGAAACGCGACGGATGGACGGACGGACGGACGGACGAACGGACGGACAGACATAGACAGACAGACAGACAGACAGACAGACAGACAGTCAGACAGACAGACGAACAGTCAGACAGGCAGACGGACATATGGACGGACATTTTGAAAGTTGTTCAGAATACGATCACCAACACAGTGATATGACAATTTTTTCTCTACGAGCAATACTACCGGTTTGAGAAAGGTGCCGATCGAATGCAATATACTCTTCGTTTTGTATTTGCGAAGAGTATAATAATATACAGTGTTTCTCGCAGTCTGCCAACGGTCAACTGCAATTTGTACGCTTTGAAGAAAAAGATACAGGATTCGGTGTATATCATTTACGATAACTGAGAATTAGCATGCAGCTATTTTGCATCTATTTTAAATAGCACTATAAATTCCACTGAATAAATAACATAATATACATACTAATTTATTAAAAGCTTTTATTTAACTTGTAATGTTGCACTGGCTGCATGGCTATAAGCCTTTATGCCAAGGAAAAAAAAACTTGTAATATTAGTGTGTTAGTTTGCTTAGGTCAATTCATGCAAGCTGAATTAGAACCAATTCCTCTTATCCTACGGAGCTGAAATTTTACACGTTGATTCAGTTTCGATGATAATGCATTTTTATGATAGGCATAACCTGATTCTATGCCTAGGATATACAGTGTGGTCGATTAAGTGTGCAACAAATGGAAAAAAAATTAGTTGCATAGCCAAAGTTTTAACACCGTCAAAAGTTATTGCACGCCCAATAACCACTTCAGGTGTACTTAGAATGACTTCAGGTTAAATAATATATAGGGTAGGGCAAAGAATATTAAAATCGTTCAAGAGTAAATTGCGATTATGTCGAAAAAAAAATTATACAAAAAAAATATTTTTAAGAAAAGGCTTTTATTTAAAAAAACTAGTAAAAAGCAAAAAATAATTTTTTAAAATTCATACACCTGGAAACCAAAAGCTTTGGGGGTGGTCAATTGAGCAAATTCTCTGTGCAATAGTGCTATATGACCGTTCTCAAAGCTTTCGTCTTCCAGGAGTACTTATTTAAAAAAATTGTATTTTACTTTTTTAAAATAAAAGCTTAATATTTTTTTATATATTTTTTTTATATTGTGAATGTCGGTTCGTAATTTAATTTTGTAATTCCAGCAGGAGTCTATTTAATTAATATACTGCAGTACAGAACATTTGCCTGAAGGTATCTTCGATTTTCCATGTTTATCCACCTCGTGATTCATGTGTGGAATGCTCTATCATATTTAAATGAATACTATAAATATACCACAAGGATGAGTACTTTTTGTATTTGATTGCTATATCTAACAGTGATGCAGAGTCAGTAAACAAAGTCACAATAATCAAATTCTCTTCTATATTATATGTAGGTTATGTTAAGTTATATTGATTATCAGTTTCTTTATCTAATGATTTTCGGATGTTTGTTTGTTTGTATGTGTTAAAATAACTCAATTTATATATTTAATACTAACTGTTCTTATCGATAAAGGAAATTATATTGTCTCAATCTTCTCCCCTGCAAATTGGATAACTATGTGGCCTATAAATCTACGAAGTACTATAGCCACTATAACTTGGATATGTAAAGATGTATATTCAGTTTATTTAGTTTACTTTAAAAAACTAGTTTTTGGAACATTATTATTATTATTATTATAGGTCAAATGTCAAGGATTACAATACATTATTAATTAATAATTTAATATTATAATTTATTCAGATTACGAGAAATATATAAAATAATAAATATTTGTTGTTTTTATAAGTGTAATTGTGGTACTGGTTTCGAACTGATGAGTTATTGAAAAATCTACAGATGCATATCTTTACGAGCGAGTATGCAGTGTGTATCAGAAATGTAAAGAATATAATCAGTGGCGTGGCTGAACGCGGCCAGAGCTCTCGGAGCAAAATGCAATATCTTTAAACATATATCTACGTATACAGGACCAACTTACCAAGATCTCAAGAAAGTGGTTTTAAGAAGAATTTGTGTCTGTCCGTCGGTCTTTTAATTTACTTATAAAGCCGTTAACGGAGCCCAACCAAATTTAGCACACATGTAATGGCGTCAATCAGGAGTATATTTACATACAGACGATGTCTCACTAACTTGCAATACGTTATTTTAAATATCTTGAAAAGTACAGTTAGAATAATTTAGAGTAATTTTCAATTTTGCTTGTGTTAAAATTAACAGTTCAAAGCTATATAATCCCCGAACTATTCAATGGATTTCAATAAAATCTGGTTTCTAGTCATGATTTTTTATGGCTCAGGGCTTGTCCTTCAATAACTCCGAGACACCACAGCCTGTTAAGCTTGTTTTGCTCTCCCTGTCAAAGTAATTTGCAAAACAAACGAACATGGTTCTTTACACCTTTATTGCACAAATGGCAATGAAAGTTGATAATTTGTGGACTACTACACCTTGTATACACTACTTATGCATAATAGTATAGCAGCAATATGTCTTTCAGTTTAAATTAATTTACGTAGTACAACATTTCTTTTCTATGAGAATTAGAAACTTCTTGTTTGGCAGCATACTGTACGAGGTACGCTGGATATTGAGGTGTTGAATATTTAAAAGAATATGGTATACTTAATAAAATCTACATTCCACATATTCAATTACTTACCCAAATCTGGTATGTAAGCAAAAGCGTCATCGCAAGTCTCTTTAGTAACATCCACAGTGATGCTAGCTAGAGAGCTAACAGGTCGAAGGTAATCTTGTGGTATGATATGTCTTTGAATAACTTTGTCAGTCTGCAGATCCATTATTACTAGAGTAGTCGGTTTGACTCGCGACCAATTTCCTAAAAAAATATATTGTAATCAATTGTTGCAATATGATTATATTGGGATTAGCGAGTCAAGTTCCATACGCAAATATACGAACATCTCTAAGGGATTTACAAAAAATATATAACGCAAAAAAAATAAATAACACTTTTGAAGTCATATAAAACAATATTTGCTTTCACTTATTTTCACAGATTATCTCGCAATCGAACCACTTAAAAGCTCGTAATAACAGAATCTATAGCACTGAGCGTATCGACCAGAATCTAACTTAAATCCTTCATCTTGTTTCTTAGTTAGTTCTTGTTCACTACTGTATATATGCCTTCTACATATTTCTTCACCACCATCTGTCTTGAGCACTGAAGATCTAGTTTCAGCCGGCTTGCCTCTGAATGTCGCGCCTTCATCTTGTTTGGAGATGCCTAATTACCATGAGTTACCGCTTCAACAGGACTATATTTGCAATACATCCGAGCAGAATGATTCCACAAACCTGTACTTGGAGGAATGAAATTCAATTCAGGCTTACTACAATTTTGATCGTCCAGAATGAAAAATACCGCAATGAAACTAAAATATTATATTTTCCAGTGTGCCTTGCTGCAACCCATATTGAATAAGAAGGAAGACATTTTAAGCAAGTTTTTAACTGATTTTCTTTCTGTAATCACAATTTATTAGAAAATGGTTCGAAAACAATGACTTTTTAATTACTAATAGTAATACAACTACTTCATTGTGTCTTCTCGTCTTCTCGCTGACAGTTAGATCCCAGCACATATTTACAGAAATTGCTTTTATTGTTTTTGCACGCTAAGCTGTCCTAAAATATTGCAGAGACAATGTATAAAAACCTACATTTAAGCTCCATTCTCATAGGACCGTAGCTCTCTTATGAAGTATTTCGGGACACAAGTTTATATTTCTCACTACTTTTGCATGTAGAATTACAAAAGTAGAAATTACAAAATAACTACAATTAAAAGTAATAATAGCAATAAATACCTGGAATTTCTATAATGCCAGTATCGATAAACCAAAGCCTGTCACATGTATCCACAGCCACCCTGTATACGGAGATGAAGTTTTCAACATTATTGCTAGTGTCAGGATATAAATTCATACTCCAGCTTGGGTAGGGAATTAAGGGCGTATTCTGCTTCTCTCTACTGTTTAGGCGTACATAATTTAAGGTTGATGGTACTCCGAGACGTCTCCTTGGTACTGTTATAAACAATTTGTTTTGCCAGACATTGGCGCCCATCGGAATGTTGTTTTCTAAAAAGAGAACAAATAATTATACTTAAACAGACACATAGTTTCATATTTCTTTATTCGGATACGGTTAAATTTGGCAAACCTTACGAGAAGTGACGTGATATAATATGTAGAATTCATGAAATAATTCAGTAATATTACGGTCCAAATTGCGATATATCCGACAAAATTCATAAAGTTTTGAAAATTGGTGGAAATAATCAGGACAGCATATGTAATAATAAACCGAAAAGTTCCCACCCCTAAATTGTGTGCTCCATCCCCTGCGACATAGTATTCACCCCAATTTTCGCTTTTTTAAAATTATCCATGAAATGGTGCATTTTACGACAAAAATACCTATCTACAAAAGTGTTCTACACGAAATTCTCTACAAAAAAGGTTTTTAGACCATTTCTCCTCAAACGAATAGTACGTTGGTAAATCAGGGCCGTAATTAGCGCAAGTCAAATAATTCGTTATCTATTTACCGTCACCGAAATTTTCGGTATTAATATGCAGCATTCCGCACTTCCATAGGTCATTGCCCTTTACGGGTTGGTACTTCATCGCAGACCATGTTTTCGAAAACAGCGAATATGTGATTGATGGGGGATACTTGCTTCGTCGCGTCATGTGGCCAAAAAAGGGGACATTTAATGCTGTTTACAACGCTTACGTTAGTTACATACAAAAAAATTACGGGAATAGAGTAACTGTCGTGTTCGATGGTTATATGGAAAATACAAACAGCACGAAGAGCCTAGAACGAAAAGGCGGATACTTCAAAGAAGCTGTCCTCAAATTATGTTTGACGAAAATACTGTCGTTTCTGAAACTCAGCAGAAGTTCCTAAGTAATTTGCTTAAGAAATAACGTTTAATTACAGAGCTAGTGAAAAGGTTTAGAACTGAAGGTATAGATGTGTTCGTTGCTGCGGATGACGCCGATTTATTAATAATACAAACTGTTATAGAACAATGTAAGAATTGCGATACAGCTGTTGTCGTGGGGCAAGATATTGACCTGCTAGTCCTTCTTATTGCACTTTCTCCCTCTGACAAAGACATTAAATTTTTAAAAGAAAAACAGGGTAATACCTGTAAAAGGATTTAGTTCTCAAGATTTACAATCTGCAACTTTCTTAAAAAATTGCAAATCCGCCATTTTATTTATACATGCCATCAGCGGTTGTGACACAACCTCGGCGTTTTTTTCCAAAGGGAAAGTGAATGCAATCAATGTATTTAATAAAAGAAGTGATTTACAACATATTGTACAAACTTTCAACAATGAGGAAGCTACTCATGAAGAAATTGCAAACATGGGAGAGCGATTTATTTTAGCTTTATACAACTGTACCTCGGCAGAAAAAAGTCTAGCTGAATACAGATTTATGCCTTTTAACAAACTAGTTGGTAAAGCCAGCAACACTGTTATGTTGTCAAAACTTCCACCAACTTCTGCTGCCGCTCGGCAACACTGTTATCGAGTTTTTCACCAAATTCAAACATGGAAAAACGTGACGCTCAAAGCTACCGATTGGGGGTGGAAAAAAGTTGGCGGTATATTAATCCCAATAACTGACTATAAAAGAACCAGCTCCCGAATCTGTTTTAACGCTTAGTTCATGTTCATGTAAATTAGGGTGCGAATACAGGTGAAGTTGCAGAAGAGCAGGCTTGCGTTGCTCTACAATGTGTTATCATTGCCATGGACAATCATGCTTGAATGTTGAATCTGTGGAAGACGACCAAGATTTATAATTAACACTTGATAATTAGTGGATTAGGCCTACAGGGGATACCACTTTAAAAAAAAAACGCGCCAAGTACTTTACCTCTAGAGTGGTGTGGAAATAAGTACAACACGGTCTTTTTATAGAGGTGAGGGGGGGAAGTTTTTATTAAAATTGTAAATAAATTTTAGTGCCTACTGCTATTTTAAGCGTTAAACGTTAAACTTTAAGGTAGATCGTACTGTAGAGAGTGCTAGTCGGAACCAACCCTTATGTTTGCGCCATATTTCCCACGTTATTATTAATTTTAGGAAAAAAGTGGTAAAACCTTTTTGATGAAGAATTTTCCAAGGAACAATTTTATATATAGGTATTTTTGTCGAAAATTACACCGCTGTCGAGATAATCTAGAAAAACTCAAAATGGGGGTAGAAAGGACGTCCTGGGGGATGAAGCACACTATTTAGGGATGGGAACTTTTTGGTTTAGTAATCCTTATGCTATTCCCAACATACCCACCAATTTTCAAATCTTTATGAATTTTGTCGGAATAAAAACGTAATATTCCCGAACTAAAAAGTTTAGTGGACTGTATTGAGCCGATTTGCAAAAATTTATTATTATGAGTGTCAAGCGAATGAAAATCTTCATATGAAACAAAAAATTACCCAATTTTTCTGTGTTATTACCCTAACACATTAATATACAAATTAGTAAAGACAATCTAAGGTAATACCACAAACAGGGTTGTTCACGAAAAGTGGGTATTAGACGTTTCTTGGGATCTGGTCAGTTTAGATTTGAAAATAGGAGGATTTTGCATATGGCGGATCTAATGAAAATATTTTCATGCATGTGTTACTTCGCTTAAGCTGGATGTTGTGGTGTTGAACCCAGTAAAATGATCCATTTGAAAAAAATAACCAAATTACTAAGAAATTAAATTCAGAACAAAAATCCCATGAAAAAATCCACGTTGAAACATTATCAGTTTACAAATGACCGATAACCACCTTTGACATTGTCTTTCATCGAAATATGCATAAAAATTATTTCGCTAAAAATGACCAAAAAATTGACAGAAAAATTTTTCATCTCGAGGACGACGGTCAATCGCCTTTGGGCTCCGTCGTTTGAATTTTCAAAAGTACTCAAAAAATTGGGGCGGAAAACCGTTCCGCCCGACAAAATTTTCGAACTTACCGCGAATTTAATTTTTCGAAAGAACCACGCATTTGGTTTTTCGAAAGCACCACGAAGAGAATTGTACAGGGCGGAAAGCTGCTCCGTCCGAAAGTACAACGAATTTAATTTTTCGAAAGTGCCACGAATTTGGTCCTTCGAAACTACAATAAAGAGAATTGCACAGGGCGGAAAATGCTCCTCTCGACAAATTTTTCGAAAGTACCATGAATTTGGTGGTGCACAGGGCGGAATCCTCAGTTGGGACGTAGCGAGTGGCTATTTTAAACGTCAAAATTAAAAAAAAAATCAATGGGACGGTTCTTCCAATATAAACCAAAATCCTCATTTAATTATCCTCAAAGTGGGAGAGCATAATCCTTGCCCAAACCACAGGAATGTACATAAAATTAATCAAAAAATTCAAAAGAGCAGAGTCGATTCCGACGAACTCAAAATGTCTTTAATCCAGGCTCAGGCGGACATCGCCATAGTAGTCGCTCGAAGGCGAGTCGACGGAAAAAGTATACTTGGGTTCAATGACGTTAGTACGTGTATGCAAGCAGGAAAACCATTGAATTCATATAGATAGCTTCTTTAAGCAT
This sequence comes from Stenurella melanura, assembly GCA_963583905.1. Taxonomy (NCBI): domain Eukaryota; kingdom Metazoa; phylum Arthropoda; class Insecta; order Coleoptera; family Cerambycidae; genus Stenurella; species Stenurella melanura. Next base: position 87,171,321 of record OY757316.1, on the reverse strand, counting down.
CCTGACAAGGATATCAAGCATTTCGATAATTTCAGTGCAAAATTAAAAGTGACATTTCCGCATACATTTTACAATCATAACTAACTGGGAATCTGAATATTTTTGTGTTACGATCCTACGGGAGGTAACGGCTTATCGAGTGATAGTGCTCTCTGATGTTTGCCTTATATACATTAGTTAACCCTTATTTAGCCAACGTATTACCGGTGTTACTATGCCATAATTATTTTTTGAAAAGCACTAAACATTATTAGAGGTGTTTCAGAATCTCATGAGCCGCGAAATGCGCAAAAGGCAAAGTTTAATCTCAGTTATAAGTATGTTTTTGAAGACACTGGAGGCTGCCTTGCTGTATACATAAACAAGAGCTCGGGATAAATTGTAAATAATAAATATAATATTTTTAAGAAGTGTAACTGAGTCAACAGGACGGATTATGTCTCTGCGCATATGAAGGTCACGGCTCATGAGGTTTTAAAACACCTCTACATTCGTATGATTTCACCATGTGCCACCTAGTGTACACTAGTAGAATCGCACAAAATTTCTTGCATTCCAATCTAGTACAAATTGCGCCGTGTAGGGAGCGTAAATTGGCGGAAAGTATCAGCGAATTTTCAAAATGTCGTACAGCCGTGGTATAAAATCAAACAAGGTAAATTTCTTGCAATAATGTCGTTTATATGTTGAATGATTGTACTTGAATATGATTTATTACATAACAATGAACATCCATTGCTAGTTAGAATATAACAAACAACTTCAACAAGGTGAATATACCTTTTGCAAATGTTTGTATTATATGTAATACGTTGCCAGGGTAGCAGACAGTGTAAACAATATTACATATAATAAGTTGCCATGATTAGTATGGAATTATTTCAAAATATTTTTTTTGTTTTTAGACCTTATCTAGAACACAGAAAATATTTGGGCTTTACTGGCGCCTGGAATTCCCTCAGATATTGATGAATCAAATGGTGAATCTCAAATAGTCAACGAAAATGTAATTGAAGAATGGTTGAGAAATTTATTTTATGTTGAGAATAACACTCAAGAACTTTCAGACCAGAAAAAGGTGATACCTGAACTGGACGATATATTGCCAGGCGATGATAATTTGAGAGAACAAGATGAGATAGTCATGCCGGTTTCACATAAATAATAGACATGTACGTCAATACGCTTGGGTGTTGTATAGGAGAGATGGATCATTATTGCCTAATACCGAGATACCTATGCGCCTAAAACAATTTCGATATCGAATATTTGAATATCTAACACAAAAAGATCGAGTCAAGCGTTGACGTTCTTTTGCATAGAATTCCAGTTCAAGAAATAATTCTCCAATTTTCATGCCAAGAAAAATTATAAACGCCAAAGCTGGACGATCTTCAGATGATGTTCGATATTACAACATAGACCGTTTTCCCTATTTTGGAACTAGAGGTCGTTGCAAATTTTGTACCCAAGACCAAGCAAATATTAGTTGCCAAAAATGTAACATGCTTCTGTGTTTTGTGGAGTATAGAAACTGCTTCTTGAACTTTCATAAAAAATAAATGCGTTACGTTGAGTTATTTGTATTTTTTTGCATTCCCGGCAATGTATCAAATACAATTAAATTTTCCTTGTTGTGTTTTTTTGGAAACTATAAAATTGTATTTTTTGTCCTATTGGAACCACAACAATGGCCAATACACTCTAAAAAAAAAAAAATGTGTACTGTTTTTTCATTTCCTGCCAGAATAAGGGTTAAGTGTTGAATATTTATATTTTTTACATTTTATGAATTATTTCAATAAATGAAAATATATTTTGAATTCGATTTCTTATTGATGCACTAATTATAAGATTGGCGACCGACGTGCGATTCTGTGGCGTGAGTCGGATAACTACTGACTACGGGTCACCTTTAATCCCGACACGTTGTTGTGCCTATCCGAATACTCATATAATCCATCGACGGTCTTACTTATTAAGAAGTGTTTCTGAGAAAGTGCTAATTATAAGATATATTCATTAGAAGTGCACCGCTCGACATCAGATTTCGATGAAGAGAGCAGACTGTAGCAATCACAGTAAGTATAACTTTGTCTATTTTCGTCTTGGGGAGCCTGTAGGGTAACTTGAATCCTCCTTGTGAGTAGAGTTGATAGATATCGTAACGGCGACCCGGCCCCGCCCTAATTATTATAAAATTCTTGTCGTGTCCAGTAGACACAACGATACTAGGTACATCTACAGCCGCACCTAACTTTGTTATTTTAAATGGAACGCCCTATATTTTATTTCATATTTGGATTCCTCATAAAATGTTAGCTTGGGTTTATGTACCATAATATACTCCTAACCTACCTGTTTTCGAGATAATTAATATTTTTGGAGATTTTTGACGGTTCCTACCCTAATCGATATCTTCCATTATGTGCCCGATTTAAAGACTTTCATTTAAAACTAATACAAGTACCCTATGATCTAACTGAAAATCCATACAGGGTACTTTATTTTCATATCCGAACATTGTTATAGTTCAATCGTCCAAAACTCAATTTTTTCAAATGGAACCCCCTGTATATTTTCACAGAATTAAATAGTGTTGAATTCTGTATAGATTGATATTTCCTTCTCTTGTTTTTTTAATTATGAAAGAAGCTTTGTAAAATGTAGGTATACAATCAGCACTGTATAATGTACATAATGTTTTGTACAGTGTGGACCTAAAGAAACGCACAAAATTCATATCTTTGGTATGTGTCATTTTTCAAAAAAATCCTCGAACAGGTCGATTTTAGTTTTGTAAATGCTTCATTTTGTCACTATACCAATATTTATGACGTTGTTGGTATTTGAGTGGTTCATGGGCAATAAATAATAGTAGTCAGTGTCAAAATGAGGCACATGTGTTTACAAAGCAATACAGCTGTGTTTTGATCTAAAGTAATTGTATACAGTGGAAAGTTTTTAATTGGACAAAATCAACTCAACCCAAGAAAGAAAAAGAAAGGAAATAAAATAAAACAGCAATCACAAGACGCTGAAGAAAGACAGATAAGCTATAAATTTATTTATTTTATTTTATCCGATTTAATTGATATTATTCTATTCTATCTTTCTATCTAATCTTTACCATCCTAATTTTTATCAGCTCGATTTATTGATTTAAAACATAATATTTTACTATTAATTTGGAAGGAGGAAATTGAAACCAATCGTCTCAAAGAAACGACATACAAGGTGAGCAAACTATCCCTTCGGACCTCTTTTTTCTCAGAACGCGCAAAAAAATATTGTTACCGCGAGATAGGGCCCTTCCCAGCAATTTCAGTGTAAATGGATATTTACCCGTGGAACGGTTAATAAGCAAAAAAAAAATTAAAAAAATTAAAGCTGCCAGATTCAGAAACAGAAGAAACAAAAAACTTAGAAGAAGAAAAATAAGGAGATGACGATAGACGAAAACTTAAAAGAAGCATGGAAACTGAAAAGAAGCAAGGAAACTGAAAAGAAGCATCTCGCAAACACCTGCATATCCCAACCGATGATGACAGATGGAAACAATAGAAGCATCGAAACTTAACCAATTAATGCCCAGTGATCTATTTATAGATCACAAGAAACAATTTTTTTTAACACGACAATTACACATTCAATTTCTTAAAAAGTGATTTAAATTAATATCCAGAATTACTACAACATAACAGTAGAAGGCCATTTTCTAATAATTTGTCAAATTGGAAGTATTTAAAAAAAATTCTTTAAGATCATGAAAAAAATTGTCACTTACACTAACAAATTTATTTGTTTATAAACAAAAACCTAACGAATATGAAAATATGATACCTATATGTCATAATGTGTCCCTAGAATATAAAAGTTTATTATCCTATAACTCATTTTATAATATTTCCTTTATCAACATATTGTAAACAATTTTATTTAGCTGATCTATATTTGTACCACTGGGCACGTATGATATCTAATTGGAACTTTGAGAGTTTATCCGCATCAGATTTATAATGTCATTGTTTATTATTGGTCAGTCTTAGCTAGTGTGTGAGATAAAATCTTTTAGTGCTAGTTTTACTAAAATATCACCTACTTCCGTTGTATTGGTGAAAAATATAATTGGTAAGTAAAGCTTTTTTTTCTTTTACGTTGATACAGTCAAAGCATTTTTAAGTGAAAATTACGATAAAATTATAATATGAAAATTAAAACATATTGATAGTTTGAATAATAATAATAATAATAATAATAAAAATTAAACTTTTTAGAGAACATGGATTCAAAGAGGGAGCTGACTATGCAGAATATAGAAGAAATTATTGATGATCATAATTTTCATATTGATGATGATATTGCTACTCTAGACATTATTGTTTTACATCCAGAACCAAATTATTGTTCCTGGTCAGTTGGAGATACAATACGGTCATGAAGATCAAGATAGAGAAAACATTGCTGAAGGCCAGAGTATAAGTGCCATTTCTGAGCAAAAAGTATGAAAAAGCAGACACTTCCTAATTTTCTACAGAAATGGAAAAAATGCGATCCCAAGTATACTTTTACCGACACAGAGTTTGCTACTATTGAAAAAGAGAAAATAGAGGCACTGATAAAAGAACATGTAGCCCTCATGAAGATTTTTGAGAAATTTCTTTCAAATGATATAGTAGATTATATAAAGAAACTTTGCGTTGCGCTAAGCATATAAAAACGATTCTTCATTCGGTTTAGAAATTGATGAACTAAAGTGTTTTATAGGAATACTTTTGTTTTCTGGATATCACTAAGTTCCAGCTGAAAGAATGCACTGGTGTACAGATACAGACTTAGGTGTTTCAATTAATATATGGGTGGTGTCGATCATCATGATTGGTTAACTAGTAAATATGGAATCCAGATTAGTAGAAGAAAATGGTTCTGGTCAATGTTCATTCGTATTCTGGATATGGCACTAACAAACGTCTGGATTTTGTACCACACCATGCATGTCTAGAATTCCGTAGAGCGGTTGCAGTTCCATATATGAAACTCACATTCTTTGCTAAAATGAAAACCAAAGCAGCAGTGGCCCCTGAAGACGTCTGTTTCGATGATCTAAATCATTTTATGCAATATCGTAATGGTCAGAGAAGATGCCAAAGAAAAGATTGCAAGAGTAGACCTAAAAGCTACTGCATAAAATGTGACGTTATTCTTTGTGCCAATTGTTTCCTACCTTACCACCAAATATAGCTGTTAAATTTTGCCATTGTCATTATAATTTAGTGACATTTTACTGATGTTCTAATGGTAATATTATTAGATAATAAGTAAAATAAAATAATTATTATGTATTAAAATATGTATTATATCTGCCCAGTGATCGATTTATAGATCAGCACTTTTTTGATAAATCACGTGATGAATATTTTTTTTGTTATTTTTTACGGTCATTTGGAAGTATTTTGAACTTATATACCGAATATTTTTTCAAAATTCAAAAAAAAATTGTCTTGGGCGTTAATGGGTTAAAAGAAGCATCTCACAATCACCTACACTTCCCATCCTATATTCCCACCCCATGCGTCATGCAGCTCTAGCTGCTGACAACAAGCATATCCAGTGTCCAACCCGGCGTATGCAGCCGGTCCGGCGGTATATAAAACATCCGAGATTTGGTTCCGGCACGCGGTTTGGCCGTCCGTTGGGCCTGTTCGACGGACGACCAAGCTGCGTGTTATAACGAACTTCCATGGATGCCCGGAATCGGCAGCAATGCCCACCTTACGCTGGCAAATCAATCAATCAATCAAGATAATACACGGATATGCAGCATCATCATGATATTTTATCACAGGTCGTAGTCCTGGGGTTGGGTGGCTTTTTTGGGAACTCGTCAACATCATATAAGCTAATTAATTTTAGCAAACAGATCCCGACACAATAAACTTTTGGCATATGTGAGTCTGTCAGTTGAGCCATAGTCGGCAAAGTTGAGTTTAAGATAGGTATACTTTCTTCTCGTGTAAAATCGTATTTGTCGGTTTTAAATATCTGTAGAAATTATCCTGAAGAGAACTTAGTCTCGAAATATATTATTTTTTATTCATAAAACTTGTAGCAAATTACTAAAAATAAGAATGACTTCGTATTTGTCGTTTTTAAATATCTGTAAAAATTATCCTGAAGAGAACTTAGTCTCGAAATATATTATTTTTTATTCATAAAACTTGTAGCAAATTACTAAAAATAAGAATGACTTTTTAGTAATGATACAATATATTTGAGACGCGGCAGAAACCCATAGCGGAAAATGTGAATACCCTAGAGTTAAGTACAGAGGTACGTTTGTTTACAAATATAATTTTTTCGGAATGTTATTTTGTTATTGAAGGGTCATATATTTACGTTTTTAAAAGGGAAAGAACTATAACAATAAGTTTAAAGCTATGAGATAAAATATACATTAAAAATCTGAATTTATTTTAAAGGGTGCATCAGTGTAAGATAGGTCAAATGCCCTAGAACGCGGATTTTGAAATAAATCTAATAAGATCGTTTTTTGGGTCTAAAAATAATATCCACAGGATTTGTACATCAAAAATGACCCCCGACCAAAAAAGAGTACATCTTGGTTTTCCTTTCTTTTTACAAAAATAATAGCAATATAAAATTCTGAAAAATTTTGTGCAAATAGTAGTCCCAATGTCCTTTGTCCTCAATTTCTTTGCACTATTGACCTCCATAAAGCCTCTAAAGAAGTTTTCAAATTTTTTAAATTCGAACATTTTTGTTATTATGTGTGGAAAATTATATTTCATCATATTATTTATGGCCAAAAATGCAACTTGTACGGTAGTTTAGAAACTTCTAAACCCCGTGCGTTGGACCCAAAATTGAATTTCTTAATTATGTTACGGAAAAATCACGTTTATTAGATAGGAAGGTGTAAAGAGCACGACCGGGGATCAAACGTAACCAACCTGGGAGTAAAAAGATATCGCCTGAGGCTCAAAAGCCACCTTCTTTCGCAAAGGGAGCAAAAAGGCACTAACTGGGATTAAGGAACATTCCCTGGGGTAAAATGCCATCCACATAGGCACCCGGAGTCAAAAGTCATCCAGAATTGCGAAATAGTAATCCCTGGGGTCAAAATTCATACAGCATGAGTAGCAAGTATGCTTGTTATTGCCTTGTCATAAATGTGAAGTTAGTATTTAAGAGAATAAGAATACAATTATTATTGGAGGGATAATCAGATATATAAATAAATATTATTAACATTTTAGCTACAGTATTCAAGAACGTACGTTTTGTTCTCCATATCTCCTACTATATGAAGTATTCAGTTATATGGTAGAATCGATAGGAGTTAGCAATATCATCACAAATAAAAAATACAACCTGTATTATTATTATTAGCAACAATTCAACCTCGCATTCTGTGTGAAATAATTCCAATCGCAGAAAAGTTGCAACAAGTTTTTCCAACGCCTTTAATAGAACAGAAATAATAACTGTTACTTATCTTTTAATATGTGTTATTATTTTATTGTTAAAAATAGATTAATAACTACTTAAGTAACCTAGAAATAGATTTCCGCATGTTTTTTTTTACAATTAGATAATTGCAATACCTCATTGTGTATAGGCCGATAGAAACTACAAGAAACTATTATGCTTGTTAGGTGTTAATCTTTTTTTTGTGCAGTCATTGTGGTCATATTGGCTCTTGATAACACAAAATTAGAAATTTGATCCCATATCTTTACACTAGATCTAAAAATAATCTAATCGCTCAGTGAAAAGTTACAAGAGTGTCCCCATGGGATGGGACATTCGATATATATAGGTAGTAATTTCCACTGTTATTTCAAATCTATCTGCACACAGCGTTTCCAAAATAATTATCACTGAAAAACTCCATTTGAAAAAACCATATTATAAAAAAATCATGTCCACCCACAAAAACAATCACACAAATGCTTTCAAATTTTGCTAAGAAAATGAAATGATATCTAAAAAAGATGTACAGACCAATATTATTACTTGCACATCCACGTAGTGGATTGGAAGTATAGCAATCGAAAAAAAATATTTTTTTTTTTTTGAAATGGTTTTAGAATGCCATGAAACGTCGAGATTTTAAATTTGAGCGAAAAAAAATTTCTGTCGGTCTGTCTGTAACTATTTTTGTCCAACGTTTTCTCCGGAACGGTTTAAGATATTGACATGAAATTTTGCACGCGTATATATTATAATGAGATTGGAACTGGATTGTTTTTTTAACATATCTGGTGAAGGGTTGGGGAATAAATAGGGGAAAAAAGGGGAAATAAGTAAAGCAAGCTGGTAAGAATACATAAACTTGAAATTTGGTGTATGTGCTAGAAGCTAAGGCCTCAAAACTTTTTGTAATATTTACCATCCCCCCCACCACCACCACTCCATTATTAAAGGGGTTGATAAAATAAAATTGAGATGTTTATTTGAAATTTGGTATACGTATATATTAAAATGACATCTGAAACTAGATTATATTTCTGCATTTTTGGATTATTCTTTTGAAGGGTTGGGGGTTAAATAGGGGTAAATAGTGACAATTAAGTAAAGCAAGCTGGTAAAAGTACGGAAATTTGAAATTCGGTGTATATAGGTACTAGAAGCCAAGGCCTCAGATATTTTTATAATGTATTTCAACCCCTCCCTACTCCATTATTAACGGGGTTGATAAAAAGAAATAGAGATATTCACTTGAAATTTGGTACATTTATGATTGTAATGATACCTGAAACTGGAGTATATTTTGAGATGATTCCGATGAAGAGTTGGGGGCAAATGGGAGAAAATAAGTAAAGCAAGCTGGTAAGAGTACATACATTTGGGATTTGGTGTATATACTAGAAGCGAGGGCCTCAAGTTTCTTTATATTTTCCATCCCCCCTCCACCAACACTCCCTTATTAAAAGACTTGATAAAATTATATTGAGATTGACTTGAAATTCGGTACACATATGTATTATAAAGACATCTGAAACTTCCATTTTTCAGAAGATTGATCCTTCTTTGTGATTATATGTGTGTTTGTGGATGTATTTGCACTTATTGTCGAATTTAGCAGTTCCATTAACCTTCTGGTTTTCGGTGTTGTCATCTATCTTTTATCGTGTTTCTTTAAATCTTGCTGATACCAAATTTCATCCGAGAGTTATTCAAGATTTGCCTGGTTTGACAATAAACGATTTAATACTGGAACAATTTCCTAACGCAAAAGTTGTAAATAACGATTACAGTTTAAATTTTCTCTAAGAAAGAATGCCCCCCCCCCCCCTCTTATTAACTCGCATAGATTTAATTTTTAAGGGTACTAGGTGTGACTATTTTATTAAATTATTTATTATATTTAAAAAACCACAAGTCACCCCAAATCCAAATCCCACCAAACCCTATGCCATTCTAATTGTTGAAAAAATATATATCTGAAGATATAAGAATATACAAAGTTATCTGTTTAAAAAAATCCTATGACGTCATATCTGGAAAAATAGGGTAGCTGCTGGAAATCAAAGTACGCCACTGAATAGAATAAAAATACTACAAAATATTTTGTTAGCAATATTATTTAATCGAACTTGTAGTTTCCGTAAATTTGACCAACTCTTTATAGAAAATGCCTCTGAATGCAAAGCTGATAGGTTAAGGATAATAACTGTATATTATGTATATGTATTGACACTATTAATTATAAATTAATAACAACTTAGATAACTTAAAAATAGATTTCCGTATATTAATTAGCTTTTAGAATTAGAATATTTCAAATACTTATTCATTATTGTATATAGCGATAGAAACTACAAAAAGATTGTACTGGTGTAGTGTTAATACACTTTTGATGTATTTATAGCCGACCAAATTTGGCGCCCGTTTGAGGACTTTGTTGTAGTTTGACAACTCTGAGATGTACGGTAAATTATCTTATACTTCAAAGGGATGTCAGATCGCAACAAGGGGCTCAATCGTGTGCCTAATTTGGTTTTAGGATCTTTTGGTGGTACTTGACATACAATCAATATCTGACTACAAACAAACTTTTGGCAGCCATTTGAAAATTACCTTCTTTCACAACCCATACACATTTTTCTCCAATATTTTTTTGAGAGAAACCGTTGTATCTTTCTTTTGCAGCCCTCCTGCATGCGCAAAAAAAATCTATTATGGAAAGTAGGTACAACCAACATATTATCACAACTTTTAAGTTGCTAGGCCTGGCGCATTTTTTCGACTTTCCGACGCCCACTGGCAGCTTATGCCTCGTCCTTCTAAAAAATTACTAGGTCTAATTAGGTACATAATAGGTCTAATGTTAAGAGTCCCACTATTTTCCGTCAAAAGGCGTGTATTAGGACTCGCGTGCTTTTCTCATATGCTAGCTTCAGGACTAATAGTAAAGTACTCAAAAATGGAAACTGGCCACAATTATTGAGAGTGCCTACCTCAAAAAATGGTGGCCAGTGTCAATTTTTGAGTTCTATTATCATTTCTTATAAACCAGACAAAAATAAAGAATAGTAATAATCAACATGCAAACCTGAAAATTTAATTATTACCTTACACATCTTTTGAAACAATGTTAAAGTCAATTCAAGGACAAAATACCTGCTTGCATCCCGAAGAATCTCTTCATTCATAGTCGCCGACTTTTCAATTTATTATAGGATGCTCTTAACAAAGGAAATATTTAGAAGAATATTTTAATTCCCCCCCTTATATCAACTGTACTCTACCACAAAAAAATTAAACTACAAATGAAGAAACCAACACAAAAACATTCATTAACTTACTAAAAAATAAATAAACGAAAATTTAAAAACCGCTGCCTAACCAATAACTACTTCCACATCCAGATTTCCTCTCCAAATCTCTTTAAACGAAACATCTTGATATTATTTTTACACTCTAGTATGTGAAATTAATTACTTATAGAATTTTAATAATATAGTGTATTTGAAATCGGCTGACCCAAAAACACATAAAATGATACGCCACTTCAATACGTTTTCGACTGGCCAACGTCTAATGGAGGTAAGGGTGAAGATGAAAAGAAATTTTTTTGAGAACTATTACTCTCGTACACTTGATTTAAAAAAAAAACTGGTACAACTCTTGTAATCGAAAATCTTAATAATTTAGTTGTGTGCATATGTCTGTAAATAGAGCTGGCCAGGCATGTGGCGGGAGGGGTGGAGAAGAAGTGATTTACCCCGGACCTGGGTTTTTTGGAGGAGACCGGTTTTCTTAGTGTTTTTAAACTTATTAAACCTTTCCTTTTATTTTATTCAAATGGAATTTTAAAAAATAATTGGAAAATAACCTTTTCAAAACATTTTCAAGCCTGCCATATCATTGTTAAAAAAAATAATATTTGTTACGGATAATTCTACTAATGGTTGTAATTAAAATACTAACTGAATAATGATAATTCTATTTTTAAAATAAGAACACAAAAATACCACTTGAGATTAAGAAAAATGTAAACAATGCAAAAAGACCATAAAAATACAATAAAAAAATAAAATAAATGAACTTCAACTACGTAATACAGAATTAACTAATATTTTGTCATTGCTCCATTAGCGTCTAAAACTGCCTGAAGTCTTGCAGGCATGGACAAAATCATATTTCTTGCAAAGTCAACTTCTTGCGACAAGATCTCCCAAGCGTCTGCAATTATCCCTTTCAATTCTTGGGCATTGTTTGAATGGTTATTTAATTTTCTTACATGTTTCACCATTAGTCCCCAAACATTTTCAATTGGATTTAAATCCAGACTTTTAGATGGCCACGGTAACAACTCTATGTTTTTATCTATGGAGCAGTCGTCTTGTTTGCATATAAGATTATTTTCCGGAATCACCTCTATTACTGACGGCAACATAATATTGTCTAATATTTCAATATATTTAATGGAATTGAGATGACCACCACTGTTTCAACACACACCTAACCCATTTAGGCTCATCCAAGCCCAGACATTGACTGAAAACCTTCCTGATATTTGTAGATCGAAAGTATATTTTTCATCGTATCTAATGGAAAGAGGCCTATATACGCGAACATGTCCATTGTTACAGGATTTAAAAACCTTTTCGTCAGAAAAGACAACTTGTCCTCAGAAGTCTTCATCATTGATTATATAGTTGAGTGCAAAAATAATTCTACCCTGCTTCTTTTCCTCTGAAAGTTTGTATTTTTTAGCCGCTGAACAACTGTTCAAGTCGCTTTGTAGTTTTATTCTTCTGCAAGCAGTAGGTACCGAAGCAGGGAAATTTATCTCTGAAATTGCATTTACTGCAGTCTGAAAAGGGTTTTCTCTTAGGTAATTTATAAGATTTTCATCTTCTTGATTATTGCTCTCTCTGGACCTACCGGAACCAACTTTACGGGATACCGTTTGGATGGTTTCCCATTGTTTGTTAACACTTATTATCGTGGTTTTACTCACATTGTATTCAGCAGCAAGTCTTCTTATGGACCAACCATCTTCAATTTTAGAAACAATTCCAAATTTTTGAATATCTGTTAGATGTCGAACCATTTTTAATAATGACGCCTCTGATTAACATCAAAGTGACATTTGTAAGATTATTAATATCAATCAAAGAACGAATGATTTACGTAGCTAAAAAAAAGTGTACTAGTTTCTTTTAAATCAAGTGTACGCACTAAATCACAGTTTTATTTTGTTAGGAGGTACAGTGTCAGAAAATAGCTAATCTCTACTAATATAAATGATATAAAAATTATAAACAGAATGTATTCGAAAGAAGAAAGATCCTTCCACACGCCTCTTATGACATATTTTTAATATTTTTCATTTGTTGGTTATCATACTTATATGCTAATAGTTACGCAAAATAGGGATTATGGCTGATTTTGTACGCTTCAAAAAACATATTTAATGACAGAATAAATTAATTCTGCCACACAACTGGTGTAAACAGAAGCCTTGTATAATTAAAAAAAAATAGATTTTGGTAAAAAAAATTTTGTAATTCTAAATACCAACATATAGCCTTGTCGCTAGAAAACATGCGACATGAAGTGCCAGGTATAAAAAAAATTAGACGTTGGTTTCTAGTATATACATCAAATTTCAAGTTTCTGGACTCTTGCTTTACATATTTACCCTTACTTACCCCCAATTCTCTAACAGAATAATCTCAAAGTATAATCCACGTCCAGATGGCATCTAATGCATACGTGTACCAAATGTCAAGCCAATATCTTAATTTTTTTTGCTCATCCCTTTAATAATAAAGTGGAGATGGTGGAGGGAGCGGAAAATATAAAAAAAATGGTACCTTGGCTTCTAGTAAATACACCAAACCCCAAGTTTCTTGTTCAGCTTATTTTACTTATTTATCCCCATTTAACACTATTTCACCCCCAACCCTTCAAAGGAATAAACTCAAAATATAATTTAGTTTTAGAGCTCATTATAATACACACTTGTGTACCAAATATTAAGTCATTACCTGAATCTTATTTTTTTAACCACATTAATAATGGAGTGGCTGTGGTGGTGTGGATGGAAAATGTCATAAAAAAATTTGAGGCCTTGGCCTCTATAGTCTGTTTTTAAACCAGGAGGAGCGTTTTAAATTTAACGCGCTAAATTATACATCTATGATTGGACAGGCCCTTGCCAGTTTTACACAAGGCAATAGTCGTAAATTTTGACAAATTATAAAAATTTTAATTTCGTGTCATAAATTATTTGGTTATAATTTCTATTTTATCGTTTGCACATTATATTTCAGTTTTTAATCCCTTTTGTATAAATCTGAAGGTAAAAGTGGCTAATTACTTGGTACCTTTGTATTGCGTAAATTGTATGGATGCTATATAAAATATCCAGAGGTCAAATAGAGGTCGATGCATTATATTTATATAATGTAATAAAATACACACAAAAACACTGTAGTCGTGCATTGTTGGTTGTCCAAAACTCCAAAAAGGTTTTAGTGTATTTTCTAGTTACTTTTATGATGTGAATGGAACTTTCATGTTTACTCCTCCTGGTTTAAAAACAGACTATAGTATATAGACATACCAAATCCCAAGTTATTGGACTCTTACTAGCTTGCTCTACTTATTTAGCCCTATTTCACCTCAACCCTTCAACGGAAACCTCATAAATTATAATACAGTTCCATATGTCGTTATAGTACACACGTGTACCAAATTTCAAGTCAATATCTTAAACTGTTCCAGAGAAAACGCACGCAGAGAAAATTTTACAGACAGTCCGACAGACAGACAGGATTTTTCTTGCTCAAATTTAAAATCTCGACGTTTCATGCCATTCTAAACTTATTTCAACAATAAAAATTTTTACTTCCACCCCACTAGGTGGGTATGGAAGCAAAGCAAGAAATATATTGAATGTTATTCTTAATTTCAACAACTATTTGGTTTAATTTACAATCAGTATACCTAATCAGGTTTGATTCCATATCCAGACTTTTACGATTTTTACACCTAACTTAATATTCTTTATATTTTGCCCTTTTATATGGGTAAATGTGTAGAGGGCTGCTGTTTTGATGTTACTATTGGATAGTTCAATACTGTACTTGGATAGTGTCTACTAGAATTTTGTTTGTTGATATTTCAGAGCAGCCCCTGATATTAGCAAATGAGCTGCAAACAATAACCTGTAAACATAATAATTTCAATGGCTTCAACACAATAAATAAATATAATGCCCATAAAGTTGTATTTACTTTGTAAGAAATTTTATGTAATAACGATTATTAACAATTGCAAAAAGAAAATGTGTTTTTTGTTCAAGAAAATAGTAAAAAATATATCGACGCATGGAACGCAATACAGAAGTCACTGCACAATTATGCGGAAAAATTAGTCTATAGCTAGAACTATAATAAATAAATATAGGAGACTTTCTTGTGGAAAATTCGATACTCTGCAAAAAAAGATCCAGTGTATTTTTATCGTATCTATTATACTCCGTCAAATAGGAACTAATATCGACGTTTGAAGGAAACAATTGGAAAAGTTTTGAAACTTCGCGAAAGATGTACATTAAGATGTATTATTAAACATACCAGAAGTCCCTATTGCGATAGCCAAATTATGCTCCTTATGAAAATTCATCGATAAAAGTGAAGGCTATGAACCATTTTATTTTTAAAGAAATACACATGAAGAGTGTTGTAATGGTTGATAAGTTAATATTTTAGGTAATTTCTTGTGACTTTAATCGTAATTCAATCATACCATTTTGATTAGCGAAACGTTCACTAGTATAATATGTAGTATTTTTGTGTGTATAAAATCTTATCAAGGATTACAATTAATACTCTTCACGTGTATTTATTATTTTTTTAATAAAATGTTCATTATCTCCATATTCATCATTATATTTTTTTTCAAAACTGAAAAGGTTCTTCCTCTATTTAACACAGTTTTACCGTTCAAATTTTAATAAAATCGGATTACATGCCTAGTACAATGATATGAACATTTTTCTTTGATTTATGTAATAGATGCGAAAAAATGTATATAACATTTTCTGCAGGAAATTTTATAAGCTTTATTTTATAGATACAACATAATTTCGATATCGCTAATAGGCAAAATACTGAATTTGATACCATTTTTTCAAGATGGCGACACGACTGTGTCACATACAGATGGGGACTTTTAGTATGTTTAATAGTACACCTTAGTGAACAAATTTTGCCAAGTTTCAGTACTTCATCATTTTTTTCCCTCTAATCCTCCCTCTTTGACGGAAATATTACCATTCTCCCCATAGTGGAGTAAAAAAGGACGTTGATATGCATAGTATGTAACTGCAAAATAATAATACGTTCTGGGGTATCACCAGGAGTTAATATCCGAGTTTTAGATTAATAAACCATTTAGTTTTTTGAACAGCGTTTTCTTAAATAAAAAGGTGAATATTTCCGGTTCTAGAGGTTCGATCGGGACAAAAAATAAACTAAAATCTTCGTAATTAAAATTACAACATATCTGTGTTAGTTTTGGGTCATTTGAGTACGTACATAACGTACAAAATTGAATAAACTAACTAAAAAGCGTTTCTTTCTTCATTTTAACACCAAGGGACGGTAAGAGTTCCGCCATTTTATGCTATTAGGTCCAATATCGATAATTCTTTTTCAAAGTGTAGATCTCGATGCCAGCTTACCATTGACATCAAAGAAAGTTGTTTTTTTAAAATCATTTTGGCCACTTTTTTTAGCATATATTTATAATTCAAATAACAATAAATAGATTTTTCCGGCCATTTCAGATAGACGAAAATTACCTTTTTGTTTTAAATGAAAGTTTTCGCAACTCTCTTCCTTTTCGAAAATTTTTTTTTTTCAAAATGGCATATTTCATGTTTTTTTTGGTCTTTTAATTTCCCTCGCATACCGAAGGGAAGTATTGTAGTCGAGAAAAAATCACCCTCCGAGATTTTTCGGATTCCGACGTTTCAGATCACGTAGATTACGAAAATATAGGTTTTTCAATTCCGTCAGTCTGTCTGTCTGTCTGTCTGTCTGTTGGTGCATTAACTAAAAAACTACTTGACGGATAGCAGTCAAATTTGGTAGGTGTTGACCCTACTGTCAGCGAAGAAATGGTTAAACTTTCATTGGAAAATATACAGGGTGGACCGTCTAAACGGAATAAATAGTGAAAAAATTTTTGTTTGCTCAAATTTAAAATTTCCACGTTTCATAGCACGCTAACCTATTTCAAAAAAAAAAAATTGAAAAAATTTTTTACCAACATTTTTGAACAAAATTTTACCACCAAAACAGATGAAACTTTTTTTTCTTTGTTCAAATTTATCATGGCATTCTAAACCTATTTAAAAATAAACAAAATTTGAAAATTTTTATTAGCAACATTTTCGAAAAATTATTTTCCACTAAAATAGACGACTTTTTTTTTCTTTCTTCAAATTTAAAATTTTCACGTTTCAGAGTGTTCTAAATCTATTTAAAAAAAAATGAGAAATTTTTTTTACCCTTTTTGAAAAAATTTTGCCACTAAAATAGATGGAAATTTTTTTCTTCCAGATTTAAAATTTTCAGGTTTCCATGGCATTCTAAAACTATTCAAACAATTTTAAAAATGTTTTTGAAAAATTTAAAAACATTTTTGAAAACATTTTAATCTTATTGAAACATATTCTTTATAGGATTTTGCAAACGGCGGAAAAATAACTATCTATAACTAAAAGAAAAACTTTGTGTAAAGTGTAAAATAATTTTTAATCTATTTATCACTACTATAGAATAGACGAAAAAATTTTTTTTTGCTCAAATTTAAAATTTCCACGTTCTATGACATTCCAAACCTATTTCGGAAAAAAAAATTGCAACATTTTTTTACCATTTTGGAAAAAAATTTAACACTAGAATAGACGGAAAAATTTTTTTTTGCTCAAATTAAAAATTTTCACGTTTGATGACTTTCTAAGCCTATTTCAGAAAATTTCTTTCACTAACATTTTTGAAAAATGTTTTACCACTAAAATAGATGGAAAATTTTGTTTTATTTGCTCAAATGCAACTTTACTTTTTGCTCAAATTTATAATTTCTACGTTTCATGACATTCTAAACCTATTTCAGAAGAAAAAAAATTTGAAAATTTTTTTACCAACATTTTTGAAAAATTTCAAAAAAAAGTGAAATTTTTTAACCACCACATCCATTCCATTACGTGAATGTGGGATTGAAAATGTGACAGATGGCAATAATATTTGGCATATGCACCTATTACACTTTTATTAAAAAATGTACAGGGTGATCATCCCAAGAAATAATTCAGTCATGGTGGACATTTGTAAAGGTATTTGCCCAAGCCTTCCATATTTGGCACCTGTTATTTAGTATTGAACTTTTGCTGTTGGATGAGCACTCTGTATATTTTTTCGGCCAAAAGTTATCAGGTTAGCTTTGTAATAGTATTCCGATTATTATTCTCAACGTCATTTCGCAATTAATAATTTTGTAGAGTGACCGCCATGCACAAATAACGAAGGAAGTGCTGTGTAAATACCTTTACCGATTTTTTTACTACACTTCTAAGTAAGCAGTGAAAGATAAAAAACAATCATAGAAAATTAAACTTTCTCCCATAGTATAAACAAACCGGATGACCTTAAAAGTAATCACATATACTAATTCCCATCGAAAATATGGTAATATTGAAAAATAAAGCGTAAGAAGCGATATATTAATTTGTTTTTTATAATATTTGTAGAATTAATACTTTAGGAAATATGACATTACAAATGTGGGGCTTGAACTTTTAGTGGCAAAGAAATATATTTTAATTTCACATTCCTTCAAAAGTTTTGATAAATTCAAGCTCTCAAAATTAGAGCATGTTAGTAATACTATTAACAAAAACTGGTACAGATATTTTGAATTTCTGTTCTATGGCCAATGACAGCAGAAAAATCCTAAATTTTGTATTTAAAAAAATTACGAAGCACTCATTGTTTCGCACAGAACATCGTTATTTTACTTCCACATCCACGTAGTGGATTGGAAGTATAGTAATCGCAAAAAAATTTTCAAAAATTTTTATTCGTGAAATAGGTTTAGAATGTCATGAAACGTCGAGATTTTAAATTTGAGCGAAAAAAAATTTTCTGTCTGTCTGTCTGTCGGTCTGTCTGTCTGTCTGTAACTTTTTTTTGTTCGCACGTTTTCTCCGGAACGGTTTAAGATATTGACTTGAAATTTTGTATACGTATATATTATAACGAGATCTGGAACTGGATTGTTTTTTGAGGATATCCGGTGAAGGGTTGGGGGTTAAATAGGGGTAAATATGGGAAAATAAGTAAAGCAAGTTTGTAAGAGTACAGAAACTTGAAATTCGGTGTATGTACTAGAAGTAATGGCCTCAGATTTTTGTATAATATTTTTCAACCCCCCACCACCACAATATGAAAGGGTTGATAAAATAAAATTGAGATATTCATTTGAAATTTGGTACACATATGTATTATAACGACATTTGGAACTAGATTATAATTTGAGATGATTCCGTTGAAGGGTTGGGGGTTAAATAGGGGTAAATAGGGGACAATAAGTAAAGCAAGCTGGTAAGACTACAGAAACTTGAAATTCGGTGAATGTACTAGAAGCTAAGGCCTCAGATTTTTTAATAATATATTTCAGCCCCCCACTACCCCTACTCCATTATTCAGGGGGTTGATAAAATAAAATTGAGATATTCACATGAAATTTAGTACGCATATGTATATATGCATAGATTATATTTTGGGATGATTCCGTAGAAGGGTTGGGGTTAATAGCTGGTAAGAGTACAGAAATTTGTTTGGGATTCAGTGTATATACTAGAAACCAAGGCCTCAGATTTCTTTCTAATATTTTTCAAACTCCACCACCTTCCCTTCATTATTAATGGGATTGATAACATTAAATTGAGATATTCACTTGAAAGTTAGTACACGTATGTATTGTAGTAACATCCGATTGAGATGACTCCATTGAAGGGGTGGGAGGTGGTAGATTGTCAATAGTGGAAAATAGGTAGGGTAAACTAGAAACTTCATTTTTAACGTATATGGTAGAAACCAACTCCTCAAACTTTTCTACAACATCTGCCCCAAGTATTATTCAAATTCTATGACCAATAATTTCCACATACTAGAGTGCAAATATAGTCAAGATGTTTCCTTTAAAGTGACTTGGATGAAGAATCTGGATGTGGAAGTAGTGATTCCTTAGGCAGCGGTTTTTTAAGCTGTAGGGATAGAATTAAAATCGTGTCAGAGACTACTTCAAACCCTTTAATTACTATTATATGTATTTCTAACATCATACTGATTGTTTCTGATATATTTGAGATTATATCTCGACTGATAAACGTTCGAGGGCCATTTTTAAACTATCATGTTTTTAGAACTATCCATCGTACAGAAATAAACAAAAAATAAAATACTACGATACATGATATAAGTAAGGAGACCACTTTGTTTCCTATTACTGAATTTATTGTAACATACACGTTACTGCAGTTTCGGTACCTTAAGTTGGCCATTCCCTAGAAAGGACATCCGATAGGGAAATATTTATTATTTTTACCCATAACTTTTTTTTCTTAGTACGTATATTTAAAAAATATATAAGACTACCTAAGTGGAACCTTAACAAGACTATTACTATGAATTTTCACCCAATAATTTCTGTGGTTTGCAAAATAGCTAGATTTAAAACTACGAAATAGGAAGATTAACATAATTTTTAAATTTAAATCTAGTTATTTTGCAAACCACTGAAATTATTGAGTGAAAATTCATAATAATAGTCTTGTTATGGTTCTACTTAGGTACTCTTATAGTTTTTTTAAATACACGTACTAAGAAAAATAAGTTATGGCCAAAAATAATAACTGTTTCCCTATCGGATGTCTCTTTCTAGGGAATAGCCACCTTAACGTACCATTTTCAAACGTTGATTCAAATGAATTTATTTGCAGTAACGTGTACAATGATAGGAAACAAAGTAGTCTCCCTTCTCATATCGTCATGATTAACTATCACAAAGTAGTTTTTTCCACAATCGATTTTTTTTTAATACTTGTAATTTGATAATCTTGTTCTTTGTACCATACCACTTTTTTCATAAATGTAAGACTTTTGAATTATTTACGAATAACTGCCTCAAGGTAATAATTTTACTTCCACATCCACGTAGTGGACTGGAAGTAACGTAATAGTAAAAAAAATTTAAATTTTTTTTTTTTCTTGAAATAGGTTTAGAATGTCACGAAGCGTCGAGATTTTAAATTTGGGCAAAAATAAATTTCTGTCTGTCGGACTGTCGGTCTGTCTGTTTTTAACTTTTTGTCCGCACGCTTTCTCCGGAACGGTTTAAAATGTTAACTTGAAATTTTGTATACATATATATTATAATGAGATCTGGAACTGGATTGTTTTTTGAAGATATCCGGAGAAGGGTTGGGGGATAAATAGGGGTAAATATGGGGAAATATGTAAAACAAGCTGATAAGAGTACAGAAACTTGAAATTTGATGTATGTACTACAAGCCAAGGTCTAAGAATTTTTTATAATATTTTTCAACTCCCCACCACCGCTAGTCCATTATTAATGGGGTTGATAAAATAAAATTGAGATACTCATTTGAAATTTGGTACACGTATATATTATAACGACATCTGGAACTGAATTATACTTTGAGATCTTCCGTCGAAGGGTTGGGGGTTAAATAGGGGTAAATAGGGGGAAATAAGTAAAGTAAGCTCGTACGAATACAGAAACTTGAAATTCAGTACTCCATTATTAAAGGGGTTGATAAAATAAAATTCAGATATCAATTTGAAATTTGGTACACGTATGTACTATAACGACTTCTGAAACTAGATTATATTTTGAGATTATTCCGTTGAAGGGTTGGAGTTAAATAAGGGTAAATAGAGGAATATAAGTAAGGCAAGCTGGTAAGAGTACGGAAACTTGAAATTCGGTGTATGTCCTAGAAGTCAAGGCCTCAGATTTTTTAGTTATATTTTTAAACCCACCACCACCCTTAATTCATTATTTAAGGGGTTGATATTCACTTGAACTCTGGGACACGTATGTATTATAACGACATCTGGAACTAGATTACATTTTGAGATGATTCCGTTAAAGGGTTGAGGCTTAAATAGGAGTAAATATGGGAAAATAAGTAAATCAAACTGGTAAGAGTACAGAAATGTGGGATTTGGTATCTATATCTATACTAGAAACCAAGGCCTCAGATTTCTTTCTAATATTTTCTACCACCACCACCATCTCCGCGCCAATATTAATAGGTTTGATAACATAAAATTGAGATATTTACTTGAAAGTTAGTACACGTACGATATCTGATTGAGATGATTCCATTGAAGGGGTGGGACGTGGTAGGTTGTGAATAGAGGAAAATAAGTAGGGTAAACTAAAACTTCATTTTTAACGTATGTGGTACAAACCAACGCCTCAAACTTTTCTATGGCATCTGCTCCAAATATTATTAAAATTCTATGACCAATAATTTCCACATACTAGAGTGCAAATCTAGTCAAGATGTTTCCTTTAAAGTGACTTGGATGAAAAATCTGGATGTGGAAGTAGTGATTC
Organism: Stenurella melanura; assembly: GCA_963583905.1. Classification (NCBI taxonomy): domain Eukaryota; kingdom Metazoa; phylum Arthropoda; class Insecta; order Coleoptera; family Cerambycidae; genus Stenurella; species Stenurella melanura. The sequence continues at coordinate 87,149,121 of OY757316.1, read as the reverse complement.
CTTAGGCAGCGGTTTTTTAAAGCTAAAACCGTAATCTTCGAATCGCTATAACTTGAAAAATATAAATTTTCACGAAAAACTGTAAACCACCTATTTTCTTACAATATGATTCTATATCAGATTCGGTGGTGACTATTTTACTTTTTTGCTCAACCCTCTGGAGAGGATGGGAACCGCCTCCAAGTAAAAAGCGGTAATATTTAAGGGCAAACTTTTTTGTAGTCAGTATTAGAAACTCATTGCAAAAAAAGGAATGAAATCCATTCATTACAACTGGGATCGGAGATAAAAACCTAACTGCACTCCACTAAATAGGTTTTCAATATAATTTCATGACATCGATAGAGTTCTTCTATTATAAAAATATTTAATCCAATTCAGTTTTATCTATAGGTATTTAGAATATTATCTAGCAGTTTTTTCTCAGTGTAGCCGAATGAAGTATTTACATAGTGATGAAAAAACTATATTCAATATATTTCTTTATGGAAACAGGTACCAAGCAGTATAGATAGCATCACTGGATAAATATCCTAGAGTATTGATATATTAAGATAAAAAAAGTACATTCAATATAGTTAAGTAATTAAAGGCTAACAGATTTTCCCGGAATCTTCAGGGAACTATTTGTTAACTTCAACATAACATTTTTCGATTGACGAAACTCATGAAAATCTTTTGGAAACTGTGTGGTTATATAAATATAATCATACATAATACTAAATTCTAAGATGATTTCTCATAATTTAACTTAACAACTGTTTTACATAACAGTAATAAATAACAGAAAATGTTTTTACCATATTGATAATCGATAGCTTCAGGTTTGTTAACATTTGCAACATTAACATTTTCAGAATTTTCATTGGTTAATCCCTCGAAAATTATAGCCTCCGAACTCGGTCTATTCGGCTTCCCATAGGATCTCGCTTCAGTTTTCACTTGCCTGATAACTCTATCCCTATTATTAGGCCAAACATAATTTATTCTTGTCCACGTAAACTCCTCGTTTAACCCCGCACTCAACACGCCGGTTATGGAGACAGAAAATACACAAAACAAAAGTAATCTCATCTTAGCATTGAACTTCAATTCACATTCACCGTCGACGTTATCGGACTAACAAGAAACTGAAACTTATTTTCGTTTATAAATATACTTAGCAGTGGCGTAGTAGAATGTGTTAAATACAAGGTTTAATTTTATACAATTATTGATACCCAATACCCATATTAGACACATACAGTGCGCACGTAAAATTTGGAAAAAATTCGACACAATTGTTTTTAGGCGAGTGACAAATAATCCCGGGTACGCGTCGACTATTAAGGTGGCCATTCCCTAGAAAGGGACATCCTATAGGGAAATATTTATTATTTTTGGCCACAACTTTTTTTCTTAGTACGTATATTTAAAAAAATTATAAGAGTACCTAAGTACAACAAGACTATTACTATGAATTTTCATTCAATAATTTCAGTGGTTTGCTAGATATCTAGATTTAAATTTAAAAATTTTGTCAATCTTCCTATTTTGTAGTTTTAAATCTAGCTATTTTGGAAACCACTGAAAGTATTATGTGAAAATTCATGGTAGTCTTGTTTATGGTTCTACTTAGGTACTCTTATAGTTTTTTTAAATTTACGTACCAAGAAAAAAGTTATGGGCTAAAATAATAAATATTTCCCTATCGGATGTCTCTTTCTAGGGAATGGCCACCTTAAACAATATCTATTTATGTTGAAGAAAAGATTTTTCAAAAATCTTTGAGAAAGTGATGAGGCAAAAGACATTTTTTTAAAATGGCAAACTCCATTACTGACAGATACATTTAAAAGAGTACATATTCTATTTCCAAGTACAGTAATCGTAAAAAAAATATGTTTTTTTTTCTTCTTGAAATGGAATGTCATAAAACGTCGAGATTTTAAATTTGAGCGAAAAGAAATAATTTCTGTCTGCCTGTCGGTCTGTCTGTCAGTCTGTAACTTTTTATTGTCCCACGTTTTCTCAGGAACGGTTTAAGGTATTGGTATACATATGTATCATGACGAGATCTGGAACTAGATTATATTATTATTCCGGTGAAGGGTTATGGGTTCAATAGGGGTAAACAGGGGAAAATAAATAGAACAAAATAATTAGAGGGGTAGATGTAGCACCCTAGCATTCATTTTCTTCACGTGAACTGCTCCTACGATTTTCACTTGTTTTCTTGGCCGTGGAGTAGTCAGTGTTCCTAAGGTCGAACCTCGATGTCACGATATGTAACAGCATACCTACTGGTACTATTTCATCAACACACTAAACATCTATACTCTGGCCAGAATTTAAATTGGAGACCTCCTGGTCACAAGTATAACACTTAGGGACTTGAAAACCTCAAAATTTTAATTTCAAACTTAAGAATGAATCTAGCTGATATATTGAGGTAGGTTTTTTTACGAACATCAATAGAAAGCTTCATGTGAGAGAGGACGTTAGCTGATTACAAAATATCTTACTATTTACCCACTTGTTACAGGAAAAAGTTTACATATTAATCGTTAAAATAAGTTAGTATTGGAAAGAAATGTCGTTTTTTTGTTTAACTTTAATTACTTGTGATGTAGTCCAGAAACATTAGAATAAGATAGTATTATCAGCTACAATAGGTTTAATGACCTGCATTCCTAAAATGTATATATTTTAATTATTAAACTAAAAATTTTGCAAAATCTCTTTTTTTGAAATTTCAAACAGGAATTGAAAAAAACTAAATAGTAAAAACGTACTAAATCCGTGATTGTTTAGGTGTAATAGTATACTTTTAGGTAAACTACATTAATTAATTTCTGTACTATAAAAAAATATTTTTTGACAACTAGAAAGTTTTCTTATTTTATACATAATTTTAACCAGATTCAAGTGGCTACAGAATTAGAAGATGCTGTATTAAGATAAATGAATACTGTTGGTGCCGTTTGAAACATAAATTATAAACTTTATTTCACGATAGAACTTTTTAACATTTTCTTTGTTTAAAGATGACTCTTTATAAGGTCTGAATAAACGGATTTTTCCAAAAAAAAATATATTTATTGTTTCAAAAGCTATAAGACAATTTAAATGATTTTTTTCTTACAAAGGAATAAATCTCCAATTTTGATTTTCATGAAAAAGTACTTTTTTAGAAATAAATAGCCACAATCCAGTAACTTTATACATCAAATCGGGTATCTGTTTTTTTAATATGTTGTATGTAAATTATTGTGGAATCCAAATTTACGAACTCGTCAAAAGTCCAAAAAACTGCGAGATCTTTTACTTTTTTTTTTCAGTTTCTCAAGTCTCAATCAATTTTGACCCCTAAGACTTACTCTTTTGGTAAAAGCAATTCAATACTTTTTGAGAGTAGACTAAATTTGCTACAAACTAATACCAGAATTGACTCTGTAGACCAAATAGTCTCCGAGATACTTACAGCTATTCAAAGTTTTACAAAGTTTTCATATTTTGCCATTTTTGGCAATTTTTAACTTAAAAATCTATGAAATACCTACTGCTCCTATAGGGGGGTTCAGAACATTCACTTTACTAGAGCGAAATAATTTTTTTTTTAAATAAATAAAATAGTACTATTATATTGAATTGATCGGAAAGCAGGAAGGAATATTATTTATTACAAAAAAATAATTAAAAATTAATTTAAACAGATCTTATATTTTTCAACCAATTTTAGCTCTCTTAGGCGGTCCGGGAGTGTCGTTCATGTCGTCTCTGTCACTGTTCACACTTATCTCCTATTCTTCTTCTTCTTCTTGAGCCCAGAAGGGATTGTTTAACGCCTCGTCGTCTGATTCTCCTTCGAGGTCTGAGAGGTGTATGTTTATAGTTACATCACTATAAACAATACGTATCTCTCTCTAAAAACAAATATTTCTACATAAAAGACCTCTAAAAGTATATTTTGTTTTACTAATTTTTTAAATAGTTTCAAGACTGATATTTTACTACACCCCGACAATACAGCCGGCGAATCGGTCCGGAGGTAAGCAGGGGGCTCTGTCACCTAGCACATCACATTAAACAACTGTAATATGTACAGGAAGGTAGATACATAATATGTATTTCACTTCAGAAAAGCATTATTTGTGTTTTGAGTAAAACCGGAAAAATCGCTAAAAATGGCGAAATATGAGAAATTTAACAAAGTTTGAACAGCTGTGTCTCAGAGATTAATAAATCTATAGAGTCCGTTCTGATAACAACATTTAGTAAATTCAGCCTACTTTAAAAAAGCACTAAATTGTTCTTCCGAAAAGTAGAACTTAGGGGACAAAATCGACAAGACCTGAAAAAGGCAAAAATCTCGCATTTTGTCGATTTTTGTCTTAAGACGCTATACTAAGAATCAAATTGTAGGAAATTGAACTATTTTTAAGCTGAATACTTTATTACGAAGTATTCTAATTAGTTCTTTTGTAGGCCCTTAGGTTTTGAATTAATCTCGAAACTCATGCGTTGATATCTGCTTTTTAGAAAGGGATGAAAACTACACTGGAGGGGCTGGAATCTCTGGTGCTTCCACAAACACCAAAATTATTGTATGCACCACATTAACTAGGCAACTACATCAGCATCAGCGAAAAATGATTAAAACAGTTTAACGTCCCGATGATGTTAACGTAGTTAGCGAAATGCTTGTCTGGTGCTGCTATTTGAGTGTGTACTTAAAAGTTTTGGTATTTGTGTCCGGAGGTAAAGATACCAGGAATTAAAAAAATTGTCATCTCGGTCAGTTTTTTACCAAATTCGACAGGACTAGACAAATTCAATGGAATTTGATAAGCTTCACATTTTTAACACGATTTTGACCAAATTTGCAGTTCTCAGGACGTTTGGAAAAGATCATTAGGTACCCAGGTATTAATTAAATATTATTACAAAATTTCTCTACATAACTCAAAAATTAAAAATTTATATTTCGTTTACATTTTTGGCATATTTCCTTATTATACTCTTCGCAAATACAAAACGAAGCGTATATTGCATTCGATCGGCACATTTCTAAAACCGATAATATTGCTCGTAGAGAAAAAATTTCCGTATCACTGTGTTGGTGATCGAATTCTGAACAACTTTCAAAATGTCAGTCTGTCTGTCCGTCCGTCCGTCTGTATGTCTGTTTGTCACGTTTCTTGTAAGTACGATAACTTAAGAACGAAAAGTCCGATTGTATTAAAATTTGGGAAGTAAGTTAATGTTAGCTAGAGGAAGAACCCCATTGTTTTAGAACAATATCGATCAGTCAATAAAAAAGTTATTAATTATTTAAATTTAAAAAAATAATGTATATTTTGAAATTAAACAAAAAATGTCTAAAACTAATATTATTTACAAAAAAAGCTGCGACGAGTATCCTACAGAATGTGCAACAATTATGTAAGCAGTGCAGTAAATCGGCGAAGAGTATAATGGTTAGCTTGTTTTATTTTGTGATGTACTTGTAAATAAGAAATAACTATTGAAGAAGATGCAGGACCTTGCACAGAAACGTTTGATGAATTACATACAACAAAAAAGGTTGTGGTCTGGCGATCTAGATCATGATTCCTTATGTACTTTTTGAAATAGAATTTTTAATTTAAAAATTCTCTGCCGCGTAGATTTCGAGTAAATAATACGGTGTTGACAGTAAAAACCGGGACATATTCGAAATCTACGCAGTGGAAAATTCTTTAAATTGAAAATTCAGTTTCAGCACCCAAAACTATATAAGGAATCATGGTCTAGAGTGTCAGATCACATTTCTATTTGTAAACCTGTGATATTTTTATTCTTATTCTATCCAGTCTTTACCTCAATGACCATGCCATACGTGCGGGGGAAAATGCTTTTAAATATTATCCTGAATCTACAATGGAAATCGTTCTCAATGTATTCCCAAGTTCATCGAATGATTCACGATCTGAGGGTTTCTTAAATAATTTTTTCCAAAATTTTCCTCATTTGCCAACCACATTTCCAACTAAATGAATAATGTGAATTTTCTGCATAGTGGGCGTTGTAAAGATCTTATTTTGTTGTCGTATTGTCAAGTCAAGATTGTTCATTAAACAACATGTTCAGTACAAGTATTTAATAAAAAGTAAAGAATTCACGGTTTTTAAGTATTTTCAAAATGGCACATTTGAACTTAGCCAAGAGAATACAAATTATTCGTTTAGCTGGTGATGGTGATGGTCGATCAATGAGGGAAGCTGCTGAAGAATTCAATAGAGAATTGTGAATCAATCCATCACACGATCGATGGTCGTAAGGATGAACGCAATATTCAAGGAAACAGGAAAATTTTCTGTAAAAGAAGAATCACGGCAGAGAAACGTACAGACATACAGAGTAATTCTACAGTATTTCCAAGAAAATTTAATAACTAGCTTGAGACTAGCTACACGGGATTTACATGTAGTTATATCAAAAATACCCCATGGTGGAAGAAACATAAAGTGTTTCTCTTTAAACAAAAAGTTATGTACTCGTTAGAACGAGGTGATGATGAACGGAGAATAGAATTCTGTTTATTGTAACACGGAGAATATTTAAATGACAACAATTTTCTATGAAATATTCTCTTGACAAATGAGGCCACATTTACTACTAATGATGTGATTTCTACTCAGAACTCTAGATACTGGGCAGCAGCATGAATTGGAAAAGGTAAAATTCAGCAAGAACTAATGTCTGGATTGGAATTTTGAATAATCGTATAGCGTGTCCGGCGTTTTTCGAATAAACATTAAATGGTGAAAGGTTTCGTAATTTCCTGAACACAGATTTTTGGAATTTTATGGACGTACTGAATGAGGAAGAAAACAAACAAGTTATTACTTCCACATCCATGTAGTGGATTGGAAGTATAGTAAAAAAAAATTATGTCAGTCAGTCTGTCTGTAACTTTTTTTTGTCCGCACGTTTTCTCCGGAACTGTTTAAAATATTGACTTGAAATTTTGTACACGTATATATTATAACGAGATCTGGAACTGGATTGTTTTTTGAACATGGGGGTAAATAGGGGGGAAATAAGTAAATCAAGTTGGTAACTGTACAGAAACTTGAAATTTGGTGTGTACTAGAAGCTAAGGTCTCACAAATTCTTATAATATTGTCTATCCCCACACCACCCCACATTCCATTATTAAAGAGGTTGATAAAATAAAATTGAGATATTCACATCAAATTTTGGTATACGTATATATTATAATGACATCAGGATCTAGACTATATTTTGGGATAGTTCTGTTGAAAGATTGGGGGTTAAATAGGGGTGAACAGGGGAAAATAAATAAAGCAAGCCGTTAGGAGTATAGAAATTTGGTATTTGGTGTATGTACTAGAAGCGAAGGCCTCAGGTTTTTTTCTATAATATTTTCCACCCCCCCCCACCACTCCCACTCACTTATTAAAAGATTTGATAAAATTAAATTGAGATTTTCACTTGTAATTTGGTGAAGTTTTCACACACTAGAGTGCAAATATAGTTAAGATGTTTCCTTTAAAGTGATTTGGATGAAGAATCTGGATGTGGCAGTAGTGATCGTAGGCAGCGGTCTTTTCAACCAGATGGTGCTTCCATGCATTATTAAAATTTTCCGAACAGATGGATATGACCGAATAAGCCTCTTATTCATTGACCATCACATTCACTAGATCTTACACCTTTAGTTTTCTTTTGTGGGGTAATTAAAAAGAAAAATCTTACCCCGCGAGACTACATTTAACGATTTAAAAGTGAATTATTATTTGTTTGCTTATAATTGTAATAAAACATATTCTTTATATACATTTAACGAATTGAGAGAATTGATTGAATGAGAGTGCAGAGGAGTAACACCACAACAATTAATGAGGATCCGTCAGAATTTGAAGCGACTTTATGGAAAATGCATAAGGTATGAAGGGCTTATATTGAGAACACAAAATAATGTGTTAGATTCTTATTTAATCCATCCGTTTGCTAACCGACGACTTTCGATTATCTCCAATCGTTTGTTTATATTATTTGTCCAATTTTAAAGTAGTGTTGGCTGCTATTGTAATTATTTAATGTTGTTCATATTATTAAATACACAATTTTCTCAACTTTTGTTTGATTAGTCCATAATGGACTTTTATCCACAATCATATTATAATTGGAGTTTTATTCACACTTACGAAGCATACAAAGTATCACTTTATCCACTAGTGGAATAATGAAATTACTTTATTCCACTAGTGGAATAATGAAAAATACAATATTAAATCATTTACATTTTATTTAATTTTTATTAATATTAATATTAACATTTATATTAACAGACATTTTCTTATTTGTTTTATCATGTTTCACTTCGTTTCCATTAATAACAAACTTGTAGTTGTCATCGGTTTCAGAACGCATAGTGCTTGTCGAAGTTTTCGATAAATTTGTGGAAACAATGGATGTCTCCTCTTGTCAGGAACGACTAGTACCAGAAGTACCTTGGATTTTCCTTGCGATATCAAGCTTATTGGGTATAGAATCATCGATATAACTTTGTGTTATAGCGGAACTCCTCTACCCACCATGTCGTTTAATTGTTGTTAGGTCAGCACCTTTATTAGCCCGTAAAGTTGTTGAAGTGCGCCTTATGCAATGGCCGCTATAAGCTTCTGTGTTTGCCAGATTCAAAAATGAAGCAAATCTTGAAAAAACTTTCGACAAGGTGTTGATTCCAACAGGTTGTGAAATACATTTTTGATTAGTGTATCGTAAAAAGAATCTGCCGTTGGATAACTTCTTCGGACGTAAGGACACGTATTTTCTACACGTCTCCACAGTATTGATAGAGAATCCTTCTTCCATAATTGTGAATTTTCGTGAGACGCCGGTCTTGGTATCTGGTATAGAAACATCATTGATTTTCAAATTCGTCAATTTACAACAATGATAAGCACCAGACACCCCTATTATTAGTGCAACCTAAAATATTTCAAAGTTTATTATCTACAATGTCAAAAAGGTTAAGAGATATTACCTTAATCATCAAATATTCTTTATCGCAAGCCCTTGTCAGAGATTTTTGTGCTCTTACCAATACCGCAGCTTTCTACGCTTTGTACCCTGAAGAGTAAGTCTTCAGATAGGCAGTGCGCGTACTATATTTTCCAATCTCTATATTTTTATGGACCTTTATAACGGCCTTCAGCATCGAATACTTCGAGCACATGGATGAAATTGCATACTTCTTCAAATTTAAGAAATACGGTTACAGAACTTCCTCATTTATTGTCATTACCCCCGTTTTTCTTTCCATTCATTAAATTCGGAAAGTACTTTTTCATACTGTTCCCTGGACTTCGCAGGAAATAATTGGAGAGTTGCTTCTTCAGCTTCCCGAAGGATTCTCTCAGGAACAAAGTCGCTTTCTTGCATCTTTCACCAGCCTCGCAAATTTTTACAAAAGGAGTCGATAAACGATCAAAACTACATAGCAAACATTCAACACCTTCCAAGTTTTTTAAATTAATTTCAATAATTAAACTCTCGAACTTCGTTCTCGAGTTTAAACTTTCTTGCGTGGATAAAACGCTATCTAAAACACTTATACAATAAATAACTATTAAACAGATCCAGTCGAAAAGTGAAAATTTTTAAAGACTTGATGAATAAGCTTTCCACTATTTCGATGAGAATATGCCTAATTGTCAATATCGAAATTTTGACCCATTAGGGGACCTTAGAAGGGCATGAAAATGTGAACATTACGTTTGACATCAAATAGAGCTCATCGAGTACTGTGTCCTAAAAAAACAAAACAAATTTAATCGGGCAGCGCGTTCCACAATAACAGGTGTTGTGGTATTAAATAGAACGCACTGTATATCAAGTGCTTAGAACTATTAGACTTGTTTAAAACTTCATACACTTTTTAAGTTCCTGATGAACGACTATGCATCCAACATTCCCTACTTTGTGTTTACTTGATACGTCATAAAAAGGAGTGTGAATGTACTTTTAATATGTATATATTGCTGGTTTCAACTTTAATTAGGTAATTAATAATCTAAAATGTACAATCGAGAACTAAATTGAATTAAATTTGCAAGCATAATGAGTATTTTCTTTTCCTGCTGTTTCTGTAAATGGTGTTTGTTGACATTGGTGCTACACAGTCTTCAGATTGTTTATAAATAAGTCTCTGTTATCGATACATTTACGTCATACTAATGATTGCAGTTCATATCAACCTTTATCTTTTTAATTGCTGGATGATACTTAAACACTCTTCCATACAGAGCATCGTGTACTAGAATTCACAGCTTTCCAACCCAACTCGGTGCATAAAAAGTTAATCTAAATTAGTCTCCCTAGTGAAATAAAATTACATAGAAACAAGTACAATCACTGAGGCAATATTCCGTATGAAGAAATATAATAATGTGGATGCTTAATACAGTTTAAAAAAATATATATGCATTTCACAACAAAATTTTCCTTCCTATTATTGGCAATCTCTTAGTCTTCCAACGAGTACTCTTGTGTTGATTCAAAAATACTAGTAAATGTAAAGTAGTACGTGCGTTTACACGAACAGATCATTTTGAAAGTGATGTAGGACTTGCCTTAATATATGTACAGGGCTATTCACTATAAATTGACCCCCCCTCTTATTTCTGTTATTATTGAAAAGAGAAGAAAAAGTTTAGTATAAAAGCTGAAGGATCTTATATTTTATTGAAACGTGATAAAAATAACAATTTCATGTATAAGTCACGTAATAAGAAATAAAATATGTTTTTCTAAACGGAACATGCGGCGCTGCTAGCAGCTTAAAAATTAAATTCGGTTTTTTTACTATGAACACAGTTTTATGTATTCTGCTTTTGCTTGACCCGAAAGCCATTTTTAGTACCTTAGAATTTCAAAAATGCATAGATATGGCGCTGGTGGCAGCTCAAAAATGAAATTCGCTTCGGGTAAACTGCCATTTCTGTGCTAGATATTGAAAATCTTATAAGAAAAACTTCAAGAGATATGACGTTGTACGGAATTTGATTACTATATGCATATTTTTGTATTTATTTATTTATTTAATCAATGTCTGCCATGGAACCTAGAATGAAACGTGAATCACCTTGTATAATTATCAAATTTGATACATCATATTTGTAACCAACCAAATTATCCGGCGTCAATATACTTTTACTGAAGGTATGTCGGAGAATATTTCCTCCAAATTCCAGCTTTGTACAAGGACATTATGAATACCTACTACCCTACTTAACAACTTTAGGCTTATCTGGCAGATATTTGTAACCGAGAGAACTGTCTGGCAATTTTTTGTATACTTAACAATGTACAAATTAAAACATATTCATACGTCAGCCTTGTAGGAGTACATTAATTACTTCCACATCCACGTAGTGAATTGGAAGTATAGTAATCACAAAAAAAATTTCATTTTTTTTTTCTTGAAATAGGTTTAGAATGTCATGAAACGTCGAGATTTTAAATTTGAGCGAAAACAATTTTCTGTCTGTCTGTCTGTAACTTTATTTGTCCGCACGTTTTCTCCGGAATGGTTTACGAAATTGACTTGAAATTTTGTACACGTATATATTATAACGAGATCTGGAACTGGATTGCTTTTTGAAGATATTCGGTGAAGGGTTGGGGGTTAAATAGGGCTAAATAGGGAGAAATAGGTAAAGCAAGCTGGTAAGAGTACAGAAACTTGAAATTTGATGTATGTACTACAAACCAAGGCCCCAAAATTTTTTTCAATATTTTTCATCCCCCCACCACCCCTACTCCATTATTAAAGGAGTTGATAAAATAAAAAATAGAAAAGATATTCATTTGAAATTTGGTACACGTATGTATTATAACGACCTCAGGAACTAGATTATATTTTGAGATGATTCCGTTGAAGGGTTGGGGGTTAAATAGGGGTAAATAGGGCAAAATAGGTAAAGCAAGCTGGTAAGAGTACAGAAACTTGAAATTCGCTGTATGTCCTAGAGGCCAAGGCCTCAGTTTTCTTAATAATATTTTTCACCCCCCCCCCCCCACCAACCTTACTCCATTATTAAAGGGCTTGATAAAATAAAATTGAGACATTCACTTGAAATTTGGTAGACGTATGCATTAAAACGACATTCGGAACTAGATTATATTTTGGGATGATTCCGTTATAGGGTTGCGGGTTAAATAGGAGTAAATAGGGGAAAATAAGTTAATCAAGCTGGTAAGAGTATAGAAATTTGGTATTTGAAGTATGTACTAGATACCGAGGCCTTAAATTTCTTTCTAATATTTTTCAAACCCCAACACCTTCACTCCATTATTAGTGGGATTGTATTCACTTGAAAGTTAGTACCACATCTGATTGAGATGATTCCATTGAAGGGTTGGGAGATGGTAGGTTGTGAATAGGGGAAAACAAGTAGTGTAAACTAGTAACTTAATTTTTAACGTATATGGTAGACACCAACGCCTCAATATTTTTTATGACATCTGCCCTAAATATTATTAAAATTCTATGATCAATAATTTCCGCGTACTAGATTGCAAATCTGGTCAAGATGTTTCCTTTAAAGTGACTTGGATGAAAAATCTGGATGTGGAAGTAGTGATTCCTTAGGCAGCGGTTTTTTATGATTATTTTGCATTTTCAAAAATTTAAGGGGTACTTTTGCAACCGCGCTAACCATGCCAGATATTAAGTTTTTTATTTAACTACTATTAAATTAAGTATACACACAAAATTGTAACTTTGTACCTCGCACGTTAGTCGAAGTGGCTGCCAGCTCATAGGCTATACGGCTCATCCTCTTCTTCCATATGCTAGGTACTCGTTGCTTAACCTAGGTATGTAGGTGTACACATTGTTTGTATATTATTATAACTATTTGATTCGTTTGGTTCTTAATTATAATATTTAATTAAATATTTCCTCGAATTTATTCTTCATAATGTTCTTAGTTTTCTATTTTGTTCGTAGTTATAAGTTATTTATTTATAACTATTTCCCGTGGTGATATCGTGAATAATAGAAATTAGTTTTATTTCCGAACTACTCTGTTTCAGTGGTGTACTTTAAAGAGCATTTATCATAAATCAAAATAACAACAATAACCTTAGTATTAAATTTACAATTTCATAACCGTCTCTTTCCAAAATTTGAGGACACATTTCGTGAGCAAATTACTTTAAAAATGTCTCTGATTTGTTAGCTTTTTATTCAGGTTTGCAACATTTAGGAACCTGTGCAGTTCTTTGAGAAACATGCTTGAGCTTAAAGGATGTCGATTTTTCGAATGTGTAAAAAATTATCATTTATGAAATAAAACACAGTAAACTTTAACTACTTTTTTTACTTTTATTATTCAATATTTGCAGTTGATGTTCACAGTGTTTACCCCTATTTCGAATACAAGTATAAGCCCTCCTTCGCATTTTGTTACTCTTGCGAATATATTTTGTCGGAACTGATATACGACTGGAGTTTATTTGTACGGGATGAACTATTACTTTCACGTACCCCTAGACACAGAAATCTAGGGTTGTGGAATCTGGACACTTAGCGGGCCAGGCATCGGTCCTCCTCTTCCAGTTCAGCCATTGAGAAAATATTGATTAAGCCCCTCCTTGTTATCGCATTAATTGCATCCAACAAAAATAAAAGTTAATAATAAATCGAAGATGAAGAAACCTGAAATACATTTAGTGACAATTAAATAGATTGGTCACAATTAGGTCCTTCAAAATAAAATATGGAATGCGGCAACAGTGTGCTCTGCCATGTTAATATTACTCTTTAAAAGTGAATTATTATTTGTTTGCTTATAATTGTATTGAAACATATTCTTTATAGGATTTTGCAAACAGCAGAAAAAAAAACTATCTGTGACAACTAAAAGAAAAACTATGTGTAAAAATAATAATGAAATCTTTGCATTCTTTCGATAAAGTGAATTCTGGTAGATAAATAAATTCATTTTAGGCCCTTTGTTCTCATTTTTAACTGAATCTTCGTGACCCTAGGGGGTTATGTAGATACTAGTTTAATCTGCATGGCCGTAGGGGACTGAGTGGATGCTAGTGTTAGAATGAGAGTTTTCAAATAAGAAATTGGACAAATTCATTTTGGGATTTTAATTTGCTAGCATAACCAGAATTCAGGCGATCGAAAGAATGCAAAGATTTTATTATTATTTTTACACATAGTTTTTCTTTTTCTCAAAGAGTTATTTTTATCTGCTGTTTGCAAAATCCTATAAACAATATGTTTCAATACAATTATAAGCAAACTAATAATAATTCAATTTTAAACATGCATAGACTATATAGGCTCCAATACTAGTCAGCTAATAGATATGTGAAGATCTGTTGTTTTTACCAGTTAATGTAAAATATAATTATTTCATACTTATTCATAGAAATTGTCTTGGTTTTGCATTAAACATCTTGATGAGTGGCTTTATGTCTTTCTGATGAGCTCCAGAATAAGGGCGAAAAACGTTTCAAAGGCTAAGCATTTCTAAGAAACAGAATGATAGATTCCATGAAAATGTAATCCATTAGAATGAAAAATATTTAAGACAAGGTAGATAAATAAATTAATTTTAGGCCCTTGTTCTCATTTTTAACTGAATCTTCATGCCCGAAGGGGTAGATACTAGTTTAATCTGCATGGCCGTAGGGGACTGAGAATTGAGATATTCACTTGAAATTTGGTACACGTATGAACAATAACGACATCTGGAACTAGATTATGTTTTGTGATGATTCCGTTGAAGGGTTGAGGGTTAAATGGGGTAAAATAAGTAAAGCAAGATGGTAGAGTACAGAAACTTGAAATTTGATGTATGTACTACAAGCCAAGGCCACAACATTTTCTATAATATTTTTCATCCCTCCACCACTACCCCTACACTCCATTATTAAAGGGGTTGGTAAAATAAAATTGAGATATTCACTTAAAACATGGTGCACGTCAGGGGCGCGTTTAGATAAATTGGGCCCCTAGGCGCTGTGAGATTTGAGGGCCCCTCCATTAAAAAAATATTAAATCTAAAGATTTGAAGGCAAGCATATTTTTACAAATACATATTATCATATTATTTTTTTTCGGCTTTATATGTTAGCAAACTTGTCAATTTGAACGTTTGATATCACAGTTTTGTGTTTCCTCCGATGCAGTATACAGAAGAGACAAATTTTGAAATCGCTGTTGCCCCGAAGTACTTCGTAGATAGTTATTAATTCTTTTGAGCGCCGAAAAAGTGCATTTACATGAGTGATTACTGACCGGAATGGTCAAGTAAATACACAAAAGAGTTTCAACATTAAACAATGTCGCCTGCAACACATTGGGAATAAAGGACTCCGCAGTTTTTTATAGTAAGAATAGGTTTCAGTCGATTGTTCTGAAACTTGGGGAAAATATTCTCTGATTAAAATCCTCTCTGGCCACCAGTCCGACCGAATTCGATTTTTTTATCTAGAGGCGACTGAAACTGTGAACATATTCGAAGGTCTGCGTAAATGTTCCATAAAAATTCTGAAAATATTCATGCTCATTTCCTGATGAAAAATAAGCATCTTTTGTCTCTTGGCGTTTTTTTCAAAGTGCTTCCTTCTCCCGGAAAAAAATAACAAACAAACAAAAATATTTTTTGTAATTTTTTTACGGGAAAAGGAAGCACTTTGAAGATAAACAGCAAGAGACAAAAGATGCTTATTTTTGTTCAAAGAACACGCTTACCGGTTTTCAGAATTTCTTAGACAAAATTAATTTCGACCAAGAATTTCCCTAAAATTTAATTTTTTTCTACTTCAGAAAGATCCCAAAATATTCAGGCACATTCTTTAGGTAAAAATAATCAGTTTATGCTCCTTCAACTTTATCTTCAAAGTGCTTCCTTTTCCCGTAAAAAAATTGCAAAAAAATTATTTTTTTCTCTTTGTTATTTTTTTCCGGGAGAAGGAAGCATTTAAAAAAAAAACACCAAGAAACAAAAGATGTTTATCTTTCTCCAAAAAATGAGTATGAATATTTTTAGAATTTTTATGGAACGTTTAAGCAGACCTTCGCAGATGTTCAGTTTCAATCGTCTCTAAATAAAAAAATCGAATTCGGTCGAACTGGTGGTCAAAATGAATCTTAATCAGGGGGCCCAGGACAATATTTTCCCCAAGTTTCAGAACTATCGACTGAAACACATTTTTACTATAAAAAAGTGCGGGGTCCTTTATACATTTCAGCAGGCGACTTAAGCCGGCATGTATCAAAAATTGATGCAATTTATCTGGAGATAGCTCGGAATCAATGTCGCCTCTATAGGTTGATACTAATGCATTGATTATTGTAGTGCACTGATTATTAGCTTGTTTTGCATCGTCATGCTCTTTTTCCAAATTCTCTTTATTTTCAGATTCTTTTTCTATTTGCTCATTATCGCCAGATTGACTAGAATCGTTTCCTAATGGTTCTTCCTTTTCGCAGTCCTCATCACTGGTTTCAAAATCAAAATTCTCTCAGTTATTTTCTCGGGTTTTTCTAGATTGTTCTGTCTCAGGTTCTTGAATTTTCGCATCATCACTATCAGTTGATTTATTTTCATTAATGTGAAATATACCGAAAAGCTGATTCGTCATCTGGCACGTGCCAACTGCCGAAACTTAAATAGTAACGTCTGGGGAATTGCCAAATTGGTCTGTTAATTGATTGCATCTTTTTTAATACACTGAAAAAAATGTGTTCGAGAAATCAATGAATGAAAGTTCATTGAGAATTTATGAATCTGTTTATTGATATAATGTATATGTTCATTAAGACAATGTACACATTTATTGTTACTATGTAAACGTACATTATATTAATAAATGGATTCATCACTTTTCAGTCGATGAACCGATTCATTAATATTATGAACATATTTTTTTCAGTGTGATACAGTGAATAAAGATTAAAAAAATGAATATTCAAGAATATTCAAACACGATAAACACAAACAATAAATTTCTATAGACTTCTACATTGAAATATGAAAAAAATTGAAATCGAAAGGAAGAACTATAAAATTATTTCAAATTCAAATGATATAAAATGTAAATAAACAACAAATGTTCGTGAACACATACTGGCATGAACCATTCTTATTTTGTTATTTTTGTTGCAATTGAGATCTGATGAGGATATGGAAAAGGGAAGAAATGCATTTCATGATAGTTGTAATTATCATTATTGCTATCGGAAAAGCGAAAATAAATAACGACATAACAAAGAAATAAAATTTTTACATCGCTTTTTTACCTCAATAAATCGGGAAATGGGGGCCCCTGGAAACGTGGGGCCCTAGGCGCGCGCCTTGTGCGCCTAGGCCTAAACACGCCTCTGGTACACGTGTGCATTATAACGATATCTGGAAGTGGATTATATTTTAGGATGATTCCGGTGAAGGGTTGAGGGTTAAGTAGGGGTAAATACGGGAAAATAAGTAAAGCAAGCCGATAAGAGTACAGAAACTTGGGATTTGGAGTATATACTCGATGCGAAGGCCTCAGGTTTTTTAAATATTTTTCATCCCCCCACCACCCCCACTCCCTTATTAATAGTTAATAAAATTAAATTTAGATTTTCACTTGAAATTTGGTACACGTATGTAACGGGTGGTCCCTGGGAACGGGAAGTTTTGAAAATGTTGTTATTTTTTAATATGTATAGCTGGCCATGGATTTATTTGTCATATTGTCTGTCATTATATGCCATTTGGTAATCATGGAACAGTGGTCCGGTGAGCAGCGGGATTTTGCAATAAAATCGTATTATAAAAATAACGACAGTGTAGTTGCTGTGAAGCGGTAATTTCGACTACACTTTGCGATTCCTCGTCACGGGACAATTCCTTCCGCTCATGACATAAAGTTACCACAAGAGAATCGATAAATGCGTTGCAGAGGTTATTCCTGGTCACATCTTCTTCAGGCATGGAAAAATTGAATGGCCCCCAAGGTCGCCAGTCCTTACGGCTTGCGATTACTCCTTGTGTTGCTACTTGAAGCATAGGGTTGACAAACCAAGAAATATTCAGGAGTTAAAAAAAAAATCCGTGAAGAAATTGCCAATATTCCGTTTGACATGTTGCATCGTGTAATAGAAAATTTCACCAATCGTATTCAAGAGTGAGTAGATATAAGGGGGAGACATTTACCAGGAATTATTTTTAAGAAATAAAAAATGCATATAATTACCTAGTCATCATTATATCTTATTTTAACTTTGTAAAGTTACTTCCAAAATTATGATGTTTTCAAAACTTCCCGTTCCCAGGGACCACCCAGTATTATAACGATATCCCAAACTAGATTATATTTTGACATGATTGCGTTGAAGGAGTGGGGGGTAAGTAGAGGTAAATAGGAAAAAATAAGTAAAGCCAGCTGCTAAGAGTACAGAAACTTGAAATTCGGTGTATGTCCTAGAAGCCAAGGCCTTAGATTTTTTAATAATATTTTTCAACCCACCTCCATTATTAAAGAGGTTGATAAAATAAAATTGAGATATTCACTTGAAATTTGGTAGACGTATGTATTATAACGACATCTGGAACTTGATTATATTTTGAGGCGGGTCGGTTGAAGGGTTGGGGGTTAAGTAGAGGTAAATAGGGGATAAAAAGTAAATCAAGCTGATAAGAGTACAGAAATTTGGGATTTGGTGTATATACTAGAAACCAAGGCCTCAGATTTATTTCTAGTATTTTTGAAACCCCGCCACCTCCGCTCCATTATTAATGGGATTGATACCACAAAATTGAGATATTCACTTAAAAGTTAGTACACGTATGTATTGTAATGACATCTGATTGAGATGATTTCATTGAAGTGGTGGGAGGTGGTAGGTTGTGAATAGGGGAAAATAAGTAGGGTAAACTAGAAATTTCATTTTAACGTATATGGTAGAAAATAGCGCCTCAAACTTTTCTATGACATCTGCCCCAAATATTATTAAAGTTCCATGACCAATAATTTCCGCATACTAGAGTGCAAATCTAGTTAAGATGTTTCCTTTAAGGTGACAGATGAAAAATCCGGATGTGGAAGTAGTGATTATAGAGGCAGCGATTTTTACTACTTATATGTACCTACCCATGTTCTTTCCTATGTATTCCCATCTATGGTTTAACGTTCTTAATCTGTTATATTTTAATATAGACTAATTTGATACATTTGTTGAGTTTTAAGTGGGTTAAATGTCAAAATTTGTAATTTCTTTAATTCACACAACTATTAAAATCCATTTTCCCAGATATCGATTAACTCATCATCACCAGTGACACTGACTGACCTTCAATATTCCACATAATATGTGTATTTAACAAATTTAATAACATGTTTCATTTTTATTGTTCATACGTGAGTGGAAATATTATGTACATTTAATTACATGTTACAACACAACGTATAGATGAATGTATAAAAATTGTGACCATACATCTAATTAAAAAATTCTATGATTTATTTGAATATTCATGAATAAATTAATGTAATTTACTTTTATTTTGACGTATTTGACCTTATAATATGAATTATTGTTAAATTAAAGAACAGTTACATTTAGATGCCTAGGCCTCAGATTTCTTAATAATATTTTTCAACCACTCTACCATTCCCACGCCATTGTGGGAGAGGCTGGTATATTTAAGTTGAGACATTTACTTGAAATTTGGTACACGTAGGTATTATAACGACATCTGGAGCTAAATCATATTTTGAGATGATTCCGTTGAAGGGGTGGGGGGTAAGTGGAGGTAAATAAGGAAAAATGAGTAGAGCAAACTTATTTTCCCCTATCTACACCTACTTAACCCCCAACCCTTCAACGGAACCATCTCAAAGTATAATCCAGTTCCGGATGTCGTTGTGATACATATGTGTACCCAATTTCAAGTGAATATATCAATTTTATTTTATCAACCAACCCCTTTAATAATGGAGAAGGGGTGGTGAGGGGTTGAAAAATATTGCAAAAAAATTTGAGCTTTGGCTTCTAGTATATACACAGAATTTCAAGTTACTGTACTCTTACCAACTTCCTTTACTTATCTACCCCTATTTAACCCCCAACCCTCCAATGGAAACATCTCAAAATATAATCTAGTTCTAGATGTCGTTATAGTACATACGTGTACCAAATTTCAAGTGAATATCTCAATTTTATTTTACCAACCCCTTCAATAATGGAATAGGACTGGTGAGGGGTTGAAAAATATTACAAAAAAATTCTGTGGCCTTAGCTTCTAGTACATACTCCGAATTCCAAGTTTCTATGCTCTTACCAGCTAGCGTTACTTATTTTCTCATATTTACACCTATTTATCCCCAACCCTTCATCAGAATAATCCCAAAATATAACCTAAATTTCAAGTGAATATCTCAACTTTATTTTATCAATCCCTTCAATAATAGAGTGGGGTGGAGTGGGAGTGGGGGGATGGAAAATATCATAAAAAAATTTGAGGTCTTGACTTCTAGTACATATACATCAAATTTAAAATTTCTGTACTCTTACCAGCTTGTTTTACTTATTCCCCCTATTTCCTTCTATTTACCCCTCAACCCTTCACCGGATATGTTCAAAAAACAATCCAGTTCCATATCTCGGTACGATATAAACGTGTACAAAATTTCAAGTCAATATCTTAACCAGTTCCGGAGAAAACGTGCGGACAAAAAGAAAAGTTACAGATCTACAGATAGACAGACAGACAGAGAGACAGAGAGACAGACAGAAAATTTTTTTTCGCTCAAATTTAAAATATCGACGTTTCATGACATTCTAAACCTAAAACCTTTATAGGATTTTGCAAACAGCGGAAAGAAAAACTATTAATGAAATCTTTGCATTCTTTCGATAACCTGACTTCTGGTTATGCTAACAAGTAAAAATTCTTATTTGCCATTCTCATTATAACACTAGCATCCAACATAGTCCCCTACGACTAAGCAGATTAGACTAGTATCTACATGATCCCCTACGATCTGTAAATTCAGTTAAAAATGAGAACAAAGGTCTGAAATTTATTTATTTACCTACCTTGTCTTTAAAAAATTTTTCATTCTAATGAATTACGTTTTCATAAAATCTCATTCAGTTTCTTGGAAATGCTTAGCCTTTGAAACGTTTTTTGTCCTTATTGTGAACTAATCAGAAAAGCTCAAAGCCACTCATAACCATGCAAAACCAAGGCAATGTCCATGAATAAGTAAATAAATTAATTTCAGGCTTTTGTTATCCTTTTTAACTGAATTTACATATCGTAGGGGATCATGTAGATACTAGTTTAATCTGGATAGGCATAGGGGACTATGTTGGATGCTAGTGTTATAATGAAAATGGCAAATAAGAATTTTTACTTGTTAGCATAATCAGAAGTCAGGTTATCGAAAGAATTTAAAGATTTCATTAATATTTTTACATATTGTTTTTCTTTTCGTTCTCATAGGTAGTTTTTCTTTCAGCTGTTTGCAAAATCCAATAAAGAATATGTTTCATTACCATAAGCAAACAAATAATAAATAATTCACTTTTAAACATTCTAAACCTACTTCAGGTAAAAAAAAATTGATTTTTTTTACGATTACTATACTTCCAATCCACTACGTGTATGTGGAAGTAAAAATTATTAAATATCGGTCTACACACCTGTCATTGAATATTATCTCCTCATATACTTAAATACGATTTATTCTTCATTAAGCATAAGCAGATTTGAATATTAATTTGATAAATCAAATCTACTCATGGCCAACTTGTTTATAACAATTATTGTAAAACTCGACTATTATAAACGTTACTTTTATTAATTACAAATGTATTGGTAGGCATTACGCTTATCATTTTTTTCCTAATTTAAAGGTCTAATTAAATAACAGGTTTTCCCGTGGGGATTCCCTTTAAAAAAAACCGCTGCCTAAGGAATCACTACTTCCACATCCAGATTCTTCATTCAAGTCACTTTAAAGGAAACGTCTTGACTATATTTGCACTTTAGTATATGGAAATTATTGGTCATAGAATTTTAATAATATTTGGGGCAGGTGTCATAGAAAAGTTTGAGGAGTTGGTTTCTACCATATACGTTTAAAATGAAGTTTCTAGGTCACCCTACTTTTTTTCTACTATTCACAACTTACCACCTCCCATCCCTTCAATGGAGTCATCTCAATCAGATGTCACTACAATACATACGTGTACTAATTTTCAAGTGAATATCTCAATTTGATGTTATCAATCCCATTAATAATGAAGTGGTGGTGGTGGAGTTTGAAAAATATTAGAAAGAAATCTGAGGCCTTGGTTTCTAGTATATACACCGAATCCCAAATTTCTGTACTCTTATCAGCATGATTTACTTATTTTCCCCTAGTCACTCCTATTAACCCCAACCCTTCGACGGAATCATCCCAAAATATAATCTAGTTCCAGATGTCGTTATAATACATACGTCTACCAAATTACAAGTGAATATCTCAATTTTATTTTATCAACCCCTTTAATAATGTAGTAAGAGTAGTGGAAGGGTTGAAAAATATTATAAAAAAATTTGAGGCCTTGGCTTCTAGGACATACACCGAACTTCAAGTTACAATACTCTTACCAGTTTGCTTTACTTATTTTTCCCTATTTACTTCTACTTACCCCCACTCCTTGAACGTAATCATGTCAAAATATAATCTACTTTCAAATATAATTATAATACATAAATGTACCAAATTTCAAGTGAAAATTTAAATTTAATTTTATCAACTCTTTTAATAAAGGAGTGGAGGTGGTGGGGGGATGGAAAATACTAATAAAAAAAACCTGAGACCTTCGCTTCTAGTATATACACCAAATCTCAAATTTCCCCAACCCTTCAACGGAATCATCTCAAAATATAATCTAGTTCCAGATGTCGTTATAATACATATGCGTACTAAATTTCATGTGAATATCTCAATTTTATTTTATCAACCCCTTGAATAATGGAGTAAGGGTGGTGGGGTGCTGAAATAAATTATTAAAAAATCTGATGCCTTTGCCTCTAGTACATACACCGAATTTCAAGTTTCTGTACTCTTACAAGCTTGCTTTACTTATTTCCCCCTATTTACCCCTATTTAACCCCCAACCCTTCACCGGATATCCTCAAAAAACAATCCAGTTCCAGATCTCGTTATAATATATACGTGTACAAAATTTCAAGTCAATATCTTAAACCGTTACGGAGAAAACGTGCGGACAAAAAAAAAAGTTACAGACAGACAGACAGACAGACAGACAGACATATTTTTTTTTTTCGCTCAAATTTAAAATCTCGACATTTCATGACATTCTAAACCTATTTCACGAATAAAAATTTTTGAAATTTTTTTTGCGATTACTATACTTCCAATCCACTACGTGGATGTGGAAGTAATATAGGTAGTTGTTGCTGAAGAACTAATATCGTTGAACGTATTTAGTCTCAGAATTTATACAGATAATTAATATTTAACAGGTGCTTACATACCGACTTTCTATGATTATGAAATTCACATACGTTAAAATGTGCTTATTTTAATTTTGAATAATATTTTGTCTATTGAGAAATATCTTGGGACTAATAAGAAAGAGATATGTATTTCAATTCAGTTTTTGGTTATTGCATATAAGTTTTATGCTATCAAATTGTTACCTTTCAAGAGTCAAGACGGTATATTTAGATTTTATATTAATATTTATTGGAAGTCTTATATTTCGAAATTAATGTTTTAAAAGAGGCATTTAAATATTTTAATAGATTGTTTTCATTTAAGGGTGTAATATAGTGTTTCTAACATATGGTGAAAGAGATATACTCAATAGCCATGCATAGTATAATTTTAAATAACCAAGAAGCTAGTAAATATCGGTATGTAACGATGAACATACTTATGCCACTAATGACAGATAAATTAAATTAAACCAAAATTAGATGCAACTGTCAAGCTGTTTTAGTGGAAGCATTGGAACATCCTCTATGGTACCGAAGGGAATTGTTAGCATCAAAATATATTTAAAAAAATAAATCTAATGAGTTTAAGCGATCCCTATTGGGCGAAATAAAATTCCCCGCCATTATGTACTGCCTATGAACATTGTAATGAGCTCAACCTTTTGTCACATCATTATGCCAAAGAAAAAACTATTTTCAAAATTGAATATAATATCCTTTTTTAAAACCAAACGTTTTTATCCCAGCTTATCCAAAAGACGACGAGTTATCTGTCTATAACACTTACTCTGACAATCTCGCAAAAATCCCTAGTAATTAAAATTTATACTGATGGCTCTAAAACAATTGAAAAACTAAGCATAGCATTTTATGCCCCGTCCAAACAATATGAGTACTCTTTTAATTTAAATCCTATACTTAGCATTTTTTCGGCAGAGGTCGCAGCGATTTTACATGCTATAGAATGTTCAATTTCTTAATAGTTCACCCAAGTTGTTATATGCTCTGATTCACAATCAGTTAATGTAATTTTTCTGGTCCTAACTGTTTTTGTCCCAATTCGTTCATAGTAAAAACCATGGAACAATTATCTGTTGCTTCCCTAGGGAATATGAACTTCCATTTTATTTGCGTAAGAGCTCATGCTCATGTCCCATAAAAAATTTGAAAATATTCAGGCTCATTTTATGGAGAAAAATAAGCATCTTTTGTCTCTGGGTGTTTTTTTTCAAAGTGCTTCCTTCTACCGGAAAAAAAATAAGAAACAAAAAAAATGTTTTTTTGCAATTTGTTTACGGGAAATGGAAGTACTTTCAAGAAAATGTTGGCGGAGCATAAGTTGATTATTTTTACCTAAAGAATATGCCTGAATATTTTGGGATCTTTCTGAAGTAGAAAAAAATTAAAATCTAGGTAAATTCTTCGTCGAAATTATTTTTGCCTAAGAAATTCTGAAAACCGGCAGGCGTGTTCTTTGAACAAAAATAAGCAACTTATGCCCCCTCCTCCCAACTGTTTCTTCAAATTGCTTCCTTTTCCAGTAAAAAAATAAATACAGAAGAAAACAATTTTCAACGAGAATTTTAATCAGGGGGCCCAGGAAAATATTCTCCCCAAGTTTCAGAACAATCGACTGAAACCCATTTTCACTATTAAAAATTGAGGGGTCCTTTGGAATATGGAAAGAAGCAGAAGAGGATTGGAAAATATTTGACATTTAGAAATTTGAAGTTAGAAATTGTAACGAAGAGGATTAAAAATTATATTTTTTTGTGTGATAGAATTAAGTTTCAGTTTGTTAATAGTTACTTCATAAAATTTTATAACTGAAATAATTTGAGTCATTTATACAACTGAGTTATTAGATTACAAGATAACAAAATGGGCGCACACTTCAGAAAAGCTTCTTGAGATCCGACTACTGATTTAAGATTTATTCTATAGAGGGAGTTATTTGAAAGTAAATAAAAATAAGGTAAGACATAAATTCATTCGCATCTTACAAATGCAAAGCCACCTGCGGAACCAAAATAAATGGATAAAATAAAGAAGTAATTTTTTTATTGAAAAACTTTATTAATGAAAGTTGTTCAGAATTGTCCAAAAACCTAGAGTCCAAAATTTCAGCAATAGTAAAAAATGTTGAATTTTGTTTTTTAGGTCCAAAATTTCGACAAAATTTAAAAAAATACAAACACTTGACAACTGCCTGGCAGCTTACGTTTAACTTCAAACAAAATTGTCATATCGCAATTTTCTAAAGAAAAAAAAAACAATTAAAATGAAATTTTCGGACTCGGATATTGTTTTAAACAAAATTCAATATTTTTTAATATTGATGAAATTTTGGACTCTAGGTTTTTGGACAATTCTGAAGAACTTTCATTAATAAAGTTTTTCGATAAAAAAATGCCCAATATGATTTCTTTATTGTTTCCATTTATTTTGGTACCGCAGGTGGCTTTGCATTTGTAAGACGCGAATGTTGGTCATAAGGAGATCCCAATTTGTTTTATCTTTTGGTAAAATTTGGTTCAAGTCGGACAAAAAAAGGAAAAAGTTATAAGGGTGCCCCACTTTCAAATGGGTCACTCTGTATAGATTTTTTTGGTCAAATAGTAAAGTCTACAAGTGCCAAAAAATGGTAAAAAAAAATAATCGGGCAACGCGTTCCACAATAACATGGTGTTGTGGTATTAAATAGCAAACACTGTATATAAAATTTACCACGTGTCATTTTAAATTCCAAGATCTGATAGTTATAAAGAGTAATTTTTGCAGTCTTGTTAATTAATGCTCACATTATGACTTCCGAAACCCAAATTAGAAGGGACACTTATTTAATTCCAGGAAAATGGATGTAAATACATGCAAACCAAGGGTGTATAAGGAAGCAGATAGCAATCGAAGTGTAATGAATGGGGTCGAGAGGGGTTACTAGTTTGGTAGTCTCTTAGAAGCGGAAGTGGCGATATGTCAGCGTTACCAATCGCAATTCATATTCCCCTAGGTGTCAGGGTTACCACTCTAGCCGCTTCTCATTAAAACACTGTCCGAGCTGCAATTAGTTTCGCTGGCTACAAATTGCGTTATTCGTCTTTGCCATTCTATAGTTAAATCACTTACGCCCTTAGGTGCTGTTCTATTTCACATTTGGGATATCTAGAGCTTTACTATCTGTTTAATCCTTGTAATATGAAATAAGAATCTCTAAACTATTTTGAAACGCAAACCAAAGCAAGGATATATGATTTAACTATACATGTTCCTATTGCTATCCTTATTTGATTCAATTAAATAGATATATTATAACCAGATAAACACTTTTAGTAAGATGATAACTTCTTTTAACCATGAAATTCTTTGAAATTTAGCACGTGTACAAATAGCCCAGGCGGTATAGCTAATTTTGTTTATAAAACGTGTTCGGAGGTAGATGTTTTATTATTTTTTATTTCCCTCGCATACCGAAGGAAAGTATTGAATTTGAGAAAAATTTTTTCGGATTTCTCGGATTTCTCGGATTTTGACGTTTCAGATCCCGTAGATTACGAAAATACAGGTTTCCTAATTTCGTCAGTCTGTCTGTCTGTCTGACTGTTGGTGCATTAACTAAAAAACTACTTGACGGAGAACAGTCAAATTTGGTAGGTAGTTGACGCTACGGTCAGCGAAGAAATGGTTAAACTTTCTCTAAAGAATATACAGGGTGGACCCTTTAATGGGAATAAATAATGAAAAAAAAAAAATCCCGAATTTTAAATTTCCACGTTTCATGACACGCTAAACCAATTTCAGAAAAAAAAAAAATGAAATTTTTTTTCACCAACATTTAAAAAAAATTGTTTACTACTAAAATAGTTGGTACTTTTTTTCTTTGTTTTAATTTAAAATTTCCACGTTTCCTAGCTTTCTAAACCTATTTAAAAACATTTTTTTGCCATTAAAAAAAAAAAAATTACCACTAAAATAGATGAAACAATTTTTTTTGCTCAAATTTAAAATTTTCACCCTTCATGACATTCTAAACCTATTTCAGAAAAAAAAACACATTTTTAAAAAAATTTTGACCACTAAAACAGATGGAAAAAAATTTTTTTTTTGCTCAAATTTAAAATTTTCCCTTTTAAAAGTGAATTATTTATTATTTGTTTGCTTATAGTAATGAAACATATTCTTTATAGGATTTTTGCAAACAGTGGAAAGAAAAGCTATCTATGAGAACTAAAGGAAAAAACTATATATAAAAATATTAATGAAATCTTTGCATTCTATCGATAACCTGACTTCTGGTTATGCTAACAAGTAAACATTTTTTTTATTTGCCATTCTCATTTTAACACTAGCAACCAACCTAGTCCCCTACGGCTAAGCAGGCTAAACTAGTATCTACATGATCCCCTACGATATGTAAATTAAGTTAAAAATGAGAGCAAAGGCCTGAAATTAATTTATTTACGTACATTGTCTTTAGAAATTTTTTCATTCTAATTAATTACATTTTCATAAAATCTCATTCAGTTTCTTGGAAATGCTTAGCCTTTGAAACGTTTTTCGTCCTTATTGTGGACTCATCAGAAAAGCCTAAAGCCACTCATAATGATGTTATGGTTATCGAAAGAATGCAAAGATTTCATTAATATTTTTATATATAGTTTTTTCCTTTAGTTCTCATAGATAGCTTTTCTTTCCACTGTTTGCAAAATCCTATAAAGAATATGTTTCATTAAAATTTTCACGTTTCATGGCATTCTAAACCTATTTAAAAAAAAAATAAATTGGTAATCTTTTTTTACCACTACTATAGAATAGAAAGATACTTTCCTGTTTGCGCAAATTTAAAATTTCTACGCTTTATGATCTATTTCAGAAAAAAAAAATTTGAAAATTTTTTTACCACTTAAATAGATGGAAATTTTTTTTTCCATGTTCAAATTTAAAATTTGCACGTTTCCATGGCATTCTAAACCTATTCAAACTACTTCAAAAAAATTCTTGAAATATTTCCAAAATTAAAAAAAAAATTTACATCTATTTATCACTACTTACTATAGAATAGATGAAAATTGTTTTTTGCTCAAATTTAAAATTTCCATGTTACATGACATTCCAAACCGATTTCGGAAAAAAAATTGCAACATTTTTTTACCATTTTGGAAAAAAAATTTGCTACTAGAATAAACGGATTCTTTTTTTGCTCAAATTTAAAATGTTCACGTTTCATGACATTATAAACCTATTTCAGAAAATAAAAATTGAAAATTTGTTTCACCAACATTTTCGAAAAATTTCTTACCTCTAAAATAGACGGAAAAATTTTTTCTTTCCTCAAATTTAAAATTTTCACGTTTCATGGCATTCTAACATATTTAAAAAAAAATTACCACTGCTATAGAATAGAAGGAAATTTCCTTATTGCTCAAATTTAAAATTTCCACGTTTCATGACATTCTAAACCTATTTCAGAAGAAAAAAAAATGAAAATTTTTTTACCAACATTTTCGAAAAATTTAAAAAAAAATGAAATTTTTTAACCACCACTCCACAACGTGAATGTGGAATTGAAAATGTGACAGATGGCAATAATATTTGGCATATGCACCTATTATACTTTTATTGGAGAATGTACAGGGCGGTCATCCCAAAAAATAATTCAGTCATGGTGGACATTTGTAAAGGTATTTGCGCAAGCCTTCCATATGTGGCACCTGTTATTTAGTATTGAACTTTTGCTGTTGGATGAGCACTCTGTATATTTTTTTGACCAAATCTTATCAGGTTTTCTTTGTAATAATAGTGATAACTATTCCGATTATTATTTTCAATGTTATTTCGTAATTATTCATTTTTTAGAGTGACGGCCATGCACAAATAAAGAGGGAAGTTCTGTGTAAATACCTTTACCGATTTTTTTGATGTGTTGTCGATAAGATTATCTAAAGTTTGAATAATTGCCAGACCGGCAATGAAGGCAAACTTTTGTAAAAACCTCGTAAAAATTAATAAAAGGATTATCTCCGGGATTTAAGTAGGTAATAACCTGTAGAATGGAATGATGCATTCTTTGCATTTCCAAGTTCCGGAAAAATTCAAAAAAATTTGGAAGAATTTTTTTATTTTCATTTTTTTTTGCTCTAGCGGCTAAAATAATAAAGATACAGAAAAAAGTTTTCAACAAAATTTGTAGATTGTCTCTTTCTCTACAAAAAAGGTCTTTACATATTTTCATCTTAAGCCGTTTAGGAGATAAATCCAGTTTTCCACTTATAGTTTTGAGCCGCTCCGAAATACGCGGAAAATGAGACTTCTCAGAGCCGCTAAAAAAAATGAAAACAACATGAAATGTAGAGAAGAATCTCAGCTTTAATGTGGAACTAATCACAAAATTCATACAAATTTTTATCATAGAGAGAATAGTGTTAGAAGATGGCTTAGTAAACTTTATACAGTTGATTTATTCATATCTTTGAGTTTTATGCATCCTGCCTATTTCTCCTGTAAGAATGAGTGCTTTTTCACTGCATGTATTCGATTTCACCCACTTTATTCTATATTTCGTGAAAATTTCATTGAAGAATGTTAAGAAACAAATAAGTTGTATATGTTTTACTGTATAAATGTGCATTTTCTGAACGTGTATGAATAATGTAGATAAATTCAAAAAGTGCTGCACGCATTTAAAAAATTCTGAAGTCACTCGAAAGAATGTATTTTAGTGTACTTATAATCCAAAAATTAAGACTGTGCTATTATTATTAATTAATATATAGCGAATTGAACTCCAAAATTTGGAGGTGATTGATCGATGAGATATATACCCTCTACTTTGATCTCAAGGCAAATTTTTCCAACAAAAGTAATTGCACTAAAATGTTAATTGGATTAATATATCTTTATATAAGAATACATAAGCAAAATTAATTATCATTTTAACGACTCCCGGCAAAGATATGAATAAATCTGTGGATCAGCTGTACAAAGTTTACCAATCCATTTTCTGGCAGTTTTTCTCTATGACAAAATTTTTTATGAACTTCGTGATTAGTTTCACATTAATGCTGAGCCTTTTCTCCACATTTCGTGTTATTTTCATTTTTTTAGGGGCTCTAAATAGTAAGAATTATCGATCGATGAACCCGGTCGTACGAAACTCCCGGAGAATTCTCATTCTTCGCGCATTTCGAAGAAGTTACCTCTGTCCTGAGTAGTTGTAACTGTAAAAAAGGTAAGTAAGACTTATCTGAAACGTTCTTATAATAAAATTTTATTTTTAGGATTTACTGGATCTCTTTGTTCGTCTAAAAGGAAGGAGATCTGCTGTATTGATTCATGTAAATGTATGCCTCAGCCAATATGTGCAAACAAATTTCAATCAGCTGAAAGACCAATTTCTCCAATTTCCTCTGAATCCTGTTCAGACTAATGATTTCGATTTAATTAGTACTTTATTGTTATACGTAGTGTTGTTAGAAATTTTTAAGATTATTTTACGATATTTTTAGATGCTATGTCTAATTCCTGTGTTTATGTTTTTAAGTAAACATAACAAAATTTTGTCGTCTTCTTGTTTTTTCGTAAGATTTAATAATCATAAGGTCGAAGTCCTATAGGATCGTCCTATTGATATTTAATCATCTTATTTAATATTAACGTCCTGACGGAGTTTAGCTAATGCTATTCCTCCACTCAACCAGGACATGTACACATAGACATCAACACAACAACCATTCCCTGCGATGTTGTCATCTACAGCAGCTGAGACTCGAACTCAGGATAGATAACAGCGACTAGACATGTTGTGCCATCCAACAGCGGTCTAGTACACTACTACCATCTCAGTAACACATTAAAAACGCCACTAAACATCCATACTCTGGCCAGGATTCGAACCCGGGACTAAGTGGTCGCAAGCCATCATCATCATCAAACAAATTTATTCAAATATTTAAATACAATTTATGCCTCACCGGATCATGACCCGGAGCCAACCGTACAACCACGTCGCGTAGCGTCGTGGTAATAGTGCGGTTGGACGGGTCTTGACCGGTTTGGCTTAATAAAATTTATAAAACAGATAAAACTCCTGCCGCCTGTGGCGGCTTAAAATTATCAATTAATTTAAACATGTTAAAAACTTAACTAAAAACAATGGATATAAAACTTAAATCTATTTTGTGGGAAAAAACACTTTTTAAAAATTTTGTTGCTTAGATGGAGACAAACTCAATTGGAAAAGCTCCATTTAAACAAGTTACCCCAACAGTCTGCTCGCCGCTGGGAAATTTTGGTTATGGGAAAGGAAGATTGAGTTTAAAATGATTGGAATTTTTACAAAGGTTTATCGGTCTAAAATGAATTTGTTAACAAAAACGTACAAAATGACAAAAATTACAAAAATACAAACATATAACAAACAAGAAGAGGGAAAGAGATAGATACAGAATAAAAGATATGGTGGTGAAAAGTGTATGATAGTTGGAAGTTTTGGTAGAAGTCGCAAGCCAAACGCCTTAGCATTGCACCACCGAGTCGGTAAACATGTGCCTGCTAAATTACACCAAATTATTTTCTGTATTTCATTTTTTATAAATACTATTTTTATTAATAATATTACGAAAAACTGAATAGTTATATATTAAATACCTTTGATAATATATCTCTATAATATAGATACAACCGTTGAGTGAAAGAATTAGAAAGAAAACGGTCTCAGAAGGCAACTATTAAACAGTTATCGGACGAAAATCGACTGTATGCGTGCTCAATAGCATAAGAGCGAGTATAGCGTTCGGTAATTATGAACCTTCCTCGCATGTCCGTGGTCGGGTCGGCGAAATTCGACAACGGTCTACAAACAAATTCCCACAAATCAAACGGTAAATCCTATTATAAATTTGAAAAAACCAACTAAATCCTCGATAACAAGCGTACAACGTTTATTTCAGGGATATTTTTCGAAAAATGAACACGCTTCGAGTTATGATGAGTTAAAGGATTGAATTGATACGTTTCAGGGCAAGCGTTAATTCATTAATAGTAGAGTGCTCGCGTTGACAAAAGTCGCTTAGTTTTCGATCCCGTTGGCACTTTTAGAGTAAAATGTATGACCTTGTCAGATATGTTACTTATGCCCTGTGGATTACGAATCCACTTGTCGTCAAAGAATCGTCATGAATATAAGGGCGCAAATCAAAATTTTCTAATTAACTACACCACGCGATAGAGTCAATCCTGAAGCGTATTTTATCCAAAAATCATTAAATTCTCTGTAGAATTTCTATTTTTAAAATAAATAAGAAAACGAACTTTTGCATAGGCTTATATGGCAGTAAAAATAAAAAATCCTCATTTTCTCTGTTCGACTACGGCTGAAAATTAATTATTTTTCGTCTACTTTTCCATTCCCACGACGATATCTCCCAAACTATTATATTTATCAAAAAAATATATTATTTATAAAATATTTGCCATATATTCCAGATTACAATGGTTTTTAAATCAGATTTTTTGAGAATTTAATAAGAAAAATATTTAATAATGTGTAGCGTGATATCAATTTTCGAAGCTTATCAGCGGCATGCGTTCGTTGCAAATTCTCGCTCTCCCACTCTTTAAAACTATTTCAACACACCCCACTTCGCACCCGCTCTGGCTTACCGTTGGATAGATTGGCACATAGTAGCTCTCGTGGTTCATAATATTTTGAAATTTATATCTTGAAAATGATTATTACTACGAAATAAATGTAAGTAGTATATTTGTAGAATATTAATTCAGTGTTACATGGACTTAAATAAAAATTATGTCCTGCCTAAAACTATTGTGTAATAGATTAACACATTATAAAAAACTCCCTATATTTCACTGTTTGCAAGATACTTTCAGCTGGTATGTATTTTAAATTTTCTACCATATAGGTAACTGATGTATATGCTTTTTAGAAGAAATTAAAATGAAAAGTACTACTGTACTACTGCACAAGTTCTGAAAGTGAGATTGAGAAAAATATAATTGAATGTAAACCAGATTCGTAACATATTAGCTTAATTTGTATGAAACCGGGCCCTGTAATCAAAGGTTTTGAGAAATCGTTTGCAACATTTACTGATTGTTTAGAAATCTATGAAAAAATAAGTAACCAAGGAGAAGATGATCTATATCCTAGCATTACGTCATTCAAAAAAACAAACAATTTTGACTGGTTTGGCACCGAAATTGCTATTCTAGTTTTACTAGCCAAAGAAATATAGAACATTTAAGAACATAAATAGAGAAAGGAATTGAAAAGAGTTCAGATGGATCCAATGCCTGTCCATCAACTTTTTCCTATGTGTATTTTCGTAAAATAATTTTTTTAAATAGAGAAATGTGCTTTTGTCAGAAGTACAACAATAAAGTTTTCTCAAGTAATGACCACGGAACCAGAAAGAAAAGTAAGACTACTAGCCCACCAGAATCCCATAATTTTCGAAAAAAATTATGCTAACGATTTAATACCTATAGAAATTGAATGTCATATTTCATGTTTCTAAAGTCGCTATATAAAATGCAGAGGTCTATCTAACAATAAAAATAAAAGTGGAAAACGGACAGACAACGAACGGAGGGAGTTCTACTAAAATATGTAAAATTCTTGAGAAACGGTTTTTAAAGCAAAAAGAGTATGGTATGTCATCAATTTATGATGAGAAGTATCTAGAATGGATAGATATAGGTCTAAAAGAGAGATCAGTAGACTACTTATAAATACATTTATCGGCAAAGGATTCAAAATTGTTAAATCTACAAAGAGAAACGAAAAATATGTTAATTCAGAAAACGAGGCATGAAACTTTGCATTTTCTATTGTGACTTTGGAAATATTAAACATGATATTTAGTTTCTATAGCATTTAAATCGTTAGCACAAATTCTTTAGAAAATTATGGGATTTTGGTGGGCTAATAGTCTTATTTTTCTTTCTGTGTTCCTGGTCATTACTTGAGAAAGCTATTTTATTGAAAAAAAAATCATTTTACGCAAGGACACGCCTGAAGAAGATATTGGACATGCACTCCATCCACCTGAACTGTTTTTATTTTTTTTCTCTTTCTCCATTTTTCTCCTTCAATGTTCCATATTTCTTTTGCCAGTAAAACTAGAACAGCAATTTCGGTGCCAAACCAAACAGCCAAAATGATTTGTTTTTCGAAATCGCATAGTTCTAGAATATACATCATCTTCTCTTTGGTTAGGTACTTATTTTTTCACGGAGTTTTAAACAATCAATAAATATTGCAAACGATTTATCAAAACCTTTGTTTACAGGGCCCGGTTTCATACAATTTAAGCATAATATTTTACGAATCTATTTTTCTTTAAATTTTATTTTCGTCTCAATCTCACTTTCCGAACTTGCGCTATCAGTAGTACTTTCCATTTTCATTTCTTCTTCAGTTACCTACATATATGGTAGAAAATTTAAAATACATACCAGCTGAAAGTATCTTGCAAACAGGGAACTATAGGGAGTTTTTATAATGTGTTAATCTATTACACAATAATTTTAGGTAGGCCATAATTTTTATGTAAGTCCATGTAACACTGAATTAATATTCGACAATACTGACATTTATTTCGTAGTAATAATCATTTTCAAGATATAAATTTCAAAATATTATGAACCACGAGAGCTACTATGCGCCAATCTACCTAACGGTAGGCCAGAGCGGGTGCGAAGTGGGGTGTGTTGAAACAGTTTTAAAGAGTGGGAGAGCGAGAATCTTTAACGAACGCATGCCGCTGATAAGCTTCGAAAATTGATATCACGCTACACATTATTAAATATCATGGTTATTAAATTCTCAAAAAATCTGATTTAAAAACCATTGTAATCTGGAATATATGGCAAATATTTTATATAGAATGTATTTTTTTGATAAATATAATAGTTTGGGAGATATCGTCGTGGGAATGGAAAAGTAGACGAAAATTAATTCATTTTCAGCCGTAGTCGAACTGAGAAAATGAGGATTTTTGATTTTTACTGCCATATAAGCCTATGTAAAAGTTCGTTTCTTTATTTATTTTAAAAATAGAAATTCTACAGAGAATATAATGATTTTTGGATAAAATACGCTTCATGATTGACTCTATCGCGTGGTGTGGTTAGTTAGAAAATTTTGATTTGTGCCCTTATATTCGTGACGATTTTTTGACGACAAGTGGATTCATAATCTACAGGACATAAGTAACATATCTGGTAAGGTCATATATTTTACTCTAAAAGTGCCAACGGGGGGAAAGATAGAAATTAATTTGCACTCTACTATAAGGCGCTCCGTAAGAAAGCACAGCGCAGACAATATTGAATAATTAGAAAAAAATATTAAGTATTAAGATATGTACGTAATATTAAGTGAAAGCAAAGCTGACGTGCTATAAATTTCAAATATACAACAAAAATTTTTTTGACTTTTTCGGAAAATCGCCCCCTGCAACCCCCTGTACAGGGCGATTTTTCCACGACCAAGTCAAATCTTCTTCTCTTTTACTGAGGCATCGTTTAAAATAGGTCGCAGCTTTTAGCAACACATTGCAAACGGAATGACACGATAGAGGCAGCTTGTTACTCTATTACAATCTTAGAATTTTAATATTTGAAATCGTTTATCTCAGGTTGGTAATGGGTAATGGTAATACTTACATTTGAGGTCTTGGCTTATACATCCAAGTTTCAGAACTCTTTCTAGGTTGCTTTATTTATTTTCCCTTGTTCACCCCCCAACATCATCTCAAAATATAATCTAGTTTTACAAATGGTTATAATTTATACGTATACTAAATTTCAAGTGAATATCGGCTTGCTTTACTTATTTTCTCCTATTAACTCCCCAACCCTTCACCGGCGTAAATTAAAAATATAATCTAGTTCCAGATCTCGTTATAATACATACGTGAGCCAAGTTTCCAGTCAATATCTTAAAACGTGAGCACAAAAAAGTTACAGGCCGACAGACTAACCGACCGACGGATACTGAAAATAGAGCCATTGTTTTAAACGAGAGTTTCCATATCGGCGCCCCTCGCACATAGCACCGTAAAATTAGATACAACCATTGTTTTAAATGAGAGAGATCAAATCAACAACTTTAGCCTCGCACATCGCATAGCCCTCAACATGGGCGATACCGTGATTTTAATAAAATTATAGAAGGAAATTGCCGAACAATATATGAACAATTAGTATAATTTATTTTGTATGCAGAGCAGGCTAGGCGGTATGCGATGTGCGATGGGCGATGTGCGATGAGCGCTGTGCAATGTGCCATGGGCGACGTGCGACGTGCGGTGGGGATGTGCGACGTGGCCATGCACTGAACCTATTTAAAAAAAAAACAGTTTTTGTAATTTCTTTTACGATTACTATACTTCCGCGCCACTACGTGTATTAATCCAGGCAAAGGAGCGCTATAATGGCTAGAATCTCTAACTTGAGTGCTAGTGAATAGATTTTGATGAAACCTTGTGCCATGTGTTTGTACTGACGTTAATGAAAAAGTTGAAAAGAAGGTTAGAGTAGGAAATGATCGGAAGCGGTAGAGAATACCCGTAACTTGTACAATTAGACCGAGAAGGACAGATGGATTGATTGGGGAGGTCCTCCTGTATGGCCGGCAAGGTCTCCGGATTTCAACCCTGTCGATTATTTTTTATGGAACCACTTAAAAAGTGGGGTCAAAATTGTGAACATTAATGACAGGGATCAGTTAATTCAAAGAATCGTTGATGGCTGCGATGAAATTAGAAACAATCTAGATCTGCTGAGAAGATCAATTGGACACCTCGTGAATCGCACCAGAAAATGTACTGAAGCTGAGGAAGTCATTTTGAACATAAAATTTCATTATGATTCTAATTTGTAAATACGTTTTATAACAATATCTGAATATCTGCATTTCTTGTTTTTCGTAGAGTAATTATTCTGCTGGTAGCTTGATGGTATTTTGCTATTTACCTTATTTTTATGCAAGATACTGGTTACCATTGTTGTTGTTGTCAATAAATAGATGGTTATGTTGTTGTTTTACTAGTTTTTAATAAGGAATGAATGAAATAGGTTCAGTGGCCTGTAATATTATTTATTTCATACCGTCCGGTAGATGACCATTTCGACCGAAACACACAGTTTTAGTAATTGTATAATACAAGAAAAGTTTCTTTTCCTCCGAAATCTCCATAATACAAGACAACGCAAAAATTATAGTTTCATTTATTTGACAGTGATAAGCTAAAGACAATCATAATTAACTACGAAAAACAATAGCTATAACATTAAGGTGATGCGATTGCTAGATTACGAACTAATATTTTCTGTCTTTCCTAGGTGGTTGGATTAGATGGAGATCTAAATTTCTCTCCAATTATGACATATCTTATTAAAAGGGCTTCGGTGCCGTCAATGTTGTTATTTGGTTTTGAGTTCAGACATTTTTCTGTTGGTTGGGTGATTGATTGATGTTACTTCTTCGTGGGCTGATGTAAGGGCTCGGATGCCATCAGTGTACTTCTTCAAAGGACATAATGACTTTGAGTTCAGACATGCTTCTATTAGTTGGGTGGTTGATGGCAATTCTTCATGAGCTGATGCAGAATCCACAGGTTTGATGTCTGGTTTCCATATTTCCTCGAAGTGGGAGACTTTCGGGGGTACTATACTCCAATAAGTTTCGGATGATTGCTGGTCTTCGGCCTTGTAGGTTGTGGGATCATCAATTTTAAAGGGATCTGTCATCGGCTTGACGTCTGTTTTACATATTCCCTCGAAATGGAAACAAAAGCTACATGCAAAAACAACGAACGGTTACGCCGTGTATACATACGTTGTTAGCCAAGTAACGACATAAACTAAAATATTGCTTGAGAATATCACAAGATGGGAGGACAACACTGCCTACTCCAATATCCCAGCAGTTCTCAAACAACATCATTAATAAATTTTGAAATTTTTATTTATTTTTTGTCTCTAAAACTAGGAGCCTTAAACCCCACGTTATAAAAGGTATTTTGTTTGTCTAGTTCTCCACCACCTATTTTCAAATATTCTTTTTCTTAATTTAAATGCATAATTACACTAATCTAAATACTAAGATTAACGATCAACATATTTCTGATAATATCTTAATAACTACGAAGTTCTATACTAAGGATACCCCGTGGTGTCCTCAGGTTGTTTTATCAAGATGCACTTCACACTCGCACAATGTTCTGCTTTAGCACCCACTAGACTAACTCAAAAGGCTGCGTCCCTCTGAGCTTTCTTTTTATCCCATGCATTAAGCAGCTGGAATGCTTCGATATTAACGTGATTTCAAAGTCACTCTTCATGACTTTGTGCAAATCTTCTGGCTTCCTCTGCAACCATTTCCACGCACGGGTCTCTGTGAAGGTCGTTCATTCCAGGAATCATTGACTGCTCCCCTTAACACTTTATTTTGAGGACGTTGAATTATTTCAATGTTACTTGCGCTAGCACAACCCCAATGTGGGATACCGTACGTCCACATAGGTTTTAAAACTTATTTATATAGGATTAATTTGTTATGAATAGGCAGCTCAGAATTTTTTCTAGCCGCCAGATAATTTTTCTGTTTAAGCTTCAATTCTTCTCTTTTATTCTTTGTGTTCCTTCCATTTTAATTTAGCATCTAGGTTCATACCTAGAAACTTAACCGTGTTTGCAAATGGGATTGTATGAGTGTTGAGAGTGATTGCCATTTGTCCAGTGCATCTATTTGTGAAGTTAATGTGCACTGATTTGTTTCCGTTAAGTTTAATGCGCCAGCAATTTGTCAATTACCTTTATTCAAAACTACTTGGAGATTTTCGTTAACTTCTTCTTCAGTTTTACCAACTGTCAATACTCCCGTGTCATCAGCAAAGGTGGCAATTGTACTTTGTTATGTTACTGGAATATCACTTGTGTATAATAAATACAGCAGTGGACCCAAGACACTGTCCTGTGGTACAGCAGCGTTTATCGGTCTCAGTTCAGAGTACTGATCCTCACACTTGATTCTAAACACTCTTTCACTAATATAGCATTACATAAAAAAATAACATAAACGATGCAGGAAACTACAGACCTATTTCTATCCTACCATTAATTTCAAAAATCTTAGAAAGCATTTTAAAAATTCAAATCACTTGTTATTTTGAATCCAAAAATCTGTTCCGCTCTAGTCAGTTTGGTTTTAGAGCTAATTTATCCACCACTTTAGCCATTAATAAATTAACAAACTTGATAAGTAGAAGTTTTGAAGACGGTGAATATGTATTTACCCAATTCCTAGATTTGTCCAAGGCTTTTGACTGTGTATCACATAACATATTACTTTATAAATTACGCTTTTATAATTTTGATGTGAACAGTAGTAAGTTAATAGAGTCATATCTTAGTAATAGATATCAGTACGTCTCTTATCAAAATCAAAATTCAAGTGTACTACATATGGAATATGGAGTACCGCAGGGCTCCATATTGGGACCGATCTTGTTTTTGATTTATATTGATGACTTAACTAACATCCCTTCATCAACATTTGTTCTGTTTGTAGATGACACCACAATCATTCAGTCACATAAAGATTTAGACACCCTTAGGAGTATACTGAAAAATACACAGTCGAAAGCCCAGGATTGGTTTCCAACAAATCAACTTAGCCTAAATAAATCTAAAACGGAATCAGTGGTTTTTACTTTAAGAAATTCAGGCACAAATATTGGCAATAACTGCGTAAAATTTCTTGGGGTGTATCTTGACAGCAAGCTAGCTTGAACTCAGCATACAAATTTTGTTTGTAAAAAAATCTCCACACATATATATTTATTAAAAAATCTTGCACGTAATGTCTCCCAGAATACTCTTATCACAGCTTATCATGGTCTCATACAATCATCCTTATCTTATGCTATCTTGCTTTGGGGACATTCAAGTCACAATATCCAGGTCTTTGCATTACAAAGAAACGCTGTACGAATTGTATGTGGCTTAAAATATCGAGATGACTGCAAACAGGCATTTAAAAAATTAAATATATTAACTCTGTCTAGTGTGTACATACTACAATGTCTACTGTATATCAAAGAACATAAATCGAACTACAATTCTCATAGTAAAATTCATGGGTATTTAACGAGAAACAGAAACAATATATATTCAGATTCTGTACATCTGTCGAAGTCACGTACTGGAACAAATTATTGCGCCATCAAATTTTTGAACCATCTACCTCTGAGAATAAGAAAACTTGACCACGTTGTCTTCAAGGAGACAACTATAGTCTATGCTTTTTTTCCTTTGAAGAATATTTATCCTCAAATGTTAATATTATTATCTGACCAAATATGTATAAATGTGTATGTAGGTCTATATGTTTATGTGTATTTTATATATATGTATAGGTATATACCCTTTTTTATTTTATTTTTCGTGTTGTATTATGCAAGGTGTTACCTTGTCGTTGTTCTATACCTGACCTGTGTAAAATACCTTTGTATAATTGGCACCAATAAATTATTATTATTATTAGTATATGATTTTAGTAAGAGACTGTGTTGTTTTTGTAGAAGTTGTTCTAGTTTGTGTTCCATTCCCTGGTGCCAGACTTTATCGAAGGCCTGAGCAGCGTCCAGGGATACTGCTGAACATATCATTTTCTCCTCGTGTGCTTCCTCTAGGTGTTATGTGAGCCTATGAACCTGATCTGTAGTTGCATGCTTTTCTCTGAATCCAAACTGGTGTATAGAGATTATGTTCTTTTCCTCATTTTTTTAAATGACATGAATTAATTACATCCTGTGCATGACTAATTATTATACTCAGCACCTCACTCCAAAAAAATTGGAACTTGAGTGGCTCATATTAGTCTCAAAATTATCTAATGATACTGACCTCTGTCTCTTTCTCGATTATTGTAAAACAAACAATATTTGCCTTGAAACTAAATCAAACAATACACCTAACTGAATAAGACAAGAAACAGGACCTTTTACATAAAATTTCATTGTGCAAACCATGCCTAAAGTTATTTGAACATTTGCTTTTGTATCTTCGGTAACTCATACATTGTTGAGAACAGATGAACTAAAAAAATTAAATAAATTCTCCAGTGCTTAACCAAATAGACCAATGCAAACAATACACTCAATGGAATTATCTGCATTACTATTCATACGAGTAAAATTGTAGTATCAGTTTTACCTTAAGGAGGATAATACCATTATACCTGGTGAACAAATATACAAAAGTTTTGAGCATCTTAAGAGTTCTCGAATGAAATTAGGCATTATGCAGCTTTTGTAAGTGTACTCTATAATCGCAATTGGAAATAATGCACTTTTGCGCTGTCTATCTCGATTATAAATAGTTTAAATGGACATGGCAATGTTATCACTTT
Organism: Stenurella melanura; assembly: GCA_963583905.1. Classification (NCBI taxonomy): domain Eukaryota; kingdom Metazoa; phylum Arthropoda; class Insecta; order Coleoptera; family Cerambycidae; genus Stenurella; species Stenurella melanura. The sequence goes on along the minus strand of OY757316.1, from coordinate 87,107,157 downwards.
AAATAAGCTGCTCAGAACCTTGTCTATGGATAGCAAGTAGAAATATATCTAAATTATAAAAGTATATGTATACAGTATGTCCGCGGATGGGGTTTACAAGAGTTGTAATGGCTAAAATTTTTAACTTTTCGAGAAAATGTTATTCTTTATAAAAGTTTTTGCTTGCCTAAAAAATAGTAATGACGTTGAGAAAAATTATATTTTTTATACGGGGTGATCAAAAATTACAAAAACTTAAAATTTTGTAAGAGTAAACTGGTTCTATTTTTGATTTTGAAACAAAATGTGAAATAAAAAAGTTGTTTCAAATTATATGGTCTGTCCAAATCCAAAATTTCATTAATTTGTTTAAAAGTTTTTTGGCTTTTACTGGAAATGACAATATTACATGCATAAAGAAAGGTTTGCATCTAGACACCCCATTTAATTGTTAGGTGCGTTGTTACCTAGTTACGTCTCATATCATGACACATCTGCATTAAAAATTAATTTTTAAAATGTTAACTGTTGAGCAGAGAATTTTTTTAGTACAGTGTTATGGAGACGGTAAAAGTTCATACCGTTACGTTATTCAAAAATTCAGTGAGAGATTTCCCACTGTGTATGTTTCGAGAATGGCAGTTCATAAATTGGTCAAAAAATTTAAAAAAACTGGTTCGGTGCTTGACGTAAAGAAAAAGAAAAAAAATATGATCAAAATGACGCTGCCACATTGTTAGTGTTGGCATGTGTTGCTGAAGAACCCAAACTTTCGTTGAGAAATCGAGCCCGGCATTTGGAGGTGGTTAAAAAAAGTTGCATTCAAAAAATTTTGAAAGAAAATAACATTTTTCCATACAAACCTCATTTTAACCATACAAGAAGGAGATGAAGCAAAACGATTAGATTTCTGTTTATGGGTAGGAAATGAAATTTTAAGTGGCAACACAAATTTTTATAAATTTATTATGTTCTCCGACGAGTCAACTTTTTCTACAAATGGGACTGTAGCTTCACAACATGTAAGGTATTGGAGTAAGACCAACCCCGAATTTAGAATTTCTACCGGAAGGCAATATTTAAAAAAAGTAAATGTTTGGTGCGCTATCTCATATCATGGCATAATAGGGCCATACTTTTTTGAAAATACGTGCAATAGTAATTCTTACTTACGTATGCTTAATACATTCTTTTCTGATCAATTAGAAGCCTTGCCGTTGGAGTATCGTAACAGAATGTATTTTCAGCAGGACGGATGTCCGGCACATCATGCCTGCATCGTACGTAATTGGCTTAATAGCAAATTTGGGCAAAGGTGGATTGGACGCAGCGGTCCAGTTCGGTGGCCCCCAAGAAGTCCAGATTTGACTATTGCGGATACATTTCTCTGGGGCCGTCTACAACAAATTACTTACCGAGAACCCATAGACAATCACGTTGAAGTTCTAAAGCAGCGCATTTCGGCAGCTGTGCAATCAATTTCCATTGAGGAAGTTAGAAGTAGTTTTCACAACATTCGAAAACGATTAGAAACATGCGTTCAATTTGGTGGAGGAATTTTTGAATAGTGATATTCAATAAAGTCAGAATCTTCAAATATGTATGGACTTTAATAAATTCAAAATTGTTTATCTAGTATTTATTTTCTTGTTCGAATGCAATTAGCTAAATATAAATTTGATAAAAACCTACAATTATTTTTTACTAAAAATTCACTAATTTCGGAAACATTGCAACATTTAAATGAAATTTTGGATTTGGACAGACCATATAATTTGAATTTCAAATTATATGGTCTGTCCAAATCCAAAAAGTTGTTTCAAATTTTGAAACAACTTTTTTTATCTCACATTTTGTTTCAAAATAAAAAATAGAACCAGTTTACTCTTACGAAATTTTAAGATTTTGTAAATTTTGATCACCCCGTATAAAAAATATAATTTTTCTCAACGTCATTACTATTTTTTAGGCAAGCAAAAACTTTTATAAAGAATAACATTTTCTCGAAAAGTTAAAAATTTTAGCCATTACACCTCTTGTAAACCCCATCCGCGGACATACTGTATACAATATTTTTTTTAAAACAAAGCTTTTATTTACAAAATGGCTAAGAAGTAAAAAATAATTTTTAAATTAATACATTTAGAAACTAAAGGCTTTGGGGGGTGGTCATATAGCACTATTGTACAGTTACTTTGCGCCCCTAATGCTTTTAGTTTCGAGAATTTAAAAATTATTTTTTACTTTTTAGTACATTTTTTTAAATAAAAGCTTTGTTTTAAAAATTTATTTTTAATTATATGAAATTGTATTTTTTACATTTTAGTATTTACTTATTTTACAGACTGACAAAACTCTTTCATTTAATACCCATGTCAAAGGGGTTGTGAAGAAAATGGTAATCCTCCATCCTGGCGTGTCCACCATATTAGATTTACAATAACATCACATAGTCTATCGTATTTTACTCGTCAAACCTTTTCATTTGATACCCATATCAAAGGAGTTGTGAAGAAAAAGGTAATCCGCGATCTTGGGACGTCCGCCATGTTGGATTTATTACGATATTAGATATACTATATTGCATTGTCACCGAACCTGTATGTGTGCAAAATTTCAAAGCTCTAGCTTAATTAGAACTAGCCGAAATTTTGATTTCAAAATTTTTATTAGACAGAGAGACAGACAGACAGATAACGAAGCAAGTTAAATGAAAGCTTGTAAAATATGAGTAAGGGATACTTAAGTTTCAAAAATAACGAAAATGCTGGATTATCGCCCCACAAACAACGCCTCTTCAGAGTATTATAGATAATGTGTAACACATCACTTATGAAATTGGTATGATGTCTCTAGATTCCACTTTTTGTACCCCACATTTCGAAACAAATCATCAATATTTTATTTAAGGTGGCCATTCCCTAGAAAGAGACATCCGATAGGGAAATATTCATTATTTTTGCCCATAACTTTTTTTCTTAGTAAGTATTTAAAAAAAACTACGCGAGTACCTAAGTAGAACCATAACAATACTATTACTATGAATTTTCACTCAATAATTTCAGTGATTTGCAAAATAGCTAGATTTAAAACTACGAAATAGGAAGATTAACATAATTTTTAAAATTAAATCTAGCTATTTTGCAAACCACTGAAATTATTGAGTGAAAATTCATAATAATAATAATCTTTATTCAGATAGGAAAATCCTAATATAAAACAAATATATACTCAATACACAATAAATTAAACAAATAAAATACACAAATATACACATACATATTTCTAAACACACCATAAACAGTAAAAAACAATAAAAAATGGTTGATTTATATGTGAGATGCAATCAGACAGAATTTCTCAGATAGGTTGCTAATTCATGTTTAAAAATATTTAGTGATCTGCTGTCTTTAATTTTTTTTGGTAAGTTATTATATTCCCGCAGTCCCTTAAAAAATATATTGTTCATTGCTCTAAAACTATTCGTTCTGGAAATATGTAGATTGTTCAGAGATCTCGTATTATAAGAGTGAATTTCATAATTAAATGTAATAAACTTAAAACTTATTCAAATATGTTGGCATTAAACCCTTTAAAATTTTGAATATAAAAATTAATGCAAAATAGGTAATTCTCACTGATACATGCATCCAATCTAGAGTGTTCAACATATTTTGAATTGGTGTATACCTATTACATCTGAGTATTATCCTCATAGCTCGATTCTGAAGTTTTTGCAATTCATTTTTGCATGATTGATCGAGTAAATACAAAACAGTAGCACAGAAATCAAAATGCGGCAGAATTATTGATTTATATACTGTTATTCTAGTCTTTAGATCCAAATTAATAGATATTCTTGAAAAACAAAATAATTTTTTTAGAATTTTATTCTTTATATATTCAAAATGACTTTTAAATGATAAAATACTATCTATAATTAGACCCAAATATTTTATTTCTTCTACCATTTCAATTTGAGTATTATCTATAAACAAATTAATACTTTTATTGTCGATGTTGTTATATTTAAATCTGTTTGTAATCACCATTGCTTTTGTTTTAATAGGATTTAATTTGAGTTTGTTGACTTTAAAATAAGTTTCAACTTTGCACAACTCAATATTCATTTTATTAATAGCAGTGTCAAGATCGTAGTCACAAACAGCTAATAAAGTGTCATCTGCATACAAATTCAAAAAATCACAGTTAAGCTGGTAATTTATGTCATTAATATAAATGATAAATAAAAGAGGTCCTAAAATGCTACCCTGCGGAACTCCAAGCTCCACTTCAAGACTTGGAGATAATTTGTTATTCACTCTGGTGGTTTGTTTTCTGTTAGTCAGATAATTTTTTAACCAATTCAGTACGTTACCTCTAACACCATAGTACAATAACTTATCCAACAATATTTTTCGATCTATAGTTTCAAAGGCTCTTTTTAGATCTATAAATACAGCTATGATATACTTTCCTTCATCTATCATCTGAGTCCAACTAGTGAGTGTCAGTTGAAGTGCAGATTCGCACGAGTGCTTAGCTCGAAAACCTGACTGATGACTAATTAATAAATTGTTTGAAGTAAAGTACTCAACTAATTCATTATAAACTGCCCTTTCTAATATTTTTTCTACAGAAGGTAAAGTATTGATCGGCCTAAAATTAACTGCATCCTTGGTATCCTTAATTTTAGGAATTGGTGTAATACAACTACATTTTAATTGATTTGGTATAATACATTTTTCGAGGGACATATTGACAAAATTTAATAAATTAAAACCTACAACATCTATAATAGATTTTAATACTCTACTGTTCAGAATATTCCACGAATTACATTTATTATCAAGGTCCCTAACCAAGGTTTTTAAATCACTTATATTAAGAAGTTTAAACTTGTTAATACAAGATTCAACTACAGGTAAACCATTTGAAGACCATGTCTCGTTTGTTAAAATTGAATCGGCTATCTCGACAATACTTTCAATAAAATATCTATTAAAATTCACAGCAATATCTATATCAGTTTTAGAAATTACCACATCATTGTTAATAATAAATTTAATTTCAGATACAGTATCAGAGTTATTGTCAGGTGCCACAAGTTCCTTAAGTACTTTCCACATGGCTTTTGGGTCATTTCGGTTCATTTCTATTTTTTCTTGAAAATATATTTGTTTCTTATATTTTAGAGCATTAACTACTTCATTTCTACATTTTTTATAGTCATCCCAAAGTTCATTTATTGATATATTTACATTGATTCCTGCTTTGAAATTTTTATATGCAGTATCTCTTGCCCTTGCTTTATTTATAACCTCCTCATCGTACCATGGAAGAAAGTTTGATTTTAAATTGACAGTTCTAACTGGAGCAATACTATCAATAACAGTTTTACAATTTTCGTAGAAATTTTCATATTGGATTTACATCAGAAGTATTTGTACACCAATCTACATCGAGTAATTTAATAGTAATAGTCTTGTTATGGTTCTACTTAGGTACTCTTATAGCTTTTATAAATATACGTACTAAGAAAAAAAGTTGTGGCCAAAATTATAAATATTTCCCTATCGGATGTCTCTTTCTAGGGAATGGCCACCTTAACCTGTTTTTGTCGAAAACGTATACATTTATTCAATTAAGAAATGGTACAAATTCGACAACAATTGTCCTGTTCTGTTTGCATAGTTAGTATTACTAACTAAACTACTAAAAAACCGTTGCCTAAGGAATCACTACTGCCACATCCAGAGTTACCTTCTAAGTCTCTTTAAACAAAAGCATCTTGATATTATATTTCCAGTATTTGGAAACAATTGCTTATGGATTTTAATAATGTAATATTTGATATCCTCTGACCCAAAAATCCTTAAAATGATGTGCCGCTTCAGTACGTTTTCGACTGATCGACGTTTAATGCGGTTGAGGATGGCTGATGGCAAAATATTTTTTAACTTTTGTTCTCGTACACACTAGATCAAAATTTTATTTAATAATGGTGTGAGGGTAGTTGTGGGGGTGGTAAATATTATAAAAAAATAAAACTTCAGTTTCTAATATATACACCAAATTTCAAGTTTCTGCTTCACTTATGTTATGTTTTCTTATGTTTTCTTAACCGCTTCTCAAGTCACCGAGGTAACTCCTTGAAAATCCAGAATGATTTTGTGTAAGGTAAAGAGAAACGAGGCCCTACAGTTTATAGTGGAGTCCGAACCACATCTTGGGGATAATTTTACAATTAAAATTATTTCACGGTGAGCAGGGATCGAACCTGCTTCGCTAGGTATGCCAGTATGAAAGCTAGACGCGCTAAACCACTGAGCTACCGTCCCCTTAAAATTTACCACTATTTTACCCTTGACGCTTCAACGAAGTAAGCTTAAAATATAATCTACTTACAGATATCGTTATAATACATACGTGTACTAAATTTCAAGTCTATATATTTATTTCATTTGTTAACCCTTTTAATAAGAGAGTGTTGGTGGGGGTGCAAAATGTCATAAAAAAATTGAGACCCTTGCCATTAGTATATACACCAAACTGTTGTGTTTTATATTTTGCACAATTGAGAAGTAGAAATTGTCTGGGTTTTGCATGAAACATCTTTATGAGTGGCCTTCTGTCTTTCCGATGAGCTCCAGAATAGGGACGAAAAACGTTTCAAAGACTAAGCATTTCCAAGAAACAAAATGATAGATTTCATGAAAATGCAATCCATTAGAATGAATTTTTTTAAGACAAGGTAGATAAATAAATTCATTTTATGCCTTTGTTCTCATTTTTAACTGAATCTTCATGATCGTAGCGGGTTATGTAGATACTAGTTAAATCTGCATGGCCGTAGGGGACTGTGTAGATGCTAGTGTTAGAATAAGAGTTGTCAAATAAGAAATGAGACAAATTCATTTTAGAATTTTAATTTGCAAGCATAACCAGGATTCAGGTTATCGAAAGAATGCAAAGATTTCATTAATATTTTTACGTAAAGTGTTTCTTTTAGTCATAGATAGTTATTCTACTTCCATATCCACGTAGTGGATTGGAAGTATAGTAATCACAAAAAAATTTCAAAATTCTTTTTTCTTGAAATGGGTTTAGAATGTCATAAAACCTCGAGATTTTAAATTTGAGAGAAAAAATTCTCTCTGTCTGTCTGTCAGTAAATTTTTTTTGTCCGCACGTTTTCTCCGGAACGGTTTAAGATATTAACTTCAAATTTTGTACACGCATATATTATGACGAGATCTGGAACTGGATTGAGATATTCATTTGAAATTTGATACACGTATGCATTATAACGACATCTGGAACTAGATTATATTTCGAGATGATTCAGTTGAAGGGTTGGGGGTTAACTAGGGGTAAATGGGGCAAAATAAGTAAAGCAAGCTGGTAAGAGTACAGAAACTTGAAATTTGGTGTATGTACTAGAAGCCAAGGTATCAAAATATTTTTAATATTTTTCAAATACAGAAATTTGGTGAATATACTAGAAACCAAGGCCTCAGATTTCTTTCTAATATTTTTCAAACCCCGCCATCTCCGCTCCATTATTAATGGGATTGATAACATAGAATTGAGACATTCACTTAAAAGATAGGACAATTATTATGTATTGTAATGACATCAGATTGAGATGATTCCATTGAAGGGGTGGGATGTGGCAGGTTGTGAATAGGGGAAAATAAGTAGGGTAAACTAGAAACGTCATTTTTATCGTATATAGTGGAAACCAACGCCTCAAACTTTTCTATAGCATATTATTAAAATTCTATGACCAATAATTTTTACGTACTAGAGTGCAAATCTAGTCAAGATGTTTCCTTTAAAGTGAAAGAAAAATCTGGATGTGGAAGTAGTGATTCCTTAGGCAGCGGTTTTTTCTGCTGTTTGCAAAATCCTATAAAGAATATGTTTCAATGCAATTATCAGCAAACAAATAATAATTCACTTTTAAACATGCATAGAGTATATAGTCTCCAATACTAGTTAGCTAATAGATAGGTGAGGTTGTTTTTATCAGTCAATGTCAATTATTATTATTTCACACTTATTGGTACAAATTGTCTTGGTTTTGCATGAAACATCTTTATGAGTGGCTTTATGTCTTTCTCCAGAATAAGGGCGAAAAACGTTTCAAAGGCTAGGCATTTCCAAGAAACAGAATGATAGATTTCATGAAAATTCAATCCATTAGAATGAAAAATATATAAGACAAGGTAGAAAAATAAATTCATTTTAGGCCTTTGTTCTCATTTTTAACTGAATCTTCATGATCGCAGGGAGTTATGTAGATACTAGTTTAATCTGCATGGCCGCAGGTGACTGTGTGGATGCTAGTGTTAGAATAAGAATTGTCAAATAAGAAATTAGACAAATTCATTTTAGGATTTTAATTTGCTAGCATAACCAGAATTCAGGTTATCGAAATAATGCAAAGATTCCATTGATATTTTTACAGAAAGTTTTTCTTTTAATTATAGATACTTATTTTTTCTGCTGTTTGCAAAATCCTATAAAGAATATGTTTCATTACAATTATAAGAAAACAAATAATAATTCATTTTTAAATATGCACTTTATATCCTGGACCATTTTAAATATTTTCGAACTCTTGATATATTTTACCTAACTTCACGCTTCTCGAGATATCAGCGTTTAAAAAGAACAAGGAAACGTATATTTAAGCTTTTCTTTTTAAAAAAACTAGTAATTACAATTATTTATGGGCATCTATTAAACATTTAACCATGTGCACCTTATATTTTGAACTATTCTAAGCATTTTTTGACTCCTGACATTTTTTATCTAACCTCACTCTTTTCGAGATATAGGCATTTAAAAATTAAAAAACGAATATTTAAGCTCTCTTTTTTCGAAAAAGTATTTACGATTATTTATGAGCGTTTATTATGGATTGAAATATGTGATTATATTTTGGACAATTCTAAGCATTTTTTGACCCTTGATATTTCTTACCTAATCTCACCTTTCTCGAGATATATGCGTTAAAAGAAACGTGTATTTAAGCTTTTTTTTTGTCAAAAAACTTACTAAACAAAAAATGCTTAGAATTGTCCAAAACGTAATTTTAATTTAATTCAAATATAATTTTTAATTCATAATAAACGCCCAAAAATAATCGTAAATACTAGTTTTTGAAAAAAAAAAGCTTAAATACACGTGTTTTTTTAAAAAGGCTTATATCTCCAGAAAAGTGAGGTTAGGTAAAAAATGTCAAGAGTTAGAAAACGGTTAGAATTGTCCAAAATATAAAATCTAACTAATAAAAACATTTTTATTGACCGTAAACAGCGTACTCCTCCTACCTCTCCCAGTTTACGACCGGAAATCGAAAATGCACCAGATCCCAGGACCCTGACTTTGTTCTATACATCTCTTGGAACATTTTGCAACGTCTCACATAGAAATCAGGTGGGGCGGAGTCTTTCCTGCTTCAATTCCTCGACTAGTTCTAAACCTATTTCAGCAAAGTAATTTGTTGATTTTTTTTTACATTTACTATAGTTTACCACTCCACTACGTGGATGTGGAAGTAATATACCTATTTTTATTACAATGATATGCTACATATTAATGAGGTATGTGAATTGTGCAAGTTCCCTTAACTTATTAAACTTAGGGCAGATAGATATAGCGAGTTCTTGACAAATTCGTGGGCTTTAGCCGGACCGAAAGAGACACTGTCGCATCGGTGTGAGCTGAATTAAACACGCTGAAATCCATTGTTTGTCCGCCTTAGTATGATCTGACATTTGACAGTTCAGCTAAGAGTAGCAAACCCGTTCATTACTCTCTTGTCAATATTGACCTTTAGGGCCAGTGCGATGTTCTGATTCTAGCTATACAACTCCTATTCGATGTCCCAGCTGGACAACAGTATCTCGTATATCGGCCTGTTTCGAGCTGTTAACATTATCGCTGCTGCTTATTCGACTTCAAATATGAACGATAAAATAATTAATGACAATGATAATTATTAATGAAAATACTGTTATTAATATTGTTCTTATAATTTTTGGAAAGCTATTTTTTCTTAACATATTTTAAAAGGATGCAGATAAATAAAACATTATTAAAAAGCACTTGGATATAGGTCGATTCTTACATTTAGTAAAACCGCTACCTAAGGAATCACTTATTCCACATCCAGATTTTTCATCCCAGTCACTTTAAAGAAACATTTTGACTGTATTTGCACTCTATAGTATGCAAAAATTACTGGTCATAAAATTTTAATAGTATTTGGGGTAGATGTCATAGAAAAATATTAGAAAGAAATCTGAGAACTTAGTTTCTAGTATATACACCAAATCCGAAGTTTTTGTACTCTTACAGCATGCTTTACTTCTTTTTTCCCATTTACCTCTACTTATCCCCCACTCCTTCAGTGGAATCGTGTCAAAATATAATCTAGTTTAAAATGTCGTTATGATACATACGTGTACCAAATTTCAAGTGAAAATCTCAATTTAATTTTATCAACTCTTTTAATAAGAGAGTGGGGGTGGTGGGAGCATGGAAAATCTTATAAAAAAAACCTGAGGCCTTTGCTTCTAGTATGTACACCAAATCCCAAATTTCTTTACTCTTACCAACTTGCTCTACTTGTTCCCTCATTTACCTCTATTAAACCCCCTACCTTTCAACGGAATCATCTCAAAATATAACATAGTTCCAGATGTCGTTATATACAAACGTATACCAAATTTCAAGTGAATATCTCAATTTTGTTTTATCAACCCCGTATAATAATAGAGTAGGGATGATGGGGGGATTTAAAAATATTATAAAAAATTTGAGGCCTTGTCTTCTGTACTGTTACCAGCTTGCTTTATTTATTTTTCCCCCAACCCGTCAACGGAATAATTCCAAAATATGATATAGTTCCTGATGTCATTATAATATATACGTATATCAAACTTCAAGTGATTATCTCAATTTTACTTTAACAACCCCGTTTAGTAATGGAGTAAGGGTTGGGCGGTGGGGGTTTGAAAAATATTTAAAAAAATCTAAGGCCTTGTCTTCTAGTACATACGCCAAATTTCAAGTTTCTGTACTTTAGCCCGCTTGCTTTACTTATTTCTCCCTATTTACCCCTAGTTACCCCACAACCCTTCACTGGATATGTTCAAAAAACAATCCAGTTCCAGATCTCGCTATAATCTACGTGCACAAAATTTCAAGTTAATATCTTAAACTGTTCCAGAGAAAACGTGCGGACAAGAAAGAAAATTACACACAGACCGACAGACCGACAGACCGACCGACCGACCGACCGACAGACAGACAGACAGACAGACAGACAGACAGACAGAAATTTTTTCGCTCAAATTTAAAATCTCGACGTTTCGTGACATTCTAGACCTATTTCAAGAAAGAAAAAATGAGATTTTTTTTTTACTATTACTATACTTACAATCCACTCGTGAATGTGGAAGTAATTTTGCCCCAATTTATAATTACTTCCAACATCCACGTAGTGGATTGGAATTATAGTAATCGCAAAAAAATTATTAATTTTTTTTTTTTGAAATAGGTTTAGAATGTACTTAATGAAACGTCGAGATTTTAAATTTGAGCGAAAAAAATTATTCTGCATGTCTGCCTGTCGGTCTGCCTGTAACTTTCTTTGTCCGCACGTTTTCTCCGGAACGGTTTAAAATATTGACTTGAAATTTTGTACTCGTATATATTATAACGAAATCTGAAACTGGGTTGCTTTTCCGGTGAAGGGTTGGGGCTAAATAGGGGGAAATATGTAAAACGAGCTGGTAAGAGTACAGAAAGCTGAAATTTGATGTATGAACTACAAGTCACGGTCTCAAAATTTTTTATAATGTTTAGGGGTAATATAAGTAAAGCATAAAGGGTAAAAAAATCCTATGACCTATGAATACTTTTCTTTGTGTAGGTACTTAATATTACTAAAATAATTTAAAATGATGCAATGAGCTTAACTTCTTTTGAGGAGTTTACCCACTGCACTTACAAATTAATTTTACATGTGTACAGGCTTATTCCGCACAAAATACCACTTTATGATTTCCTCAACATTTCCCAAACAGCAATTCATTAACCCCATACAAAACATGCGATAATTCGTACACTTTTTGCGTGCGTGCCACGTCACGGATGCCGAGCAACGTGTTAAAAATCGAGCAGGCCGGGGAAGGATAACAAATGAACGGGTCCTCGACAGACAGGCATCACTCTCTCAGACCATTACCTAGGCCGGAAGTATCTTTTATGTGTGGGTGTTCGTGCTAACCTGTGTATCCGGCTGGGCCCATGTGCCACACCGCGTCGTTAGCCTTGTATCACTCACGCTCACGATTTTTTTAGTTAATTTATTTACGTGTAATTATTATGTCATTACTAAATGTCCATGTCTGTGCACTAGATATACGAAGCGGCATATGTCTTTATGCCATTGCGTAGCCCGTTGGGTGAGTTCTCTATTATCGGCCAACGCACTAACATTCAGCTTCGCTGATAAAAGCCATTTTTAATTGAACAAATCTGCAAGGAATGGATATTGATTTTAGCTCTTTAAAAATAGAAAATTATGCTCTAAGAAATTATACAATTTTTAAAAGCTTTTATTTAACTTGCTTTGTTGTTTGCCTGTCTATCTGTCTGTCCGGTACGAATATTTTAATAAAAATTTCCACTAGTTCTAATTAAGCTAAAGCGTTGAAACTTTGCACACGTATGTATGATGTAATATCTTCTTCTTGCCAACCCCGTTGACATGGGTATCAAATGAAAGGGTTTTGTCTGTCTGTGTGTCTGTAAAATAAGTAAAGACTAAAAAGCAAAAATTAAATATACAAAAAAAATTGAAACAAAAAAAATTTAATTCATACATTTGAAAATTAAAAGCTTCGGGGGCGGACAATTAAACAAAATAACTATACAATTAATAGTGTCATATGACCGTCTCCAAAGCTTGTAGTTTCCAGATGTATGAATTTAAAACTTATTTTTTTACTTTTTACTATATTTTTTTAAATAAAAGCTGTGTTTTAAAAATATTTTCTTATATGTATAATTTTAATATTGATTATAAATCGAGTTGTAAATGCTCTATTAAGCTCTAAAATTATTTTTTTTAAATTCCCTCTACTGCGCATTGACCGAAAGTTTTGTCTGCCAGTGTAATTGAGGTATGTGGAGTACATATACGATCTACTTATGCGGACAGATATCGGTAAAAATTCGTTTAAAAAAATGTAGCTTAAAGAAAAATGAGAATATGGATAGGGGTACGAGGCCAAGCGTCGGTCGGCGTCGAGATGTAAAATGCAAGAATATAAATCTAGATATCAAAATGTATGAAACTCAGAAGTTTTACAAGAACAACGCTACGCGTCGAGATGTAAAAATGCAAAAACATGAATTTAGTTATCAAAATTTATCAAATACACAAGTTTTACAAGAACGACGTCAGGCCCCGGTCGGCGCCGAGACGTAAAAATGCCAGAATACGAATCTAGGTATTAAATTAAAAATGCAAGAATATGAATCTAGATATCAAAATTGCAGGAACGTGAATTTAGAGATTAAAATATATCAAAAACACAAGTTTTACAAAAACGATGCTAGGCGTCGGTTGACTAATATTTATATTTTTTTCTCATTTTTCAACTCCCAGATCCAACTAGGCGAAAAATGCTTATAAATCAACAGATTCGCTCACATACTGCCAAAAACACAACTCAAAATTTTTTCTCACCAAAACTTCAACACGAAACAAAACTTTCACTCCCAACCCCCCCCCCCCCCCCCCTCCTCGAATCCCCGTTACGCATATCCAATATTCTCTTAAAAATTACAATCGACCCGTAAAAAGTTTCAAAACACCGAATTTCACACAAATGACGATTTTCAACTTTTTCTGATAATTATAACTTTTTCCGATTTTTCAACCCCAAATTCAACTCAACCAGAAAATTCTCAATAACCCTTAGATATGTCCACATATTGCCAAAAACGCAATTCGACACTTTTTGCTCATGAAAACATCTACAAAAGAATTACCCCTGACCACCCCCACACCCGCATCCCGGATTCTCCTAGAAATTACAGTCAACGAGTAAGTCTCAAAACGCCGAATTGCACACAAATATCGATTTTTAGCTTTTGTCGATAACTATAACTTTCTTCCATGTTTCAACCCCCAAACCCAACTCTACAAGTACAGAAAATTTGTAAAAACTCACAGATTCGTCCATATAATGCTAAAAACCCAGGTCGACATCTCTTTGCTCATCATAAAACAACAAAAAATCATCCGGTTAAAAACGTACCTCAACTTTACATCCCTGTGCATCACAGACTCCAAGACCAGCCGGTATGATGAGCGCTGGTTCATCCTCTTTCCAACTAGACCAAAATCCAACTTGGATATTTCAAAAATTATAACATGTAACAGCACCGATCGCTTTATGTCCAGTTAAAGGTTTCAACCCCCGTATTTTCACCCCCTTGAATTTTTAATTTTCTGAACTACATCCAATAGTTTACACTTGACGAAATATTCAAAATGATACCAAGAACGCATAAAAGCATACATAAAACTCTCCAGTACTAGGCTCCAATACTAGTTAGCCAATAGGTACGAGAGGTTGTATTTATCAGTCAATGTCAAATATACTTATTTCACACTTATTCATAGAAATTGTCTTGGTTTTGCATGAAACATCTTTATGGCTTTATGTCTTTCTGATGCGCTCCAGAAGAGCGAAAAACCTTTCAAATGCTAAGCATTTCCAAGAAACATAATGATAGATTTCATGAAAATGAAATCCATTAGAATGAAACATTTTTAATACAAGATAGATAAATAAATTCATTTTAGGCCTTTGTGCTCATTTTTAACTGAATCTTCATGATCGTAGGGGGTTATATAGATACCAGTTTAATCTGCCTGGCCGTAGGGGACTGTGTGGATGCTAGTGTTAGAATGAGAATTATCAAGTAAGAAATTAGACAAATTCATTTTAGGATTCTAATTTGCTAGCATAACCAGAATTCAGGTTATCGAAAGAATGCAAAGATTTCATTAACATTTTTACACAAAGTTTTTCTTTTAGCTGTAGATAGTAATTTTTTCTGCTGTTTGCAAAATCGTATAAAGAATATGTTTCAATACATTCATTAGAGCTGTTATATTGAACAGAACTGTTCTTAATTTTTTACTTAAAACTGGAGCTGGCACCGCGTCAGATCGCGTTATGCTACCATACGCGTCTTGCAACAAGTGGAGGCCAGGCCAACTGGAATACTGCATGGGTTACAACGTATCTGCTCAGATGTGAACAAGAGGTATAAGAAAATCTCAGGGGCTGCAAATGAAAGAGAAGTTTATTTCTATAATTACATAATTTTATTACTGTAAATAGGGAAAATTAAGTTTAACATTTTTTAAGGTTGTTCGAGCATAGCCATGAAGGAGTTAACTATAATTAACCCTTTCTCTGAAATAAAATAACATTTATATGATATTATAAATCTGCCTCTTAGGGGATGCCGTTCAACTTTAATATACCTACTAATTAAAATTTAAAACCGAAACTGTTTAAAATGTCGAGTTTGATGCAGAGTAATTTTAAAAGCTCCAACCATCAGCTGGTAAATAAAAGTTTTTCCAGTGACCTACAAATGCGGGGTCTCGGGGTCTAATTAAACCCTATTAAAAGGTAATAAATGATGATTTTGACATTTACAACCCTTTACCATATGCCTTTAGGCGGACGTATACTCGCAATGAAAAAGAACAGTTTAGAAATATTTACAAGTTGGAGTGTTTGTCACTATTTAGTTTATTATTTTATTATACAAAGAATTTAGCACATAGCAAAAGAAATGTTTTTTCAGAAAAAAACTATCTCAAATATTAAAAATATGGTTCAGAATGTATGTGCTAATATTAATAGACGTGGGCAACGACTCATGAATCGTAATTAAATTTTGTCTTTTGGATATATAAAATGCTACCCTCTGGACCAAATACTTATATATAAGAATGTAGACATTCAAATTACAGATAAATCTGTTCTATAAGCTTGAACTCAAATAGGTTTTGGGTATCTAAATGTCTATGTGCCTCTATTTACTATATGCTAGCGTGTCTGTGCGGGGTGTTTGTTATACATACGTGTGATAATTTTTTGTCACCAGCATGAACTTAGCATGAACTGTTCCTAATACACATTAACCAAAAAATAAACGACTAATGAGTGAAGATTTCTGTCTTCCAGCTCTGTGTAATTATATTTGGATGTTTGAACCTAAACGGATTTTATCAAAATGTATGATGGATGGTGCAGATCAATATGTACAAAGGCGTAATAAAAATAGCACGTATTTTTTTTGCTAGGTAAATCTGTTGTTAATAAATTTACAGTCCAACTATATAGCTCTACAGTTTTGAAACATATTCTTTATAGGATTTTACAAACAGTGGAAAGAAAAACTATCAATGAGAACTAAAAGAAAAACTATATGTAAAAATATTAATGAAATCTTTGCATTCTTTCGATAACCTGACCTCTGGTTATGCTAAGCAAGTTAAAATTCTAAAACAATTTGTCCAATTTCTTATTTGACAGTCTCATTATAACACTAGCATCCAACATAGTCCCCTACGGCTAAACAGATTAAACTAGTATCTACATGACTCCCTACGGTATGTAAATTCAGTTAAAAATGAGAACAAAGGCCTGAAATTAATGTATTTACCTACCTCGCCTTATTTTTTTTTTCATTTTAATGGATTACATTTTCATAAAATCTCTCATTCAGTTTCTTGGAAATGCTTAGCCTTTGAAACGTTATTCGCCCTTATTCTGAGCTCATCAGAAAGGCACAAAGCCACTCATAACGATGTTCCATGCAAAACCAAGGCAATATCCAGTTTTATTAAAAATTCAATATCCAGAACCTGAAATAGTTCCAACAAGCCCACTGCCATTTTTTTCCTTCAAATCTGAAGTGTTCGCGTATCCAGCAAAGAACTTCATAGTTGCCTCTTTTAATATATTGGTACATTTTAACACGAGTATGCATATCTAACCACATCTTATTAATATCTCACAGCTTAGCGCTAGTGATCGCAAGCTAATAGCGCTAAGGGCAGAACAGCACCTCTCAGCAGACTTCTGCATGTAGTTGGCGGCTAGCAAGCTTAAAAAAATATTAGGTTTGGTCCGTTGTAATTCCATGACATTACTTAAATTATCTGACCAACACGCGCAGGTCTAGATTCGTTGATAAATTGAATCCATTATAATCAAAATTCGCAACAGGCATTTTTTCGTTGCTCTTTCTATTCTATTAACGAAACACATTCAATGTTCAAAAGCTGAAAGGCTAGCACGTCTAGGAATAACAGAAGCAATCAGTACTATTTCAAGAGCTGGAATAAAGGCCATTCGCTGACTAATTTTCTTGCATATAGAAGTGGAAGGAAAAGCTAGGGAAGTAGCAAATAAATTGTTCAAAAATTCGAACGTGAAATATGAATGATCAAGTGATGGAACAGTTAAAGGCCCTAGCTCAACCAGTGAGGCACTAGATCATCACCCAGTCAGAGGATGACCTGTACCACTCTGACTGTAGGTTCTCCAGTTCATATACATATATTCGTATTCTCTAGTGAAGATGACCGGGAAGGCTAGGAATAGTACACAGCGTCAATTGGCAAGTATCCTATTGTATTTCAAGCAGATATCCTATCTTATGAATGCAAGTGAAAGTCTCAATAGAGGCTTCGTTGAAAAGCATATTTATATGCACATTGACAGCCAGGTGGCTTTAAAGACTCTTGCATCAAACAAAGTTACCTCTAAGCTGGTGCTGACATGCCAAAATTTATTAATCGAGCTATGTTGACGAAACTTAATCAAACTGATCTGCGTATCCGGAAACAGTAGCGTGTAGAGCAATTGAGAATCAGATCATTTTACAGAATATGGAGCAGAAACTCCAGTCCTTGGTCTTGAAACTGCCTTGTTGGCCTAACCAGTGATTGGGTCATGTCACAGTTCAACAACTATAGCTCTTAAGCTCCTTGAGAGAGGCAAACAAGGATTCACATGAATCTATAGTAAAATTGTTGCTTGGGCTCGATAGAGCAACAATGAGATGGATGGTAAGTCTGGTAACAAGACACTTCTGAGCAAGCACGCTAATATAATATTGGGTTTATAGACGATCGATCCTATTTCTTAGATGTGTGCATATTTTATTTAGTCGCATTACCACTAGGTGCGTTAAGATATAGATATCTTGAAAGATACATTTTGCAGGTATAGAAGCTACAAAATATACCCTGATATAGATTGATATCAGTCGTTGGAGGTTATTTCTAGAACATCCTACAAATCACGAACGTACCGTGGACTAACAGGTCTAAGTAGCGTGAATACAATCTGTTCGTGTTCCTAACAATAATAGTAAATCATTTATGATGTGTTTCTAGTTCACATCCAATTTGATATCAGTTTTACGATACTTGTAAACCTAGAAATTTCTTCCATTACTTATTATAGTACCACATTTGCCAAATTCAAGGTCTAAGCCACAATATTATTAGAAATCTTAATACGAAATTTTCCATTGATCCTTGATTTGGATTGGATGTACTCACAGGCAGATAATCTAGGGTCGATAACAATATCAAAAAAATGACTGTTTACCTACATTTCATAAGTGACTTATAGCTCTTTGAAGTTGAATTCCTTAACCCTAGTAGCACAAATATTGCACCAATATATAATCCATATAGGACCAATATATGAATATTGGTCGTATATAGGACCAATATGTAAATATTGGTTCAATATTGGTCCAATATTTTGGGCTACTAGGGAACGTAATCATTATGGCTATGACGATAAATGTAGGGGGCTCACACTTTAGTAATTAAATTTAAAGAACTGCAAATGCATTAGAACTTTTATATTCTCAAGAGTTCGAATTTATTCTAGAATTTGCTTATGTCCGCGGCTACGCATTTGTAAATCCTTACCTTCCACCGTCTCTATCATCAGTTCATCAAACTTCCATCTTTTTGTACTATGTTGTTATTACATGTCGGTTATTACATGTCGCCTATATGTAATTTAAACGAATGCTCTTGATTTTCTTTTTTTATATTTTTGAAATTTCTTACCAGATATGGGATCTTATAAAATTAAGATCTAAGGAATCTACAAAATAAAAGAATGACTCATTAATATACTAGGTAATATTATTATTTTGGAGATTTTTTATTTTAGAATAACATTAATATTTTGTGAAAATACCAACTGTATAGATGCAAGTGCTGATAAAATTAGAGAGATATTGCATTGTCACATAATGGAATTCGCTATTACAGAATCGCGTTATTTGACATTTAAGCATGCGCACATTTAATCTGCGTTAAGACATGCGCCTGGCGTAATTTCCGTACGTTTAGCGAACGTCGAGTAAACGACGTTATCCTCACCTCGGTTAAAATCGGGAACAACCAAAATCAGCCGATCTGTATTTATGAATTCTATATTACCACCAGCCAATATGCCTGCTTCCAACATTTTCTTCCATTAAAGGCTAAATTTAGATAAATATTATATCATATCAAATACAGAAATTCATCTTTATTTTGGCTTACAATCGACTCCAAAAATTTTTTTTTGAAAGGTCTTTTTTTTAGTAAATTGGGGCCCCCTTTTTAGACAATAAGACGAGTTTGATTTTAAAATTTACATATTACATAAATGTACCTTTAATAATTTTGTAATATTTGACAAAAGTAATAATATATTTCTAAATTTGACGACTACATGACATAAAAAGTGACGTTTTACATAACCTAGTTACGCACGAATGGAACTGCAATGCAATAAGTCTAAAACGAAGCTTAGTTATTTGCGTTAATAACGTAACGTAATTAGCGAGCGTCGTGCGGTATCACTGGCTGCAATATCTCTCTATTATTTTATATAAAACGTTCACAACATTTACTTGCCTTATTTTTACAACTACAAAACTTTTCCCTGTGACTGTACCTTTTAAATTAAACGTAGGTTTTAAAATCGGTTAGCGGCTAACCCCACTATGAATGTCAGTTCTCAAGTCCGGAAATAAGTCGTAAAAATACATAATTATTATTTAAAACCACTTGTTTATATAGACCATTAATTTTTATGCATTTGATAATAGTTCCTACCACAATCACGTTTTCTGTTCGTTAGGACTATGTATATATTTTTAATTTAATATGGCGAAGTACAGCAAAAAATATCACCTAACCTAATTTTTATCGAATTTTACGTCAACGGAATTATTACCAAAAAAATTTTTTTTCCCATTTCTCTTTGCTCTACTCAAATTAAAAAGTGTGATAACTCTAGCAATTTTCTGGTATGATATTTAATTAGGGAAACATATATTTGCGGCGACGTAATTCTTCAATATTTGCATAAATTCCATAGGAACCCCGATTATCGACGGTTTAAGTAGGAGTTTTAAAATTTCTAATATGACAGTAGTTCTTACATAACCTAAAGTTAATTCGAAAAGTAACAAATATTAGACACCTCGATGCTTCTGAAAGCTTAGAAATTGCAAAATAAAAGAATTGTATCACTAGTGAGTGACACAGAGTTCATCTCAATTAGGCCGATTTATTGGTTATTAGGTCTCGGTTGGTATATATTTTAGTTTAAATATAGGTACAATAGTGTTAATATACCGGGTGGCCATGAGTCAATGTACACCCCCAATATTTTGGTTGTTTTTGTATTTAAAAATTTGGTTTTTGGTACACATAAATTAGACAATAATAAGCTACTTTTAGACTAACAGGTATTAAAATATCACTTCTAGTTGAACCGGAAGTGACATCAACTTTTTTTCTTAAATAGAATGACTATATTTTCTTATGGTTTCTCATTAAGCATAAATTTCTAAGTGCAACAGTTTTTTCAGATGTAAAAAATTCCAAAAAATATGTGAGATACAAACAATCTTTTAATTTTTTCAAAATGGCCGCGTCAGATGAATGCGATGTAAGAAAATTACTAAGTAAGTTATGGAAATTATTAGTACGGTTGTAGACTTGTCTGTAAAGCAGTTGTTTGAATTACTGATAGGTACCAGTATTTTACAAAAGATCTTCAAAAATTTATTTCTTTTTATGAGGATACGTGAAAGAAATTGTTTATAGAGACACACCAAGAACAGTACAAAATATGAAGGAAAGAATAATAACTGCCTTTAAATCTATCACACCGGTGTAGCATTTGAAAAAGCTACATCAATAATTTCAGTTTGAATACTGTAAATTAACCTTGATTAATTCATTTGTTTGAGTATGCAACCCACGATCTAGAATTTGAAGGTAGACGGTTGCCTATCTTGATGAGAAATTATGGGTAGTGAACATGTTTTCTATAAGTATAATTTTGAGTTAGAGGTGTTAGTCATGTATTCTTGTGGTTGAGATATTACATAATTGTGTAATTCAGTCTTTTAAATGTAAAGTCCTTTGTTGGCGCAGTTTTATTGGCTAGAGAAAGAGCTCTCTAGATGCTCAAGTTGGCAACACTGAGAACAGTAGAAGGAGATTTCCGTCTGGGGGTTCGTTTTTCGACAGCGACGAGATAGCGGAATGGCGGCGGTCCCGGTTTTGTAGTGAAGAATTTGGGTTTTACATCGCTGACACTGAAAAGGGATTTGATTTGATGTACCCAGTGTTTCTTTACCGTCCTGCCAGAAGCATTTTGTAAATTCCAGGAAGGAATTCTGTTGCTTGTCGTAATCTGATCGCCACGTGTCTCGTGAGGTTATGTAATACTCTCTATATGAGGTGAGCTCTTATTTTACTCAGTTTGGGATTTTATTTAGTTCTTATTTA
The DNA here is from genome assembly GCA_963583905.1 of Stenurella melanura. Taxonomy (NCBI): domain Eukaryota; kingdom Metazoa; phylum Arthropoda; class Insecta; order Coleoptera; family Cerambycidae; genus Stenurella; species Stenurella melanura. Next base: position 87,085,232 of record OY757316.1, on the reverse strand, counting down.
TTGTAATAATTACAGAATGTTTGGTATAAGCACATGTTTGGTACAAGCATATGTTTGGAGGGGCATATATACTTTGGAGAGGTTGAAGTTTTGAATGAATGGTGCTGCCATTTATGGTTATGTAAGGGGGCCCAGTATTTAGAGGAGTAATAGGAGGAAGTCTATTACTCAGATATTTGGTTTTATGTGGGTCCTGCTGACATTTGGAGAAGTTTTGGTTGGAGAGTTGTTCGCAGCAGTCTCCAAGAAATTTAGGCAGAGATTTGGGAGTGACACGGAGTCGTAGCCGTAAGCAACGTCGAGAACATCTTAGGAAGTGGTGACAGGTCACGCTGCAGTCGTCAGAGAAAACGCCAAGGCTCCAACCAGGTTTTATTGTTTCATTTTAGTTATATAATTTTAAAGAAATTATTATAGTTTCATTCAGTGATTTGTTGAAATATTAGAGTAAATTACACAACGATTTTGCGACGACATGCCTAGCATGATGAAATATCTTAGGATTTTTTACTGTAAGTAACCGGTACCACGTGATACTAATTTACCTTCTACTATGTCACATATGAAGTACTTTTAGTAGAACATAATTATTTTAGATCATTTTTTAACATTCTAGTGCACACAGCGAGCATTGTGAAAATTGGCTCATAGAATCTTGTTAGTTACATAATATTTTAGTGATGAGCGGTAATTTTAATCCATTGTAAACCTTTAACTCGCTGTTGCAAATCTAAAACTCATTGTTGGTATCATTAAAGCCGTAGTTGCATTTCTATAAAATCACTGAAATAACTTTAGAAGGGGTCATTTACATATTTTGCATTTCTTTTGCATATATAGATTAAGTTTAGGGGATAATTGTGAAACTACTTGTTTTCATTGTTGTATATCTCACGTGTGTTGTAATAAATGTTTAATGTCTACATGTTCATATTATTTGCACTTGTACTCCTGACATTTGCTTAAATTTTGAGATTTCATAGAGTGAAGTAAGAGTTTTGATATCACAGACATATTTTGAGAATTTCACCGCATGGTTGCTAGTAACTTAATTTTGTTCCGAGCTGGCAAAATTATTTAAATTATATTACGTAACACACAGCCGGTGGCGCCCTTTTGAGTATCCACACACAATCCTAACCCACGGCCCTATGCTCTCCAACAAAAATCGGCTGCCGTTCGCACCGATGTAACACGTTTTAATATTTAGGTATTAAAATAGGTTACACCAGCAGTTTTAGAAACAGTGGGAACCTCATTTCAAAAGTGCATAGAGATGTATGTCAATCAAAATGGGCAACATGTGGAACATTTGTTGCATTTTTTTGTACTGAGTTATTTGAAGAAACCTTTTTTTAAGTTTATTTTTGAATTTTGTAATTATTGCTCAATAAAACGAAATTGGTTTCAATTAGCGATAGGGAAGTACTGACAAAAAATGTTCGTTTTTCATTTCTACATCCCATCGTTGAAAAACATACAGGATGTTCCATTTGAGAAAATTGAGAAAATTCAATTTAAAAAGTTCTTAATTGAAAAATAATTTTTGGCCACCCTGTACAGTTTTAAGAAATGAAAATGATCCAAAAACATTAATTAGATGTCTCGCAATTGGTACTCATATTAGTTTTTCTTAAAACCCATAATTGTGACTGTGGTGATTTTTTTTTAATATCCATCTGCAAATTGCATTATTTCAACAAACAAATTCATTACATCCAAGTAGTTGGGAAATATTCAATGCTAATATAGGAATGAATAGAGCCTAGAAAGAGGCTTCAAAAAATGTACTGATATATATATATATATATAGCATTCCATTTAAAAGAGGCACTTGGTCCTATAATTTCGTCTCGGCTCGCCCTGTATGTCCGAAAATAATTTCCAGTTATAGATTTTTTTATCTAGTTTACTTGTAATTTTCAAAAAAAATTCTATCTCTCGTAGAACTCGAGATATCGAGGTCCGACGCACTATTGCCAAACATGTGAAAATATTTATTAGATTAGTAACAAAGGTGGGGAAAACTAGTGAGGAAGAGCTAAATTCTTAGCAAAATATCGATCCCGAACAACTCGGTCAAAAGGACTGTTGAGACTGAATTTCCTTGAGACATTGCATTGTGGATTAGGCTTACTAGGGAAACGATATGAAAAAACCCGCATGGGCGTATAAAAATGATTAGAGAACAACAATAGAAAATGTAGCGACTTTCATGTCCTACATTTTTATTATAATAAACTATATTTTACGTAAAAACGAGATATTCGGCTAAAAGTGGTTTTTGCTCCATGTTTCCAATATGACAGAACAGAACATTCCTTTACTATTCATATCGTTTGACTTACTTGTCAAACTCAAGAACTATACCAAACATAAACTTTTCTTAATCTGGTTTCCAAGGCAATTTTTTCTGTTTATTAAACTATTTGGAACTCATCAAAATGAAAGTTGAATTCGTATAAAGCCACACTTTATTTCATTTTTAATATTGTCCGCATCATGCTAGTTTAATTGGCAAAATCTAGAGTGGAAGGGTTTTAATATTTGTCGAAACTGCGTAATTGCAAAAGAATCAAATAGCGTACTAAATAATGTATCTCAATAATAAAATAAATATGGAAGTGCATAAAATCACCATGAGTACTTAAACGACATAAAATTAACATTAGGCTAAAATAAGCGAAGTGCCAGATGAGGACAAATAAAACCAAAATAACAGAAAATCACACTAGAGTTCTGTGAAATATCCAGTGCTTTAGAGTGCATTCATTATTAACCAGACATGCAATTCCACTAAAAACATCGATAACGACCACCAACCAAAAACAAAAAACAAACCAAAAAACAAAAACATGTTCATTTCAAATAAAAGGGTCACTGCAGATATACCGACACTACACGGGGTGAGCCAAACAACGCGTTAAGTGTTTGACTTTTATATAATACACACTACATTGTAATCATTATAATTTAATTCCTTTCCGAATCACAACAATGTTTAGACGATGTTAACGCGAGTGTTTATGTGTAACTTACACGCGTTTCTTTCAAGATTTTATTTTATAATAGAAAAATACGATAATGTAGTAATTATATAGTGGCATGCAAAAGTTGTAAAAAAGGTGAAAAACGCAAAAGTGTTGCGAATGAACTGCAAGACATCTCCCCTTCCCCACTTTCGAGGGGGTGGAACATAATAGTGTCACGAAGGCACCTCCACCATATGTCACGGTAGGAAAGGCGTGGGCCTGGGCCATGGGCTCTACGCCAAACTTGACTTTGGGTTCATTGGAGAGAGTGTGTTAATAAGGGCGACTTTGAGGTTTTACATGGTTTTAATAAAACACTCGTTTAGGGAATAACGAACAAACAACAGATACAAATAGTCAACAACAATAATACACATAATAAAAATACACATAACAGTTTAAACGATCTTACCAATATACACTGTGGGTAGGAGGAGGTGTCACTTTCACTTAACTTAACTTGTGATCTCCAAGGTGGAGATCACTAAGACTACCTGAAGGGCCTGGGCCCCACATCCTAAGATGAGGGTCCCAAACTAAGACCTTTATACCGATCAATGTCATGTTTATATATATTTATGTTTTATTATTAAACAATTCTACTCTCAGCATTGATATTATTTAATTGTTTTTTAATTCCTAACTAGACTAGAGTTGATTATGTTTTATTTATACAAACATTTGTTACCTTCCCGGATTTAACCATTTCATGCGTGACAATAGTGACAACATGTCTAAAAGTGAATTACTATTTGTTTGCTTAATTCTTTATAGGGTTTTGCAAACAGCAGAAAAAAAATCGCTGCCTAAGGAATCACTACTTCCATATCCAGATTTTTTATTCAGGTGATTTTAAAGGAAACATCTTGACTAGATTTGCACACTAGTACGTGGAAATTATTGGTCATAGAATTTTAATAATATTTGGGGCAGATGTTATAGAAAAGCTTGAGGAGTTGGTTTCCACTATATACGATAAAAATGACGTTTCTAGTTTGCCCTACTTACCTATTCTCATATGCATAACTTGCCACCTCCCACCCCTTCAATGGAATCATCTCAATCAGATGTCATTACAATACATAATAATTGTCCCAACTTTCAAGTGAATATCTCAATTCTGTGTTATCAATCCCATTAATAATTCAGCGGAGATGGCGGGGTTTGAAAAATATTAGAAAGAAATCTGAGGCCTTGGTTTCTAGTATATACACCAAATCCCAAATTTCTGTAGTCTTACCAGCTTGATTTACTTCTTTTCCCCTATATACTTCTATTTAACCCCCAACACTTCAACGGAATCATTTCAAAATATAATCTAGTTCCCGATGTCGTTATAATAATATAATATCTCAATTTTATTTTATCAACCCCTTTAATACTGGAGAAAGGGGGTGGGTGGTTGAAAATTATTATTAAAAAATCTGAGACCTTGGCTTCTAGGATATACACCGAATATCAAGTTTCTGTACGCTTACCAGCTCGCTTTACTTTTTTCCCTATTTACCCTTTCTTACCCCCCACTCCTTCAATGCAATCATGGCAAAATATAATTTAGTTTCAGATGTCGTTATAATACATGCGTGTACCAAATTTCAAGAGAAAATTCAAATTTAATTTTAGCAACTATTTTAATAATGGAGTGGTGATAGTGGGGGATGGAAACTATTATAAAAAACCTGAGACCTCCGCTTCTAGTATATACACGAAGTCCCAAATTTCTGTAGCCTTACCAGCTTGCTTTACTTATTTCCCTTATCTACCCCTATTTAATCTCCAACCCTTCAACGGAATCATATCAAAATATAATCAAGTTCCAGATGTCGTTATAATACCTACGTGTACCAAATTTCAAGTGAATATATCAATTTTATTTTATCAACTTCTTTAATAATGGAGTAGGGGTATTGGGGGGTTGAAAAATATTATAAAAAATATGAGGCCTTGGTTTATAGTACATACACCGAATTTTAAGTTTCTGTACTGTTACCAGCTTGCTTTACTTATTTTCCCCTATTTAACCTCCAGTTCTTCAACGGATTCATCTCAAAATATTATAATATTGAAAAATATTATAAATATTTTTATATCTTGGCTTCTAGTACATACACCGAATTTTAAGTTTATGTACTCTTGCCAGCTTGCTCTACTTATTTTGCCCCGTTTACTCCTATTTAACCCCTAACCCTTCAACTGAATCATCTCAAAATATAATCTAGTTCCAGATGTCGTTATAATACATACCTGTATCAAATTTCAAGTGAATATCTCGATTTTACTTTATCAACCCCTTTAATAGTGGCATAGGGGTCGTGGGGGGTTGAAAAATATTATAAATAATTTGATATCTTCGCTTCTAGTACATACACCGAATTTCAAGTTTCTGTACTCTTACCAGCTTGCTTTACTTATTTTGACAGATGTACTCCTATTTAACCCCTAACCCTTCAACTGAATCATCTCAAAATATAATCTAGTTCCAGATGTCGTTATACGTGTATCAAATTTCAAGTGAATATCTCAATTTTATTTTATCAACTCCTTTAAGAATGGAGTAGGGATGGTCGGGGGTTGAAAAACATTATTAAAAAATCTTAGGCTTTGGCTTCTAGTACATGCACCGAATTTCAATTTACTGTTCTCCTACCAACTTGCTTTACTTATTTTACCCTATTTACCCCTATTTAACCCCCAACCCTTCAACTGAATCATCTCAATATATAGTCTAGTTCTATTTTACCAACCCCTTCAATAATGGAGTAGGGATGGTGGGGGTTGAAAAATATTACTGAAAAATCTGAAGCCTTGGCTTCTAATACATTCACCGAATTTCAAGTTTCTGTACTCTTACCAGCTTGCTTTACTAATTTTTCCCTATTTACCCCTATTTAACCTCCAACCCTTCATCAGAATAATCCCAAAATATAATCTAGTTCCTGATGTCATTATTATATATACGTGTACCAAATTTCAAGTGAATATCTCAATTTTATTTCATCAACCCATTTAATAATGAATTGGAGGGGGTGGGGGGATGAAAAATATTATAAAAAATTTTGAGGCCTTGGCTTGTAGTAGATACATCAAATTTCAAGTTTCTGTACTCTTACCAACTACTCCATTGAAGGGGTTGGTAAAATAAAATAAAATTGAGATATTCACTTGAAATTTGGTACACGTATGTATCATTACGACGCGACAGCTGGAACTAGATTTAATTTTTAGATGATTACGTTGAAGGGTTGGGGGTTATTTGGGGGTGAATAGGGAAATATAAGTAAAGCAAGTTGGTAAGAGTACAGAAACTTGAAATTGGGTGTATGTACCAGAAGCCAAAGCCTCAGATTTTTTTATAATATTTTTCAAGCCCCGCTACCCCTACTCTATTAAAGGGGTTGATAAAATGAAATTGAGATATTCATTTGAGACATATAGAACTGGATTATATTTTGAGATGATCCGGTTGAAGGAATGGGGGTTAAATAGGAGTAAATAGGGGAAAATAACTACATCAAGCTGGTAAGAGGAATGAAATTTGGAATTTGGTGTGTATTCTAGAAACCAAGGCCTCAGACTTATTTTTAATATTTTTCAAACCCCACCACCTCCTCTCCATTATTAATGGGATTGATTACATGAAATTGAGATATTTACTTGAAAGGTAGTATACGTGTGTATTGTAATGACATTTGATTGAGATGATTCCATTCAAAGGATGGGAGGTGGTAGGTTGTGAATATGTGAATAGGGGAAATAAGTAAGGTAAACTAAAAACTTAATTTTTAACGTATATGGTAGAAACCAACGCCTCAAACTTTTCTATGACATCTGCCCCCAATACTATTAAAGTTCTATGACCAATAATTTCCACTTACTAGAGTGCAAATCTGCTCAAGATATTTCTTTTAAAGTGACGGATGAAAAATCTAGATGTGAAAGTAATGATTCCTTAGGCAGCGGTTTATTCAATACGTATCTAATAATGTATCACAACACAATATCCATCCACATTGTCCTTTGTAATTGTTGTTGGACTTAAAATTCGAATTCAAAATTAGAATATGTATTTAGTATTCCTTGGCAACCTAAATAAATTAATAATAACGAAAGTCGTAGGAACCTGCTCAGTTTCAATTTGTTCCGTTAAAAAATAGAGAAATGACTACCTAAAAGTGATCTAGATTACGCTCGGTATATGCTATCATCACTTAATTCTTGTGTGAAAGTTTATTCTCTATAACTCTGTTTTCTTTTACATCTCTTACCATTTTGACAGTCTTTTTATGTAAGTGGATTGGCCGTCATATAGAAACCGAAATTTTGCAAATTAAGTAATTTTTGGGGTATTGTAAAGGTATTGCCGACCGCCATGGTAAATTTCAAGTTTTTAGCTTATCGGGAAGTATCCAGACAATTTACCTAACACGCAGATATAAATTTGTGAAAATATAGTCGTGTTCATTGAGACCATGTTTCATAGAATAATAGTTACCCTATATATGTATAATTATTTTAGGTAATCATTTTTACCAACATCATATTTAATTTAAAAAGTGAGCTAATTTTTATATACATGTTGATGCTAAATGTGGATAGGCTAACACATATATGGAGCAAAAACAAACTAAAACAGATGAATAGAATAGTAGTTGTAATCATCTCCACTAAGCGTAGCATTCAATGTTTAACGAATGTGGAACAATACTATTATTGTTGGCATGATATAGAAGGTTTCAATTCCATCCAGGACTTTCAGATAAAGATATTTAATTAAACAGTAGTACTGCTAAGAACATCCCCCTTATATCATATTTTAAATATTCAAACGTTTAGGTTACTTAGAAAAATTAAAACCATTATTGGAATTTTCAAAATGTTCAATTACTACATGTTTCCGTAGGACATAACAATCATAATAATAATGATAACTGTAATCTGCCATCACTGACATCGAATGCCCATTGACGTACAATATGCAGAAGACCGAGGTCGATACGATAAAAAAGTACAAGAATCTGTCAAATGAAATTAAGAGAATCTGAAGAGTAGATATTGCCAAAGTAATTCCCCCGAATTCTCAGTTACAAGAATTTGGGCCCAAAGCTCTAAATATCCCAGTGAACTTAAAATCAATTATGCAAACGTCAGCTATTCTGCAAACCTGCCATCTGCAATTCCTAATAGAACACGCAAGGATCTACTAGGTTCCCGGGCAAAAGACGAATTTTTCCTTCAAGGAAATCGCCAGCACCAGATAGACTGCTAGCTGAAGATTGGCTCTGAAGAAATTTCGCGATAATCGACAGGAAGACAAGAAAAATCCTAACATTGGGCTCATTTATACATCTCCAAGCAGATGTGCAGAGATTTTGTGAATGGGCGGTATTATACAGCTAAAAATGCTGCTAATGGCTCCTCAATCGTAGGACTGGCGAAGTACATTTTCACAAGTCTAATTAAAGAATATGATAACTTATACTGCTTGTAGAAGAAATTCATAAAATCCAGGAATAATAAATATTTGGGAACCGAAACCACTAATAAGGATGCCAAGAAAAAAATTGCAATCAACATCGAAAAAAGGAAAATAGAAGTACTTCAAACAAATTTGACGCACGGACAATTCTTCTACGAAGTTAACTGACCAACAGTAGAGAAGCAGGCGTCTACGAAGTGGTTGAGTGACTCGGGTTTGAAGGGGGGAGCGGAATGTGAGTTATAGGAATGGCCGGTGAGCGGGTCTTTCATTTAAAAAAAAGATACCAAATTATCGACATAGATTTCACAAAATCTCAGCCTACACTATTTCCCATGGGCGTCCCACAGGGATCAACACTTGCACCCTTGTTATTGATTACATTTTTCAGTGACATACATGGTCGGTAACCCACAAAAAATGATCATTTTTTCAGATGATGCAAACGCTGCAACAGAAGAGTTTGGAGGCAGGTGTTTAGATAATGGGCTACTCGTTAATGTCATTTAATAAAGCTCAACCATAAATCTATAGAACAAGTAAATATCTGAGTTTGAACACGGACAAAAAGCTGAAATGGGAAAAACACTTTGATAGAGTTGCTTCTAGACTAAACACTTTGTGTTTCATCTTCAAGCAACTGTATAAGACAGCAAGTCAAGACTTCAGAATTTTTAATAATATTTTTCAACCCACCCATATTCCATTATTAAAGGGGTTGATAAAATTAAATTGAAGTATTCACTTGAAATTTGGTAGACGTATGTATTATAACGACATCTGAAACTAGATTATATTTCGAGATGATTCCGTTGAAGGGTTGAGGGTTAAATAGGAGTAAATAGGTGAAAATAAGTAAATTAAGCTGGTACAGAAATTTGGGATTTGGTGTATATACTAGAAACCAAGGCCTCAGATTTATTTCTAATATTTCTCAAACCCCAACACCTCTGATCCATTATTAATGGGATTGATAACATAAAATTGAGATATTCACTTAAAAGTTAATACATGCATTGTAATTACATCTGATTGAGATGATTCCATTGAAGGGGTGAGAGGTGGTAGATTGTGAATAGGGGAAAATGAAAGGGTAAACTAGAAACTTAACATTCTTAACGTAGATCGGAAATCAACGCCTTAAACTTTTTCATGACATCTGCCCTAAATATTATTAAAATTCTGTGACCAATGATTTCCACATACTAGAGTGCAAATCTAGTCAAAATGTTTCTTTTAAAACGACTTGGATGAAAAATCTGGATGTGTAAGTAGTGACTTCCTTAGGCAGCGGTATTTTATATTTACTTATATCTATGTGTGTACGTAGGTAGCCTTATTGTGTGTGAGTCGATGTATGCTTGCATTTTTGTATGTTGGTATGTATGATTGTATTTTGTCTCATTGTATGACTAGTCTAAGATTTATATCATCAATTTTATCTTTGTGATTATCAGTTTTATACAGATAAACACATTTCTTTCTATTTCTTTATCCCAAATAACGCGTGATACTGAAGGGAACTGAAAAGTTGAGCAAATAAAAGACCTACAAATAGAAGTGAGTAGAATGTAGAATGCAAAAACTACAGTCGTGCCAGTGCAATCACTACAATTCTACAATTAGAACTCCTGGGAACTGTTAGGAAGGGCAACAATTGCTTGATTAATCGAGCATGCAACAATTGCCAAAGATCGCACTACTGTTGACAGCGCACATCTTAAAGAAAATCTTGGAGTAGGAGTCTCTCTGATCCATAGTTGAGATCTGACCTCTGATCTGTTGAAGGGAACATCTCAACGTCTCCAAATGGGCCCAAAACTCTGGAACTTGCTGAATTCCTTGGTATAATGCCAAGGATAGATTGGCGGCTACCCCGAATTGAGTTTGGGGCATGCTTGTGGGCAGTAGCCTAGCATTATATGCATTTAAATCTTATCGGTTAGTCATGACAAATGCTTGACCAATAGCGTGGTAGCTTGTATGACCAAGTTTAGTCAATAGTAGACGAGCATAAGCATACGCCGGCTCAGGGGAGAGACTGGAAAAATGGCGTAGCAGACGGATTAGCCGGTAGACTGTAAGAATTAATGCCGCCATATATTTGTAAATATCTGTATATAGTGATTAATAACTGCTAATAGAATCAGTAAAGTAGTTATGTATGTACATGTTATGTGTTTTTTGTGTATCATTGCCCATAGCTACAGCAAAGCAATGTTTCCGTCGAACTAACTGTAAGTACAGACTTTTCTATTATGTACGCCTCTCGTGATGCAAATGTTGCTGTTTGAAGCCGCTATGCAGAATTATTTATGGCTTCATTACTTCATACAACGTTTGGCCAGTAATATTTTCTATTGTATCCAGTGTTACCGTCCGATTAAGACTTCTCGTACCCCATGAGAATACTATAGTGCGTGAATAATTTCGGTTGAACGTTATGGTAGCGTAGCTAAGCTATACCGTCCCGTTTTTTAGACATCTCCCGTGTGTTTTGGGCATAAAAACGCAGTCTTCAACTAACGAAAAAGATTATCTCGAAATTGCTAATATGTCATTAATTTTAAGTACCACTTGTAATTTTTTCCTTTTGTGTGTCTCCTTGTAATTTTGTTGAGCTTATTTATGTTAACGTAAGAATTATTTGTTTTTACCGCTCTGGCCAGATTGCGTTTACTTTAGTTTCGTTATTTACTGTATACGGATTCTTATTATGTACGATTTTGCCTTATATATTGCTATATGTCATATGGACTTTTAATGATTTTTACATTATTATTCTGACGAAAGTTTTTTTGTAGTTCACCTGCACCCTGATGTCACATGCTTTATTATTGTTTGTGTCTTTTTCTGTAAACTGTTAAAGTAGTTAAATTCAAATTGATTAATTTTATTTTAACTTAAGATATTTTAAGTTTCATTCTGTTTTCTCAACCTAACGATGTGTATATTCCTTGATATTTCTTTATTGTATTCTTCTTTTGCTTTGCCGTTCTTTCCCATTGTGCATGATCCTTTCTTAGTATGATCCTAATCCTCTCGATTGTTATCCATGTGTAGCATGGGTTGAATTTGGAATATGCTTGTTGCCAACAGCGCAGGCCACATGTCGCATAGTGTAGGAATATAGGATGGCAAGTGTAGGTATATGTGAGATGCTCCCTTTAAGTTTCCGTCTATGATCAACTCCTTGCCTATCTTCTTCTGCGTCTTCTGTTTTTCTGAACCTGTGTGTATATTCCCTGATATTTCTTTACTGTATTCTTTTTTTTTGCCTTGCCGTTCTTTCCCAGTGTGTATCCTTTCCTAGTTTGTTGGTGATCCTTTCGATTGATGGCCTTCCTATTTTCAGTTTGTTGCTGTTCAGTCTTAGCGCGTTCTTTAATAGGTGTGTCGTGTCTTGTCATTGGACGTGTCCCTAGTAGTTTATTCCGTATGATTCTATTTTTTTAATTATTCCTTTCCCTCCAGGTAATACTGACGTTTTCTATCGTTTCTGTGGTTTTCCTCTTTTTGCATGTAGTTGGGCAGTAAATGTTTCTCCTTAAAGAGGAGTGCGGTAAATTCATAATAACAAAAGGGTCTTTATTATCCATATGGAAGAACATCTTTAATTACAAAACTATTTAGTAAGTAGGTATTAATATAATAACAAGTATTTTTAAATTAAGTTGAAATTGTTAAACGCATAATACATGTATTTATAATAAGTTCTACATATTATATGACTGAATTACAACATTTTAAAAACAATTCATTTCATTCAGCCACCGTATATTATCCTGAAACCTCGTACAAATTTATTTTTATTCCGCCTGGATTTCAGCCCTGTTTTCACGCAGTGGACAGGGAGGAATCACAGGACTTTGTATTGGCATTTGTTTTAGTATTTCATTTGTTTTTTTTTGGAAGTTCAATAGTTACAAATGCTTACTTAGTGAAAACCGTTATGGTGGTGTCGATGGAGTGAAAATGGAAAGTGGAATTATTTAACGACTTGAGGCCATTGTAATACCTTTTGTTTTTGCACCATTTACACCTTTTGTGTACTCGATCGGTAGCAATTATTTTTGACTTGACTTTTACCTAAACAGTAATATTACGAAAGTAAGTCTCATCATAAATTTTAATCTTATTCATTATAATGTTACTTCTCTCAGTCATTAATTTGTAGGCTTTTAAAAGAAATGTGTTGTTATTTCCAGTTGCAAAAAGTGCAAAACTTTTTGAATACAGACTATGGAATTTCTTCTCCTTTTTTTATAAAATAATTCGGTACCGAAGTGACACGTTAACAACCATTTTGTGAAACATGTTCAAATTTTTTTATTTCAGAATTTTTATAAGCGATTGAACGTACTTTTCTTCAAAATAATAAGATAACGCTATCATTAACACGTGTTTCGACATTTATATTTCTTCAGTGCGGCTTCTTCTAAAGTTCACAATCAACTGAAATATGTTAGCAAATACTAGTGTTATAATTATCAATGGATTGCCGGAACAGGATATTAAAAATTAAAATTTGATCGTAGGAAGTTCCCCGTAAGGGGGAACATTCCAGTCATCCCCTCCCCCCGTTTAGCCGTCTTACATTTTAAATTTTGAGGTAGAATTTTCTGATTTTTGTTTTTTTTTGAATTCCATGCAATTAAAACAGTGGTTTCCGTAGATGTAAATAATGTGATGTCACCAAAGTTTGACCCCCTCCTCCCCTCTTGTCATACTCTGTCACACTTTATGGACCCCCTCCTCCCCCCAAAGTGTGACGTAATTAATGGATGGCCCCATATCGGTACTGTGGTACCATTTATTACTACTATTAATAAGGAATTTATTTATATGTCGTATTAAAATGTGCGATAAATACAAACATAATTACAGCTAGAAGAAAATAAGAAAATACAATTTCATTCTAATTAAATGTTAAAAAGTAACTACGGTGTAACGGTGTTTTTATTGTGTCTATAAAAATTGTTTAAAATTCTTATTAATTATGTTCAAAATACCGTATGTTAATTATTTATGGAAAAAGTAAAAAAAATGCAATTGCAGCTATGGACCTTTATGGCCGACGATATCCTGATGGACAATGTCCGGCGAAAAATTATTTTAAACGTGTGGAAAACCACTTCCGAAGAGAGCCCAACAACGATCCCGAATAAAACTTCATTATCGACGAAGGAACGGAAATTAACGTTTTGGCTCGAATAGATGATAAGACTGTTTCTTTAAGGCAAGTTGGGTTTGAATTGAACATCAGTCACCAAACAGTACCAGCATTTGTACAAAAGTGATTACGAACGTAGGATGGAATATAGCAATTGGATTTTGTATAATAATGTGCAGCCAAACAATGATTTTTTGGGACTGATTTTATTTTCGGACGAGTCAAGGTTTACAAATTTGGGATTATTTAACCGACAAAATACAAAACATTGATCACAAGAAAATCAAAATTTATTACGGGAGGGTAACTTTCAAGCGCGGTTCGGTTTCAATGTTGGGCTTGGAATAATCGGTAGTAGAGTCATTGGTCCAATAATATTTGAAGGACCTCTGACTGGTGCCAGATACTTGAGATTCCTGGAAAATGAGATTGAGGACATTTTAGATAAGTTACCTTAAGATTTAGGACAGGGAATGTATTTTCAACAAGATGGCGCTCCTCCCCATAATTCAAGGATTCGAAGAAAACGTAATGTCGACGAATGGTCCTGTGAGGCGGCCTCCAAGTTCACCTGATTTAATGACGGTTTCAGAGAAAACATGCGTACAAAAGTTGCAGACAGACCCATAGACGGACAAACTCAAACTTAACATCTCGACGTTTCATGAAATTCTAAACCTATTTCAACAAGAAACATTTGTTTTTTTTTACGGTTACCATACTTCTACTCCACTACGTGGATGCAATTATTTAAAAAAATGGCCATTCATCTTTGTACTTTTAAATTTGCCTGTGTGAGTATTTAATAAATTATCTACTTTTATAATATTGTGTAAAAATCAACAAGGAGATTCAGGAAAGAATTATATTCAATTTTTTTAATATTTCGCATAAATCTCAGGACTATTAATTTCTGGCACTTATTTTTTAATCACTCTTTATATATTATCTATCTTAACCAATTTTACAAATCCTACTGTACCAGCCTGTCCGTTAATTTAATCATACATTTGTTGAACAGTGTAATTGGTAGTAATAAGATAAAATATTTTTTTTACTCATAGTATAGAAATATCTACAAGAGGAAAAGTAATATGTAAAACTTTTGTACATACAGACTGTCTATTTTACGAGGGCCACACCAAATATCTCGCTTAATATCTATTGTAGAAGAATAAAGTTTAGAAACAGTTATCCCATTTTTTGTGAGCTATATTTTAGTAAAAAGAAATTTGAAATCCATAGCCTACTTTATGAGATATATTACAAAAACCTGAAAAATAGGAAAACCACAAACGGTTATAGCTTCCTTATTTGAGGAGATACGAAAAAAGTTAAAGGAATGAAAGTTGACGGCAAAGACAATAAGAATAATAACGTGTAACAAAAAAATCGAAAAATGCAGTTGGCTTTGACATACGCTATTGTACAAAAATGAAAAATACATATCTCAAAGTAGGCCATGACGCCATTAATTCCGTTATTTTTTTCTCATTCCAACGATATAAAACATGTCACAGAAATTTTAACCGATAGTGTCAATATTTAATATTTTACGAATACCACAATTCATATAATTGAATCGTAACAATCAGCTGTGCCATAATAGTAAAATTCACTTTATAATAATTATAATTCCGTAATTATTTATTACAATTTAATACAAACCAATAAATATCTCATAAATAAAAATACAAGTACAAAACGAACATCCAAAGAAAAAAACGAAAAACTATGTATAACAGTACTACCTACTACTATATTGAAAAGAAATTGTGTGTATTTATTTTTCTAACTACAAATGCTCAAATTGTGCACCATGCATTCTGACACATAAACGTGCTCTACGAGACACGTCACGCATTACATTTTGGAGCATTTCAGGAGTAATTGCCTCACATGCGTTTCGAATTCTGGTTTTGATGTCCTCAATATGTTCAGGGGCAGTTTGAAATACCTTGTCTTTCATGTAACCCCAGACGAAAAAATCCAAGGGAGTAATATCTGGTGATCGAGCTGGCCATAGAATGGGTCCATAGGTGCCTATCCAGCTATCTGGCATAACTTGATTTAAATAATTTGTACATATTACAGCAGTGTGAGGTGGAGCCCCATCTTGTTGAAAATATGAATATTTTAATCTTTCTGCCACTGTTAATTCATAAAGAAAATCTTGAAATTCGTTTTGCAGGAAATTAAGGAGTCTACGAGCAGTTAATTTGCCATCATAAAAATAAGGTCCAATTACTTTAGTCCCTAAAAGACCCAACCAAACATTCGTAGAAAATCTTTCTTGGAAAGCAGTCTCTCTGCACCAATGTGTATTTTCTCGTGTCCACTTATAATGCATATTTCTATTGAAAAATCCATTATTAGAAAAATTTGATTCGTCCGACCAAAGAATTTTGCTACATATCAGCGCGTCATTCCTTTTCTTATTTAATAACCATCTACAAAATCTTACTCTCCTTGGCTTATCTCCCTCATTTAAATGTTGAACTTTCCTCATTTTGTAGCATCGAAATCCGTTTTTTTTCAATATTTTTCTTGCACTGTCTTTTTTTATGCGACAGTTTCTCTGAATTTGTCTCAAAGAGGTTTCCTCATTTTGGTTAACATAATTCATTACTCTATTCACTTTTCTTACATTATCCGCAACATGCGCTCGCCTTACTACTTTTTTTGAAAATGAACCGTGCGTTTTTAGATTTTGAACTAACTTCCTAAACATAGTTCGATTTGGCTGCGGAGCATCTGGAAATCTATCTCCGTAAACCGTGACTGCCATCTCAGCGTCAAAATTGCACTGGCAATAAATGCTAATCATATCGAATTTGTTATTATTGGTGTACACCATAATTATTGATATAAAATTTGTCTTAGAACTCGACAACGCAACATACAACATACAACAGTGACAATCTGTCAAATTTATTAATAACTGTATACATTGTTTTTCACTAATTATGGCACAGCTGATTGTTACGATTCAATTATATGAATTGTGGTATTCGTAAAATATTAAATATTGACACTATCGGTTAAAATTTCTGTGACATGTTTTATATCGTTGGAATGAGAAAAAAATAACGGAATTAATGGCGTCATGGCCTACTTTGAGATATGTATTTTTCATTTTTGCACAATAGCGTATGTCAAAGCCAACTGCATTTTTCGATTTTTTTGTTACACGTTATTATTCTTATTGTCTTTGCCGTCAACTTTCATTCCTTTAACTTTTTTCGTATCTCCTCAAATAAGGAAGCTATAACCATTTGTGGTTTTCCTATTTTTCAGGTTTTTGTAATATATCTCATAAAGTAGGCTATGGATTTCAAATTTCTTTTTACTGAAATATAGCTCACAAAAAATGGGATAACTGTTTCTAAAACTTTATTCTTCTACAATAGATATTAAGCGAGATATTTGGTGTGGCCCTCGTAAAATAGACAGTCTGTATGTGTATTTTAGGTACCTACCCTATTCAGTATTTCCGTATGTCAAAGGCATTATTATAATTTGGACAGAAATGATAGACAAGTTGGATATGTTTAATTATAAAAATTCATTTGGCTGTATTTATCTATAGATACAGCAACCCCTCCTTGTGGGATTTTAGATCTGATGTGCACAGTAGAGATCAGTGATCTTCCCATAAGCACACTTTTGTATATTCTCAACCCTTTTATGATATGAACCCGTTACTCGTTCAAGTAGAAGATAACAGAATAAATAACAATAGAAATACAAAGGAATACCGACTGGGAAATGTATTCAAATTATATAAACTTCAAACAAACATGTAAATAGGGGTTGTTTCTGTAAATGTATACATACAGTTGCAAATTATTTATTTGTGTATTATTTTGGTTGTTTCTTTTATCTAATACTGTGTTACTCGTGCTGAAATTGAAATGCTAAGAAAATAATAGACTCTTATTGTTTACGAGAAATCCTACATTTTACGTAAATGTCAAAATTATGGTTTAAAACTTGTGTATTGTTTATTATACAGGGTATCTCAAATTTAAAGGTATATAATGTGGCAGGACCCCCCAAAAATACCCTTGACTACAAGGTATTTTATGATCTCTGACTAATACTTTCTTTCGACCTACATATTTGGGTACAATATTATACTCTTTTAGTCCAATAAATACAAAATTTCTTTGGGAAAAGTTCTAGGATTGGACTTGTTATGCTATTTCAGTGGCGATAACTAATATTAACGTCATTGAAAGTATATGTATCATTTTTTCTTTTGGGGGATGCGTGTAACATGTAATATTTGGTGGCACATTTACGGTTTAAAAGTGAATTATTTATTATTTGTTTGCTTATAGTAATGAAACATATTCTTTATAGGATTTTGCAAACAGCGGAAAGAAAAACTATCTCTGAGAACTAAAAGAAAAACTCTATATAAAAATATGAATTCTTTCAATAACCTAACTTCTGGTTATGTTAGCAAGTCAAAATTCTGAAATAAATTTGTCCAATTTCTTATTTGACATTATCATTATAACACTAGCATCCAACATAGTCCCCTACGGCTAAGCAGATTAAACTAGTATCTACATGACCCCCTACGGTGTGTAAATTTAGTTATAAATGAGAACAAAGGCCTGAAATTTATTTATTTGCCTATCTTGTCTTTAAAAATTTTTTCATTCTAATGGATTACATTTTCAGAAAATCTGTCTCAGTTTCTTGGACACGTATTTCGTCCTTATTCTGAGCTCATCAGAAAAGCACAGAGCCACTCATTAGCCTAGTTTTCATTAGTGCTTGACCGGATTGCTTGACCTCTGGCTCGACTAATGAAAACTAGGCTTATGAGTGGCTTTGTGCTTTGAGCTCAGAATAAGGGCGAGAAACGTTTCAAAGGCTAAGCATTTGCAAGAAACTGAATGAGAGAGTTTATGAAAATGTAATCCATTAGAATGGACAAATTTTTAAAGACAAGGTAGGTAAATAAATTAATTTCAGGCCTTTTGTTCTCATGTTTAACTGAATTTGCATACCGTAGGGGGTCATGTAGATACTAGTTTAATCTGCTTAGCTGTAGGTGACTATGTTGGATGCTAGTGTTATAATGAGAATGTCAAATAAGAAATTGGACCAATCTATTTCATTAATATTTTTACATATAGTTTTTCTTTTAGTTCTCATAGATAGTTTTCTTCCCGCTATTTGCAAAATCCTATAAAGAATATGTTTCATTTACGGCTATTCTCTAGTAAATTCTCGAAAGTTTGGTTAAAAAACTCTTCAACCCTTCAGAGGTACTTGTTGCCTGTGTTCTTGTACGTAGTATTTTATAGAGTGTAGTGACTTTCCTAGCGAGTTTCGAAGCATGTTTGTAATTCAATTTCCAGCTAGATGTTTTACCAAGTAATATTGAGCTGTTGCGTTCAGAATTCAACGTAGGTGTATGTTAATTACTTCCACATCCACGTAGTGGATTGGAAGTATAGTAATCGCAAAAAAATTTTCAAAAATTTTTATTCGTGAAATAGGTTTAGAATGTCATGAAACGTCGAGATTTTAAATTTGAGCGAAAAAAATTTTTCTGTCTGTCGGTCTGTCTGTCTGTAACTTTTTTTGTCCGCACGTTTTCTCCGGAACGGTTTAAAATATTGACTTGAAATTTTGTACACGTATATATTATAACGAGATCTGGAACTGGATTGTTTTTTGAGGATATCCGGTGAAGGGGTGAGGGTTAAATAGGGGTAAATAGGGGAAAATAAGTAAAGCAAGCTTGTAAGAGTACAGAAACTTGAAATCAGTGTATATACTAGAAATTAAGGCCTCAGATTTTTTTGCAATATTTTTCAACCCCCCACCACCCCTACCCCATTAATGGGGTTGATAAAATAAAGTTGAGATATTCATTTAAAATTTCGTACACGTATGTGTTATAACGACCTCTGGAATTAGATTATATTTTGAGATGATTCCGTTGAAGGGTTGGGGGTTCATTTGGGGTAAATAGGGGAATATAAGTAAAACAAGTTGGTGAGACTACAGAAACTTGAAATTCGATGTATGTACTAGACACCAAAGCGTCAGATTTTTTTATAGTATTTTTCAACCCCCACCACCCCTACTCCAATATGAAAAGGGTTGATAAAATGAAATTGAAATATTCATTTGAAATTTGGTACAAGTATGTATTATAACGACATCTGGAACTAGATTATATTTTGAGATGATTCCGTTGAAGGGTTGGGGGTTAAGTAGGGGTAAATAGGGGAAAATAAGTGAAGCAAGCTGGTAAGACTACAGAAACTTCAAATTCGGTGTATGTACTAGAAGCCAAGATATCAGATTATTTATAATATTTTTCAACCCCCTACTTCATTATTAAAAGGGTTGATAAAATAAAATTGAGATATTCATTTGAAGTTGAAGTTGGTACACGTATGAATTATAACGACATCTGGAACTAGATTATACTTTGAGATGATTCCGTTGAAGAGTTGGGGGTTATTTGGGGGTAAATAGGGGGAAATAAGTAAAGCAAGCTGGTATGACCACAGGAACTTGAAATTCGGTGTATGTACTAGAGGCAAAGGCCTCAGATTTTTTAATAATATATTTCAGCCCCCCACCACCCCTACTCCATTATTAAAAGGGTTGATAAAATAAAATTGAGACATTCATTTGAAAGTTGGTACACGTATGAATTATAACGACATCTGGAACTAGATTATACTTTGAGACGATTCCGTTGAAGGATTGAGGGTTATTTAGGGGTAAATAGGGGGAAATAGGTAAAGCAAGTTGGTATGAGTACAGAAACTTGAAGTTCGGTGTATATACTAGAAGCCAAGGCCTCAGATTTTTTAGTAATATATTTCAGCCCCCCACCACCCCTACTCCATTATTCAAGGGGTTAATAAAATAAAATTGAGATATTCACGTAAAATTTAATACGCATATCTATTATAACGACATCTGAAACTAGATTATATTTTGAGATGATTCCGTTGATGGGTTGGGGGTTAAATAGAGGTATATGAGGGAAAATAAGTAAAGCAAGCTGGTAAAAGTACAGAAATTTGTGATTTGGTGTATATACTAGAAGCGAAGGTCTCAGGTTTTTTTATTAGTATTTTCCATCCCCCCACACCCCCCACTCCCTTATTAAAATAGTTGATAAAATTAAATTGAAATTTGGTACATTTATGTATTATAAGTATATCTGAAACTAGATTATATTTTGACATGATTGCGTCGAAGAAGTGGGGATAAGTAGAGGTAAACACGAAAAAAAAAGTAAAGCAAGCTGGTAAGAGTACTGCAATTTGAAATTCGGTGTATGTCCTAGAAGCCAAGGCCTCAGATTTTTAATAATATTTTTCAACCCTTCCACTACCCTTACTCCATTATTAAAGCGATTGATAAAATAAAATTGAGATATTCACTTGTAATTTGGTAGACGTATGTATTATAACGACATCTGGAACTAGATTATATTTTGGGATGATTCCGTAGAAGGGAATAAGTAAATCAAGCTGGTAAGAGCACAGAAATTTGGGATTCGGTGTATATACTAGAAACCAAGGCCTCAGATTTATTTCTAATATTTTTCAAACTCCACCACCTCCGCTTCATTATTAATGGGATTGATAACATCAAATTGAGATATTCACTTGAAAGTTAGTACACGTATGTATTGTAGTGACATCTGAGTGAGATGACTCCATTGAAGGAGTCGGAAGTGGTAGGTTGTGAATAGTGGAAAATAAGTAGGGCAAACTAGAAACTTCATTTTTAGCGTATATGGTAGAAACCAAGTCCTCAAACTTTTCTATTACATCTGCCCTGAATATTGTTAAAATTCTATGACCAATAATTTCCACATACTAGAGTGCAAATATAGTCAAGATGTTTCCTTTAAAGTGACTTGGATGAAGAATCTGGATGTGGAAGTAGTGATTCCTTAGGCAGCGGTTTTTTGTAATTTTCTTAATACAAAACGAATGTTCGCTGTTCTTTGTAAATAGCATCAGTTTCAAAGGATAAGAGACCAGTTTATATAGGTTTTAATACTGGAAATTAAGATGCCGTTTCAATTTACTAGTGATTATGCAGATATGCAACGGAAATGGTAGATCTGCTGAAAGGGAATATCGAAGACGTTTCAAATTACTATGTTCCAAATAATAAGACATTTCCCGTGATATTTCAATTTAGTAAAGAACTTGGTACATTTCCTTCAAGGGCGAAACATGTTACCAGATTCCTTCGACACGAAGAGGTATTACACGTTGTCTTAAATAATCCATCTAAAGATGTAAGAAGAATAATCAGCTAGTAGTACCTGAGAGAAGGGTATAGCCGTTAGTGGCAATAATTTAAACTAACATTTCGTCATCCTATCAGTGGACGAAATTATCTGTAAAGCGCCTATCTCGATCGTTCTCCCGATATCTACTTTTCATAGGCCAGCGGATCAAAATCTATCACAAACAACTTCTGCTTCAAGACCAAAAGAGTTGCATTTTTGCCGACTAGTGCTATCGCTCCTTCAATTCATTTACAATATATAAACTTTAAGATAATATGTAAATGGGACTTGACAGTTTATTATTTTTTAATGAAATTTACGCATTCCCCGTAATTGTTCAATTTATAGTTAGGATAACATCACTGTCAGGTAACCATTCAATTAGAGTTTTGACCCTCTCGGTATCTTTTATGGCTTAAAGTTGTTAAGTTTCCAGTAGGACATGTTGTATATTCTTGTAAAGTTTGTAGAAAATATGGGTTGATTTTTTCCAACATTTTTGAAATGAGCTACGACTTGTATTCACTGTATTTTGTCACATCGCTTTGATCTTAATCGATCGAAAATTGTGAACGAATACCAGCGTAGATACATATGACTGCCGGCTCAATAATATGCTCTTCCTATCACGATAAACTTGTGAGAATATATTTTAATATTTTTTCCACGCCAATCCACCGATAGCCAGCCAATTAGTAGAGTGAACATATCAACCAGGACATTTTAGCGCTACATGGAAACAAGCAAAGTTTCACACACAGGATGGTCAGGCGGGTGAGCGGTTCGAATGCAGAGTGGCGGTGGCCACCCCTGTTGTGGGGGTGGCTGGCACCCCCTGCGGTGGGTAACTGGCCAGCCTGCCCTCATTAGCGTGTAAAACTCGGGTTAGGTACAGTTTTATCATGCGTTCCACACTAAATCCCCAGGACGACCGGAAAACAAAGATTTATACTCATTGCATATTTAAACTTTTTGTTTTCGGGTTAATTACTGCATAGTTCTGATTTTAATTGTGTGCAAATTTACGAACGTGCATTTATTGGGCTCAAGAACACTGAATATTTTATTGGAACTTGAGTATATTGTTTAGCAGTTTGAATCTTCTCATACAAGCAAATGAATTTTTCATCTGCATGTTAGCCATAAAAGAATTAATACACGCATCCAACAAAAAAAAGTTGTGATATTCTCTGGTCTCTCTAAGGACTGAGCCGTATATCTGTAGGTATAAGTACCTACAGACATGGTAGTCCAGGAGCTAGTTAATTCTATCGAACCTAATCACGTCAAAATAGACTTTTGGCATACTATGTCAATCCGTAGGTACGCCTGGCGACAGTTTAACATAATATATGTTTTTTCACGTAAAATAGTATATTTTCTCGATTTTGAATGCGTATGGAAATTATTCTTATGTGAAAATAGTCTTGAGATGCATAAGTTCTTATTTAGAAAACTTATAATAAACTATTGAAAAAGTTTGCCTGAGGAATTATTACTTCCCCATTCAGGTTTTCCATTCAAGTCTCTTTAAATGAAAGCGTCTTGATATTATATAATAAACACTCCATTATGTGGATAATTGCTCATAGGATTTTAATAATATAATATTTGAAATCGTCTGACCCAAAAATCCATAAAACAATGTGCCACTACCTTTTCGACTGACTGACGTTTAATGGAGGTGGGGTGGTTGATACCAGAACACTTTTTGACGGCCTTAGACTCTCATACACACTGAATCACAATTTAATTTTGTTAATCACTATAATAGGTATGGGTGTGGTCGGGCTGGCATATGTCATAAAGAAATTTATGAACTTGGTATCTAGTATATACATCAAATCTCAAGTTTCTCGACTCTTGCTAGCTTCGTTTATTTATTTGCCCCAAATCATTCAATAGAATAAGCTGAAAATACAATCTAGTTCCAGACCTTACAGCGGTTTAGTTTGGTATTAACCAAACTTTATTAATCCTTTTCATGATAGAGTGGAAATGATGATGAGGGTAGAAAATGGCACTAAAAAATTTGAGACTTCTCCATTATTAAAAGGGTTAATAAAACGAAACTGATATGTTCACTTGAAAGTTGGCATACGTATGTATTATAACGACATATGGTACTAGGTTATATTTTGAGATGATTCCGTTGGGGGTAAATGGGCAAAAATAAGTTAAGCTAGCTAGTAAGAGTACAGAAACTTGGGATTTGGTGTATATAGCAGAAAGCAATACGGCGTTTAAATTTTCATAACTTCTCCGGAAACGGAAGTAACAATAACAAAATATGTTTTGACAGATAGCTTTAACAATAAATTTTCCAAAAATAAGATTTGTACCGTTCTCCTTATATAAAAATTCCCTAGCGAATGTTCGTTCTCTACAGATTGCAGCACAAGATTAAAATAGTTTTGAAATAGCAAATACAATTAGAATTAAATATTTAAGAGTTCACTAGATTCGAACTTGCTACATTGGGATACTCACCCAGCCAGTAGTAACCAATTTAAGATATTTGTTTTATAAATAAAAATTCTTGAAAATTGTTCTTGATATAAAATTTTTAACCACAACATATACGGAATAATCGTATCCAGAGTAAGATATAGAGTAATTGGATAGGGTAGCACTACTTGCAATCACGTCAAACAACTGTTGATAATTCAAAAGAAATTCCAAAAATAACAGCCCCAAAAAAGAAAACTTGTTCAGACCAGCGAACCAGACTTATGTAGCCCTATGTACTTTCGGTCGCTGAATCAGAATTTGACGTCAAAAAAAAATCGTACACCCCAATATCATTAGCTAGAGCCAAAAAAACACTCCTGGAATAGGGTAAAAAGAAGATTAAGCTACTGTAATAGATGTTACATCTTAATCAATCGAATTATATAAATTAAGGTTAAATAGCAGCGTACATACAATATATATAGGCTGGACCATTAAAATAGGCCATAGTGCAGGGGTAGATTTTTTAGGCCAAAATATGAGGATATAACCAAATATGTTTTAACAACTAAAGACAAAATCACTTACCTTAGTTGTTCTTTGGTTTTGTTGATCAGGATAATTTAAAATTAAAATTAACATTATTGTGACAGTTACCTGTACGTAATGTGCATATATCTTTCTTTTAAATCAATGTTGTTCGTGGCATATAGCCAGCAAAGTATTTTGTTTAGAAAGATATATGTTTTTGTACTTATCTATGATAAGTCTTTAGTAAGAGTTTGAAATAATTACGAGTATTTTTACTAGTAATATATTAATTTCCTCAATTCTATTTTAGAATACTCTTACATTGTAGGGAATTTGCATTTGATTACATGTTTACCTGTCCCCTAATAAAATTGGCTGCGTTTTGTATTTTGTCCCACAGTTCCTCTCTTGAATTTATAGTATTTGCATAGACTAAGGACTTCATATGTTCCCACACATAATAATCCAAATGATTATAATCAGGACTCCTTGGTGGCCAAGCAAACTCACTTCCTTGACCGATGCATTTGCGTGAGAAAGTCTCATCAAGATAATTCTTGACTTCAATGGAGAAATGATGGGGAGCTCCAACTTGCATAAACCACATTCTGTTCCGTATGTCTAGCATGAACGCATGTAATATATCAGCAAGAGTATTTTGAAGGAAAAACAGATAAGACTGTCCATTTGGAGGAAGGACAAATGGTCCTAATAACTGATCGCCGATAATACCACACCAAACGTTAATCTTAAATTCGTGCTGAAAATGCCTTTCTTTAACGGCATGAGAATTTTCTGCTTCCCAGTAATGCGTATTTCTCCAGTTAAAAACGCCTCGGCGAGTAGAAGTTGCTTCGCCGGTATATAAAATGTTCTTAACAAAATTTCGATCCCTGCTGTGTTATTTAGAACAAATTGACAAAATTGTAGCATTTGTAGAAGATCCCTTCGAAGTAAGTTTTGTGCAGGAGTGAAGTGATATGAGTAGACGCGTTGTTTGCGTATTACTCATCCCTGTTGGTGCTGATAAACAGCAGCTGATTTGAGTATCTTCATCCATACGAACTAAAATTTCCAGTTCTTGATCTGAAGTAATTCGTTTCGGTCGTCCTACATCATTTTTATGGCGAAATGAATCAGCTTCTCCCAAACGACGAAACAGATCTTTAAAAATCTTATGGTCTGGCTGTATTATATTTGGAGATTGAAATGCGTATCTCGTCGCTGCAGCACGTCCGTTAAATTTTTTTGTACGTAAATACATATCATATTCCTCATTTCTCTATTTGAAAAATTATTATGTCGAAGTATTTTAAATAAAGAAGTGAAAGAAATTAGCTCGAGGAACACAAGAACAAAATAAAGTGATTAATTGACGTACATGGCAGAACTAAAATGTAACCAAAGCACACTCAGTATCAGTATAGTATAACTGGTTGCCTACCATTGCGTTCCATGTCCCGAGTTCCTAACGTCACATAACCTTTTCAAGACCGTTATTGTGAATTAAACTTATTGTTTTGTTAATCGAATTACGAAATACAATATTATGTGTGGGAAATAAACGTCGTTAGGGAGATTTATCAGATTTTTGGTGATTTTTTTTCCGTCGAAGATAAGTTGCGTCGCTGAGCACGTGCATAGCAATTTTGTGAGTTTGCTCCTTTAATGGGATATGGTGCTGTAGTTATAAATTTAGCAGTATTTCATTTTGGTATTTGAGTATTATTTTCTGTTGGGAAGTACTGTAACGGAAATTTCCGGATAAATCAACTTTCTGGCAGCACATGGCAAAGGAATTCTTTAAGCCCACTCAACATCTAAGGTATGCCTCTGAAATCTCTTTAGAAAATAGATTTGTAGTGTTCGTTGTTTCTTTATTGCAGGGCTTTTAGTTTCATTTTCTCTTCTACTTTTATTTTGGACTTTTACTGGTATCGCTTCCTGTATGTTTGACCCTACGTCTTACCTTTTTGGTTATTTGTACATTTGAGTCTGGATTGTATGTGAACTTTGGTTTTGCTGAAACTTGTTTGTCAAGCTGTCGATTGGATTTGGAATCCTGATTTGTACCTGCGAGTCTCCTGCCTGGTTCCATTGGAAGCTACGTTCCCCTGGTCTACTTCAATTTTTTGAGAGTTACTTAACAGATAGAGTTCAATTCGTATCTTATAATGGATATAAATATGTTGAATACCGAACCACGTCAGGAGTACCCCAGGGATCAATACTTGGACCTAATATTTTCATCAATGACATCAGTGATCACTTAGACGCGTATCTCTTAATATATGCCGATGACGTTAAGATGTACAGGATTAATGATTTTAATGACGATGAAAATGATCTTCACCTAAATGTTAGTAAGTGCAATGTTATGAGTTACACAACCAAGGAGTCCCCAATTATATATAATTATAATGTTAATGGCGACGTGCTAAACAGACCATCTACGTTCAAGTACCTAGGTATAACCTTTGATCACAAATTGACTTTCACTAACCATATAGATGCTGTAATTTCGCATGGATACAGCATGTACGGCTTCATCTTGCGTAACAGCCACGACTTTAATAATGCAAAAACCTTAAAGATGCTTTATTTTGCTTTCTCTCGATCTAAGCTGGAGTATGCTTCACTTGTCTGGCAATCGGGGTATAACACTCATAGCGATAAATTGGAAAACATTCAGCGCCTCTTCCTAAAATTTTTAAACTGGAAAACTAAAGGTACATATCCACCAATCGAAACTTCTCAAAATCAATTACTTACTGGAAAAACTTTATATTATTAGTCTTTCCAAAAGGCGTGAGTCATTTGCTTTGCGTATTCTAGATACAATCATGCATAATAAAATAGATTGTAGTGAAATATTAAGCCAAATGAACTTCTGGGTCTCACGGATTAATTCTCGTCATTCTCATAGTTTTTATTTATCTACTCCTAGATCTAACGTATTAAAGTTTTCTCCTCCGTTTAATATTTGTACTAGGTATGAAAATCATTGCATGGAATTGGACTTATTTGCCTAGCAGCAGAAATTTTATCTACTGTCGTACAGTCTAACCGACTTCATAATCTCTACTTGTACTTCTTATTTAGGTTAGATTAGGTTAAGTTAGTTTAGATTTCCATCCTGTAAATGGTCTTGTACTGTTGGATGATGTATGATTAAATAAAAATTAAAAAAAAAAAATAAAATAA
Organism: Stenurella melanura; assembly: GCA_963583905.1. Lineage (NCBI taxonomy): Eukaryota > Metazoa > Arthropoda > Insecta > Coleoptera > Cerambycidae > Stenurella > Stenurella melanura. Next base: position 87,057,066 of record OY757316.1, on the reverse strand, counting down.
AAATAAAATACTACCAAAATTTAGTGGTTTCTTAAATGTGCCATAAAATTTTCCATTTTAGATGTCTAGTTGTATGTACAGTATTTTCGCTTGATTTTATATCACATGTAGTAAATAATATGTACAAATTAATTGAAATAAAATGTCTGAAAATAACGCATATATCTAATTTCCTGTTCCGTTCAACAATCGTATACCTAAGAGTTATAAATAACTCTCTTGCTTCTTGCTTCATATCTGAAAAATTGTAGTAATAAAGAATATAGAAGTCCTATTTAAATCTTTATTCAGATAACAAACAATAACACTTATATAGAAAAGATTGTCAGTCTTTATTGTGACTTTCATGTATTCGATTAATAATCTCTACTTTTTCGGACCACTATGTACAGGCAGCAAATGTGCATACTGCATCAACCCCTTTCCAATGCTGAAAAAGTCCGTATTAAATAAAAAAGGGTTGATGCTGCCATCTGTAGAAGAGCAGCTGAATGAATCACATATGAGACACATGTTCGATTCAGGTTCCGAAATAAACTTTTACGTGGAATTCTTTAAAAATGTACTCTGATATTTTTATTCGATTGGGTACTCTGCTGGTAACTCTTTCAATTAATTAGTGTTGTGTTTTTACTATTTATTTAATCTGGTTTTTAGGATTGTATAACAGAATGAGAATCCTTCATTTTGTTAATAATACAGTGTACCTAATAATTTTTATATCATTAGTGATTATTTATAAATTACATATCCTCGAGAGAAAAATGAAACATAAAAATTACTTTATGATTATCTAACAAGTATGTATAATCATTACGTATCTTAACATATGATGCACCGAAACAGGACAAAAGCTTCATAGTGCAACATTACACATACCATTAATCTTAAGTAGATATCTTTCACAATTGAACACTAAAATTAAGTAAATACCGCGTGAAGGGTATAGTAGGGTAAACATGGGTGGGATGTCCCTCAAAAATATAAGCTGATGTTTTTAGAGCAACTATTTAGTAATATATCACACCTCTGCCCCCTCTGGTTTCTAAAATATAGTACATTATAATACAAGTGTATAAGTAACCCTTTAAAGTACGCCGGATCCTAAAGGATAAGTGGTTTAAAGGCTACTTATACGCTATTTTTTATTATACCTGCACTCCAAAGTAAAAACCGCTGCCTAAGGAATCACTACTTCCACATCCAGATTTCTCGTCCAAGCAATTTTAAAGTGAACATCTTGACTATATTTGCATTCTAGTATATGGAAATTATTGGTCATAGATTTTTAATATTATTTGGGGCAGATATCATAGAAAAATTTGAGGCGTTGGTTTCTACCATGTACGTTAAAAATGAAGTTTCTAGCTTGGTCTACTTATTTTGCACTATTCACAACCTACCACCTCCCACCCCGTCAACGGAATCATATCAATCAAATGTCGTTACTATACATACGTGTACTAACTTTCGAGTGAATATCGCAATTTTGTATTATCAATCCCTTTAATAATGGATTGGAGGTGGTGGGGTGGGGGGACTGAAAAATATTAGAAAGAAATTTGAGGCCTTGGTTTCTAGTATATACATCAAATCCCAAGTTTCTGTACTTTTACCAGCTTGCTTTACTTATTTTTACCTATTTACTTCTACTTGCCCCCACTTCTTCAACGGAATCTTGTGAAAATATAATCCAGTTTCAGATGTCGTTATAATACATACGTGTACAAAATTTCAAGTGGGAATCTCAATTTAATTTTATCGTATCTTTTAATAAGGGAGTGGGGGTGTGGCGGGGGGATGGAAAATATTATTTAAAAAATCTGAGGCCTTCGCTTCTAGTATATACACCAAATCCCATATTTCTGTACTCTTACCAGCTTGCTTTACTAATTTTCCCCTATTTACCTCTATTTAACCCCCAACCCTTCAACGGAATCACCTCAAAATATAATCTAGTGCCAGATGTTGTTATAATACATACGTATATCAAATTTCCAGTGAATATCTCAAGTTTATTTTATCAACCCCGTTAATAAGGGGAGTAGGGGTGGTGGGGGGTTGAAAAATATAAAAAATCTGATACCTTGGCTTCTAGTACATACACCGAATATCGAGTTTCTGTACTCTTGCTTGCTTTATTTATTTTGCCCTATTTACCCCTAATTTAACCTCCAACCTTTCAACGGAATAATACCAAAATACAAACTAGTTCCTCATGTCAATATAATATATACGTATTCCAAATTTAAAGTGAATATCTCAGTTTTTTAGTATTGAAAATACTACTGGGCGCATGATATAGGACCCATCTTACGAAAAACGTATCGAGAGCGACAGATCTGTCTAGGCCGCTGCGCCGGCCTTGTAACCGTACCGTTCACTCAACGCCATGCTATTAGGGATATCATGTTTCAATAACAATCCAAGCAGTATCTCGGAACTAAAATATAAACATAAACACTCCTAAACTTAATGGTCCCTTGTGATACATGCCGACACTGCCATATCGTATATCACTTAGTTTGCATAACTTGCGTTATTTCTTACAGAACACCGTCACTTTCAAATTAACATTATAGAAACAAATAACCCAATAAAACATGGACTAGATTAATTCGATCGTATGGACAAATATATTTAAAATTATGTAAATAAAATTATCAAACACATCTAAGTATGATATAAAAAAGTACAGTAAAAAAGCACTATAACACGGTGTTATACAAGCTTTATGATAAAATTTGACAGATGATAGCTGGGTTAATCTAAAAGAAAATTATCAATGAACATGGGTCCAATTACAATGAACCCAAGTGGTGTTTTTAAATTTGATAAAAGTTTTTATTTTTTTTATTTTATCACTAATCGCAAATGCAACCTAATGCAAATGCTGAAAATACCTATCATCCTAGCCATCCATCCTTGGACTCAAAGAGCAGTATAGTTGCATCTGGTATTTTCAATACGTTTAAGATTCTTGCGAAAGATGTAAGATCTGTGAATATTTTTAATAATAATGGAGTAGGGGGGTGGTTTGGGGATGCTAAATATTACAAAACATTTTGAGACCTTGGCTTCTAGTACATACACCAAATGTCAAGTTTCTGTACTCTTACCAGCTTGCTTTACTTATTTCCCCTTATTTACCTCTATTTACCCTCAACCCTTCACCGGACATGTTCAAAAAACAATCCAGTTCTCGTTATAGCATACATGTGTACAAAATTTTGAGTCAATATCTTGAATCGTTCCGGAGAAAACGTGCGGACAAGAAAAAAGTTACAGATAGACACACCGATACACAGACCGCCAGACAGACCGACAGACAGACAGACAGATTTTTTTTTTTTTGCGCAAATTTAAATATCGACGTTCTAAACCTATTTCCAGGAAAAAAAATTGAATTTTTTTTACGATTACTATACTTCCAATCCTCTACGTGGATGTTGAAGTAAAATTAGAAAAATTAATTAATGTAGATTCATTTTACAAGGTAATCTCTGAATTTTATTTTTAATCGGTAACATGTGTTGTTTTTTTTTGTTTCCTTAACCGCTTCTCAAGTGACCGAGGCACCTCCTTGAAAATTCAGATGGATTTTGTGTTAGGTAAAGAGAAACGAGGATCTACGGTTTACAGTGGAGTCAGAACCACATCTTGGGGATAATTTTATAATTAAAATTATTTCGCGGTGAGCAGGGATTGAACCTGCTCCGCTAGGTATGCCAGTATGCAAGCTAAACGAGCTACCTATTCATCATTATTTAAAATTTTATCTAAGAACTTTAAGGCACTAGTGCTTTAAAGGCCCGATTTTGTACGCATTTTAGTTTCAAAAACAGAGATTATAATTCAGGTATAATAAAATATTAATTAACTGTATTTTGAAAAAGCATTTTTTTTTCTCTCTAATAACAACTAATTCTTATGATTTTTTATGCAAGGTGGTCAAAATTGTCATCCGATATTTCTGCGGCTGATTGTACATTAAAAAATAATGGTAGTTTTCTAAAACTCCCTTTTGCCCGCTATTTATTGTTTTTGCCCTTTAAAACGCTGCAGGAGGGGGAGGCCAACAATGTTTATTCATGAGCCAGATTGCAAATATACTTTCCAATGCATTTTTGGCCGCGCTGTTTTCAACTTCCATCTTTCAACCATCTGGATACTAGTTCACATGGTATCGGTCAAACTCTCTCTTCTGCTTAAGGTGTAGTTTTAGGAGATGATTGTCCAGTTATCTTCCTCACAACTTTTCAATTTTTTAAAATTTCTGAAAATTATTGTAAAATACTAATTTTCAGAAATAAAAAAGGTGTTCCTATTGCATTTTGATACATCAAGCCGTTCTCGAGTCATTTGTGTTTAAAAAACAACGTGCATTTACAATATTTCAATAATAATAGTATATTTCATTAGGAGTCCAGAAAATAGGCTGTTACCGTGCGCGCGACAAATTCTCAAGGAAGTCATGCAAGCACGGGAAAAGTATTGGATGTGTAATGAACGATATTTTTCATTAAACCTCCCTGAAAACAGCAAATAAGGCAAAGAGATCTACACATTTAGGAACTTTACTTTTAATGAATGAACAAAAACCTATATAATTAATTCTGACTAAATGAAATATTTATGTTATAATTTGTGTTATAGTAAATATGCAATTCTTTAACAGACACTTCATTTTGTAGAATTGTAGTTGATGAAGTCGAAGATACCATATTAGAATTTATTTCTTGGTTTTCCCCAATTAAAATGTTTTCTGGTGTTGATGTGTTTCCTATTCTTGATTGACTAAACGATTTACGAGAAATTTCAATCTTTCTGTTTACAGATTCCTCGATGTAGCCTTCAGTCACAGTCGAGGAATGCCAACCTCCATGTCTTTTTAGAGTAAGCAAATCCCCTCCGCCTTCCACCAACATAGATGCCGAAGATCGTCTTAAGCCGTGTCCAGTATATACATATATTTTTTAGGTTCAGATATTCAACCATTTGTTCTGTTGTATCACTTATAGTATGTGCGATATATGCAATAAGTGATCTTCTACTATCCATATTTGTAGGTCTTAGATTAACATATTTATGAAAAAACTGCATGGATCAAAGGGACATCCTTCCTTTGTAATAGAGCACTAGCAGTGACGTCACAGTTTTAACAGCTGTCAGTTGCTTGGGTGGAAATTCCGAAATTTGATATAAGAGTAGGTGTCTGTTTTCGTTCCAAATAAATTAAAGTGGAGGTTTTTTGAATGTCAGGTATGTGTAGTGATGTTTGTTAATGTTTTTTAAAAGCCTAGTGTAGGAAAGAATTTTATATATACTTTATTAGTGTGGTTTTTACAAGTATAAAATTAGATGTCATATGTACGTCGACATCTTTGTGAACCCATAGAATAGTGAAAGTAAAGGCTATATTGGATTTTTGACTATTTTTGGACATAAATAATATCACGACATATTTTAATAAATGTTTAATTAATATAGGCTCGGTTACAGCTAAGCAATGATATAGGTTAGGTAGTATTTTTACAGTATGTTAAAAGTTGTCACAATATTCATTGATTTATGCCAATATATCAATCATGTATTAATGGTTTTATACATTCTTTGAGAAATGTTATGCTTTTAGACAATTCAAAATATTTATTATCAACTTTTTATTGATTATATTTTACTTTCATTGGGGTCAAAAGTTTCTAATAAGTTTAGGTGTTTACCACATTAATAACAATAATCAGATCTTTGTGTTGTGAAATTCGAGAGTAATGCATAGTAAATCTAATATAAAAATAGGACTGTGGGCCCGTTACAGTTTCCATCTAATTAACATCGTAAGTAAATCACAGATTTTCAAAATATTGATAATGTACACAAATAAAATATCAGTGAAGGTAAGTGTTGTAAGACGCGACAGAACTTAAAAAATAACACACTTTTAACAGGAGTAAAATAAATTTCTTTAAAATGATGTTTATAAACATACAATCTAAATGCATCGTCTACAGTAATTGAATGTTTTAAATTATACACATTATACATAATTAAAGTAAGTATGAATGATAATAGTTTTATAGTTTCGATATTATCAATTTTATTTCCAAGAGGGGTCACAACGGTTCATTAATTCAACGCTATGTTATATTATCCAAGGATGCAGTTTGAATCTCCCACTTTCAAATCATATAAGTTAACTCTATTAATATATTCCAGCATATAGGTAAATGTAATGAGGGGACTCCTAAAATGTAGAATATAAATAAAATTATAATATATTCCCTAAAATTCACTTACCATGTGGAAAACTTTTGACATATGAATAAGATGACATGCATATTTGAATATATAAATAAAACATTGCGTTTAAAAAAGCACTAACAACACTTTAAAAACTCATATCATTTCACATGGACATAAATTCACAACTAGGTTATTTCCACCTAGGCAACTGTGGCTTCAGCTGCTCTATTGTGAAATTTCTTGGTTTGTGATTTTTGCTAACTCGGAGAAATACCACCAAAAAACGCCTATTATCTTCCACGTCTTTCAAAGATAAACGAACCAAATCATCTTTTCGGTATGCACCGTAAATACCAAATATTAAAATTACTTTAGTTAACAACCACTTCTCACCTGGTGCTTCATGTATGAATTTGGCAGTTAATACTTTGGACTTTTTCGGTATGTAATCAAAACTTTGTCGTTTGAGAAATGCAGTAATTTTCGGCAAATTACTGACATTCACGTTCTTCTACTGTTAGACAACTTTTTAAAATCGACTTCATAAAGTTAAAGCTTTCATTGATTTGGCTTTTTCGGACAAATATACGAGACGAGAACTTTTTTTTGCTGGTGCCACTTGCAAAATAAACGGTATTCATTTTCATATCTCTCACGAGACTTTCTGGGCAGTAACTCTGCACTTGCTTTTGCCGCTTCAAGTAATATTTCGTCTTCTGGAGAAATCATTTTAAAAATATTTTGATAAAAATTTGAAAACCTGTCACAATACAAGCGTTGTTTAACGTTGCTAAGAAAACTATACAATCGTCGTTTGCGGTTACTAAGGAACTTTCAATATCATGTATTTTATTACAATTGGCAAGTAGGCAGCTAATATCATTAACGCACCGCGAAATTTTTCCTGTGTGGGTGCACAGAAAAATCCCATTTGCCGTACGCTAAATAGGTATGTAAACATAGTGTTTTAAGAGAGGTATGATGACATTTCCTTTACACATACAGAAGAATGCTTTGAAATATTACTTTGATATTTCTATTATTTATTAGACTTTGATTCTCTTCTTTGAAATTTTTCCAGTTTAATTATTAATATTATTTAAACATGGGTGATTACACTTTCTCTGAAACAACAGACGTAGTTTTGAATTTGGGATAATGTTTTGGTAAGCTGCTGCAGCTGTAAGATGTGAACATTAATTCACGAACTGAAATATTTCTGATGCCAAAATAGTTGAGAGAAAAAATCAATCAAAAGTTTACAATGCTACAGAATGGAGGACATCTCGAACTATTTTCATAATTGATAATTAACTATTTTTTGCGTTTAATAATATTTCAAAGCATTCTTAGCATTATAAATGATATGTCAAATAGTAAGCACATAAAAATATAAGCAGTATATATTGTTATGAATTGCACCCCCTTGGAACTGGAAATTGATACGCCTATGCCCTAATAGTGAGTGACTGGAAATATGTAGAAGGAAATGGACTTTTCCTAGAGTATAGTGAGAAGATTCTGGATCAATCTAGAGGTAATTTCAGGATATATAAGGCGCGATTACCGGCGCAGAAGTTGAAGTTTATTAAGAAGGCAGCTTATAAAAGTGAACAAGTTGAAAAGTGAAAAGTGAGGTTAAATATTAAGTAAACAAAGTGCAAAGGTTATTTTGAATTTGAAGTATTGTATAGTCAGTAAATTGTTAAATAAAGTGTTAGTAGTGTTTATGTCTTGTTGAAATTATTTTAGAACCCACGGATTGATACAGGGTGTTTCCTAAGAGGTGGAAATACGCAACAATATATACATAAATAAACTAAGTCACTTTAGGTAGATAACAAATTATAACTATACAAATATGTATAAAACATCTATTAAATAACGATCAAAATTACGACCACGCAATATACAAATTAGGGAAAAAGAGATCACAGACTTATATCATTTAAATATTCATTTAAAGAATAATAACACTTAAGCATTAACAAGTTCTGGCATAAAATATTTTATTTGCATATTTTTATACCTAGTAGGTAAATGATTATAATATGCTTTAATTGCCAGATATTTTGGACTTTGTTCGTATTTTGTTAGTCTATACATTCGTATTTCCAGTGTTGTGCTATTCCTTGTGTTATGAGAGTGATAACTATTGAACTATACAGACAGCTCCGCTTTAACATACATTAATAGGTCCAATAACAAAATGCAGCATAATTTAATATGGTTAAACAGTCTTAGAGCTATCTCGCGTATTTAATCTGGCAATAAATCTTACAGCTTCATTTTGAATTTGAAGACTCCGATACTATCATGCGCAGCTCCCCTAGAGTGGCATACAAGATCGAACGCCTTACCAAAGATTAGAGAATTAACAAGATAGGACAGCCGGTGGAAAACTTTTTATCTTTTAGCAATGGCGCCATTGACCTCTACTTTTAAATTGGAGTTCTCGCGCAGTTGCCACAATGTGGCAATCAGACGGAGAAGGTAACATTAGAAATAGAGGCCAATAGTGAAAAATAGACAACACTGTCCTCATTGAACGACCGAACTCAGCTGACTGTTAGTACCCAAGGTCACTTAAAGAACAGGTTGCTTTGTAATATATGTCACATAAAGTACTTCTATGTCTATATGTAAGGGATCTATTTGGCTAGGATAGAACTGTACATTGAAAGAATAATTTTGAATTTTTTTCTATAAAATGAAGAAAAAACAGCCACACGCAGCTGTCATCGAGGTCTATACGTGACGTAGCACTTGTCTATTCTAATGAGCCAACCTATCTTTTAGTAAGCTTGGCCAAATTCATTTAATGCGTACCCGACAAATCCCGAAACCGTTTCCGCTGGATGTCGTGTCCCTTTAAATTGGAGTTCACAACTGTCTTCGTCTATTTCGTTTTCTCCGTCTGACTGTTCTATTTTATTAATTCTCTAATCTTTTGTCTTACTATTAGGTCAAGAAAGATATCGACACTTTTCTAAATCTTTATCTAAGTTATCATACAGACGATTCAAGAAGTGTATAACAGCAGTTGTCGTAGAGTGACCAGCACGAAATTCGAATTGATTATTATTAAACGACTTATGGTTATCAAAGAGTTTTGTAATTTTTTTGCCATGTACTTTTCAAACATATTAGAGAACGAACTTAATATGATCGATAATTCTCCACCTTTAAATTACAACCTGACTTTTATACTATTTTGGCAATTTTCAGTATTTCTGGAAAAATCCCTTCATTTAGAGAACAGCTTATTAGTTTTGTTAATGACTTCATCGCATTATACATTTTCAAAGTTAATTAGTGCTAATGTTGTCCACACCTGAGGAATTCGAATGTATCAATTTTGCACAATACTTATTAGGTACTTCATATTCAGTTTTGCGTTAAAGAAAATGAAAATGGATTGCCTTTCATACGAGTTTCTAGAAAATTTGGTTGAGGTGGATCAGGAAGCAATAAACTAGGTACATTGTTGAAATATTTGTAGAATACGATTTATGTCTGAAACAACTGAAATATTTTTTTATATTTATTGTTATTTGACCTGATTATGTTCCATGCCATTTTTTATTTAATTTTTGTATTAGTAATTAAATTATTTTTATACATTCTTTTGCTCTTTTTAAAAGTTGTCTATAAATTGACTTGTATTTTTCATAATAAAGTTTCATACTATCAGCTCCATCTATGGTTTTCAATTTCTTTCATTCTATCTTTAAACCTTTTGTTACCCATTTTCTGGAGAAATTTTTATTGCTCTCTATAATTCTTGTTTTTAGTGGAAATGCTATATCAAAGTAATACACAGAAATATCACCAAATATTGAAGTTGAATTTAAAATATAATTTCAGTTTTCGTTTTCAACTAATTCTAAATAATATATTTTTTAGTATCCATCTTATATATTGTTGACACATATACATTGAGCAATAAGCAACTGCGACAAATACAAATAGCATAACGCTATCAGTTGTGTCGTACAGCTAAGGGAAGTTAAATAATGCGCGGATCACAAAGCCCCTGACAGTGACAATACGTTTTTAATAGGAAGAAGTCAATAACTTTTTTTAACTGAGGTACATTTAAATACACTGCATACAATTTTTTTCATTGTGGCTAGTGTGTTAGTTATTCATAATATGAACGTGATGTAAACCGGGAAACTGGAATTACAACCGTGTACCCTTCTTTGGCGAATCTTTGTTCGCCATTTACATCACCAATAGTAGCATAATGCATCGGAGAATTCCAATCAAAACAGTCGATGCAATTTATGTTTAATGTCTAATGCGGATGGCACCAACATGTGTTAGATTATTATTGTTAGGCCGATGAGACAGATGTTAAAGGGACATTATTGGTGGTCACCGATAGTTTCCACGTAATACTTGAATAATGTGACAGAACGTGACACATTCGTGTTAATTTTTCACACGTGCCCTTTGCACTGTTTACATAAGTTAGTGTCCCCCGGGTACCCTCTGACGGGGCGTCGATTTTAGTGCGCTGATTTCGCCGTATACGTGAACATCTGGATTTTAGAGTAATAAAGCCGCTTATTTCTATAGCAGCGATTAGCAAAATAACACATTTTTTGAATAATGCAAAAATTTGAAGATTTATAGTAAATGAGCTAAAGATATATTTTAACAGATTTTTGTTGATTAGCCTTGATATCGTCCTTGCCCCTTACCTAATAATAATTGTCGAATAATACAGAAAGAAACATTTGGACGAAACTTTTCATATGCAGGGTGATTCACAAAGACAACATTTAATAATATTCAGGGTGCGCCACGTGCGCCACTTCTAACTTTGTTATTGTTGAAGTAACGACCATATTGGGCACATCAAATTGTAAATATTTTTAAAGCTTCTAAACAGGCATTCAGAGTGATAGTTTGTTTGAAAAATTCTTAAGAAAGGAAGCATAATTTCTTTGAATATTTTTTTACCCCATTCTGTACATGAACTGTGGTAATGATTTCTTAACAAAGTTTTAATTATCTTCAGTTTATGTTATTACGCCATCTTCGAAATAATTTTTGGTATTAGAGAAAAAATTAAAAACTCTCTCTGATTCCAAACTAAATTCTTTTAAAATAAAGAAACGATTATTGTAAATAATAATTTTATGCTTTATTTATAAAAGATATATCATAAACAATATTTAAAGTAATAATACGGCAAAAAGATGTAAAAGGAATAAATATTTTCAAAAACAATATTTTATTAAAATGTAATAAATAGGAAATTGCAAAATTTCTGGGGGTAAAATCGTCCCTCTTTTCCCTCGAGGGGGAAATTAAATTACAATATTTGACCTACAATGACAAGTGTATTTAAAAAAACTTGTAATAACGTTCACAATAAATACTAATTTTTAAAGTTAGTTCTACGAGGTAAAATTATAGTTGTGCATTACAAATATTGTTCAAAATTTTGTATATTAACGTGAAGAAAGCAACTCATTCTCTTTATTAAGATAAATCCAGAGGATTGAAGTCTGGAGATCTACCGCTGTCTAAAATATTATTTACATAGTAGGTATATTTTTCAAGATATAATGGATTTAAAAATGGTATGGTCAAAATTTACTTAAAAAGTAGGACATTTTTTAATATAACTTAGCAGAACTTGAAAAGTGTCCAATGTATATTATTCAAATTTCAGTGATTGATTTAGAATAGACTCGTAATTGACAGGTAATTTTTTCAATTTTTTCTGCACCTCCGTTTCTGAGATATTCGCGGTTAAAATGAGGGGTCAATACATTTCAATCATATATTAGTTTAAAACATTGTTCTTCAATTGATGTCGACTTACAACGTTCGCTGACGCCGCTCCGTACGTCGTCATTATTATTAGATTCTGATTCTTCATAACAAACAATTTCCATTATTAATTTTGGAATCGATTAGCTTAAATCGTCTGTTTTGTAATTTTTGAACTGTGACAATGTGGAAGGGGCAATAATAGCTGCTTTAGCTTCTGGGTTAGTTAAATCAAAAACTACTTAAAATCTTTTAAGGAGCCCACTTTTACAGGCATATAATATTTTATTCCCATAGTTAAATTTTTCTGTTTCAAACTTTTCAAACTTTTTAAGAACTGAGTCTAAACACGGCAATAAATACCCATACAAAGTGTTATGTTCTCCTTGCAAAATATCCAACGCAGTCGGAAGTGTCCTCAGAATTATACAGTATTCAGACAAATACTCGAACTCGGATTCTTTGAAACACTGATCTTAGATTCACAGTTCCTTAAAAACTGTTGGCAGTTTTTAAGAACTTTCTGTATTATTTCTGCTGATTTGGGTCCTTTTGGATTTTCACAAATTATGGAATATTTATTAATACAATTTGTATGTTTCTTTCGTAGGATACGGCTTTTTTTGATAATATTTTTCACATCAGCTGTAACTATTAAATTTAAAGTGTGACTAGCACAACTGACATGTTTTGGTAAATTAGGACGATACAAATTTTCTCCTGAGCAATCATCGACGTCCATGAAAGAAATATTTTCATCATCTAAATACTCGTCATCGTCATAGGAATTGTTTTCATTACTGATATTACTGCCAGAGCACCAAATCATGAAAAGCCTTTACGAAATCGAATCCATTATCTGTAATAGTGGTAACTAATTTACCATTATTGATGTGGAATGTAGAATGAATATCTATCATAATCTCTGGTATTTTATTGTAACTGAGAGTTTCTCAAAATTTTCTACAAGAAAAGGGTGCAAAACGTCTGGTGTAAGTTATATCAATCCAATGGTCTGTTAGGACAAACAAACTTCTTCTTTTTACCTACCAAAGATCTGCCGCCTTGCATAGGTATTTCGCATAATTTATTCCCTGTTAAATGGATAGCATCATTTTTTTAGAGAGATCATTAATTTTTTCTCATTGCAGTAGCCCTGCCCATAACTTTCAAATTAGTTCCTTCTGAAAGGGTTATAAATGATTTCTTTTCCAGCATGCTAACTGCAGACGTTGAATCTGTGATAAAATAAAGAAGCCTTCTTGTTGGTTAAGAAAAGCCTTACTAGCGAATGTATCTGAAATTTTGGATTACTTTTTAACGTTTTTATTATTTGTGTTTTCTTGGATACCGTGCTTTCTTTTATTGTCATTTGGTTTAATTTCTAGAATTTTATTTAATTTTTTGATTGTTTCATAAGTTTCATATTCCTTAAAAGAACTGGGATGCATTTTTTAAATATGTTTGATATAATTGGTTGGTACCCCTAGTTCTCATTTTATAAACTTTTTTTGGACCAACCTTTCTTACCTACTTCTTCAGAACTAATAGCGCTATTAATAAATAATAAATAAGAAAGAAGTAGGTCGAATCTACAGATATGCTGGCTTTGGTCATACAAATCTAGGCATTTCCTCTTGCCAAATAGTCGGCAATGGGTCAATTCCAAATCGTTTTAGAATTATAGCGGTAGAATCCAAGAAAGAACTGTAAAGGTTTTTATTGATCTGCGTCTGGTATGGATCTACTCCAGCCTCCATACATACAGTTCAGTGATATATATCTCTGACTGAAAGATAGTCACATTATCACCAAGTTTCGAAGTTATTCTTACCTTTGAGTTGTAACTACATACTCTGGTTCTTCCAGTAAATTTGGACCGTCTGTGGAGAAACAGCTGTGTGCCCTTTGTAGATCGGGTTTATTACGATCCCACTATTAATCTGTATCTGAAAACAGGATGTTAGAGATCAGCTTGTGGTTGATAATGGTAGAGATCACATCTGAAGGCATTCCCAGGATGTGGTGACAGGCTCTCTTATCTAACAGTCTGTTGTACTCGATGAAGCTAGGCATATTGATCACCACTTTTGTTAGAGTTTGGTTGCCCACCCTCTCCAGGTAAATTTAGAGAGGAAGTAGACTCAGGAGGATTTTCACAGAGTTTGACTTCGGTCACTTGATATTGAGACATATGCTAACATTGCTCTCATGACCATAAATTATATTCAGTATATTTGTTGTGGACCCATAATTTTTGAGAAATGTTCCAACTTGCCCATAAAGACAGCTTTGCTTTGTGAATTACCTTTTCCAAATAGATGTTTCAGTTAGTGACTTATCTAGTGTTACAACCAGATATTTTTCCCCACAAACGGAAAGGTTTCAACTTAATACAGGGCGGCGATCGAGAAAGAATGAAGATGATGTCACATAGAGAAGTCACTGTAATTATCAAAATTGATTTCTATTCGACGTACATTATTAAAACTAATTTATTATGTCTAACTGTATATTTTGCGGATTTTGTGATGTTTTAAATCTTAATTTTGGATTATATGTCATCCATAATTATCCTCAAGCAATTAATGTGGCGAATTTTGTTTGCTAAGATGGAGACGCGTTTATAAATTGTCTTATTAAGGACAGGATACGTGTATGGAAATAAGTTGGTGCTATCAGTTTAAATCCCTATGTCTTAAATAAAGAAGACTTTAGTACAGATGTCCATGTATTTCTGAATACTAGGCACATATGTGTTGTAATTACATGATTCTTGAAAGGAGTGCATAATTAAAAGAATAAGTCCAAGGTATTCAAAAGTCGAAGCTTACGCAGTTGGCGTGTTCCAACCTCACCTTTTCCTAATTGAAGAATTTCATTTCATATTGCCACACTTCCACAATTAATAACGCAGCCAAACCTTGGCATTTTGTATGATATAATGTCCACAAAAGTACCAATATAATGAAATGTTCGATCAGATCCATTTAACATCTTGGGAATTTGGGTTTGTTGTCCCTAAACTCTCACAAATGTCTAAATTTGTAACGTCACGCACACGCGACCTATATGTGAACATATGTGCATGATATTTTTCGACTTAAGTGAAGCGTTAAACTAAACTAAATAATGCATATTCCAATAAAACAAAATAATACATGGGGTGCTCCAAGGCTCAGTACTTGACCCACTCTCATTTTTAATATATGTAAATGATTTCCTATATTCAAACGAACACTCTAGTGACATGCTTTTTGCAGACGATACAACTATTTCGGTTCAAGACAAGCATATTGAACAACTTTCTGCAATGGCGGGTGAGGTGGAGTCAGTCAAAGGTAGAACAGTGCTTCAAGTCAAATAAACTTACTTTAAATAGAGAAAAAGCAGGGCATATTATCTTCTCACTGCGTAATAAAGTAGGGCACAATGTTCGCGACCCCGAGGAATTAACAAAGTTCTTGGGAGTTTATCTAGATGATAAATTGACCTGGCAGGGGCATATAGAAAACTTGTCAAAAAAGTTAGCTAAAAATACATTTATCTTGAGAGAAGTTTAGCAAATGAATTGAGTGAAGAAGCCTTGAAAAATGCATGCTTTGCACTATGCCACTCCTTGCATTCCTATGCTGTTTTAGCTTGGGGCCAAGCATCAAATTGTCCTAGAATTTTTGTTCTACAAAGAGGAGCAGTGCGTATAATGCCTGGATTAAATTATAAAGATGACTGTATAGAACAGTTTCGTAGGCTAAACACAGTAACATTACCATCAATATATATTTATGACTTGCTTTTGTATACTAAAGAGAACTTGTATCCTCAAAGTGTAAACAAAGAATATGATTACTATTACACTACACGACACAAAAATATGTTAGCAGCACCTTATGTAGGATTAACTAAGAGTCAAAAGGGAATACAATTTTTAGCACCCTTTCTTAATAAGTTACCAATGAATATAATAACTCTACCAGATCGGGCATTCAAGAAAAGAATAAGGACCATCTTATTCATATGATAAATTGTCGTATGATTTTAATATGTTATAAGAAAACGTACGTTTGCTATATTCCTGTTTGTTCTACTCCTTATAATATGTATGTATTTCTAATTTAAAATACGGACTTGTGTAAATACGATCTCTGTATATAGCACCAATAAATTGATATATAAATCAATAAGTCACTCTCGCCAACGTGCAAACGTTGAAAGTATCACAAAAAATCTTTAGGGATTGGCACATCCAGTCTTTCTCGATCTGCCTGTATATAAAAGGCGGTTCTAAATTATCCATGTCTGCACCACAACATGTCAGATGTAGATTGCATCTAGCACATCTTGAGGGGTGTGAGAAAGTACCTCATCAGATTTTGCTTTAACCAGAACGATTAAATCGGTAATTTCGACTTCCCACAGAAAGAATTTATGTCATAACTTAGTACAAGTGTCTCACATCAGATGAACAACTTAGCTTAGCAAAAGCTACAATTTAAGCTATAAAATTGCTGTTTATGTAAGTATTGCTAACATCAATAGTTGCCGAGATGTTTGCAAAAAACCATTTTACCTACTATTGCGGCCCATTCCAGCAGTATATCCAAATACCTGAACTATCACCATTCTTAACTCCACGTTTATTGGATTGTAATGGATGAATGAAAAATTCTAAGATAGCTTAGAAGTGGAGGGAGGACTTTTTAGATCCTTTCCGGGGTTGAGCTCCGTATTGACGGAACTTAGATTGCGTCGTCCTACTTTAACCACCTATAAGTAGTTCGTCTATGTTCACTTATAATCAGAGATCGGGTGCCAGAAACCGACGGCTCTCATATATACATAATATTATATTACAAACATTTACTGAAACAACTAGAAAAACGACGAAGTGGTGAAATATTTATTATTGCCAGCTACATTGTATTTTTGGTAATAAATTTAATTTTAGAATGGTAATAGTTGTTACAAAAACAAGTAAAGCATATCAAAGACAATTTTGAATTAAATACTCACTTTCCAGTTCTGTTTCATGTGTGGCGTGTTTATTTTATTTTATATTAATACTTATATCCTACTTTTATTGGAAATCTATTACATTTGTTAAACGTACTGATAATTACGTAAAACATAGTTGATTTTGTATATTTGCAGTGTTAAAAGCATTCGACCCCGACCGAGCATCAACAATAAATTACAGTTTATGGAGGTACTTTTATGTTTTTTACGGCTTTGTCTCCTTTATATGACGCCGCCGCCGCCGAAATTGTGAAACATTTCAAAATCGCTTCTTACATACACTGTGGCAATTATTGGCATTTACGTCAACATTTAATGCAGGGAAAGGGTAGACCATCCCAGATCGCAGTTTTGCAAACCGTAGCATAAATCTAGCCATATGTACGTACGTATGTATCTACAAACTTGGTGTGAAATTGTACAGAGTCGGTGGTATACAAAAATGTCTAGTGTATCTCCAACTGCAATAGACTTGTGGATTTGCGATTTCCCAGAACTGCAGTTCGATGAAACAGATCTTTATTGTTGTAGTTGCAACAACACAATTTCTAGGACATTTATAGCAAATGTTAAGAAATATTTCCTCACAAAAGCATATTAGTGCTAGTGGCTCTGCTGATGTGACAGTCAACGCAGTTTTAATTTAGATTTAGTGGAAGTGATGGTGAGATGTAACATACCGTGGTCAAAATTAGATAATCCACTTTTTAGGCAATTTTTGGAAAACTGTATTGGTGGCAAATATAGCAAAGTTCAGATGCCGTCGGAAACGACACTCAGAAGAAAATATTTATCAACGGAGTGTGATAATGTTAGACAAAAAATGTCTTCTGAGCTTACTGGGCAATACATCTGGGTTAGTGTGGACGAAACCATCAATGCTTGTGATGATGAGACGGTAGCAAATGTTTTAGTGGGTGCATTGGAGGAAAATTGTTCAGTGCGTGGACACTTGATCACCTCTATAGTTGTAGAAACGACAAATTGTTGCATTATAGTCAAGGCAGTGAATTCAAGTCTACATAAGTTATGGGTTGAAAAATATGTAGAAAATAAGGACAAGGTCTTATAATTTCTTATTGATGGAGTGAATTATATGAAAGCTGCAGGACGAATTATGATGGAAATATATCGCAATATGCTGCATGTAATATGTCTAGTACATGGACTCCATAGAATTTCTGAAACTATTAGAGGGTGCTACGCTAATGTTGATAACTTAGTATCTAGTGTAAAGAAAGTTTCCCTGAAAGCACCACATCGTATACGGTTATTTAAAGAAATACTACCAAATACATCATTACCTCCAGCGCCCATTATAACACGGTAGGGAACTTGGTTAGAGGCGGCATCATAGTATTTTTGCCACTTTGAAAACGTCAAACTAGTAGTATTGCTGTTGAATCCAAATGACGCAGTTGATATTGCACTTGCTCAACAGGCATTTGTGGATCCAACTAAGTAAACTTTGACGCTTTGATGACATCTGTTGACGTTGAGCAGTCGTTGAGCAGTCTTTATCTCAATATAAATGGATTTTTAATGACAGGCGGCGAAGCTTAATTTCAGAGCATTTAGAACAAATATTAATAATATACTTTTATATTCGTTATAGATTATGAAAAATTACATATGGTGTGGGTTACTTTAAGATGGTGAAAAATAGACGTATGTGTTAGATCAATGTTACCTCCTATTCGAGTTAGTGTTTATAATGAACTGATCATATTAGCTTTAGGCATTACGGAATTCTCTAAAAAAAAGTACAAGGTAAGATACTTGCATAAAAATCTTTCCACGCCAGCAAAACCAACCCTGAATTTTACGTCAATGAGATAAAATTCAAGATCTCTGCTTATAATCCCTTACATTGTAGCATTTGAAAAGGCTACATCAATATATGTATGGTTGAATACAATAAATCAACCCATTAGTTCATTTGTTTGGTAGACAACCACTCGTACTTCAAAGGGGCATAGCAGGTCGCATATCTGAAATTCTCAACAAGGAAAGAAAGCGTGTTTTCTTTTATGTATTATTTTTGAGTCAGAGGTGTTACTCACATGTTCTTGTTGTTGGGATATTACACAATGGTGTAATTCAGTCTTTAAATTACAAGCCCTTTTGTTGGCCCATTTTTATTGGCTAGAGAAGGTGTTCTCTAGATGTTCAAGTTGCCAACGCGGAGAACTGTCAAGCAGATTTCGGTCTGGGAGATTTTTTTCTACAGCGACGAGAGAGCTGAAGGCGGCGGTCCCGGTTTTGTAGTGAAGAATTTGGGTTTCACATCGTTAACACTGAAAAGGGATTTGATTTGATGTACCCAGTGTTTCTTTACCGTCCTGTCAGAAGCATTTTGTAAATTCCAGGAAGGAATTCTGTTGCTTGTCGTAATCTGATCGCCACGTGTCTCGTGACTTATGCAATACTCTCTATAGGAGGTAAGCTTTTATTTTACTTAGTTGGTGTTTTATTTAGTTCTTATTTATTGTAATTATTACAGAGTGTTTGGAGGGACTGGCCCTTTGAAAATAAGTTATGTTTGGAGAGGCTTATACTTGGTATAGGCATATATTTTGGAGAGGCTTGTGTTTGGTATAAGCCCATGTTTGGTATAAGCATATGTTTGGCATAAGCATATATGTTTGGAGAGGCTCACAATTGGGATAAGCACGTGTTTGGTGCTGTCATTTTGGTTATGTAAGGGGGCCCAGTGTTTAGAGGAGTAATAGGAGCAAGTCTATTACTCAGATGTTTAGTTTTATATGGGGTCCTGCTGACATCTAGAGAAGTTTTGGTTGGAGAGTTGTCTGCAGCAGTCTCCAAGAGATTTGGGCAGAATTTTGGGAGTGACACTGAGTCGTAGTCGTAAGCAACGTCGAGAACATCTTAAGAAGTGGTAACAGGTCACGCTGCAGTAGTCGCAGAAAACGCCAAGGCTCTAATCAGGTTTTATTGTTTCATTTTAGCTACATAATTTTGAAGAAATTATTACAGTTTCATTCAGTGATTTTTTGTTGAAATATTAGAGTAAATTACATATCGATTTTGCAACTACATGCCTAGCATGATGAAATATCTTAAGATTTTTTTTGTAAGTAACGCATGGTACCACGTGATACTAATTTACCTTCTACCATGTCACACATAAAGTATTTTTAATAGAATATACTTGAAGCCGTAGTTGCATTTCTATAAAAAATCGGTAAAGGTGTTTACACAGTACTTCCCTCTTTATTTGTAGATGGCGGTCACTCTAAAAAATTAATAATTACGAAATGACATTGAGAATAATACTCGGAATATAGTTATTGCTATTATTACAAAGAAAACTTGATAAGTTTTGGTCAAAAAAATATACAGATTGCTCAATGCTCATCCAACAGCAAAAGTTCAATACTAAATAGCAGGTGCCACATATGGCAGGATTGCGCAAATACCTTTATAAATGTCCACCATGAATGAATTATTTCTTGGGATGACCACCCTGTATATTTTTCAATAAAAGTATAATAGGTGCATATGCCAGATATTATTGCCATCTGTCACATTTTCAATCAATTTTTTATTTTTCAAAATATGTTGGTAAAATAATTTTCAAAATTTTTTCTTCTGAAATAGGTTTAAAATGTCAAACGTAGAAATTTTAAATTTGAGCAAAAAGGAAAGTTTCCTTTTATTCTATAGTAGTGCTAAAAAAGTTTAAAAATTAAAAATTATATATTTTTTAAAATGAAACGTGAAAATTTTAAATTTGAGCAAATGAAAAAAATTCGATCTATTTTAGTGGTAAAAACTTTTTGAAATTTTTTTTTCTGAAATACCTAGGTTTAGAAAACGTGAAACTTTTAAATTTGAGCATTCTAGTGTTAAATTTTTTTTCAAACTGGTAACAAAATGTTTGCAAATTTTTTTTTCCGAAATTGGTTTGGAATATCATGAAACGTGGAAATTTTAAATTTGAAGAAATGAAAAAAAAATTCCATCTATTTTAGTGGTAAACAAATTTTCAAAAATGGTAAAAAAAAATTTCAAAAAAATTTTTTTTTTAATCAGGCTTAGAATGCCATGAAACGTGGAAATTTTAAATTTGAAGAAAGGAAAAAAAAATTCATTTTAGTAGTAAAAAATTTTTCAAAAATATTGTTGAAAAAAATTTTTTTTTCCTGAAATAGGTTAAAACACTTTAACTGCCACACCATAAAAACAGAAAGGGTCCAAACAAGCCACAATAACTTTTTTGTATATTTGCTCAGAACATTACGTTATATGATAGCAAATATCAACAGAAAAAAAAATTGAACTCATTTCACAAAAATATCAATGTTGGTAATATAGCTACACACCTCAGAGTATCAACACTCAACACTTTATATGTGTCACACTATTACATATAATACTCCCTTGTTTATAGGCCTTGTGTAGCAATATGAAACACAAGTAAAAGTTTTCAAATTGTGTATAAAAGGTGGATATACTTACAATATGAAAATATATTGTGGGAAAACTAAACCAATTTCTGACTCAGTGCCTAATTCGGTGGTAATGTTTCTAATGAATGGTCTACTAGAGAAGGGGAGAATATTGTACACCGATAATTGGTATACTAGCACTTGCTAGAGAACTTTTAGAGATATTGACTCACCTGGTAGGCACATAACATAGTAAATGCTAAAATAAAGAAAGGTGAACTGTTAGGATTATAAACCAACGACGGAATATCTGTGACGAAATGGAGGACAAACGGGATGTCCTCTTCTTGAGTACGTTACATGCAGACACGAAATAAAGTGAGATATCATCAAGTTCAGAAAAAGGAACCATTGCCTCTATTGCATATAATTCTGCCAAATCATTTATAAACGTTTCTGATCAGATGTCTTCTTACTCATCAGCAATAAGACGTTCTGTGAAGTGGTACAGAAAAGTAGCAGTATAGGTTAAAAACTTGGTACTTTTGTTATAAACTCCCTCTACTTACATAATAGAAATAAACGGAAACCCAATAAGTATAATCAATTTTCTGGACAATCAATTATCAGTTATTTGAACATGCTCCTAGAAAGGTACGTAGACCCTCAGTGAATGAACACAAACTTCAGGTTTCAAAAACAAATGGTAAAGACAAAAAAAGCCGATGTAAGAATTGTTATAAAAATTTCAACAGGGAGCGAGGACGACCCTATGCTATCAAGAATGCACCTTCAGTGAAATATGTTTGTCCTGCATGTACAAATGTTCCTCATGTATCTGTTGACTGTTTTGTCAATCTACATCACTGTAATATAAAATAAAGTAAATAAATACATTACATAGATATACATCTGTATATCATTTATAATTTTTTATCATAATTTACTTCATTTGATAGGTATTTATAAGCCATTTTCAAGATAGTTTGTCTAAGGCCTTGTCTATTATAGTGTCGCACGAAATAAGTCTAACTCCAAGCCTCTCACATACAAACAAAATCGGTAAAGGTATTTACACAGAACTTCCCTCGTTATTTGTGCATGGCAGTCACTCTAAAAAATTAATAATTACGAAATGACATTGAGAATAATAATCGGAATAGTTATTGCTATTATTACAAAGAAAGCTTGATAAGTTTTGGTCAAAAAAATATACAGATTGCTCATCCAACAGCAAAAGTTCAATACTAAATAGCAGGTGCCACATATGGCAGGCTTGCGCAAATACCTTTACAAATGTCCACCATGACTGAATTACTTCTTGGGATGACTACCCTGTACATTTTTCAATAAAAGTATAATAGGTGCATATGCCAGATGTTATTGCCATCTGTCATATTTTCAATCCAACATTCACGTAATGGAGTGGAAGTATAGTGGTGGTTAAAAAATTTCATTTTTTTTTTTAATTTTCAAAAGATGTTGGTAAAATAATTTTCAAAATTTTTGCTTCTGAAATAGGTTTAAAATGTCAAACGTAGAAATTTCAAATTTGAATTCCTTCTATTCTATAGTAGTGCTAAAAAAAGTTTAAAAATTAAAAATGATGTATTTTTGAAAATAGGTTTAGAATGCTATGAAACGTGAAAATTTTAAATTTGAGCAATTAAAAAAAAATTCGATCTATTTTAGTGGTAAAAACTTTTTGAAAAATGTTGGTGAAAAAAATTTTCAAATTTTTTTTTTTAAATACCTAGGTTTAGAATGTCATTTAACTTTGAGCATTCTAGTGCTAAATTTTTTCCAAACTGGTAACAAAATGTTGCAATTTTTTTTTTCCGAAATTGGTTTGGAATATCATGAAAAGTGGAAATTTTAAATTTGAGCAAAAACATTTTTTCGTCTGTTCTATAGTAGTGACACATAAATGGATTAAAAATGTTTTCAATTTTTTTTAAAAATTCTTCAAAAACATTTTGATATTTGTTTGAATAGTTTTAGAATGTCATGGAAACGTGGATAGTTAAAATCTGAAGAAAGAAAAAAAATTCTATCTTAGTGGTAAAATTTTTTAAAAATAGTAAGAATAATTTCTAATTTTTCTTTTAAATAGATTTACAACGCTATGTAACGTGGAAATTTGAAATTCGAAGAAATAAAAAAAAATTCCATCTATTTTAGTGGTAAACAAATTTTCAAAAATGGTAAAAAAGAATTTCAAAAATTTTTTTTTTGAATCAGGCTTAGAATGCCATGAAACGTGGAAATTTTAAATTTGAAGAAAGAAAAAATTTTTTTTATTTTAGTAGTAAAAAATTTTTCAAAAATATTGGTGAAAAAAATTTTTTTTTCCTGAAATAGGTTAAGCGTGTCATGAAACGTAGAAATTTGAAATTTGAGCAAAAAAAATGTTTTCATCTTGGTAAAACATTTTTCAAAAATGTTTGAAAAAAATTTCCAAAAATTTTTTTTTTCTGAAATAGGTTAAGCGTGTCATGAAACGTAGAAATTTTAAATTTGAGCAAAAAAAAATTTTTTTCACCATTTATTCCGTTTAGACGGTCCACCCTGTATATTTTCCAGTGAAATTTCTACCATTTCTTCGCTGACAGTAGCGTCAACTATCTACCAAATTTGACTGCTCTCCGTCAAGTACTTTTTTAGTAAATGCACCAACAGACAGACAGACAGACAGACAGACAGACAGACAGACAGACAGACAGACAGACTGACGGAATTGAAAAACCTATATTTTCGTAATCTACGTGTTCTGAAACGTCAGAATCCGAAAAAATCTCGGAGGGTGATTTTTTCTCGAATACAATACTTCCCTTCGGTATGCGAGGGAAGTAAAAAAAGGTCAAGTCACTGAAACAATTTTAGATTTGGTAACATACATATTTTGCATTTCTTTTGCATATGTAGATTATGTTTAGGGGACAATTGGGAAACCATTTGTTTTTTACTGTTGTACATCTCGTGTGTGTGGTAATAAATGTCTAATGTCTACATGTTCTTATTATTTGCACTGGTACTCCTGATATTTGCTTAAATTTTGAGATTTGAGAGAGTAAAGTAAGAGTTTTGGTATAATAGAAATATTTTGAGAATTCCATCGCATGGTTGCTAGTAACTTAATTTTGTTCCGTGCTGGCAAGATTATTTAAATCATTTTACGTAACATACAGCCGGTGGCGCCCTTTTGAGTGTCCACACAATCCTAACCCATGGCCCTATGCTCTCCACCAAAAATCGGCTGCCGTTCGCAACGCAATAACATGTTTTAATATTTAGGTATCAAAATATGTTACAACATGATGATTCTCAATTATTTGTGTTTTACTCACAAACATATTTTCATGATAAAATAATTCAAAGTCACTCCGTATTCGTGTCATAAATATCAAATGTTGCTGTGTATATATTTAATTAAGCTATATACCCAATAATTGACGGAGTTTTCCAGTTTTTGCTCTGCCTTTTTCGTACCGAAAATAGAGAGGCAGTTCATTGTCGTTCAAATTTAAAAGTTGTCCACGTACACTATCTTCGCAGATTTATTTGGTGCGAGAGCGTGTAACAAACGCCTCGCGTTGATTTCCTTTTGTTTCAGTTCTATTGTCTGTTTCATAGTTCAACTTGAATTACGGACCATTGTGTGAAATTTTACTAACAAGGTCCGTTTTCGTTAACAGTGTACTTTTCAACCCTTGCTTCATATATTCACCCCTTGGACAGTGGCCGGTTAAATCCACCCTTTACTTTGTGTCCGAACCCCCATTTCGTAGAGACCACTCTCCGCAAAACATAAATGTATGGTCGATTTGCGAAAACAGATTTGGCCATTTACATGAAATTATGGCTCAGAATGTACGGGATTTTTTTCGGAGTTATTAAAAAATAATAAATATTGAAATATGAGGGCATGTTTTCATTTGTTTTCAAGTTCTTGGGCAAATACTTAATGTTTATTTTGTTATAACTAAATACGAAAGTATAGTAATCTTGAATTTTTTCAATAATGTATTCTTCTTACGTAGGTTTAGTTTGTGTCTTGATAACTGATAAAACTCGGCAAAATAATGGGACTTCGCTATATATATTTCCTGCAATCTGGGAGTTTCTGCAATGTAGAACGCTGAACTAATCATTTTACTTACTTCGCTTTTCAAAGAAAATATTGTAATGCAGATTCCGAAAATCAACGTATCAATTATGTCTGTCTGTTTGTATGTTATCCGTATGTCTGCGGGTGTCTATTGGCGCTACATTTAGAAATTTATTTAACGGATAATATTAATATTTGATAGATAATTGACGCTATTGACAAAGGAGAAATGGAAGCAGTTTTGGTAAAAAAAGGATATCTTTATTAGCAAAATTCACCGATACTCAAAAAAGTTAAGTAAGAAACTTGCTATACTTTTGGTGGAATATATACCGGGTGTAAGAGGATCATGGTATACCCCCTTTTCTCCTTTGGTTTTGAAGATAATTTATTGAAATTTACGATATACTCCATACATAATAAGCGGATCTTTTTGACATACAATTGATTTTCTTTCACTCCCGGTTTCGTTGGAAGTGACACTAACTTTCGATTTTTAAATGGAACAGCCTAAATGTTATTGCATTTTTGAATTCTGCATAATTTTCTGAATCCAACGATGCCAAATAAGTGATTAATTTTTTTTATAATATAATAATAAACTTATTTCTGATATAGATGTAATTAAAATCATTCAAAACATAAAATCTAAAGCTTATGGATATGATAAATTAAATATAACTTTAATACATTTATGCTGTCCTTATATAGTTCCATTCTTAACTCACATATATAATGAATGTATAAATACACACTAGTTTCCTAAAGTTTGGAAAATAGCTTTAATATTTCCTTTACCTAAAATCAGTTAACCTAGCCAATTGAGTCACCTAAGGTCCATTAGTGTTTTACCTGTCTTATCAAAGATTTTTGAAAAAATCTTAGAATTGCGAATTAGAGAATTTGTGAATCTCAACAATGTTCTACCATTAAAGCAGTCGGGATTTAGATCTGGATTCTCTTGTGCTACGGCTCTTGCAGACGTAACTGATGACATCATTGGAGCTACTGACAATAACAAAATAAGTGTATTAATATTATTAGATTATACAAAAGCTTTTGATATGATAAATTACCAATTACTTTTTTCAATTCTACACTTTTGTGGCTTTGAACGAAATTCCTCCAGTCTAATTTTGTCATTCTTATCGGATAGAATTCAACAAACAGTACTTAATAATAATATTTCACAACCACTAACGGTAGTTTCAGGTGTACCGCAAGGAAGTATACTTGGACCGTTATTGTTTACAATTTTTACACCGAATTTTCACACATCCTTGCAACACTGCAATTACCATTTATATGCTGATGATACACAGCTTTATTGTTCATTTCATGTTGAAGATCTACAGGAATATAGGAATTTAATTAACAGCGATATAAAGAATTTGGTGTCAGTTTCTACTGATCATCTACTTAAAATTAACCCTAGTAAATCATCAGCTATAATATTTTGCAATGACAATGCTCGTGAATTTGTTTCGAGAGAAATTAATATACAGATTGGAAATGATACAATTGCCTTCAATAACAGCTCTAAAAGTCTTGGTCTTATCATTGATTATAAATTGAGATTTAAACAGCATATTACGAGTAAATTAAGATCAGCATACGCTGCACTAAAAATGATATATTCCCAGAGACGATTTTTAAGCATGGAAGTAAAAAAATGTTATGTGATTCTTTAGTTTTGTCCCATTTTAATCATTGCGATGTGGTTTATGGCCCCTGTATTGACAGCATCGAGACCCGGCGCATACAAAAAGTACACAATGCTTGTCTTCGCTTAATTTTTGGAATTCAACGCCGTCAAAGAATATCTCGTAAATTGAAAACTGCAGGATGGCTGAATATGTACAATCGCCGCAAACTTCACATGGCTTGTTTTTTTCATAAAATTTTAAAGTTTAGATCGCCACTTTATCTCCTCAACAAGCTCTCTTTTAGAAATGATATTCATAACATTAATATTAGACGAAGAAATATTCTCACCATACCACAACACCGTAAGGAAATATTCAAAAGGTCATTCCCTTATAACATTGCTGCTTCTATAAATACTCTACCCTTTAATGGACTCACCCTTTCGTGTATAAGTTTAAAAAAAACATTTAAAAAATGTTTAATGCGAAATCAGTAATAATAAAATCTTACCTTTTCCCGTAATTTCTCTGTTTTTAAACTTTGTTCCTTCTTTAATTTTCTTTGTTTCATTTTTTTTCTAATTTCTTTTCTTTCTCTTCCTCTCATTTCCTACTCTCCTCCCTCCTTTAGCTCTAGTTTGCCTCTTTTTCATTCTACTTTGATGTGTTTTTTTTTTAATATTTTTTTTTATGATTGTTTCGATATGAGTACCTATATTTATTTAATTTATCTACATCTGATATTATTTATAGGCAATAGTGGAAGAACAGTTTACTGGCTTGTCAGTAAACTGAACTACTCGCCTTTTATTTACCTGTTGTGTAAACATGTATAATTTACTATTGTTAAATTTGTCAAATTGGGTAAATAATAAATGCTTTATTATTATTATTATTAATTTTTAGTTTTCCATAAGTGTGCCATGACGGTTCCGATTTATTCTAAATGACCCGTGTAATGCTACAAAAATCGAAATCCCGTTAAAAATATTAAATTACGTGATTTATGAGCAAATAAAATTCACAAAATTGTTTTTGGGGCAAAACTCAATTTTTTCAAATGGAACCATATCGGTACCATGGTACCATTTATTAATACTATAAATAGGGAATTTATTCATGTTATATTAAAATGTGCGACAAATACAAACAAAATTACAGCTAAAAGAGAATAACAAAATACAATTCTGTGCTAATTAAATGTTAAGAAGTAACTAAGGAGGCTTTGAAAATAATGAAATGTTTAGCTTGTCAAACATTTGTTGGTTTAACGGTGTTTTTATTGTCTTTAAAAATTGTTTAAAATTCTGGTTTATTGTGTTCAAAATGTCGCAAATTTGTACAAGTGATGAAAAAGTAGACAGTAATTATTTATGGGGAAAGTAAAAAAAATGCAATTGCAGCTATAAACCGACGATATCCTGATAAACAATGTTCAGCGAAAAATTATTTTAACCGTGTTGAAAACCAATTCCGAAGAGAGCCCAACAATGATCCCGAAGAAAACTTCATTATTGTTGAAGGAACGGAAATTAATATTTTGGCTCGAATAGAAGTTGATAACACTGTTTCTTTAAGGCAAGTTGGGTTTGAATTGAACATCAGTCACCAAACAGTAAGCCAAATTTTGCACAAATACCACTATAAATCTTTTAAATACGAAAGTGATTATTGCAATTGGATTGTGTATAACAACGTGCAGCCAAACAATGATTTTTTGGGACTGATTTTATTTTCGGACGATTCAAGGTTCATAAATTTGGGATTATGTAACCGACAAAATACAAAATATTGGTCACAAGAAAATCAAAATTTATTACGAGAGGGTAACTTTCAACTGCGGTTCGGTTCCAATATTTGGCTTGGAATAATCGGTAGTAGAATAATTGGTCCAATAATACTTGAAGGACTGATGCCCGATACTTGAGATTTCTGGAAAATGAGATTGAGGGCATTTTAGAAGAGTTACCTTTAGGTTTAGGACATGGAAGGTATTTCCAACAAGATGGCGCTCCTCCCCAGAATTCAAGGATAGTAACTGATTACCTTCAACGTAATTTTGACGAATGGTCCTATGAGGTGGACTCCAAGATGACCTGATTTAACGCCCCTTGATTTCTTTGTTTGTGGTCATTTGACATGGTG
Source organism: Stenurella melanura (assembly GCA_963583905.1). Taxonomy (NCBI): domain Eukaryota; kingdom Metazoa; phylum Arthropoda; class Insecta; order Coleoptera; family Cerambycidae; genus Stenurella; species Stenurella melanura. The sequence goes on along the minus strand of OY757316.1, from coordinate 87,027,706 downwards.
TTCCATTTAAAAATCGAAAGTTAGTGTTACTTCCGGTGAAACCGGAAGTGAAAAAAATCAATTGTATGTCAAAAAGTGCCGCTTATTATGTATATAGTACATCCTACATTTCAATCAATTATCTTCAAAACTAAAGGAGAAAAGGGGGTATACCATGATCCTGTTACGGTATAGGGCGAACATAAAAACATGCTTAACGGAAAAAACTAATTAAACTAAATAAATAATAATATTTCGCATGTAGTTAATACAGCTGTTAAGGAGGAAACCTTTTTTGTTGAGGGAGGGGAAATCTTCCAAAGACATCGCCTGATGTTCGGCGTCGAGGTAGTGTGAGATTTTTACCCACCAAAACCCCTTACTCTGCTGGGAGAGCTGGCTTTTCCCCCGTACAATCTGGACATCACGGAGCCACTTACGCATTACTTCATGATGTGAGGTGCCTTCGATTCTACTCCCTGTTTGCTTTCTTGATCCAGTTAGTGATTCGGATATAGGTTCGATCTATCCCTGTCCTGCCTCGCTCTTCCATTCTTTTCTTTTGTTTTTAGGATTCCAGATATCATATTCGTGGTTTCGTTCCAGTTTTCCTTGGATTTCATCTGCGTTGGCCATTACCCTCTCTCTCGTTTCATGCCATTTAGGACATTCAAAAATAGTATGACCGGCGCTGTCCGTCTCTTCGCAGTATTCGTATAGGTCGTCTGTTGCCTTCCCGATGTCGCGGAGGAAGTCCCTGTAGCATCCACGGCCCGTTATTGTCTGGATCAGGTAGCAGTTTATCTTCCCATGCGTTCTGCCGATCCATTTCTTTGTCAGGAATCAGGATCCTTGTCCACTGTCCCTTTTCTGTCGCCTGGCACCTATCTTGCCATAGCTCCATGGTCTTGGCCCTTCTTCTGGCTTCCTGCCTCATAGAGTTGTCTTGTTTCACTAGTCATTAGGTCAACTGAAGGAATGCCGGCTATTACTAGCGCAGCCTACGTGGAGATTGTTCTGTAGGCGCTACATATCCTCAGCGTCATGTTCCACTGTACTGTTGTTCATTTATGCCTGTTGTGGGCAACTTCCGGTTCTTCCTGAGACACTGATGCTCTATATAACATGGTAGAGTGGACCGAGGAGGAAACCTATGTAACAAATCCAGCGTGGTCGCCTTACAAAGAAAATAATTTTAGTTAATAAGTTATATTAATGTTGATACATAAGATGATGCTTTTATGGTATTAAGGTGATTTAATACCATAAAAGCACTAGTTCGCTGATTTATTTGTAAATTCATTCGGGATGAAGCGACTGGAATTGGAAAAACGTGTTCCCTCGCACACGTCTGAATGAACATCGCTTTATTAGCTATATTCCAAAATTATATCGAGAAGCGCGTTATTATTTTCCGATGACTGGGAATATCGAGTAGGTTAACTGTCATTTATCAATAATCTAAACATATAAATTTTTATTAGAAGACTGTCATTTGAATTACTTACTTTTCATTATTTTTTCCATTCCTTATTCACGACGTCTTCAAATCTTTAGTGATTAATGTATTATTTTACCCATTTAATTCAATCAAATAGGTTTATGCTAACCACACAAACATTTTTACGGTTCATCGTAGAAAAGAAATGTTGTACATACGTCCGTTTTATAACACCGAACTCAAATAATGAATAAAACAAATGAGTTGCTTGTATGTCTATATGTGTGAATTAATGTGTATGTAAATGTGTATGTATGTATGTATAAAACAGCATAGCAGAATAATACTCTCTATTGAAATTGAGCAACATCGGTCTTACAAGGCGACCATAAATGGATTGTGCAAAGCCCTTCTGACAAAAACATGTAACATTTATTATTCAGAGTTAGTAAGATAGTTTGAATACATAGCACATATCAGACATTACACAAATAATATGCACTTCTTTGATTGATTGGCTTCTTAAAAGATAAAGTTGAAAATCCAAAAAGTTCTACACTATTTTGAATTGTATTAGCAGTCCTTATTATCATAGTTATTGTCTCATTATGTCCATAATTGGTGTGATGAAAGGTCCATGAAATATATCCGATTCTTCTATCATTTACTTTAAATTTTTGAAACTTAAATGGTTTTAAGCCTCTAATTAATAATATCTTAAGATAATTGCTGATTACTTATACCTGAAAATGTATTAAAAAATGAAACAAACAAACGACAAATAACTCTATTTATTAAATGAGCATGAGACTTCAGGGGTGAGTGAATAACAAAACACTTTCGTTAAATGTACAGAAACAATATAGCATAAACAATAAATATATATACAAAAAATTAATAAATGGAAATACTCAATATATACTCAAACATTCACGTCTGGCCAGTTCCGGGTAATAGAAATGTTTTACTATTATAGAAGCAACAATTAAATGATAACAATTTTTACAACAATAACAAAATCTATAAACTAGTTACAAAATAAAACCGATAAGTTATTATTCATACATAGATTTTCGCACACCATGAAAGAGAGTTACTTGAGTTCACGCTGAAGGGTAAATTTGACACTGGTGACGATTTCACTAATTAATTTTTCAGGGAAACCATCGATGAAGAGGAAATGTTTATAACAGGATGCAATGTCCGGAAATTTTAATTTTGATTACCAAACATTCAGGGACTACAGGATTATGACTAACTAAATACGTTAGCAAACGTAGTTTATGGCGTCGGCTATTTAAAATGCAGAAAACGAAGAATAAAGTTGCTAAACGTACTTAGAGTTTGATTCTTCTCTAACAGGGTACTACACTACTTCACTTTACAATTTACGATACAGTGAGAACATTAATTCTAGGTATCAATTTACCAGAGCAGACTGGATGACCAATATTATAAACTTTTTAAAGTGTGGTGCAATTCTCCACAACTGGCCCAGGCAGGGGTCTGCCGGGTGATAATAATCTTCCTACGCGATTACACCGTACTGACGCCAAAAATGCGGAATAGTTGTTGACTGGTTATTTATAAAATGACGCGTAATGGAGTTCTGGCGTACTAGCAGGGTAGGCTTAAGGTAATTCTAGAACAAAATATTAAATAAAAGCAGTATTTAAATTCAATTATTCTTAGTATCTAGTGGATAAAAAGTGGTCCGTTACAGTTCATCAGATTAGAAAGGTCAGGACACTTCAGTACAATACTTAATGGTTATGTTCATATAACCATTAAGTATTGTATGCAGAAAGCACAGCCTCCAATCTTCTTTCTATATTCTAATGTATTAATATTAAGCCAAGTAACAGCCGGTTTCACAATCATTGGTTATCTTTTTGGTCGAATAACTCGAACCTTAAAGTTGACTATTGGTAATCCATATAAGCATTTCACAACGTTTATTTTATGTTCAGTAGTCTAACCAATGGTTAGGTTTGAGTTTTGAATGGTTGGTACGAGATTTGTTAGGATTTTGACAAATGTACAAAAATTTATTTTAGAAAAGGAGAAGTAACTTTTCATAAATTTAATGTCTTGATTAATCAATGTTATTACATGGTAATTTCTGTGATCGTATTACTTGAATAATTCCTCTAATAAATTTTCGGCAATTCTTGGACTAGTCGAATTCGATTAAAGAAATCCTTGTTTCAAAATAATTAGGTCTATATCTAAATATTGTAGGCCTCCTAACCTCTTCATCATTCATATCATAATCATCAAAATCCATTATTAGTAAAACAGCAAAAAAACTAAAGCAATTCACGAAGTAAAAATATAATTGTAGTTGACAGTTGTTTTCTTTTATTTAACTACAAATTGTTGGTTTACCAATACCTCATCCGCTGGTTTTCTTAACGACAAGATAACTAAGATCTTGAGATTAACCAGACATCGTGAAACAGATTTTTAGAGTTAATCATTGGTCAAATCCTAACCATTAGTTAACCAACGATTGTGAATCATAATCCTATTATTATTATTATTATTATCATTATTTATAAAAACTCCATTTATTATAATTTCAGAGCAAAATATTACTAAAGGTTTTCATTAAGCACACAAAAATATATAGATGTTAAGGACATTAAAGGCGCATAATATACAGGGTGTTTCTCATGTTCGAAATAATTTTCTATAATATATTAAAAAACCGCTGCCCAAGGAATCACTACTTCCACATCCAGATTTTACATCCAAGTCACTTTAGGAAACATTTTGACTATATGTGCAATCTAGTATGTGGAAATTATTGGTCATAGAATTTTAATAATATTTGGGGCAGATGTCATAGAAAAGTTTAAGAAGTTGGTTTCTACCATATACGTTAAAAATTAAGTTTCTAGATTACCCTACTTATTTTCCACTATTCACAACCTACCATCTCCCACCCCTTCAATGGAGTCATCTCAATCAGATGTCACTACAATACATACGTGTACTAACTTTCAAGTGAATATCTCAATTTTATGTTATCAGTCCCATTAATAATGAAGTGGAGGTGGTGGAGTTTGAAAAATATTAGAAAGAAATCTGAGGCCTTGGTTTCTAGTATATACACCGAATCCCAAATTTCTGTACTCTTACCAGCTTGATTTACTTATTTTCCCCTAGTTACTCCTATTAACCCCAACCCTCCTACGGAATCATCCCAAAATATAATCTAGTTCCAGATGTCGTTATAATACATACGTCTACCAAATTACAAGTGAATATCTCAATTTTATTTTATCAACCCCTTTAATAATGTAGTAAGGATAATGGAAGGGTTGAAAAATATTATTAAAAAATCTGAGGCCTTGGCTTCTAGGACATACACCGAGTTTCAAGTTGCAGTACTCTTACCAGCTTGCTTTACTTATTTTTCCCTATTCCCTCTACTTACCCCCACTCCTTCAACGCAATCATGTCAAAATATAACCTAGTTTCAGATATAGTTATAATACATAAATGTACCCAATTTAAAGTGAAAATTTAAATTTAATTTTATCAACTCTTTTAACAAGGGAGTGGGGGGTGGTGTGGGGATGGAAAATACTAATAAAAAAACCTGAGACCTCCGCTTCTAGTATATACACCAAATCCCAAATTTCTGTACTTTTACCAGCTTGCTATACTTATTTTCCCTCATATGTCCCTATTTAACCCCCAACCCTTCAACGGAATCGTCTTAAAATATAATCTAGTTCCAGATGCCGTTATAATACATATGCGTACTAAATTTCATGTGAATATCTCAATTTTATTTTGTCAACCCCTTGAATAATGGAGTAGGGGTGGTGGGGGGCTGAAATATATTATTAAAAAATTTGAGGCCCTGGCTTCTAGTACATACACCGAATTTCAATTTTCTGTACTCACACCAGCTTACTTTCTTATTTCCCCCTATTTACCCCTAAATAACCCCCAACCCTTTAACGGAATCATCTCAAAGTATAATCTATTTCCAGATGTCGTTATAATTCATACGTGTACCAAATTTCAAGTGAATATCTTAATTTTATTTTATCAACCCTTTTAATAATGAAGTAGGGTTGGTGGGGGTTGAAAAATATTATATATAATCTGAGACCTCGGCTTCTAATACATACACCGAATTTCAAGTTTCTGTAGTCTTACCAGCTTAATTTACTTATTTTCCCCTATTTACCCCTATTTAACCCCCAACCCTTCAACAGAATCATCTCAAAATATAATCTAGTTCCAGATGTCGTTATAATACGTACGTGTACCAAATTTCAAATGAATATCTCAATTTTATTTTATCAACCCTTTTCATATTGGATTAGGGGTGGTGGGGGTGGAAAAATATTATAAAAAAATCTGACTCTTTGGCTTCTAGTACATACACCGAATTTCAAGTTTCTGTAGTCTTACCAGCTTGCTTTACTTATTTTCCCCTATTTACCCCTATTTAACCCCTAACCCTTCAACGGAATCATCTCAAATTATAATCTAGTTCCAGATGTCGTTATAATACATACGTGTACCAAATTTCAAATGAGTATCTCAATTTTATTTTATCAACCCTTTTCATATTGAGTAGGGGTGGTGGGGGTTGAAAAATATTATAAAAAATCTGACGCTTTGGCTTCTAGTACATACACCGAATTTCAAGTTTCTGTACTTTTACCAACTTATTTTACTTATATTCCCCTATTTACCCCAAATTAACCCCCAACCCTTCAACGGAATCATCTCAAAATATAATCTAATTCCAGACGTCCTTATAATACATACGTGTACGAAATTTCAAATGAATATCTCAACTTTATTTTATCAACCCCATTAATAATGGGGTAGGGGTGGTGGGGGGTTGAAAAATATTATAAAAAAATCTGAGGCCTTAACTTCTAGTACATACACCGAATTTCAAGTTTCTGTACTCTTACAAGCTTGCTTTACTTATTTTCCCCTATTTACCCCTATTTAACCCCCAACCCTTCACCGTATATCTTCAAAAAACAATCCAGTTCCAGATCTCGTTATAATATACACGTGTACAAAATTTCAAGTCAATATCTTAAACCGTTCCGGAGAAAACGTGCGGACAAAAAAAGTTACAGACAGACAGACAGACAGACCGACAGACAGACAGACAGACAGACAGACAGACAGACAGAAATTTTTTTTTCGCTCAAATTTAAAATCTCGACGTTTCATGACATTCTAAACCTATTTCACGAATAAAAATTTTTGAAAATTTTTTTGCGATTACTATACTTCCAATCCACTACGTGGATGTGGAAGTAAAATATGTCAAATTAATTTCAAAATGATATTGAGGTGTGCTTAATAACACACTTATGAAACAAACGAAATTTGCAGTCGAGCATTGCCGAATGAGTATGTCTATTAAAAATGATAGCTTCTGTTAAAAACTTTCATTTTACTTCAAATTTTCAACATAGGTATACAAAATACCAAGATAGAATATTTTATTGAATTCAGGTTTGTAATTAGTTACGCAATGTAATTGTACTTACAAAATTTAGAAACTGCAATATATCTGAGAGACCCACTCTTAGATTCGAACGAACATCAATTTTAATTATTGAAGTAGTTTGAAAGTGACTGTTAAGAAACGAATGAAATTTTCCGCCATAGTTACAGACTACGAATATTTATTAACAGACTCATTTTTTTATTCGACAGGAACATATGTAAAATAGTATGGTAGAGCATTCTGCGCTGAAATTGCGAATCGTTATACAGGGTGGTCATCAAAGGCGTGGAAACAGTCAGATATTATATATACCATATCTTATTGTAATTTTAGAACAATATTTAACCAATGCATTTTTTCCTCGAGAAGTGTTGCAATCATCAAAAAGGCACTCTTCGAAATTTCTGTTAATTTTCACGTTTTAGGCTATGGTTATGGCGACAAAGGCCTTTTAATTCCATCAGCTTGTGTTTATCTACCTGCCTGTCTACTGACCTAGCGTATGTCTATGGCGCTATGGCGCTATATTGTCTATGTTTAGGTAGCTGGAAATGGAGTATAGTTTTAGTGAAAAATTTACAGGGTGAGCACAATAAAAAATTATGAAAAAATGAGATAAAAGACAATATTTGGATGTAGTTAACAATTGACAAGAAAGAAACCCACTGGTACTTTTAATGAAAATATACAGAGTGGTAACTCTACAGTTGTAGTTAATTAAGAAAACGATAGAGGAAAATAATTTTTAGTGTATAGTTGCTAGGTAAAACTGATATACTTTTAGCTAATAGGAAAATATACAGAACGATCATTCAAAAGAGAAAACGGAGATGTACAAGACATAGACATTGCAAAACATTTGTTACATCTTTCAGTTCAAACAAACTTTACATTGATTTATGTAAATATCACATATTGGTTTTATTTAAAAGTAATCTTAGATGGCATTTTTTAAAAGACTATTTCCAATTACGATAAATAGAGAATTATCCAGATATAATAAAATAAATTAAAAAAAATAAAAATATCGGGGTGGCAGAAGTCTACTTCGTACCCCCGATATCTGGAAAATTGTGCATTTTCCGACCATGTGTCCATGATAACTTTTGATCAGTAGCTCGAGAGGAATAACATATATCGATTCCAGCGAATATCACTGAGGCGGCTGAGGCGGGGGCCATTTGCCACAAGAAATGAACGCCCCGCCCCCCTTGCACCTCCGATATCTGGAAAACTGTTAATTTTTCGATCTTGTGCTCATAAGGACTTTCGATCACGAGCTCGAGAGGAGTAACATATAACCATTCCAGCGAATTTAATCGAGGGACCATTTCCATATAATATGTATGGGATCCGTTGTTATAAAAGATTTATTAAATATATTTCAATCATCGCCACGATCTTCATTAATTACTACAGGATAAAATCATCTCTAGCACTGTACCCATCTGCAGTTTTTTCGTAGTTTGTGGAACTAAGGAAAAATGTTGTCTTCTCATTTATTTAAATAGAGTTTTTTTTTAATATTTTACATAGTTTATGCAATATTATAATAACAATAATGAAATGCAATCTATGTTGGTTATTAACTGCGGGAAGTAAATACTTCCGAGAACGGATAACTACGGAAAGCAGATTTTTTTCAAGAGCGCTTACTGCAGCCGTACGGGTAGCTCACCTAGTAGAAATGAGCGCCACATGGAAAGAGTTCATGAAACTGGGCGGAACCCTTAAAAAAATCGCTGCCTAAAAATCGTTACTTCCACATCCAGTTTTCCCATCCAAAAAATCTTGACATTATATTTGCATGCCAAATTTCAAGTTTTTGGACTCTTACCAGCTTGCTTCACTTAATTACTTACTTAGAACATGTTCATCACAATGAGAACCATTAAATCAAATACGAGAACGTTAGGATATTGGACAGAAGTGCACGTTATCATCCAAGAATTATTAGGGAACCACTGGAAATTATGAAAAACAAGATCAGTTTCAACAGAGAAGATGGCTATCGACTAAGCAATACATGGAAACTGGCTTTGCCAAGTACCAGTAAAGTAATCGGTCACGGTCAACGGATTACGAAGAATGTGCAACCAAGCGGAGCAGCGACCAGGTATATAACAAGGAGCAGAACACAATAACTTCAGTCTTTGGAACCTTTCTGATGGAGCTGACAGCACGATCAGCGAAACGTCAAGTCAAGTTTGACGACCGGGACAAAGCCCGGAGAAACTACTTCATTGGACAAGGGCCGCGGCCGTGAAAATCTGCATTGTACTAACAGATCTATCTATATTGCATACGTGTACCAAATTTCAAGTAAATATCTTCATTTTATTTTGTTAACCCCTTTAATAATATAGTAGGGATGGTGGTGGGGGAGAAAAATGGCATAAAAAATTTGAGACCTTGGCTTCCAGTATATACACCAAAGTTCAAGTTTCGGGACTCTTATTTGCTGCATTACTTATTTATCCCTATTTCACCCCCAACCCTTCTAATAATTTAGTACCAAATCTCGTTACAATACATGCGTGTAAAAAAATTGAAGTGAATGTCTAAATTTTATTTTATTAACTCCTTTAATAACGGGGTAGTGGTAGTGATGGGAAGTGTCAAATTGTATTAAAAAATTTGAGTCCTTGGATTCTAGTGTATATACCAAATACTAAGTTTCTGGACTTTCACCAGATTACATTACTTATTTTCCTCTATTTACACTCCAACTCTTCACCTGGGTAAGCTCAAAGTATAATCTATTTCCAGATATCATTATAGCAGATAAGTGTGCAAATTCCAAGTCAATGGCTTCAACCGTTCCAGAGAAAACGTGCACACGAAAAAAAATTCAGACGGACAGACCGATCGATGGAGAGAAAATTATGTTTGCTCATATTTAAAAATCTGTTTCAAATTTTTACGATTACTATGCACTCAAATACGTGGATTTTTGACTTTTCAAAGTGTTGCATCCAATTTCATCAACCCTTTCGATGCAGCGCGGCGCTCGTTTCGACTAGATGAGATGCCTGTATGGCCCTCAGAAGAATCTGCTTCCCGCATTTACCCGTTCGCGGAAATATTTGCTTCCTTCAATACTATGTTGTCATTTTAATATATACAATTACACAGCCACACAATAAAATTGTTCAGACCCAGAAACCAGACCTACCAATCTTAATGTATTTTGATCTCCTGCATAGCCACACACAAAAAAATTTCAGACTCAGAAACTAGACCTTACCAATTTTTACATATTTTGACCTCGATGCCGCCATCGGAATTTCACTTTACTTCCACATCCGCGTAGTGGATTGGAAGTCTTATCGTTAATAAATTAAACACTGCTTTTAGATGAATCAATCAATATATTATACTACATATGTTTCGGCTCTACATATGTTTCGGCTTATTAGGCCTTTATCAAGAGTATTACATAGTGAATACTAAAGTTTCTGACGTGCTCGTTTAATTTATATCTAAAAGTATTTATGTCTTAATCTATTTATGACTTAAGCTATTTAAGATTTAATTTAACATCTTTAATTATTTGAATGTTTGGAGTGGACCTAAGCTGATTATATAAATCAAAGGATATTTCTTAACAATTGGTTTATTATAGGGGTGTTTAGGAAATTCTGCTGGTCATTTGTGGTACAAGGGTTGTACTTGAAAGATTTTTTGATTTCTAGTTGTTCTAGCAGATCTAAACGTTTACCTTTTCTTTCTGAATGAAGTAAATTTATGTTATCAGTATCTATGAAATGGTTGTTTTCAATACAGTGTGTTGACATTCCTGTATTTTTATTTTTATTTAAGATTGATTTTTTGTGTTCTTTTACCCGGTTGACAACGCTTCTACCACTCTGACCGATATAGACAGCATCGCAATCCTTACAATTAATTTTATATACACCTGATTTATCAATTTTATTTAGTTTTTCTTTGTTATTAAACAAAATGTTTCCTATGTTTGTTTTGTTCACACTTATTGTAGAGATACCCAAATTATTCAATTTTTTAGAAATTGTGTTACTATATTTCGGATCATAATTAATAAAACTATATTTTGTAGGTTTGTTAGGCACAGTGAAAAATTCTTTTTGAAGCATTTTGCGTTGTTTGTTTTTGACCATGTTATCTATTAGTGACTCGTATCCGTTATTTCTTGCAATTTGTTTAATTATATTTAATTCTCTATCAAAATCACTTTGATCTAAAGGAAAATTCGTCAGTCTATGTATTAGACTATGAAAGGGTGAAATCTTAATTTGCCATGATTGCTGCGAATTATAATGTATTACTGTATCTGTAGTAGTAGGTTTGCGGTAGATGCTAAATTTCAACTGATTGTTATGTTTTTTGATATTCATATCTAGAAAGTTTAATTGACTATTTTGCTCCGCTTCCATTGTAAACTGAATTTTACTATTAAAAGAATTTAAGAAATTAAGGTAATTACTTAGGTTTCTTTCTGTACTGGTCCATATACAAAAAATATCGTCTACATATCGAGTCCAATAAAACACATGTTTATTTAAACTGTTATTGCTATTAAAAATTAAATTTTCTAGGTTTGACATAAATATTTCAGCTAACAAAGGAGAAATTGGTGAACCCATTGGTAGCCCGTCTTTTTGTCTAAAGAATTCACCATTAAACTGAAAATAGTTTTGTTCAATACAAACTCTCGAAAGATTTTTTAACTCTGTTTTTTCGGTTTCGCTGATTTGTGAATTATCTATTAAATTATTTAATATTAATTTTAGTTCTGTGAGCGGAACTGAGGTGAACAGACTTTTAACGTCAAAGGAGAATAAGTAGTTAGTATTCACTATGTAATACTCTTGATAAAGGCCTAATAAGCCGAAACATATGTAGAGTATTTATAATATATTGATTGATTCATCTAAAAGCAGTATTTAATTTATTAACAATTATTTTCAAGATGTTTCACAAGGTACCTACCACAAGTTCAGTTCAGTGGAAGTATTATCGTTGAGTTTTCTTTATCTTAGATCTTACCTAATATAAAGAGCTATTTCAAAGATAAAAAAGAAAACAACGATAATTCAGGAGGTCAATATCCATAAAAATTGGTAGGTTATGTTCTGGGTTTGAATTTTTTTGGTGGGGTTATGTTACTCTTCGTCTACTAAGTTTCAAAAAAAAAAATTCGTAACTTCAAAAAAATATCCGATATAATTCAAGCCCTGAAGAAATTATAAGTTAAAATTGGATAAAGGGCGAAAATATCCTTCTATGACCAACAGCACCCTCCCCATTACTTATACTCTATTTCCTTTACAAATACTTCACTTCGACAGTTCCTCTCATGTATCAATATTACGCGGATTCACTATCATCATAACTTTGAAAAGTAGATTTTTCGTGTCCGCTTTATAGAAATCGCGGACGCGAGAATCTCTCCTTTTACCCTAGTAATTAAACTAACAACCACTGGGGTGGACAGAGAGTGCACAAAAATGCAGCTTTAAAGTCTTATTTCGCCTTAATTTAAGATCGGATTTGGCCTGGCACGGCCTGCTAAGCTGAGGAATGGATAATTCGGGCCGTTTCGTAAATCCCACATGGTGCAACATATTTCAGTTCACTTTTCTACGACTTTATTGTTACTCGTTATAAATTTGGTTCTAACAGTTATTTATTCGTGGATGTGTTTGAGAGAAGAGCAGGATTGTACATTTTGATTTACATAATATAGATGTTGTACCGTCAAATCCTGCCCCTACAGTAGGGTGGAGTGAAAAAAGGCACTTTTTCACTTTTTTTCGAAATAAGAAATGCTTGGGGTTGCAAAAGTTGCTACACCAGATAAGCAATACCAGGATAAAATATTATTAAAATCTAATGTTATTTTGAGGTGCCGCAAAGACCTTAAAGTTTTGGAAAAACCCGCTTGCAAATAATGTTCATATCTATTTATTTTTTTGTATAAAAGTTTAGCTTGGGTATAAAAAGTCATTCAAATAGTTTTGCCAATCTCTAAAAAAAAACTCAGTTATGTATTAAAAAGTTATGAGTTGCCGCAAGGCTGCTAAATATTCGAATTTTTAGCCTCTGGGCCTTGTTTTGGATACAACCCGCACCTGCGTTAAGACCTAATAAAATCTCTTCACTGGTTCGTTTTCCTCCTTCATATGAATGAGCTTCCACTTGCTAATACACTTGAATGGAGCAACACATGGACCTAAGTCTTTCCCAGGGCTGATTGGTATCTCTTTAAAGGTTCGGTCTATTGTTATTTATGAACAGATTGAGGGAATTGCGCTACCCAAAATTGATTTACGTCATGTGAGTAATGACCAAAAATATCTCTATAACATTACTGAAACTGTTACATCTGGCACGTGCCCTCAAAATTTTGCCGATCTTCAACCGGGCCCAGTAGCACATTCAAGATGGATGACGATTGCAAGTCGCATACTTCGCCTCTATACAAGTACCAGTGACCCATCAGAAACTCTCATTTCTTTGGCCACTTATATTGTCAAAGTGTATGCCCCTATCTGGTTTTCAATTAAGACAGAGCTAGAATAATGCTGGAATGATGCACGTCATATTTGGAAGTTGATTTCATATAGCAGATATTTACCAAATAAACTTAAAGAAGTTGTTGATCCGGTGATACAAGGGAACTCATATTTTGCGCATACTGAAAATGTAATGTTGGCTATGCTGAAAGATAACAACGAAACCAGCAGAAGAATAGCATTTTTAAAGACTAGAAACAATAAAAGGGTGTCGAACAGTGTTAGAAAGTTTGTTCCGGAGCTGAATTTTAAGGCTTTAAACTACTATGAGATAATAAGCTACGATGACTTTTCTAATGTTGAACCGCCCATAACTAAAACGATTAATCGCGAAGAAATCCAAAGATCCATCACGGAACATTGTCAGCTAACTTTTCCAAGATTCTTATGTCACACACAAGCTGTAGAGCGGTGCATTCGCTTAGGGACTGAAGCTTCTGCAACAGTTTGCGAAACTGAAAGGAATGGGAACATTAGAAGCATATTAAAAGAACCATAATGCCCAGTTTTAATAAAAAGTCCGAGTTCAAAATAGAACAATAACTTTTGGTGGTTGGTTTATTCTGTTTTTGTGATTCTCTAATAAATTTGATTTACCTATATCTATAATATATTTTTTGCAGTTAAAGTTACGCATTGTTATGTTGTTTATTTTTATGTTCTTATGTTCTTGAATAAGCTTATAAATATATATCAGCTACTTTTTACGCGTATGACATATTTTATTAAAATTATAAATTAAAACGATTTTCAGCTTTTTACTAATATTTACGGACTTTTGTGGCACCTAAAGGTTAAATCCGTAGGAAGTAGTATTACTTTTTTCAAGTTAATCTTGAATATATCTACTCTAATAAATTACAAGTATAATTAAATTTGAAAAAACCACCAGTTATTCAAAACGTTCATAAATGGCGTCATTCACGAAAATGGAAATAAAAATGGAGATTGCGGCAGCTTAAAAAATTAACAAAATTTAAAAAATAAATTATGACGTGTTTACGTATGCTAAGTGCACACCCAAGCTTTTTGAAAATAAAAATTATTTTTTTTCACTCCACTCTACCCTACAGTAGCTTTGAGATGACTGCCCGGTTCTCATGTATTTTACTGGGTCGTCATTCGAAATTTTACTAAATCAACAATTTAAATTTTTGGGCGTCAATAGCCATGCAAATCGATACCTATGGTATACCTGTCACTATCTGTACTAATCGTGGCCATTCAGTGGCCGTTAAACACATAGGCTTTCTCCTTAGAATTTCTGTGTTGACAGAAAATTATCCAATATGCGTTTTATCAAATCAAATCAAATCAAATCAAAATATACTTTATTGTTCAGAAGAAAGAGTTTCTCATTAACAAAGTAAATAAGCGTAGGTCCATAGCATATATAGTTTACACAGTGCAGTTTCTCATTAACAAAGTAAATAAGCGTAGGTCCATAGCATATATAGTTTACACAGTGCACCTACATTATATAAATACAAAACATAGATTACATATAAATTTTAATACAATAATTATAATAGTTAATGTAAAAAGTCAGAAAATACGATAAGATAAGGTAGTAAATGCCTAATTAGAATGTGTCATTATAGTACTCGTCTAAATTATAATAGGGTTTAACAATTAAAAGGCTTTTAACCGCCTTTCTGAAATTTGTATTTGAGCTCATTTCTTTAATATTATTTGGTAAGTGATTGAACATCTTATAGCCATTGTAAATAATTGAGTCTTTGACTAGAGTGGATCTGGGAATTGGAACGTTATTGACTTTGGGCTGGAATCCGGTCTGTACGGGGGAGCTCCTTAATTTGTTAGCGGTAGCACAATGGTCCACAAGGCCTGAGTGCGGCGACCTCCAGGCGCCCCGCTAAAAGATGAAGAAGAAGAAGAACGTTATTGACTTGCCGAGTTACATATTGTATGGAGGAATTATTTATAATATTACTTTTATGCTTATGAACTAAACAAACCGTTTCTAGAATGTAAATTGATATCACAGTGAGAAATCCATATGTCAAGAACAGTGGCTTACATGATTCACGAATTCTAGTTTTGTGCAGGTAGCGAATAGCACGTTTTTGAAGTACCAATATTGTTTGTAAAAGATATTTACTACATGCGCCCCAGAAGGCAATGCCGTACCTTAAGTGTGATTCGATTAGTGAAAAATGAGCAGTCTTAGCAGCCGCATAACCCAGTTCATTTGTGATCACTCTGATAGCGTAGGATCCGGATGCTAGTTTGTTACTAAGTATTTTAATGTGTACGTTGAATTTTAACTTGCAGTCAATATTTAGTCCAAGAAATTTTGAGCAGGGTTTATTTTCAAGAAAATGGTTACCTAAGGAGATGTCAGTTAAATTGCAGTGAAATGTAGTTATGTTTGTTTTGTTAATGTTGAATGAAAGCAAACTGGAGTCTTTGACCTTATTTATATCGGCCGACACCGTTTGCTGAAGGACAGTATCATCTTTATTGTGCCACAGTATGGTGGTGTCGTCAGCAAATAAAGTGAATTTTCCTTCAATATTAATTTTTGTCAGTTGATATACAATAAAAGAAAGAATTGGGCCAAGAACGGAACCTTGGGGTACTCCAAACTTTATGTTTAGTTTATCAGAATAATTTGTATTTCTAACTATTTGGCTACGGTTTGAAAGGTATGATTGAAACCACTTCAGGGTAGTGCCTCGAAAACCATAATGCTCAAGCTTTCGTAACAATATTTCATGCTGGACACAATCAAAGGCTTTCGATAAGTCGCAGAAAATTGCTGCCGCTGCCTCCCCGTTATTGATTTCGGTATAAATCTGACTTAAAAATGAGAACATTGCATCATTTGTACTTTTTTCCTTTTGAAATCCGAATTGTTGATCACTTAGTAGGTTGCAGGAGGACAAAAATTCTACAACCCTTTTTTTAACAAATTTTTCGAGAATTTTTACTAATGTGGGGATTAGTGAGATGGGTCGGAAGTTGGATGGATTATTTACCTCTCCGCCCTTATAGAGTGGAATAACTACATAAGTTTTTAAAAAAGATGGAAATGTTCCGGATTCAAACGATTCGTTCATTAGAGATGCTAATATATAAAGAGCCGAGTTTGGTA
This sequence comes from Stenurella melanura, assembly GCA_963583905.1. Taxonomy (NCBI): domain Eukaryota; kingdom Metazoa; phylum Arthropoda; class Insecta; order Coleoptera; family Cerambycidae; genus Stenurella; species Stenurella melanura. The sequence goes on along the minus strand of OY757316.1, from coordinate 87,011,108 downwards.
GATTTTCGAATATATTTACAGAGATTTCGTCGAGGCCAGACGACTTCTTATTTTTAATGTCGCTTATAATTTCTTTAAGTTCGTCGATGTTTGTGCTATATAGGTATAAGGTCTTATGATTGTATATTTCTCCAAGGTAGCTCAAGGGGTCATTTGTTTGAATTATGTTTTCCATTAGATTCCCTGCGATTGAACAGTAGTAGTTATTTATAATATTGGGGTTTAAAGACGATGTTACAGGCGGTTGGCTCTTACCCCTAAGTTCGTTTATAATAGCCCAACTCTCTTTTGCTCCGTTACTGGCTCGTTCTATTTACAGTGTAAGGTGATGGTTTCTGTTCTTGTGGGTATTGAGTAACAAATCTGCTACATGTTCTTGATATTGCCTTATCACATTCTCCATAAATAATAAACAAATCTAAAAAGTCTTCGTGGGTGTAATTTAAACGTGCTGGCAGTTTACTTCCTTCGCATACCGAGGGGAAGTATTGTATTCGAGAAAAAATCACCCAACGAAATTTTTTCGGATTTTCACGTTTCAGATCATGTAGATTACGAAAATATAGGTTTATCAATTCCATCGGTCTGTCTGTTGTCTGTTGGTGCATTAACTAAAAAACTACTTGACGGAGAATAGTCAAATTCGGTAGGTAGCTGACGCTACCGTCAGTGAAGAAATGGTTAAACTTTCACTGGAAAATTTACAGGGTGGACCGTCTAAAGGGAAAAAATAATGAAAAAAAATGCTTTTGCTCAAATTTAAAATTTCCACGTTTCATGGTATTCTAAACCTATTTCAGAAAGAAAAATTGAATTTTTTTTTACTAATATTTTTGAAAAATTTCTTACCACTACAGTAGCTTTGAGATGAGTGCCCGCTTCTCATGTATTTTACTGGAGACTTAGGTCGCTTGTTGATTAACAACAAAGAAAAAACTGAAGACTCACAAAAAGCGGGAATATGTGAAATAAATTGTAAAGATTGCGATGCTATATATATAGGACAGAGTGGTCGAAGCTTAGATGTACGGGTAAACGAACACGAAAAGTCTATATTAGAGAACAAAAAATCAACTGGTTTCTCAGAACATTGTATAGACAATAACCATTTTTTCAACAGCAGTAGTATTAAACTTTTGCACAATGCCAATAAGGGAAATAGGTTAGACGTGATTGCAATTTTGGAAATCAAGAAGGCTTTAAATAAATAGAAAAATGTTGCTAATACACAAACTAAATTTCATAATACCCCCATAATAGACACCATACTAAATTTAAATATGCCCAGAAATAGTAATCAAAATTTAAATTAAATTTCTAGTAGTAGCTATATTAGAAATAAGTAATAAAATGTTAATTAGGTTATCTATACCTCTCAAGGTTATATAACTCTTTGATAATGGTCGAAAGGCCGAAACATATGTCAGAGAAATCTGAATAATAATTGTGAAACAGTAATACCAAGTGTTTTTAATCCTTATTCTAATTTTTTTACCTCTAGAATAGATGAAAAAAAAATGTCCACGCTTCATGGCATTCTAAACCTATCAAACAAAATTAGATTATTTATTGAAAAAAATCTTATTTAATTTTTACCACTACACTATACAATTGATGGAAGATATTTTTTCTTTCGCTCAAATTTAAAATTTCTACGTTTCATTAGATTCTAAGCCTATTCCAAAAACTTCTGAAAATAATGAAAAATAAAAAATGCGCATTTTTGCACAATAAAAAATGCAAAACAAATAGCAAATAGATTTGCTTTTGCTTAAATTTAAAATTTCCACGTTTCATGACATTCTAAACCTATTTCAAGAAAATATTTTTACCACTACTATAGAATAGATGATGAACAATTTTTTTTATCACTAGAAGACATGAAAAAAAATGTTCTTTGCTCAAATTTAAAATTTCCACGTTTCATACCATTCTAAACCCATTAAAAAAAATGATATTTTTTATCCACTGCTATACTTCCACTCCACTTCGTGAATGTGGAACTGAAAATGTGACAGATGATAATAATATATGGCATATGCACCTACGAGTGCACCTATTATAGTTTTATTGAAAAATGTACAGGGTGGTCATCCCAAAAAATAATTCAACCATGGTGGGCATTTGCAAAAGTATTTGTCACCTGTTATTTAGTGTTGAATCTTTGCTGTCGGATGACCACTCTGTATATTTTGTTGACCAACAGTTATCAGGTTTTCTTTTCAATAATAGTGATAACTAATTCCGATTATTATTCTCAATGTCATTTCGTATTTAATAATTTATTAGAGTGACCACCATGCACAAATAAAGAGAGAAATACCTTTACCGATTTTTTGACTAACATTAATGATGGTTTCTAATCATGGCTAAGTTGATGTCAATTTTTATTAAAATTCTTGAACATTTAAGAAAATCGCCAATATTTCAAAAAGTTGTAACTTTAACACCTACAATGCCTATATTAGAAAAAGGGGGATTTAATATCATATAATTTGATCTAAAAAAATACAGGGTGCTCCATTTGAAATAAAATAGTTTTGAATTTGACAAAATGTAACGTGAATAATAGAACACTTGGTATACTATTATGGAATTTATTTTTATTGTAGTGCCTAGCTCATTTTGTCTTTTTTCTATGTGCCAAAGAGCAAATGAGGATATCCCACGCGAAGAAAGTTATAACGGTAAAATTTTATAAAATGTCAAATATCTCCGAAACTATTGGGTTTAGGTACAGATACCCTATACTGCTGCATATTTGGAAATTTTGTGGTCAATTTGAAAAGTCGAAAATATATAGGGTGTTCGAGTTGATAGCGACTTCTGGCACATCCTATATAGTTCGAGGACTGAAAATATTTTAGACAGAACGGGCATCATCGATTATGGCTACATACCAAGTTTCAAGTTTGTAATCCAATTGCAAGTCAAAATGTTCTAACCAATGGATTACGTGAATCACCCTGTACAGATATTTTAGCAAGGTTGACTACAAAGATTTCGTGAGAACAGGTAGGTTAAAATGGGATTGAAATGAAATGGGAAAGAAACATCTGTGTTTATTACAAAACTAAATTGATACTTATATTTCTTAATTTGCGAAGATCTCTTGAATTTTAGAGACACCCTGTATGTATACAACAATATTTTCTATATCTTCTAATTTTGGGATACTTGATCAAAAACCTTATAGGCCGGGAGCCAGCAACGCCATAACGTAGTTTTCTCAGGTAACCGTAATCTATAGACGGATAGCCTGCAATGCTGGAACTTACGTCTTTTCGTTAAGGCTCACTTTCTCAGGTAGCATGCTGTTATAGTCTACAAGTCTGAAACAGGTAGTCGGTCTAGCTGCAGTGGGTACATTACGGCGTCGCGACGCCAGAAATAATTTATAGGTGATGAGTCAGCAACGTCGCAACCTACGGATTATGGCTAGGGTTCATTTTCTCAGACATGCTATTAGTCTACAAGTATGAACCGGTAGTCGGTCTTGCAGGACCGGGGCACTAAGGCGTCGTGACGCCAGAAATAAGATATAAGTGATGAGTCAGCAACGTCGCAACCTATGGAGTTTGGCTCATCTTCTCAGATATGCTATTAGTCTACAAGTATGATCCGGTAGTTTGCCTTTCCGGAGCGGGGGCATTACGTCGTCGCGACGCCTAAATACTACCAAATTAGTGATGTGGAATTTCTATGTATTTATCCTCAGAAGCATCAAATCCTCCTAGAAATTATTTTTATTCACTGATGGGCCAAATGAACAGTCTTTAGACAATCGAAAATTAACTAATGAGAAATTGCATGTCTAACAGCCGGTTTTACAATCGCAAGTTAACTTTCATGTTAGTTGACTTTTACTTCCAGGTTAACTATAACTTTACCGACACATGCGTTTTTCAATATAAAGTTAAGTGATGATTTGTAAACGAGAGGTTGTGAATAAAATTTATAATGTTGGTACTGGAAAAATGGGTAATATACATAAAATGTACGAATTTTGGTCCAAAGTCACGTCACCTGCTATCAGATATAAATGTCAGAAGCCATTTATGAGTTAGTGGTCTATTACTAAGTAAGTAGGTAGTATTTAGTCTCGATCTATTTAAAAAATCTCTTCCATCGTATTCTTCGAAAAAGTTAGGTCTATACAGGATACCTTGGCTACTCATCACTGCTATATGCATTTACTTCGTACATATCCATTTTTAGGCAAAATATCAAAAAATTATTTTGTGACAGTTATTTTATAGGTTATAAATTGCCAGTAAACTGACAACTTTTAGTTTACCCACACCTCATCTGCTAGTAAAGCTAACTACTAGATAACTACCACATCGAAAATGACCAGCTATTGTAAAACCCAATTTCTATAATGACCTGAAAGTTAACTCTGACTGGAAGTTAACTAGCGATTGTAAAACGGGCTGTAAAACTTAAATTCTGAAATACATATGTAGCATATATTTTAAATTATATTAGCCGATTTTTTTGTAAAAAATACTAATAAAAAAAACATACAATACATACAGTTAAACAATATTCAGTTATTGTTATGGAAAAATGTATGCTAAATATTGATTTTACATAAACACAAAATATTAAAACACCCTGTACATAAGCAATAAATTAATACGCTGAACATTTCTTTTGAAGAAAAACATTAAACATTGTTAAAAATTTTACATTAAATGTGCTGCATGTAATTTTTGAAAATTTAAAAAGATGCCTTTTATACAGGGTGATTCACGTAGGCCATTCATTAGAAGTTTTTCAACTTGCAGTTGGATTAGAAACTTGAAATTTGGTACGCAGCCATAATCGGTCATGCCCGTTCTATCTAAAATATTTTCAGTCCTCCAACTATAGAGGGTGTGCCAAAAATTGGTACCAACTTTCTTATTTTAAATGGAAAGCTATATTTGTCTTTACATGGTTCGATTGGTCTTCTAATTCTGAGTTTAGAGAACCTAAGTTATGTTAACTTATATATTACAATTTTTGACATATGTCCAATTTTTTGAAAAAAATTGCCGCTGTAGTAGTTTACGAACAAACTATCTCGCAAACCTTTCAAAATTATGAAACCAAATTTGTGAAGCAGTTAGCTGGAAGTCCAGGCTAACTTTTGATGTCCCATCGGTGCTCCCATTTTGTACCATATGGACGCAGTCGATTTTCAAATGTCGCAATTAAAAATTGTCAAAAAGTCGATTTTTTAAAATGGCACCTACTATTTTTTTTCACACCATTCGAAAGAAAATTGAATTTTAGGGTGAGTTACTTAAGCATTCCCTATACCTAACTTCACCCTATATCGAGTTATTCAATAAAAATCAAGAAATATCTTATCTTGCCGAGAGATTCCTTACTTCATCAAGTATGCCATGGAAACAAAAGGCAGTTGTAATAATTTTTAAAGAAAAATATGGATTCTTATTTAATTACACACAACACCAACAAATTATTATTAACGAACAAGAACAATGTTGACGAAATTCTGACGTAAATGTTCAATGTGACCACCATATTTTTGTTCAAATATTCTATTATTCTACTTTCAACAGATTGCGTAGCACATCTTTGCGCCAGAAATCAATGCAAAATTGAATTTTAGGGCCACTTTTATTAACATTGTGTATGTCTATCTACAGTCGTTTTTGAGTTATTGGCATTTTTTGAGAAAAAATATTGTTTTTTTTTCTCAAGGGTAGTAGGCTTTGGAAACAATCATTCCATTTTAATTTTTATTCAAAAATCGTATTGCAATAATAAATAATAACAACAAATAAACAGATTAACAAAATAATCATTTCAATACAAATGCTCAATGTGTGCACCGTTTTCGCTGACAGAATTTCGTCAACATTGTTCTTGTTCGTTAATAATAATTTGTTGGTGTTGTGTGTAATTAAATAAGAATCCATATTTTTCTTTAAAAATTATTACAACTGTCTTTTGTTTCCATGGCATACTTGATGAAGTAAGGAATCTCTCGGCAACATAAGGTATTTCTTGATTTTTATTGAATAACTCGATATGGGGTGAAGTTAGGTATAGGGAATGCTTAAGTAACTCACCCTAAAATTCAATTTTCTTTCGAATGGTGTGAAGAAAAATAGTAGGTGCCATTTGAAAAAATTGACTTTTTGACAATTTTTAATTGCGACATTTGAAAATCGACTGCGCCCACATGGCTCAAATTTCAAGTTTCTAATCCAACTGCAAGTTGAAAAACTTTTAATGAATGGCCTACGTGAACCACCCTGTATATTAAACACTGAGTATGTACTAATCATGCATAATATACCTACAGTTTATTTTATTTTACGTGTATAATATTTTTGGTCGCATCGAACAAACCTTCCTTTCAGTACTGATGACAAAATTCAACAAAACAAAGAAAAACTCTTTGTAATTAGTTAAAAAAATCCGGAATATTTAGGTACATTTTTATTAGTCTACAACATACAACCTAATGCACAAATTCACAAGTATTTTAATGCATTATTTAATTCTCAAAGTAAATATCAATCAAATCAAATCAAATAAAAATATGCTTTATTGTTCAGAAGAAAGAGTTTCTCATTAACAAAGTAAATAAGCATAGGTCCATATAGTAGGAAAGCCAGTGACATTTTTTAGTGATGATTTAGTTAAGGCCTATTTTTTGAGAGGATGTTGATGGGGGTGTAACTAAGTGTCACCCGTGAGGATAAGCCCAGATTCCAGTCGTAAGGGGGTGGCAGAACGCCCCCAATGTATAAAAAAACTGCAACTTTTTATTATTTAGTTAAGGCTGAAATTTTTTCCAGTACTCCTCTGATAGCCCACAAACATCGATATAATATAGGCAGAACGATTGGCCAGTCTTAAGAGGGTGGCAGAAAACTCCCAGCATGTCGTGGGAGCAATGAACTTTTTATTATTTAGTTAAGCTTCATTTTTTAGTATGTTGTAGCAACTATTCCAAGTGTATATGCAAATTGGCAGAACAAAATGGCGGTCGTAACTACCTGGCAGAACGATTTAAATGTGCCGTATGCTCATTTATTTAGAACTTTTTAGTAATCTCAGACCTTCATTTACCTTTGGAGCTGGTATTTTAATACTCATTCGATGGAAAGGCTACTTGAAAGTTACAAAAATTTGTTTTTCATTCGAGAATAACTTTGAAACTATGAGGGACACGAAAAAGTTGCATGTTGTTTTACTTCCATATCCACGTAGTGGACTGGAAGTATAGTAATCGCAAAAAAATTTTCAAAAATTTGTTTTCTTCAAATGGGTTTAGAATGTCATGAAACGTCGAGATTTTCAATTTGAGCGAAAAAAAATTTTTCTGTCTGTCTGTAACTTTTTTTTTGTCCGCACGTTTTCTCCGGAACGGTTTAAGATATTGACTTCAAATTTTGTAGGTACACGTATATATTATAACGAGATCTGGAACTGGATTGTTTTTTGAAGATATTCGGTGAAGGGTTGGGGGGTAAATAGGGGTAAAGAGGGGGAAATATGTAAAGCAAGCTGGTAAGAGTACAGAAAATTGAAATTTGATGCATCTACTACAAGCCAAAGCCTAAAAATTTTTTATAATATTTTTCATCCCCCCACCCCCTCCAATTCATTATTAAAGGGGTTGATAAAATACAATTGAGATATTCACTTGAAATTTGGTACACGTATATACAATAATGACATCAGGAACTAGATTATATTTTGGGACTATTCTGATGAAGGGTTGGGGGTTAAATAGGGAAAAATAAGTAAAGCAAGCTGGTAAGAATACAGAAACTTGAAATTCGGTGTATGTACTAGAAACCAAGGCTTCAGATTTTTTAATAATATTTTTCAACCCCCCATCACTCCTACTACATTATTGAAGGGGTTGGTAAAATAAAATTGAGATATTCACTTGAAATTTGGTAAACGTATGTTTTATAACGACATCTGGAACTAGATTATATTTTGAGATGTTTCCGTTGACGGGTTGGGGGTTAAATAGGGGTTAAATAGGGGTAAATAGGAGAAAATAAGTCAAGCAAGTTGGTAGGAGTACAGTAACTTAAAATTCGGTGCATGTACTACAAGCCAAAGCCTCAGATTTTTTAATAATATTTTTCAATCCCCGACCACCCCTACTCCATTATTAAAGGGGTTGATAAAATAAAATTGAGATATTCATTTGAAATTTGATACACGTATGTATTATAACGACATCTGGAACTAGATTATATTTTAAGATGATCCAGTTGAAGGGTCGGGGGTTAAATAGGGGTAAATGGGGCAAAATAAGTAAAGCAAGCTGGTAAAAGCACAGAAACTTGAAATTCGGTGTATGTACTAGAAGCCAAGATATCGAATTATTTATAATATTTTCAACCCCCCCACGACCCCTACGCCATTATTAAAGGGGTTGATAAAGTAAAATTGAGATATTCACTTGAAATTTGGTACACGTATGTATTATAACGACATCTCTAACTAGATTATATTTTGAGATGATTCCGTTGAAGGGTTGGGGGTAAAATAGGGGTAAATATGGCAAAATAAGTATAGCAAGCCGGTAAGAGTACAGAAACTTGAAATTCGATGTATGTACTAGAAGCCAAGATATTGAAATATTTATAATATTTTTCAACACCCGCACCCCCCTACTCCATTATTAAAGGGGTTGATAAAATAAAATTGAGATATTCACTTGAGATTTGGTACACGTGTGTACCATAACGACATCTGGAACTAGATTATATTTTGAGATGATTCCGTTGAAGGGTTGGAGGTTAAATAGTGGAAAATAAGTAAAGCAAGCTGGTAAGACTACAGAAATTTGGGACCTGGTGTATATACTAGAAGCGAAGGTCTCAGGTTTTTTTCTAACAGCTTCCATCCTCCACCATCACCACTCCCTTATTAAAATAGTTGATAAAATTAAATTTAGATTTTCACTTGAAATTTGGTACACGTATGTATTATAACGATATCTGAAACTAAATTATATTTTGACATAATAGGGTATTTTCATTAATCTGAGATGAAAGTGGAAATGCTTATATTTGAAAAATGCATATTTTTTAAATATTTTTGGCACAGGAAAAAATATGTTATATAAAACTATAAAATTATAATTTTAATTAGAAGTTTCAATTTTTCATAATGACGTCACTAAGCGAAAACTAGGTAAATCACCAAAAAACTATTGGCAACACTGACACTACACTGTTAATCTGGTGACAGTGGTGTGACTCATTAATTTTCAATATTTTGTTTGTTTAGCTATTTGTTTGAAAACATTCTATACAAGCATACAAATATGGAAACTAATTACGTAGAAGGTAGATCAAACGTCGTTTTTAATGAAATTTTACACTCATTCACAGGTCGATATTAGGTGCTACACAAAACTGAACATCTGTTTATGAAACAAACAAAAAATAAGGTTATGGTTACATGAAATGTCAAATCACAAATCACCAACTTGAAACTCCCTAGAAATAAGTACATTTGGCGCTCTATTTGAATTATCGCTTAATGACGTCATGAAAGTTTAACTAATTTTTTTCCGGCTTAAATAAAAAAGTAAAAAAGAGAGAAAAAACACGTATTCCTTATTTTTATTTCTAGTTTTCAATTTTCAAATTAAAAAAATATGGGAAAATACCCCATTGCGTTGAGGGAGTGGGGGAGTAAGTAAAGGTAAATAGGGAAAAAAGTAAAGCGAGCTGGTAAGAGTACAGAAACTTGATATTCGTTGTACGTCCTAGAAACCAAGGTCTCAGATTTTTTAATAATATTTCTCAACCACCCACCACCCTTACCCCATTATTAAAGGGGTTGATAAAACAAAATTGAGATATTAACTTGAAATATGATAGACGTATATATTATAACGGCATCTGGAACTGTATTATATTTTGAGATGATTCCGTTGAAGTGTTGGGAGTTAAATAGGAGTATATAGGGGAAAATAAGTAAATCAAGGTGGTAAGAGTGCAGAAATTTGGAATTTGGTGTATATGCTAGAAACCAAGGCCTCAGATTTCTTTCTAATATTTTTCAAACCCATCTCCGCTCCATTATTAATAGGGATTGATAACACAGAATTGAGATATTCACTTGAAAGTTAGGACAATTATTATGTATTATAATGACATCAAATTGAGATGATTCCATTGAAGGGGTGGGAGGTGGCAGGTTGTAAATAGGGGAAAATAAGTAGGGTAAACTAGAAACGTCATTTTTATCGTATATAATGGAAACCAACGCCTCAAGCTTTTCTATAACATCTGCCCCAAATATTATTAAAATTCTATGACAAATAATTTCCACGTACTAGAGTGCAAATCTAGTCAAGATGCTTCATCTAAAGTGACGAATGAAAAATCTGGATGTGGAAGTAGTGATTCCTTAGACAGCGGTTTTTTATTGGAAATTCAATTCTCTACAAAAAAGGTCTGACATTTTTTCGCATATTGCTTAGTTTCTGCCATATAGTGAAAATTAAAAAAAATTTCAAATATTTTTTACATTCAAACGCAAATATCTTTTGTACTATGCTAGATACGAGAATACGATTTGCAGAAAATTTGATTTTCTAAAAAAAGCTTCTTAATAATTTTTCGTATCTCGCTTCATTTCGGAGATAAAGTGAGAATAAAGAATTTTCTTTTCGAATTTCGGAAAGATGTAATCAGTATCGACTGAGAACCACAAATTATGATGTACTTATATTATTGTAATTGTATTGTCATAATAGTTGAAAAATGCGATTGCGAAGAGAAAAATTACTAAAATTTTTTCCAATAAGTTCCATGTTCCAGATAGATAAATAACATTGTGGATATATGTAGAATCATTTATATTATTTTGGATTATATTAAAAATGTTCTGATACGGGAAATACATAAAATATATTTCAAGAAACATCGAAATTAATTATTGCAATGCTAAAAAACATTTGAATAAATCGTGATACGTGAATTATAAGGATATTTCTAATACATTTTTTTATAGAGAGCTAATTAAAAAAAAAATTGATAAATGAAATCCGAAAAGAGAATTATTTATTTTCACCTTATCTCCGAAATAAAGTGAGATACGAAAAATTATTAAGAGAGTTTTTTTTAGCAAATCAAATTTTCTACAAAAGGTCATATTCTCGTATCTAGCATAGTTCGAAAGATATTTGCGTTCGAATATCGCAGAAACTAAGCAATATACGAAAAAATGTCAAAAGGCCTTTTTTGGAGAGAAATGAATTTCCAATAAACAACAACAGTACAACTTTTTCGTGTCCCTCATAGTTGCAAAGTTATTCTCGAATGAAAAACAAATTTTTGTAACTTTCAAGTCCCATTTCCATCGAATGAGTATTAAAATGCCAGCTCCAAAAGGAAATGAAGGTCTGTGATTACTAAAAAGGTTCTAAATAAACGAGCAAAATTATTGTTTATATTTAAAGCATTCATAATACAAATTAATCTGTGACCGAAGGCACGAAGTCACGGCGCGCATACGGCTCATTTAAATCGTTCTGCCAGATAGTTACGACCGCCATTTTGATCTGCCAATTTGCATATACACTTGGAATAGTTGCTACAACAACTTACTAAAAAATGAAGCTTAACTAAATAATAAAATGTTCATTGCTCCCACGACATGTTGGGGGTGTTCTGTCACCCTCTTAAGACTGGCCAATCATTCCGCCAATATTAGATCGATGTTTGTGGGCTATCAGAGGAGTTCTGGAAAAAATTTCAGCCTTAACTGAATAATAAAAAGATGCAGTATTTTTTACACGTGGCGGGCGTTCTGCCACCCCCTTACGACTGGAATCCGGGCTAATCCTCACGGATGACACTTAGTTATACCAAAATATATGCCTTAACTTAATCATCACTGAAAAATGTCACTGGCTCTCAGACTAATAGCATATATGGTTTACACAGTGCACCTACATTATATAAATACAAAACATAGATTACATATAAATTTTAATACAATAATTATAATAGTTAATATAAAAAGTCCAGAAAAGACGATAAGATAAGGTAGTAAATGCCTAATTAGAATGTGTCATTATAGTACTCGTCTAAATTATAATAGGGTTTAACAATTAACAGTCTTTTAACCGCCTTTTAGAAATTTGTATTTGAGCTCATTTCTTTAATATTATTTGGTAAGTAATTGAACATCTTATAGCCATTGTAAATAATTGAGTCTTTGACTAGAGTGGATCTGGGAATTGGCAGAGTAACGTTATTGACTTGCCGAGTTACATGTATGGAGGAATTATTTATAATATTACTTCTATGCTTATGAACTAAACAAACTGTTTCTAGAATGTAAATGGATATCACAGTGAGAAATCCATATGTCAAGAACAGTGGCTTTAGATATCAGAACAGAAACCTCCTCACCTAACCTAAAGAAATCACAGGATAGAATGAATTTATTTTAAGCAGAATAAAGACCTACTAACCTAACCTAGAAATCATAGAAAATAATTTGTAAGAAAATATATTAATTGTTTCAAAATTAAACAAAAAAATTTCAGCAGGAACAGGAGTTTGAACCCTGGACCTTTCGCACCATAAGCATCATCATCATCATCATAACAGATTTTATTTTAAATTAATAATATACAAACATTGCCTCTCCGAATCGCGATCCGGAACCAACCAGACAACCATGTCGCGCAGCGTCGTGGCATACGTAGGGTTGGGCGGGTCGCGACCGGTTTGGCTCAATAAAATTTATACAAAAAGTTAAAACTCCTTCGCTTAAAATTAACATTAAAATTAATGATATCTGTATTACAGATTTAAAACATTTAAAATTATCACTCTAAAAACTGTTGGTGCACAAGATACTAAACACCACTAAATTTTGATTTCTGGCACGGGGGAAAAACTCAACGAAAAAACCCGTTCGAACGGTCTACCCGCCGCGCCGTCGGGAAGGTAGGGAAGGCAAAGATTTTTTAATAGTTACAATTTTTAACATGTTTTTCGGTCTAAAATGAATTTAGAACAAAAAAGGACAAAATGACAAAAAAGACAAAAAGACAAACAATTGACAAACAGACAAAAGGGGGAAAGGGTAGATAAATATATAAAGGTGTGAAGTGAAAAATGTGTGATAGAGAAAAGTTATGGTTGAGGAAAGTGTGGCTAGAGAGGTTGCCGGAAAATAGGCAACACCTGGTATGGTAGGGAGTGTTTGATCTGGAATGGGGCATTATGCATTCTGGTTATGTTTCGTGTTAGCGGACTATCGCCTAGTTGAAAGGCATAAAATTTCTGCGATGTTTCCCGGGCGAAGTCCGCTAGTGGTGTTATGTCGTTGGAACGATCATATAAATCTCTGAGGGAGGTGTTTCTGCTCGAATCGGAGATGAGGCGCATGAAGCACCGTAAGCGAGATACATTACATATGCGCCAATCGTACGGCTGATGATGAACACTAGGACAAGGAATAAAAGTGAGACAAATAATATCACGCTTCTTTATTCGTCCGCCGCAGCAGTACTAATGCGTCCCGGCTCGATGCTACAAGATTTGATTTCTCCGTACCGCCTTTTGTTGAACAGGCGGTAAAATATCGATCGGCGTTGACCGCCTACACCGCATCATCGCTTCCCACATACTGACTGGCTCTCGCTCAATATTACATCATCTGACCTTGATACTTTCATATCGACGGCCCTGGAAAAAACTTTTGTACTATACGCTATATGCGAACATTAACATTTCCAATGTTAAAATTTTGAAAATTTTTACGATTACTAGGTATACTTCCACTCCACTACGTGGGTGCGGCCGTAGTATATTTCACTTACAATTAACTTACCAAAGGGTATTTTTTGATAACGAGCCTGACGTTAAAGCTAAGAGGTCGCGGTCGGGGTGAAAATGAACAAATAACAAAATCGAATGTATCTTTAAACGACCTCAACATCGGTTTAATTCATAATTTTTAACTGTTCTAAACACCTTAATTCTTTTTGAAAGCGGTTTAGTAATTTATTTGTTTTTAACACATCTCTATTTAAACTAAGTGCAGGAACAATTAATGATAATTTTGTTCAACATATATTTATAACATGTATAATGTAATAATATAATTTCCCATCTACAGTCTGGATTCAGAAAGGGTCATAGTACTGTGTATTAGCAAATATTACCGATGATATTTTAAAATCTCTTGATAGCGGTCTTGCATCATTGTCAGCACTTTTGGATTTTGCAAAAGCATTTGACACTCTAGATCATACTTTGTTATGTGCCAAGCTTATATACTTCGGATTTAATGAAAATTGTGTTCAGTTTTTCAAGTCCTACTTGAGCGATAGATACCAAACTGTCAAAATGAATGATGCCTTTTCAAACACCACCAAAATCACCTCCGGTGTTTTCCAGGGCTCTGTTCTAGGGCCTATCCTATTTTTAATATATACAGCTGACATTTTCAATAGTGTAAACTACACACAAATTCAATGTTATGCGGACGACACACAATTAACATGCTCTTTTGACCCAAATAATATAAGAAACACATCTGCTAACATAAATCAAGATCTAACTTCTATCGAGCGTTATTCGAATTCGCATAATTTAAAATTAAATATTGGGAAATGTGCGGTAATATGTTTTGCAAATAAAAAACATATAAGTTTTGTCAAGCAAAATATAAAACTCAAGATATCAGATAGAGCCCTAACTGTTGTAAACAAAGTAAAAAGTTTAGGTTTAACTTATGACGAAAATCTAAGATTTAAAGAACACGTAAACATGTTAGTCAAAAAAGCGTATCTAGCATTAAAGCTACTTTATAATAATATAAATATTATTAATTTTAAATTAAGAAAAAAGCTATGTGAATCGTTGGTGTTACCTATATTACATTATTGCAATGTCGTATATTATAGCTGCTTGGACCAACCATTAAAAAACCGTCTGCAAAAAATACAGAACAGTTGTTGTCGATTTGTTTACCGCATTCGAAAATACCAGCGCACTTCCTCGAAAATAAATGATCTTAGTTGACTACGAGTGGAAAGTGTTTATAAATATTACATGTCCGTATTTACTCACCGTATCCTATGCACCTCCTCGCCATCATATCTTCGTAAAAAATTGATACCTAGGAATAACATCCACAATTTAAATTTGAGACATATGCACAAGTTATCATTGCCAACTTATCGACTTACCCTGTTTCGTAGATCTTTTTCTTACAACTCTGTCACAATTTATAACAACATAAATGATACCCTCAAATTTCTAAATGTAGACAGTTTTCGCAAAAAAGTGAAAATGAAATTCTTTTCTATGCAGTAATTTTATCTGCACCTTACGTACGTGGCTCATTCGTTGTCTGACACTACTAAACTGATAAATACTAATGCTAATAATACTGCTCATTCTTTTATTAGCGATTTCTTTTTCCACATATTTTTTTTTTCTTGTTTTTTAAATATTTATCCACAAGAATATTATACTATATTTTAATGTTTATTGATATGTACTTTAGGTATTATTATTATTACTACTTTTAGTTTTAGGAATTTTAGGTTAGATAAGGTTAAGTTGAATAGCTTTGGCTAGACTTCGCCTTAGCAATTGGATGTATTGTATGTACATGCTTTCCTAATAAAGACTTTATTATTATTATTATTATAATATATGACGATGTTGAATTTCTTGTAAGTATACGTATATCATAACTAATGAAAATCAGGACAAACCAGAGGTATCAAAATTATTTTAGTTTTAATTCATCCCACAACAAATGTTATTTTATTGTAAATAAAATATTTTTTATCATTTGTCATTTTTGTGGAGTATGTGTGTTATATACTAGTGTTCTAATGAGCGATAACAGGTTTGATAAAAATCAATAATTCCGGTCCTGTAATATCAAGCCCGGCTATTATAAGAATAATTTTATTACGCACCGTACTCCACCCAGAGTAATTAAAAACTACCACTCTATAGAAGTCTTGCAATGAAGAGTAAACCATATTGCCTAACCGAAACCAACTTGATTATGTCGAGCTAGCTATTATGAGATTACTTACTAATGCAGGACCACCCAGGGGAGGCGGAAGTTAACACAAAACTCTGCATGAACGGAACCAAACACGTGCTGGCGTCTTGAACAAACAAAATATGAGACTTTCAAATGACCTAACCACACATATATACAATACTAGTTGTAATAACTCCATTGGGGCGTTGCCGAAATGAAAAAATAAAAGATAAATCTTACCATATTATAGAGTGAGGAAAAAACACTTCTACCAAGTGGGTTGGATTTTATTCCGGAAAATTTGAGATTGTAGGGTTCCTGAAATTGTTGCACGTCCCACTTAGTAGACCGCTGGATGTGCGGCCTATTCTCGCGCAGCACGCCAGCGCGTAGTTTCATTGATTAATTACATTTAATTGGTTAGTTTAATAAGTAATCAGTTTTAATTACAATTTGTCGAAAAAGATTCTGCTCTAGAAATAATTCTAATATCATAGGGTCCGCTCGCGTCGATGTCCTGTCAAGTTTGAAAACTCTTTATTTTATGATTACTTAGATCTACTGGATCACCGAGTGGCATGTTAACATTTGGATTTTCCTCAAGTAATATACAACTCAAGATGGCGGATAGGGCGATTTGAAAAAAAATCGTATCTCCCACATCTTTTTTTTTTTGAAAAACAATAAGTTATATGGAAAAATAGTTTAAACAAAAAATGTGTAGAATTTAATCCTGAATGCGTATATAGTTTATTGAGTATTGGTTAAACAATAAATCTCTAAAATTTAAAGATCATGGCGCGCTGCAGGCATTGTGGAAGAATATTGAAGTGCGCAAGGTGAGTTTGGTCGTACACATATATACGATAATATAGCTTCTAGTTAAGAATGGCATTCAGGCCATGTCAGAAATGTTTTAAATTTAGGGTATTTGCACAAAAGAAGACTGCAGAACACTGGCAGGCTTCTGTGCAAATTATTCAATTATTTTCAGGAACGTGTCATTGTTCACCTTCTTGCAGCTAGATTTGAGAAGCTTAGTTTTACAGCTAGTTTTATAGTTTTGAGGCGTGCGGGTTAAGCATGGAGACTGATTTTAAATATTCGTGACTTTCTCTCCACCCACAGAGACTAGCACCTTGCAAATTTTGGATATTTCATTCGGACTTCTCCATACTCTTGCAATATAATGGACCCTAAAATAAAGTAACAATAAACCCCAAACCCATCAACTGTGGGCCGTAGGTTATCTCCTTATTGATTTTTGGTGGAAAACACAAGTCAGTTACCTTCTTTATTTATTAATTAGTTTTTATAAAGCAAACGTGCTAAATCGTGGAAATTGTCTTCAAGTTATGTGGTAGTTGTGTTCAGAGTTCCTAACAATGTAAGCGATTTCAGGAAAGAGGTGGCAAGCAGGGCTGAAGTTGCACTTTTTTTACAAAAAATAAATCTAAGACTCATGCTTGACAATTTAACAGTAGGTTTAAGTATATTAAGCATGTTGCTAACTTCGCAAGCGAAAATTCAGTCTCGAAATGGGTAGCAAGCAAGGTTGAAGTTCCACTTTTGCCGCAAAAAAAAAGTCGGTGAGACTCATGTTTGCCAATTTAACAGTATGCTTAAAAAATTATTTTAAACATGTTGCCCGATTGACAAGCGAAAATTCGGTTGCGAAAGGGGTGGGAAGCAGAGTTGAAATTGCAATTTAGCAATCTAGCTGCCATCTCGTGCCTTCTATGTAGGACAACAGAAACAAATTTTATTTTAATAAGTACATAGGAACAATTTTCATTAATTGCGAAAATTGATTTAATAAACAATCTTATCGTATTAATTAATTATACAGGGTGTTTGGCGCAACGTGTGCCAAATGGAAATGGCCGACAGAAAGGGTTATCTGCTATCCTTTCAGGCCTCTTAATACTTCCCATGCCCTGCTAGATTTTTCATATTGACCTTTTATCTTTTTAATGAAAAAAATCCCAAATTCTACATTTAAATTCAAATTATAAAAAAAGTATTAGGCGTAGACTGCGAATTTCATTTTTATTTTGATGTGTATTGTTGAAGGGTTCTTTAAATCCAAAATTACTGGCATTAGTCATCTAGTTGTTTTTTTACTCACTCGCAAACTTTCGGAATAAGTAACATTTAAATTTAATTTTAGACTTTACATGGCTATAAAAAAAAAACTCCGGGATCTTCCAACTCCCTCAAAAATTCTCTAGTCTATCCTCTTGCTAGTGATGTGCCACATGTCATAAAAATCTTTTAATAACTTCGTGAATTCGCTAAATTAATGAATCGGGTCACATAAGGCTAATATTCAAAATTCCGAATAAAAAATTATTTTTGCTTGAATTATGCATGGGAAACAGTTAAAACCTGTTATCTCACTCTTGCGAAGTAAAATCTATCTTCTATCTCTTTCTGTTCATTGGTTTTCTTGAAATAAAGAAACAATTACATTTTTATCATTTATTAAAAAAAATTACAAATCTTGCTCAAAGTGTTGGTCTCTGTTGCGAATGCAGGCCCGACATCTGCTTCGTATTTCGACAGTTGTTGTATGAACTCGTATTTCCTCCCTAATTGTACCGAAAGCCGTTTCTATGCGTTGGACAAGAGGACAAGTTCCTCCATAGTCGCAACCTCCGTCACGTACACGAGTTCTTTGTCACGACCTCGGACATAAAATCCAACGGAGTTAGGTCTGGCGAACGTGGAGACCATTGAATAGGGCCATCCCGCCCAATCTACACATACGCCTATAGTTTTTCAAAATGACGGCTGTCCCGCGCACTGGCGATTGATTGTAAGACAATATCTAGACAATGTGTTCCCAAATGCGTGGATTGGGCGTGATGGCCCTATTCAATGGCCTCCACGTTCCCCAGACCTAACTCCGTTGGATTTTTATGTCTTGGGACGTGCCAAAGAGCTCGTGTACACGACGGAGGTTGCGACTAGGGAGGAACTTGTCCTCTTGTCCAACGCATAGAAACGGCTTTCGGTACAATTAGGGAGGAAATACGACTTCATACAACAACTGTCGAAATACGAAGCAGATGTCGGGTCTGCATTCGCAACAAAGACCAACACTTTGAGCAAGATGTTTAAATTTTTTTAATAAATGATAAAAATGTAACTGTTTCTTTATTTCAAGAAAACCAATGAACAGAAAGAGATAGAAGATAGATTTTACTTCGCAAGAGTGAGGTAACAGATTTTACCTGTTTGCCATGCATAATTTAAGCAAATATAATTTTTGATTCGAAATTTTGAATATTAGCCTTATGTGAGCCGATTCATTAATTTAGCGAATTCACGATGTTATTAAAAGATTTTTATGACATGTGGCACATCATTAGCAAGAGGGTAGACTAGAGAATTTTTGAGGGAGTTGGAAGATCCCGGTTGCTCTGAGTTTTTTTTTATAGCCGTCTAAAGTCTAAGTTTAAATTTAAATTTTACCTATTCTGAAAGTTTGCGAGTGAATAAAAAAACAACTAGATGACTAATGCCAGTAATTTTGGATTTAAAAGAACCCTTCAACAATACACATCAAAATAAAAATGAAATTCGCAATCTACGCCTAATACTCTTTTTATAATTTGAATTTAAATGTTGAATTTGGGATTTTTTTCATTAAAAAGATAGAAGGTTGATATGAAAAATCCCGCAGGGCATGGGAAGTGTTAAGTGGCCTGAAATGATAGCAGATAACCCTTTCTGTCGGCCATTTCAATTTGGCACACGATGCACCAAACACCCTGTATAATATTCTATAAAATACAGAAATAGAATATTTCGTTATAAAGCAGATAAAAATAATTACTTATTTGCATTTTGTACATTCAAAACAGTTTAAATAAATTTCAGTAAATTTGTAAAAGTTGTTAACTCCGAATTAACAACTTTTACAAAATTATTGATAACCAGCTGATTTTTTCAAGATCGCTTAATACTAACATGTAGAATCCAATTTTGGAATTGTCCGACAAAATAAATTTCCCGATTTTCCAGTACAACGCAACGCGTGGAAATAATTCAGAAGAAGTGGAGGTGGAACGCCGAGTTTTCGACAATTTTCGCAACGGAAAAAAGTTGTAGATTAGGCGCAATTAAGCTATACAAGAAGTTACAAGAGGATATTTATAAATCATTTTTTGTACGCACCTAGGCCATATTATATTGTACCTATTGTACCTATCTCAAATTGCAATTAACAGAGAAATTGATACAGTTTCAACTTGCACTGTGTTACAGCTTTAAAATAAATTTAATAATGCCTTTTGATAAATTACAGAAAGTCTTACGGCCCATTTATAGCCAGTTGGGAAATGTGTCATTTTTAACACAACTTTGCCTTGCCGCCTGTTGAACTTCTGACAAATTAACTTTTAATGAAAATATCCTCCTCTCTTCCTATTTACACAGACAACAAATTTTGTAATTTATTATATTATCCTTAGGATTTGTGTGAGTTTGTTTTACTACTTCGACCACCTGGGTGGTGTGCGTAAAAATATGTTCATTCATAAATATTCTATTAATGAATGTGGTATCGAATGACAAGAAAAATATTGTGCATTCGTGTTGCATAATACTAATACGGAAATGAAAGTTACATAACAATTAATTGAATCTGGCTTGTACCTATTAAGCAATTTTATTGTAGATGACATGATGCAAAGATGTGGAAGAATATGTAATGAAAAAACGATTCAACCAATCATATAGATGGTGTAGAAAGACTGAAAACGGCAAGTAATCATTTAAAAAAAAAATGGATATTGGATATCACCCTAAAAAACGGTAACTAGAAATGTTAAAAAATTCAACAAAATATCGTTATTAACTAACAATATTTAATTAAGAGGGAGGCAATGAAATTTTATTTCAAAAGTTTTGGTGGTCTTTTTTTTTAAGGTGATTAAGTTTTTTTCTCCTAAATTCCACTCTTTCTTAGTTGTTACAAAGTAGTTACAAAGTTAAAACCGCTGTCTAAAGAATCACTACTTCCACATCCAAATTCTTCATCCAAGTCACTTTAAAGGAAACATCTTGACTATATTTGCACTCTAGTATGTGGAAATTATTGGTCATAGAATTTTAATAATATTTGGGGCAGATGTCATAGAAAAGTTTGAGGAGTTGGTTTCTACCACATACGTTAAAAATTAAATTTCTAGTTTACCCTACTTATTTTCCACTATTCACAATCTACCACCTCCCACCCCTTCAATGGAGTCATCTCAATCGGATGTCACTACAATACATACGTGTACTAACTTTCAAGTGAATATCTCAGTTTGATGTTATCAATCCCATTAATAATGAAGGGAAGGTGGAGTTTGAAAAATATCGGAAAGAAATCTGAGGCCTTGGTTTCTAGTATATACACCGAATCCCAAATTTCTGTACTCTTACCAGCTTGATTTACTTATTTTCCCCTAGTTACTCCTATTAACTCCAACCCTTCTACGGAATCATCCCAAAATATAATCTAGTTCCAGATGTCGTTATAATACATACGTCTACCAAATTACAAGTGAATATCTCAATTTTATTTTATCAACCCCTTTAATAATGTGGTAAGGGTAGTGGAAGGGTTGAAAAATATTATCAAAAAATGTGAGGTCTTGGCTTCTAGGTCATACACCTAATTTCAAGTTGCAGTACTCTTACCAGCTTGCTTTACTTATTTTTCCCTATTTACCTCTACTTACTCCCACTCCTTCAACGCAATCATGTCAAAATATAATCTAGTTTCAGATATAGTTATAATACATAAATGTACCAAATTTCAAGTGAAAATTTAAATTTAATTTTATTAACTCTTTTAATGAGGGAGTGGGGGTGGTGGGGGGATGGAAATACTAATAAAAAAACCTGAGACCTTCGCTTCTAGTATATACACCAAATCCCAAATTTTTACACTTACCAGCTTGCTTTACTTATATTTCCCTATATACCCCTATTTAACCCCCAACCCTTCAACGGAATCATCTCAAAATATAATCTAGTTCCAGATGTCGTTATAGTTCATACATGTACCAAATTTCAAATGAATATCTCAATTTTATTTTTCAACCCTTTTAATAATGAGGTAGAGGTGGTGGGGGTTGAAAAATATTACAAACAATCTGAGACTTTGGCTTCTAGTACATACACCGAATTTCAAGTTTCTGTAGTCTGCTTTACTTATTTTCCCCTATTTACCCCTATTTAACCCCCAACCCTTCAACGGAATCATCTCAAAATATAATCTAGTTCCAGATGTCATTATAATACATGTGCGTACTAAATTTCATGTGAATATTTCAATTTTATTTTATCAACCCCTTGAATAATAGAGTAGGGATGGTGGGGGGCTAAAATATATTATTAAAAAATCTGAGGCCTTGGCTTCTAGTACATACACCGAATTTCAAGTTTCTGTACTCATACCAACTTGCTTTACTTATTTCCCCCTATTTACCCCTAAATAACCCTCAACCCTTCATCGGAATCATCTCAAAGTACAATCTAGTTCCAGATGTCGTTATAATTCATGCGTGTAAAAAATTTCAAATGAATATCTCAATTTTCTTTTATCAACCCTTTTAATAATGAAGTAGGGGTGGTGGGGGTTGAAAAATATTATAAATAATCTGAGACTTTGGCTTCTAGTACATACACCGAATTTTAAGTTTCTGTGGTCTTACCAGCTTGCTTTACTTATTTTCCCCTATTTACCCCTATTTAACCCCCAACCCTTCAACGGAACAATCTCAAAATACAATCTAATTCCAGACGTCGTTATAATACATACGTGTATGAAATTTCAAATGAATATCTCAATTTTATTTTATCAACCCCATTAATGTGGTAGGGGTGGTGGGGGGTTGAAAAATATTATGAAAAAATCTGAGGCCTTAACTTCTAGTACATTCGCCGAATTTCAAGTTTCTGTACTCTTACAAGCCTGCTTTACTTATTTTCCCATATTCACCCCTATTTAACCCCCAACCCTTCACCGGATATCCTCTAAAAACAATCCAGTTCCAGATCTCGATATAATATATACGTGTACAAAATTTCAAGTCAATATCTTAAACCGTTCCGAAGAAAACGTGCGGACAAAAAAAAAAAGTTACAGACAGACAGACAGACAGACAGACAGACAGACAGATAGACAGACAGACCGACAGACAGAAAAATGTTTTTCGCTCAAATTTAAAATCTCGACGTTTCATGACATTCTAAACCAATTTCACGAATAAAAATTTTTGAAAATTTTTTTGCGATATACTATAATAGTTCTTTTAAAGCCGATAGACGAAAAAGGGTTTGCGCTGCTATCAACTTAAATTATACAGGGTGTTTCGTGAGTGACTGGCCATACGCTAGTGAGGGGTACAATACCCTAAGACGATTTAAGAATGACCTTTATTAGATCTCTAATGCCTCTCTTTTCTGATACACAGCATGTTTTCTATTTTTTGTTAAAATTTAGATCGGCCGTATTTTTTTAACGGCTGTAGCAAATTGTACAAAAAAATTGGCTCAGACCCTGACTTTTTTTTTTGTTTTCGATACTGAATTATGTAGACCTCTATTAGCAAAATATATTTTGCTAACAGAGATCTACATAATTCAGTATCGAAAACAAAAAAAAAAGCCGGAGTCTGAGCCAATTTTTTTAATTTTGGATCTTACCTAAAAACATCAACTTCTATATGGATTTTGACAATGTGCAATACAGATTTTCAAAATAGTCTAATAGTGTGCCTGATCCATGCAGTTAGTTCTTTTGGCACACTTTTAACGCCTCGAGAATTAACAGCTGAGTTTCACAATAAATCCATTTAAAAAATATTTGGGTGACTTTCGGTCACAGAAACATCAGTAATTACATGGACGACATTAATTTTGTGGGGAAAGATTTAATTTTACTGTCGCTTTATTACAATTTGTTACAATGATGGAAAATGTAAAAATATGTAAATGTCAACAAAAGTCAAAAAAATAAATAAATATGTAAAAATGCGAATAAACAAAATTTTTATTTATTAGAACAAATGCAAAAGAGCAAAAATTATATCGAAGTGAAATAACTGAGACTATTGTCTCAGCTCCTAAATAGTTATTACAATTAGTTAAAAAGAATTTGATCCAATACAATTACACGAAATTAAAATAACACACCTATTTAAAAAAAAATGACCACAACAAATTTTCAAAATGACTGCTTCCAACCTCAACATAATATTGTAATAATGTAATTGAACTATTTAGTCAGTTTTTACACAGTTTTAATTATTAGGGAATTAACAACCATATAAATCCATTTCAAAAATCTCGTAAGCCTTCATAAACATTTGCCACAGACAATACTCAAAGTACCTGTCAAAAACTTTGTTCTTGTTTGTTTGAAGCAGCACTTGAACTACTTTTTAAAGTTAAAATGTCTTATTCTAATGAAGAGTGCGTTGACATTAGTTACATTTATGGTTTTTGTAATGGGAACTCCAGGGCCGCCGTTAGAGAATATCGTCAACCGTTTCCCAATCGACGAATTTCCAATAAATCAACATTTTCTTTTGTTCACAATTATGCAAAACAACACGGGAAATTTCCTTCAGCTCCTTTGCAACGTGAACGTCCTATTTGACAAGATGTAAATGAACAAAATGAAATTCTTGAGATACACACAGAGTAGGTGCAGCTTTAGGAGTTCCTCATGTAATAGTTTGGAAAACTTAAAAAAACAACCATTTGCATCCTTTCCACTTACAAATTGTTCAAAGACATTTTCCATTTCCCGAAGAGCGTTTTGTCGTTGGGTGTTGAATCATAGAAGAACAATTTCAAGAGTTTTATTTACTGACGCGTCTCAGTTTACCAAAGACGGTATTTATAACAGTAGAAATATGCACGTATGGATAGAAGAAAATCCTCACGGCATATCTCAAAAGAATTCCCAACAAAAATGTTCTGTTAATGTTTGGTGTAGACAATTAGATAATAATTTAATTGGACCCCATTTTTTCGAGGCTACTTTGAATGGTGCAATGTATTTAAGTTTTTTTGCGAGATACATTACCAGAACTATTACAAGGTATAAATATTAGACGACTTCATTACCAACACGATGGTGCAGGTCCTCACTATTTACGAGAGTGAGGCAGCGTTTAGATGACCATCACTCCAATAGGTGGATCGGTCGCAATAGTCTAGTTTCATGGCCTGCAAAGTCCGCAGACCTGACTCCAGTGGATTATTTCTTATAGGACCATTTACAGCAAGAAGTGTATGCTACCGAAGTTACCACTAGACAGGAATTAAGAGAACGCATAGGACGGGAATGCACTGAAATAAAAAATAACCCTCATATGATTAGAAATGCTATAAATAATTTACAGTTACGCGCAAGAAAGTGTAGTTAGTTTGGAGGCAGATATTTTGAAAATTTGTTGTAGTCGTTATTATTTTTTGTTCGTTACTTTTTAGGTGTGTTATTTTAATTTCGTGTGATTGTATTGGATAAAATTCTTTTTAACTAATTGTACTAACTATTTAGGAGCTTTATTGTCTCAGTTATTTCACTTCCATATAATTTTTACTCTTTTGTATTTGTTCTAATAAATAAAAATTTTGTTTGTTCACATTTTTACATATTTATTTATTTTTTTTTACTTTTTTTGATATTTACATATATTTACATTTTTTTATCGTTGTAGCAAGTTGTAACAAATAGACAGTAAAATTAAATCTTTACCCACAAAATTAATGTTCATGTAGTTACTGATGTTTTTGTGACCGAAAGTCACCCAAATATTTTTAAAATGGATTTATTGTGAAACTCAGCTATTAATTCTTTAGGCATTAAGCCTATTAGACTATTTTGAAGATCTGTACCGTACATTGCCAAAATCTATATACAGGATGATGTTTTTAGGTAAGATCCA
The DNA here is from genome assembly GCA_963583905.1 of Stenurella melanura. Classification (NCBI taxonomy): domain Eukaryota; kingdom Metazoa; phylum Arthropoda; class Insecta; order Coleoptera; family Cerambycidae; genus Stenurella; species Stenurella melanura. The sequence continues at coordinate 86,985,111 of OY757316.1, read as the reverse complement.
AAGTTAAAAAATTGGCTCAGGCCCTGACTTTTTTTGTTTGTTTTTGATACTGAATTATGTAGACCTCTATTAGTAAAACATATCTATTAAATTTGGTACAATTTGCTAAAGCCATTAAAAAAATACAGCCGATCTAAATTTTGGCAAAAAATAGAAAACACGCTGTATATCAGAAACGAGAGGCATTAGAGACCTAATGGAGATCATTCTTAAATCGTCATAGGGTTCTGTACCCCTCGCTAGCGTATGGCCAGTCACTCACGAAACACCCTGTATACTATTAAGAATGTAACCCGATGAGAATTATACATTTTGATAAATTTTCGAAGATAAAACATTTCAAGTAAAAATGTGTTTTTTCCTGGAATTAATTATTTTAAATGCGTATACATATTTAATTTAATAGATGAAGTATCATTATTGAGAATAATTAATTCAAAACTAATGCTAGTGGGGTGGATGGTCTGTCAATAGTTGATATAAAATTGTGCATGCCTCAGCGTATTCCACATATATTGAATACAATAAATCAAGTAATAATTAAAAACAAATCCTGTCTTATGGAATCACGCATTAGTTAAACCTGTTGCAAAAAACAATAATCCCACTAATTTTTCTGATTTTAGACCAATTAGCTTGCTATCTGTTTTATCCAAAATATTAGAGAGGCACAATCATTTTCAAATCATTGAGTTCTTCAACAAAATTAAATAAATTTCAAATATACAATAGGGATTTAGAAAAAAATCATTCCACAACAACAGCATTAACACATTTAGCAGATGATTTTCTAAGAAACATTGATGGTGGAAAATGTACATGTTTGATACTATTAGATTTTTCAAACTCTTTTGATGCCTTAAACCATCCTAGCTGCTAGAAAAACTGCATTATCTCGGTTTTCCGAAATTTGCGACATATTTCATGGGTAAATATTTATGTCGAAGAAAGCAAGCTGTGGTCATAGATGATGATGGCAATAGAATTGCATGGCACTTACGTAATTTAAATACAGGTGTGCCCCAATGCTCCATCTTGGGACCACTGTTGTTTACTTTGTACGTTGATATTTCAGATGTAGTCACTAGTTGCCACCTAATGCAGATATACAAATCATTTGGTTTCCAAGAGCGGTAGGATGCTTTAACTTTAAGAATTTTTTTCAGTTGGAGGGTTGGGGGCTAAACAGGGGTAAATAGGGGAACACAAATAAAGCAAGCTGGTAGGAGTACAGAGACTTGAGATTTGGTGTATATACTAGCAGCCAAAGGTTCATATTTTTAAAACTTAAAATTTGGTGTATGTACTACCACCCCCCCTCCCCCACTCCATCATTAAAGGGGTTGATCAAATTAAATTGAGATATTCACTTGAAATTTGGTATACGTATATATTATAATGACATTGGGAACTAGATCATATTTCGGGATTATTCCGTTGAAGGGTTGGGCGTTAAATAGGAGCAAATAAGGGAAAATAAATAAAGCATGCTGGTAAGAGTACAGAAACTTGAAATTATGGTGGATGTATTAGAAGCCAAGGCCTCAGATTTTCTCATAATATATTTCAACCGCCCCACCACTCCTACTCCATTATTCAAGGGGTTGATAAAATAAGATTGACATATTCGTTTGAAATTTGATACATGTAGGTATGTATTATAACGACATCTGAAACAAAATTATATTTTGAGATGATTACATTGAAGGGTTGGAGGTTTAATAGGGGTAAATAGGAAAAAATATGTAATGCAAGCTACTAAGAGTACAGAAACTTGGGATTTGGTGTATATACTAGAAGCCAAATCCTCAGATTTCTTTCTAATATTTTCAATTATTATTAACGGGACTGATAACATGAAATTAAGATATTCACTTGAAAGTTAGTACACGTATGTATTGTAAAGACATCTGATTGAGATGTTTTCCTTGAAGGGGTGAGAGGTGGTAGGTTGTGAATATGGGAAAATAAGTGGAATAAGCTAGAAACTTCATTTTAACGTATATGGGAGAAGCCAACGCCTTAAATTTTTCTATGACATCTGCCTCAATTATTAAAACTCTATGATCAATAATTTTTACATAGAGTGCAAATGTATAGTAGTCATATTGTTTACCTTAAAGTGACTTGGATGAAAAATCTGGATGTGAAAGTAGTGATTCCTTAGGCAGCGGTTCTTTTAAAGTTAATTCCTACGAACAACCTATAGACATCAACTATTACCCTAAAAATATGATATCTAAAAAATTACAGTTTTGCCCCGCCTAAACAGAAACATTTCTGATACATTTAACAAATTGCAGCTCGTTTTCAATTGATTAACCCAGCAGGGCATGCATAATGTGTGGGTCAGTGCAATAAATTATTGAGAAGATAGAACAACAAAGGGAGAAGGGCGCAGAAACGTACTCCAGGGAATCCGGACACTGAAAGCTAATGTTGTAGGGTCAGTAGTTAGGGTCTTAGAATTAATATACACGGCGTAGCTCATGGAATGTCGTACATCTAGTCTAATTGCAAGCATGTCGTGCCGTCTTGTTGTTTATTCGAATGATTAATTGTTGTGTACAAGAATTAAATTAATTAAATTTATATAAAAATGCAATACAGGGGGAGCAAGTACTTTAGAAATAATTCAATGTAAGAGCCAGTTTCATAAAGAAAAGAAAGTCTCATATTAATCTCAAAAGGTCCCTTTAACGTATAAAACCAGTTCCTCAATCGATTTTTAAAGAAGACTTTACGAAAAAGGTGCCTTGATCATAAAGTCCCGAATTTGGTCCTAACCTGTTAATTTCTCCTGTTTATGACATTTGTCAAACATTTGTTTGGTGCTTATGATTTCTTCTTCTTCTAGCGGGGCGACCAAAGGTCGCCGCACTCAGGCCTGCTTATGATTTAGTATATTAATAATTAACAGGGACCCAATGAATAACAACCAGTTCCATAATAAAAGCTAAAGGGCCTTTACTGTTATAAGTAGGTTTTAACTTGCATTACCCGTTCCATAATACTACTTTTACGTAAACGTCGACTTTCAAATCCTTAAAGCTAAAGTCCCAAATTCGGGGCTTTTAAGTAAACTCTCAAACAGACACCTTTGCGTGTGCATAACCTTACTTTTCTCATTCGTTTCGTTAGTCTGCGGTTGGTTTATTGTTAGTGCACATATTCAAACAAATGTGTGAAAGTGAATAATGCAATGCTAGATACAAGTTCGAGCTACTCTTCAGAAAATGAGAATGATGAGGCAGATATCACGGTTAGGAGAGTGAAAGTGTATCAAATGAGGCAAGATCATTTTAGACAATACGACGATATGGAATTTTTCGACAGATTTAGGTTGATGAAACCAACAGTAAGTAGATTGCTGGAACGAATTGAACATTTCCTACGGTTTCCCACAAACAAGTAAGTAGAAAAGATGTGTACTTATTCCCATGTTCCAAGAAGACATCCAGAAATAACTCGTGCTCAATTAGAAATCAACAGTCAATTTTTGTTGCAGAGGAGGAGCGATACAACCTATTGTCCAGTTGTTATTAACACTGAGGTTTTATGCAACAAGCAGTATGCTTATTTCGGCTGGATATTTTATGGGGGTGTCGTGCAAAGGGTAACGTCTGCAATAACTTCATTGTATCCAGAGTACACAAACATGGTTCAAACCAATGCTGAAATGGAAAGAGCAGCAGAAGAGTTTTACGAAATAGCCAACTTTATAGATTAATTTGAGCTGTTGACTGCACATTAGTGAGAATAGATTCGCCTGGAGGTGAAAAATATTGTAAAATAATCTGAGGCTTTGGCTTCTAGTACATACGCAGAACTTCAAGTTTCTGTGCTCTTACCAACTTGCTTTACATATATTCCCCTATTACCCAACTCTTCAACGGAATCATCTCAAAATACAATCTAGTTCCAGATGTCGTTATAATACATACGGGTACCAAATTTTAAATGAATATCTCAATTTTATTTTATCAACCCCTTTAATAATTGAGCAGTTTGAAAAATATTATAATAAAATCTGATACTCTGGTTTTTAGTACATACGCCAAATTTCAAGTTACTGTACTCTTACCAACTTTACTCATTTTCACCTATTTACTCCTATTTAACCCCCAACCCTTCAACGAAATCGTCTCAAAATATAATCTACTTCCAGATGTCATTATAATTCATAAATGTGTATCAAATTTCAAGTGAATATTTTATTTTACCAACCCCTTCCGTAATGGAGTAGGGGTGGTGGGGGGTTGAAAAATATTAGACAAAAATATGAGACCTTGGCTTCTAGCACATACATCAAATTTCAAGTTTCTGTGCACTTACCAGCTTACTTTATTTATTTTCCCCTATTTACCCCTATTTAACCCCTAACCCTTCATCAGAATAATCCCAAAACATAATCTAGTTCTTGATGTCGTTATAATATGTACGTATACCAAATTTCAAGTGAATATCTCAATTTTTTTCTTCAACCCTCTTAATATTGGATGGTGGTGGGGGAATGAAAATATGAAAAATTTTGAGGCCTTGGCTTGTAGTATATACATCAAATTTTAAGTTTCTGTACTCTTACCAGCTTTCTTTACATATTTCCCCCTATTTACCCCTATTTACCCCTCAACCCATCACCGAATATCTCCAGAAAAAATCTCTTTCCAGATCTTGTTATAGTATACATGTGTACAAAATTTCAAGTCAATATCTTATACCGTTCAGGAGAAAACGTCCGGATAAAAAAGAGTTACAGACAGACAAACAGACAGACAGACAGACAGACAGACAGGCAGACAGACAGACAGACAGAGAGACATACAGACAGACAGAAAATTTTCTTTCCCTCAAATTTAAAATCTCGACGTTTCATGACATTCTAGACCTCTTTCAAGAAAACAAAATTTTGAATTTTTTTTTACGATTTTACTTCCAATTCACAACGTGGATGTGGAAGTAAAATGAAGAAACTAACTATTAAGACTTGGTTATTGTACCATTTCTATTTATAAATTGTATTAGTCTATTTGTCATAGAATTCAATAAACTCATGTAGTAATCATCAGTATTACTTTCCCAGGTTAAGGTCTGGACTATGACTGGGCCAGTTATTAACATTAATGTTGTTGTATCAAAACCAGTTAGTTGCGGTATGAGCATTATGAGCAATTATTTTGTCGAAATATGAACTTACTTTTTTCATTGTTGGATATATATTTCTCATCAAATTGAGCATTGGTGGGTTGGTAAACACGAATGCGACCGCTATGTGTTGACTGGAATCATTTTTAATCGGCATCGTAGATAGATTTGAATTTTGCGCCTCCCAAGTTTATTTTCTAGAAGAAACAACACAATAACTTTAAAGGTATAATATAAGTCATGTATACATTTAAGTATAGTGAACCCCCCTGAGGGTTGCGCTCCTGGCAGCCGTCCGCCTTGCCAGTCCCTAGCTACGACGCTGTTTCTAATGTTTTTTATTGTTAAAATAAATCATTTCGGGCAGCACTTCTTTTATTTGCAGCGTTCTTTTGTTGACAAAATCTAGTTTTGTTCAGTTTGCACGGCATACTTGATAGGCATACTTACCTACTTGATACTTGATAAAATATTTTCTCGATATTTTAAACATTATCCATCAAAGAACTTATGTATTTGGGTTAATATCTAACCGATCTCGATTTGTCGTGAAAATTAATATTTAACCACTGGGTGTTTAAAAGATGTTGTAATTATTTGAAAAAGTTGGCATAATTATAAATTAGTGATTGCGGAAATTTTGGTTTGTCGTTGCTACTAAACCAATTCGAAAAATCTCACGTTTACATTTTTCTCTTACTGTTTTGATCCATTTGATTGATTTGAGTTCATCCACTTTAGTCTACATGCAAAAATAAAAATATCTCTAAAAAAGTCAAGCAGTCTCAAAATTTTTTTAAAACTATGCAGTTGTACTTAAAATCGTCTCCGAAATCCAGAAATATTCCGTTTAAAATTTCAAACTGGAAAAGTGTCAAATTACGAAAATTTGCCATTTTTTATATACAGGGTGGTCCATTAATAATAGGCCATATTGCAGGGGCAGATTCTATATAACCAAATATGTTTTTGTAAAATGTTGAAAAAGATACAGGGTGTCAAAATTCAAATTATTTCTTCGTTTTTTTTGCCATAACCCAAGAGGCTCTTGACGGATCTTCGCCAAATTTGCTAGAGGAACTTTTTTTATTCTAAGAAACAATAATTTATGTACTACATAACGTTAGATCATAGGGGGCGCCGCAGGACCCGTATCTGATGATGGATTTTTTCCATATTTTTTTTAACGAAACGTTGTGCTTCCTATGACCAGAAAATCTGATGGGAGCGCCATTCCCACGTATATAAAAGCTACATTTGGTAGAACTTGACAACTCTAACCGTTTTCGAGGAAATTGCCGTTAAACATTTGAATAATTTTTTGAAAGACAAATTCAAATTTAATGAAACAAAGTATATTTATTGAAAAAAGTACAAAACGCAAGGGGAAAAAATCTTATGAATTAATGGAGTACTTTTATCGTATTGAAATAAATACATAAATCAAAAGATTGTGTAAAATAAGGATCTAATCTTATTAGAAGACCAAAAATAACATAAAAGTTAACTTAATGACATTAGTATTTATTGTATAAAGTTTCCCCCATGCAAAAACCCCATTGCTGCAACTTAAAGTAAATGTTCGATATGGTCTCCACCTACTTCTATGCCTTTTCTAGATCTTTTCATAAAAATATATACATTTTCCTGTTCTCTAATAAAATTGGCTGCGTTTTGTGTTTTGTCCCACAGTTCTTCTCTTGAATTGATAGTATTTGCATAGACCAAGGACTTCATGTCCCCACACATACTAATCCAAAGGATTATAAGCAGGACTCCTTGGTGGTGAAGCAAACTCACTTCCTCGACGATCCATCTGCGTGGGAAAGTCTCATCAACATAATTCCTGACTTGAATGGAGAAATTAGGGGGAGCTCTATCTTGCATAAACCACATTCTGTTTTGTATGTCTAGCATGAAAGCATGTAATATATCAGCAAGAGTATTTTGAAGAAAAAGCAGATAACACTGTCCATTTAAATTTGGGGGAAGGAAAAATCGTCCCAGTAACTGATCGTCGATAATACCACACCAAACGTTAATCTTAAATTCGTGCTGAAAATGGCTTTCTTCAACGGCAAGAGGATTTTCTACTTCCCACTAATGGGTATTTCTTCAGTTAAAAACGCCTCGGCGAGTAAAAGTTGCTTCGTCGGTAAATATAATGTTCTTAACAAAATTTCGATCCCTGTTGTATTTATTTAGAACAAATTGACAAAATTGTAGCCTTTGTGGAAGATCCCTTCGAAGTAAGTTTTGTACAGGAGTAAAGTCATATGGGTAGAAGCGTTCTTTGCGTAAGACTCTTAGAACAGATTGTTTACTCACCCCTGTTGCCGCTGATAAATGACTTGAGCTGACTTGACGATCTTCATCCACACGAACTAAAATTTCTAGTTCTTGATCTGGAGTAATTCGTTTCGGTCCACCTACATCATTTTTATGGCGAAATGATCTCGTTTCTCCCAAACCACGATACAGATCTTTGAAAATCTTATGGTCTGGCTGTATTCTATTTGGATATTGAGTATCTATCTCCTCACTGCAGTACGTCCGTATTTTTTTTACGTAAACACATATCATATCCCTCATGTCTCTATTTGAAAAGTTATTATGTCAAGACATTTTAAATAAAAAAGTTAAAGAAATTAGCTCGAGGCACACAAGAACAAAATAAAATGATGAAATGACGTACATGACAGAACTAAAACGTAACCAAAGCATACTTTTCAATAAATACACTTTGTTTCATTAAATTTGAATTTGTCTTTCAAAAAATTATTCAAATGTTTAACGGCAATTTCCTCGAAAAGGTTGGAGTTATCAAGTTCTACCAAGTGTATCTTTTATACGTGGAAATGACGCCCTCATCAGATTTTCTGCTCAGAAGTACCGCAACGTTTCGTCCAAAAGAAATATGAGCAAAATTCATCATCAGATACAGGTTCTGCGGCGCACTCTATGATCTAACGTGATGTAATACATACATTATTGTTTCTTAGAATAAAAAAAGCTCCCTAGCAAATTTGGCGAAGATGAGTCAAGATGCTGTTGAGTTATTTTAAAAAAACGAAAAAATAATTTGAACTTTGACAACCTGTATCTTTTTCCACAGCAACACTTTACTAAAGCATATTTGGCTATATCCTCATATTTTGACCCAAAGAATCTACCCCTGCACTATGGCCTATTATTAATGGTCCACCCTGTATATGACCGCTGTTAAGACTTATATCTTGAAAACTCTGGAAACAATGGCTTGATTAATAATTCCGTTGACACCCGGCATATCTGTACAATATTACACGTCATGCTGTGTGTGTGTGCTCTCTTCTCGCTCATCGTACCAGTGCTAACTGACATCATCGTCGCGAGTTCTCGCCGACCATTTGTCTGGTTATCGACATCTATTGGGTAAATAATAAAAAATTAAATAAGTCAAACTATTTTTTGTTTAACTTCCTCTTACAAAATTAAAGTCAAATTTCAATAAATGTAGAAAATACGATTTTAGATAAAACACGAATATCTACAGTAGTAGGAAGGTATGGTGAGAGAGAACCTTTTTTATCTTTCGAAATACATATCAACCAGGTATATTGAGATGAAATAAAGGAAACGATGGAGGCAACTTCTTTGTTTGATTTTTTTTCTCGGGTTAACAGAGTAAATCGCATGGGTAAACATTTTATCAATGAATTGTTGTACCCATAGTATTTATTGGAGAAAACAACATGCTGGTGTGCGCTTTCGGTTTTACCAACAATTTGTATTTGTTGTGCTACCTTGTAACATATGCGATATTAAATTAGGACTGGCTGTAAGTAAATGAATAAGCAACCAAGTGAATAAATTAATACACTAGATACCTATTGAAAAATTCTACTCTTAGAGCCGGTTTTACAGTCGCAAGTTAACTTTCATTTTAGTTGACTCTTACTTGCAGGTTAACTACAACTTTACCGACACTTGCGTTTTTCAATATAAAGTTAAGTGATGATTTGTAAACGAGAGGTTGTGAATAAAATTTATAATGTTGGTACTGGAAAAATGGGTAATATACATAAAATGCATGAATTTTTGTCAAAGTCACGTCACCTGCTATCAAATATAAATGTCAGAAGCAATTTATGAGTTAGTGGTCTATTATTAAGTAAGTAGGTAGTATTTAGTCTCGATCTATTTAAAAGATCTCTTCCATCGTATTCTTCGAAAAAGTTAGGTTTATATCGGATTACCTTGGCTCCTCATCACTAATATATGCATTTACTTCGTACATATCCATTTTTAAGCGAAATATCAAAAAATTATTTTGTGACAGTTATTTTATAGGTTATAAATTGCCAGTAAACTGCCAACTTCTAGTTAACCCATACCTAACTACTACATAACTACAACATTGAAAATGACCAGTTATTGTAAAACCCAATTTCTATAATGACCTGAAAGTTAACTCTGACTGGAAGTTAACCAGCGATTGTAAAACCGGCTGTTAGTGTGAATATTGAACTTTTTCTGATAAAGACAACCAAACTGATTTATTTTTAAAACGTTATTATCTTCATCATAGTTTACATATTGTGATTAGAGACTTTTATTAAAATACATAACTGGAATATAATTAGAAACCAAAAACAATAAGTACTGTCACGAGCAAAAAAAATAGGACAACTATTTTTTTCAAATGTAAATCTGTCTCTATTTCAATACTTGCAATGAATTTTGACAATTAACTGACAGTGTCACAAAAATTAAAGTTAGATCTACACAACTAGATTTTAGAAAAAAATACGTTATAAGACTTGTCCTATTTTTTTTTGCTCACGGCAGTACATAAACATTGATAAAAATATTAGTTGAGTGCAATTAGGTTTTTACCTCAGAACCCAGTTATAATGGCTGGATTTTCATAATTTTCTTTGCATTGAGTTTCTAATATTAAGTACGAAAAAGTTAACCCTTTAAAAATTGCAACTTTTTACTCAGAGGTGGTTCCCACCCTCTCTAGAGGGGTGGGCAAAAAAGTACAACAGTAACCACCGAATCTGCTATAGAATCATATTGTAAGTGGCTTACAATTTTTAATGGATATTTATATTTTCCAAGTTATAACAATTTGCAGATTACGATTTTAGCATAAAAAAATCGGTAAAGGTATTTACACAGAACTTCCCTCTTTATTTGTGCATGGCGGTCACTCTAAAAAATTAATAATTACGAAGTGACATTGAAAATAATAATCGGAATATTTAGTTATCACTATTATTACAAAGAACACCTGATAAGTTTTGGTCAAAAAAATATACAGAGTGCTCATCCAACAACAAAAGTTCAATACCAAATAACAGGCGCCAAATATGAAAGGCTTGGGCAAATACCTTTATAAATGTCCACTATGACTGAATTATTTCTTGGGATGACCACCCTGTACATTTTTCAATAATATGTAGTATAATAGGTGCATATGCCTAATATTATTGCCATCTGTCACATTTTCAATTCCACATACACGTAGTGGAGTGGAAGTATAGTGGTGGTTAAAAAATTTCATATTTTTTTTCAATTTTCAATGTTTTTAAAAAAAATTTCAAAATTTTTTTCTTCTGAAATAGGTTTAGAATGCTATGATACGTGGAAATTTTAAATTTGAGCAAAAAGGAAAGTTTCCTTCTATTCTACAGTGGTTTTTTTTTTGAAATTGGTTTAGAATGTCATGATACGTGAAAATATTAAATTTGAGCTAAGAAAAAAAAAATTTCCATCTGTTTTAGTGGTAAAATTTTTTTCAAAAATGTTGGTGAAAAAAATTTTCAAATTTTTTTTTGCTCAAATAGGTTTAAAATGTCAGTCATGTCAAACGCGAAAATTTTAAATTTGAGGAAAAAAAAATTCCATCTATTCTAGTGGTAATTTTTTTTCCAAAATGGGAAAAAAAATGTTGCAAATTTTCTTTTCCGAAATAGGTTTGGAATGTCATGAAACGTGGAAATTTTAAATTTGAGCAAAGAAAAATTGTTTTCATCTATTCTGTACCCAGTGATACAGATTAAAATTTTTTGCAAAACAATTTTTTAATCAAGATAATTTTTAAATTTGTTTGAATAGGTTTAGAATGCCATGAACACGTGAAAATTTTAAATTTGAACAAAAAAAAACTTGTCTATTAGTGGTAAATTTTTTTCAAAAATAGTAAAAAAAAAATTGATTTTTTTTTTAAATAGGTTTAGAACGCCATGAAACGTGGAAATTTTAAATTTGAACAAAGAAAAAAAATTTCCATCTATTTTAGTGGTAACAAATTTTTAAAAAATGGTAAAGAAAATTTCTTGTTGAAATAGCTTCAGAATGACATGAAACGTGGAAATTTTAAATTTGAACAAAGACTAAAAAATTTTTTAGTGGTAAAAATTTTTTCAAAAATGTAAAAAAATTTCAATTTTGTTTTCTCAAATAGGTTTAGCGTGTCATGAAACGTGGAAATTTTAAATTTGAGCAAAAAAAATTTTTTTTCATTATTTATTTCCTTTAGACGATCCACCCTGCATATTTTCCAATGAAAGTTTACCATTTCTTCGCTGAGAGTAGGGTCAACTACCTACCAAATTTGACTGCTCTCCGTCAAGTAGATTTTTAGAAAATGCACCAACAGACAGACAGACAGACAGACTGACGGACTTGAAAACCTATATTTTCGTAATCTCCGTGATCTGAAACGTCAGAATTCGAATAAATCTCGGAGGGTGATTTTTTTTCGAATACAATACTTCCCTTCGGTATGCGAGGGAAGTAAAAATCGGTAAAGGTAATTACACAGAACTTCCCTCTTTATTTGTGCATGGCGGGCACTCTAAAAATTATTAATTACGAAATGACATTGAAAATAATAATCGGAATATAGTTATATTATTACAAAGAAAACTGATGGCTTTTGGTAAAAAATATATACAGAGTGGTCATGAAAATTTTACATCATGTATTCTATAGTAGTGGTAAAAATATTTTCAACAATTTTTTTTAAACACTTAATTTTTTATTTAAATATATTTTTTTTTGACATGGGTTTAGAATGTCACGAAATGTGGAAATTTTAAATTTGAGCGGAAACAATTTTTTTCCGTCATCTATTTTATATTTTGCAGTGGGCAAAAGTTTGCAAATTTTTTATATATATATTTTTTTATTTAATAAAAGGTTTTTGGAATAGGTTTAGAATGCCATGAAACGTTGAACATTTCTTAAGAAATGGTAAAAAAAAATCTCAAAATGTTTTTCTTCTTAAATAGGCTTAGAAACGTGGACATTTTAAATTTGAGCAAAAAAAATGTTGGATGCTAGTGTTACAATGAGAATGGCAAATAAGAATTATTACTTGTTAGCATAACCAGATGTCAGGTTATCGAAAGAATGTAAAGATTTCATTAATAATTTACATATAATTTTTCTTTTAGTTCTCATAGATAGTTTTTCTTTCCGCTGTTTGCAAAATCCTATAAAGAATATGCTTCATTACTATAAGCAAACAAATAATAAATAATTCACTTTTAAAGAAAAAAAATGTTTTCATCTATTCTATAGTACCCAGTGGTAAAAAAAAGATTACAAATTATTACTATTTTTTTAATAAGTTTAGAATGCCATGAAACGTGGAATATTTTTGAGCAAAAAAATGTTTTCATCTATTCTATAGTAGTGGTAAAAAAAGTTACAAATTTTTTCAAAAAAATTTTCAATTTTTTTTTTCTGATGTACGTTTAGAACGTCATGAAATGTGGAAATTTTAAATTTGAGCAAAAGAGATTTTTTTTCATTATTTATTCCTTTTAGACCCTGTATATATATAGCTACCTACCAAATTTGACTGTGCCCCGTTAAGTAGTTTTTTTGTTAATGCACCAACAGACAGACAGACAGACAGACACACAGACCTATATTTTCGTAATCTACACGATCTGAAACCTGAAAATCCGAAAGAATCTTGGACGGTGATTTTTTCTCGAATACAATACTTCCCTTCGGTACGCGAGGGAAGTAAAAATTGGTACCTTGAGGTTGTTTTTCGTAAATAACTCAAAAGTCTTACGTATATGGAAACGTGGTATGGTACAAAAAATTAAAATATAAAATTGCCTGTATTCTGTTTTTTGTTTATCTCTATAGGATGAATAGTTCTAAGGATATGGTAGTTTAAAAATGGCGCTCGAACGTTTATCAGTCGAGACATAATGTTTAAATTTAAAATATGTCAGATGTTAGAAAGACATATAATAGATATTAAATGGCTTGATATTATTATACTCTTCGCAAATACCAGACGAACAGTATATTGCATTCGATCATTTCGATCGGCACATTTCTAAAACCGGTAATATTGCCCGTAGAGAAAAAAATTTCATATCACTCTGTTGGTGATCGAATTCAAAATCTCCGTTCGTCCGTCCGTCCGTCCGTCACGTTTCTTGTAAGCACGATAACTTAAGCACGAAAAGTCCGATTGGATGAAATTTGGACAGTAAGTTAGTGTTAGCTAGAGGAAGAACCTTATTTTTTGAGCAAATTCGATCGATAAATAAAAAAGTTATACATTTTTTTACATATTTTTTTTTTTGTAATTAAACTAAATATATCTAAAACTAATATTATTTATAAAAAACTGCGAAGAGTATCCTATAGAATGTGCAATAATTATATGAAAAGTCCAGTAAATCGGCGAAGAGTATAACGGTTAACTTTTTTTTCTATCCGTACGTCTTGAGAAATAACGATGTTATGTGCACAACAATGAGTTTTGTAATTTTTCTTAATAAAAAATTTAGGATTTTCGTGCTGTCATTGGCCATAGAATAGAAATTCAAGAAATCTGTACCAGTTTTTATTAATATATAGTATTACCAACATGCTCTAATTTTGAGAAGAAATATGAGACTCAAATGTATTTCTTTGCCACTAAAAGTTGAAGCCTTGTACTACATATTTCCGAAACTGTTAATTCTTCAAATATTTTGAAAAACAAATTATTCTTCTTAAGCTTTATTTTTCTATATTATCATATTCTCCTTTAATGCAACTGTTTTGGAGTTATTTTCAGAAGAAAAAAAGTTCTTTCAACAAAATCCCAAAATTTTTCTTAATTTAAAGTAGTAGTGTTTTTAAAAACGACTGCTTTAAGAATGCCAAAAAAATTAGAGCATGTTAGTAATTCTATATATTAATAAAAACTGGTAGAGATTTTTTGAATTTCCATTATATGGTCAATGGCAGCAGGAAAATCCGAAATTAAAAAACAATAGAATTACAAAGCTCTCATTGTTTGGCACATCACATTGTTATGTTTCAAGCTGTACGGATAGAAATAAAATTCTACAGAAGAGTCTTTCAAGCTCTTTAATTTCTCTTATATGTATTTTTAACATCATACTGATTGTCTCTGACATATTTGAGATTTAAGAATTATATCTCGACTGAAAAACGTTCGAGCGTTATTCATAAACTATTCATATTTTTAGAAAATTTCAGAAATAAACAAAAAACAAAATAATTGTAATTTCATTATCTTATTTTTGGGATCATACCACTTTTTCCGTAAATGTTTGGGTTATTTATGGCAAACAGTCTCAAGGTACCAATTTTTTAAAGCTAAAATTGCAATCTTCAAATCGTTATAATTTGGAAAATATAAATTGTCAGGAAAAATTGTAAACTACCTTTTTCTCTTCCAATATGATTCTATATCAGATTCGGTGGTTACTATTTCACTTTTTTGTCTACCTCTCAAGAGCGCGTGGGAACCATCCCCAAGTAAAAAGCGTCAATTTTTAAAGGGTAAACTTTTTTGTACTCAATTTAAGAATCTGAATGCAAAAGAATTTCCAACTAGCGATTTTATATAATTTAGATAGAAACTATTTTTATTTAAAAAGTGTGTCAATATATTTCATTTCTATTCTAACACACACAAACTCATTTTATTTTCAGTATTCCAATAGCATAGTAGGAGAAATTTAAGCCTCAAAATTAATAGCAACATTAAAACTTGAATCGCGAGTTAACAAACTAATCTAACTTTATACCGATTAAATTTACTTATCTATACACTATCATCATCATAATATGCTGAATACCTCGCAAAAGTGTACACAAGAATTATAAAACAAACTTCCCTAAGCAAATAGAGCTTAAAATTTTCCGCGCCGTTTTATCCAGCTCACCGCTACATCCTTTCGGCGGTGTATCACGTAAGGATAATAGCCACATCACGGCACCACGTTGCCAAATACAAAACATATGACAATCCGTCCACAGCACGCTAGAACCTGTCTCACTCCATACGTGACGCCTGCGTCGAGCGTTCTGTGGCCAAAAAACCGCGTTCGAAATCCGTCCCTTTCTATTTCTAGTTAATTGGCATAAGCCTCTCTTTCACCGGCGCTAGGCCCAGCCCGCTTTGACCACAAACAAGATGGGTCTCTCTTACACTCTATCTGCTCTCTATCAGACATGTACCCCTTTATGTTAGCTTCTGTTTTAATCTAGCCGTTTCCCCTCTCTTTCTAGCCCATTTCGGGGGTGTACGGTGCTCCCCTGATAAGTAAAGGGTTATCAAACGCGCGCTAGCTACTGCTTTAACAGACAACACTTCTGTAGCTTGTCTTCCTCTAACTGTTGGATCCCGTGAGTATTTTTGGATGCAACGTAAATGCTGCTCGGTTTTTGTTAGTTAATCAACAACATACCGGCTAAATCTTTAGTTTTGGTTTAAATGTCGGAGAGAGAAATAGACACAGCGGTATCGGCGTACAACAATCTTAATAACACATGTTTCCCGCACTGGAGGGCTTAGTCGGCCTAGCGAGAGCGCTACTTCAAAAAACAACCGTCATTTAAGTTAACTAACACCGTCGAATGAAACGGGGATTAAAAAGTTGCACACCTGATCAAGTGCCGGCTAATATGTGAGTGCGTTTTACCGATTCCCCACCCCTATAAAAAGTTTTCATTCAGAAAAAGTGTTGACATGTGTTGCTAGGCAACCGACGGAGCGTGTGGATTGGGATTTTTTGACTGACATGTGGAAATATTCATTGCATATGTATGATTTGTTGTTCGCTACATATTGGTGCTAAATACCGGGATATAAATCCATCGAAACAAACGTGGCTTTTAAATTGTTCACAATTTTGATCACTGTATTAATATAAATATAATTTGTTAAACAGAGTTTGTAAACACAAAAGTGCTACTTCCACCTGAATTTAAACAAGATAATTACCGAAGTTGGCGATAAACTAAAATAAACAATTACCAAGTCAAAAGAATCATTAATATATACGTTCTTGTGACCAGAAGTAACAGAAACGAGCTGTGGAAGGAGTTCGATCTTTAATATCTATTTGGTTTTTGATGAATGTAGTATTTCAAGTCAATATACATATCAGTTAGAGAAGGTGCTAAAGAAGTCAACTATACACTGAACTCCTCCAATAAGTACAGTGATATTAAACATGTGTTGAGGTAAAGATTTGGCACTACTATAAACCAAGGATAATTGAATTGAAAATACTAATGAAAATAACTGTTCCAAACGTTGACGAGCATGATTACTAGAGCCGCCAAAATGTTCCAAAGAAATGTTGCGTTATTTCAGCATACTATAGGGTTCTTTAACATTACTGTTGCGAACATTTAAGCCAGTTCTGTAAAACATTCACTAATTCTTAAATGAGTGTTCATGTTTGGTGATTGGGCACCCACAACCATGCACCTTACCAACACGCCTGCAGGTGCCACGGGTACCGCTTCTTCCCCAGAGGGTACCACCAGTTTAATTCAGGACACCTACACCAAGATGACGTCCGATATACTCGCCGAAAGGACACTGAATGACTTTTTAAGTGAACATCCAGGAGAATTAATAAGGACGGGTAGTCCCCTGTTTGTTTGTACGGTATTGCCTCCGCATTGGAGGTCAAATAAGACTCTTCCGGTGGCCTTTAAGGTGGTTGCTCTTGGTGATATCGGGGATGGGACTGTTGTGACGGTAAAGGCGGGAAACGATGAAAACTATTGTGCGGAGTTGAGGAACTGTACCGCGGTTATGAAAAATCAAGTAGCTAAATTTAATGACCTTAGGTTTGTTGGAAGGAGTGGAAGAGGTAAGGCGAATTATGTGTGATGGATATTTAAATTAACTTTCAAATTATGAAGTATGCAAGGAAAAAGTCCTCGGTTTGAAACAATAAAATAACTCTATTTTTGCGTCAATGTTTTGTTTACTGGGCGTGAATATTCTCAGGGCTCCGAAAGAGTGGGAAGGTCATAACTTCGAGTGTCATCAATAAAACTAACTAAAAGTAAACATCGGTATTCAAAATAAATAAACAAACAATCGTTGGCATACAACAATATAATAATTTCACAACAATAAGTTAAAACTGATGTTTTACCCTTCAACAAAGTATTTTTGTCAATATACTTACTGAAAAGTAAACATCGTTGTTAACTGATGAATATTGTTGTGAAATTATTGCAATGCTGCGTGCCAAAGACTGTTTATTGATATTTTGTTTTATCGATGATAGTTAAATATGCCACCATCTCTCTTGTTTCGACCTCTGAGGAAGTTTATGCTCAGTGAACAAAACGTTGGCGAAAGAATAGTATTGGTTTATTGTCCTGACTTTTTCCATTA
Organism: Stenurella melanura; assembly: GCA_963583905.1. Lineage (NCBI taxonomy): Eukaryota > Metazoa > Arthropoda > Insecta > Coleoptera > Cerambycidae > Stenurella > Stenurella melanura. The sequence goes on along the minus strand of OY757316.1, from coordinate 86,967,281 downwards.
TCCTATTAAAGGACAAAATTCTCCTACTGACATTATGAAGTATATAATGTTTCACATATATTTGATCTGTTACTAACACATCTGTATATTCTTTTACTTCATCACTTCAGGATTTTGCCATAACCTCAAAAAAAAACAAAAGTAAGCGATTTCGACATCTCTTCACACAAATCGCTGTAACTTTTTCTAGACAAAAATGACCCCCCCCCCCTTTTTGTACTAGATCAATTGCAAATTAAATTTCCAATCCGATGATGTGGGGCACGATATTCTTTCGGAGCTTTTTAAGTGGGATATCAGCCGCCAAAATCAGAAGTCCGAGGATTTCGCTTCTCGAGCGATACAGCCCAGCTTCGAGGGCCATTTCTGCCAAACGAAAGTTAGCAAAAATCTGAAATCTGAATTCAGGGGTACGTAGAAAGATGTAAGAAATCGTTTGGCATGAATCTGAGGTCAATGCGTGCCTTGGTTTTCGAGATATAGCCGCTCGAATTCGCCGGAAGGTAAAAATCGAATTTCTTTACCACTTTCCGAGGCTATATCTCGAAAACGAAACGAGATACAGAGCTCGCCTTCCTACATACCTCTGAATTTTTTCAGATTTTTGCTGGCACTTTAAATTTTCTGCAAAATTTCTAAAGTAAAGCACCTAAAAAATTCAGAGATATGTAGAAAGGTGAGAGAAATCGAATAGAGTAAAGCGCAGCTCCATAACTCGTTTCGTTTTCGAGATATAGCCTCGGGAAGCGGTAAAAAAATTCAATTTTTACCTTCCGGTGACTTCGAGTGGCCATATCTCGAAAACCAAGGCACGCATCGACCACAAATTTCGATTTCTGACATCTTTCTGATTTTTTTCAGATTTTTGCTAACTTTCTTTTGGCGGTAATGGCCCTCAAAACTGGCCGTATCGCTCGAGAAGCGAAATCCTCGAACCTCTCTCTTTGGCGGCCGATATCTCACTTAAAATGCTCCGGAAGAATATCGTGCTTCACATCATCGGATTGGAAATTTAATTTGCAATCGATTTAGCGCAAAAAAGATTGGGTCATTTTTGTCTAGAAAGAGCTACAACGATTTATGTGAAGAAATAGCGAAATCTCTTAAATTATGGGTTTTTTGAGGTTATGGCAAAATCCTGACGTGGTGGTGTTAAGTAGACCTCGGATTTGAATTCAGTGACCCCTAAAACATATAGTGAGCATGGTCAGGTCTCCAGACCAGAAAGAATTTTTTTATGTGGCTGTGATACTGTTTAAAATATGATTTATATTAGCAACTGGCAAATGTACGCAATATTTATAATATTGATGCTAAGTTTAACGTTTTTTGTGATGGGTCTTTATTTTCGTTCAACATGGTTTTAATCAAACAAAAAAATTTAAGAACATCAACACACCTTATGGCTGGCCCATCTCTCCGAAAAAATTTAAAGATCTGTTAGTTGATACTAGCTTCAACAGACATTAATGTAATCCTCTATTATAAAACATTTAAATGTATCAATAGACAACTTCTTCGAGAAACTCAAAAAGACAGCTAACATCATTTTGAAAAAAAATTAAAAATGATAAGGTGCAAAAAAAAATTGTATGTAAAAACCCTCCTTACTAGCTGAAAAGTAGATAGTTCTGCAGTAAGAAGTTGCTTCTGGTGAGGCAAGCGTGGGCGGGCGGTCAAACGCATTAATTTTTGATCAAAATAAAATATGAATGCAACTCTGAAATTTTGTGTAGCCTTAGTTTCTAACTGTAGAAATAAATAAATAAATGCGATGTAATTTTAGAATATGAAATATTAGTCAAAAGGTTTAGAACCAATTAAAAAAGTACACCCTACAGGATTCGAACCGAGAAATCCGATGTGAAAGTCGTCGCATAACGCGATGTGCTACGGTCGGGGTGAATTCAATTCAATTAGTGTCGTCGGAAAAGGCAAAACATGAAATTTTTAAATATTCATAACCAAATAAATATATCAGCAAGACGGTTTCCTAATGTCGGTATCGAAAAATCGAAATTGGAGTTTTCACGGCATCGTCAATTGCATGGACGAAATCGAAAATTCGAGCAGACAGAAGTGAACGAAAAATTGCATTTTTTGACATTTCGCGATTTGTTTCTTGTTCCATTAATGTCAATGGTACGTTAATAGCCGGAAAACCCGAAAGAATAGGGAGATTTTAAACACAAAAACCAAATCGCCAGATCTGCCCCTTCACAATAAAATTTGAACAATTTTCTTACAACTTTACCGACGTCTGGAAACGTTTAATCCCTGATCTAGACTTTTGGCAATCATTTAACGCCGCAATTTTGTGTTAAAAACTATAAGTACACAAAGATTTTATTGTGATTAAAAATTAACGCGTTGGAGCGCTCGCCCATGCTTCCCCCCGGGAGCTACTTCTGGCTGTAGAGCTATGTACTTTTCAGCTAGTACGGATGATTTTTACATAAAACTTTTCGCTGCACCTTATCATTTTTAATGTTCGTAGCCATTCTTAGACTATAATAATAAGTCGAAAGCGACGTGGAATATTATTAAACTCAATAAAAAGAATATGGTAAATAATTTCAAATTAATAATTCATGATAAAATAATCACGGATCCAAACGAACTGGCGATTTTAAATATCCCATTTATCGCTGTGACCCGTCAAATGACATTAATAACCCGCTTACGTCCTTCTTTCTATCGGCAACTGAACCTGAAGTAATTGATAATTTACAAAATTTGAAAATGTTCAGTTCCGTTGGAACAGAAGAAATCAGTTCTCCATTAAAGAAATGTTAAGATTCTTATTACTAAACCACTGGCATATTTGACTAACTGGTCTCGTAGTGTCAAGGTTTACCCCTAATAAGTTAAATATCGCGAAAATAGTACCAATATTCAAATCCGGAGATACTGATGACATCAGTAATAGCTATAGACCAATAGCAACTTCAAATACATTTGCAAAAGTTTTAAAAAAATGTGCGCTAAATGAAAGGGAAAAGCAATATATTTAATAAAAACCAGCTTGGTTTTCGCAAAGGACGCTCAATATCCAGTGTATTAAAAAATTCAATTTGTCATGATAAATTGGATTACAGCGAGAGAACTATTAGCATATCTAAAGATCTTAATAATGTGTTTGACTTGGTGTCTCATAAAATTACCTTTGATAAGGTCGTTAAATACGTGGTTAGAGGAATAGCATCCAGTTGGTTTTATAGCTACCTGAATCGGCCGCATCTGGTAAGCATCCATGCTCACTTCTCAGAAATGTTTCACACTGCAGTTGGTGTTCTACAAGGGTCTATATTAGACTGCTTGTTATTTATCATTTATGTAAAATAAATGCACAAAATATATTTTTCTTGCGGATGCGAAATCTGTGGTAGGTTTGTATATTTCTGAGGATTGTAGGTGAAGGACACATATAGAATCAAACATGTAGAGAATTGAATTCTCTGTTATGGTATCAAGCAACTCCTAGTAGAGCAGCCAGCGGGCAATTACCTGATACATTTGTATAATCTAGAACTATTACTAGAGCATGGAGATAAAGAAATTGATATGAGGAGTTTTCTTAGGACCAGTTTTACAAAAATGGGTCAACCAAAGTTCAGTTGAATTTGGATCAAAATCTAAGGTTATGTTTGTTACAATAATGATATTCTTGGATTTTAAACCCAGTTCAATTGTACTCTGGCTGATCCACTTTTATACAACTGGCCCTTACTGGTGCAAACTTCACTAAATAACTTGAAACGTATTTTTATATCAAACAAATATTTCTTTAATAATTATATATATCACTTAGTAAGCACAAAAATACAAGTATCATACATCCCAGTTAGTGGAGGTCCAAAGCCACTTTCTAAACCTGCAAGCTACGTCATTGGGAATGATAAGGAAGTGTCAAGCTAATCGATTTGTTATCGATTAATTAGAACTTAGTAATTACAAAAATACGATCAGCATATATTCCGGTTAGTGGAGATTCAGGGCAAAGGCTATTAGTTGAGGTACAGTGGCAGACATATTGAACCTGCAAGTAATGACTGTGTCTACCATGCCCTAAGGTGAAAGATTCTGGCTCCTACTTATAAGAGGTACTGTAATCCTTGATGTCTAAAAAAGGTATTCTTTCGCGAATTTTCATTCAATTATTTCATACCAAATTACTGTTGGGCGTACCTCTAATAAGAGATTAAGAGTTTTTAAACTGCAGATAAAAGTAGTCAGATACATGTGATATAAAATGAGGCGATAGTCTTAAAGAGCAGAAGAGCGGAATTGTTGATTTCATGGATTTTTGTTTGCTATACTAACTTGAAAATGACTATTTTTGGACACGTATTTATGGTGCCTCTGGAGGTGTGGGGGGAGGGGCAGAAAGGTGTAACTTCTATGTATGTCATTTCCTATGATGTCCCGAAGGTCTATGCCATTTTTTAGCGTTTTCCATCGAGATCTTTCCATTTTATAGGTGCTTTGTGAAATTTTCAATTTTTGTTTAATTCTGAGTCTAAAATGGCCTTGTAACTTTTTTTTGGATCATGGGAAAATTGTAACTTTTTGTATATGGTCTCAAATACTTATAGCAAATGTTTTGCCTTAAAATTCGGTTGGATCATGACCAATGTTTAAATTTGCCGCGTTTTTTCCTGTGCCAGCAAAAAATTATAACCTTTTTTTATCAACTCAGAATTGTACAGACTATCGTATACCGCAGTTGTTATTCATTCGGTTCAAAAATATTTATTATTCCATGGCCCCGGGCTCAAAATAAAACCACTTTGGGGACTTGTGACCCCCAGACCTACGCACGGTGATTAGTATAATAGATTCCTCAGTATACCCCAATTGTTAGCAGGTATTCAAAATAGTTGATTTTGCACACTGGCTCTTAAGCTATTAGGCGTGAAATTTTCTTACCGATTATCTCACGAGCTTAAATTAATGACCGGGATTTTCCTCGTTCATGACTATTTTAAGAAATTTATTTTTCAAAATATTCATGACCTCAAAAAAATTTCCGGAAATAATTTAAGCACTAGGAATATTATAGGTAAGTGAAATTTTACATATCACTTTTTTAGCCAATCAGAAGGTTGTTCTTGACTTCGTTACCATGGCAACCCAAACAATTTCCTGAAATTTTTATCCGCCCTGACCGAAATTAATAAGTGGATTTTTTTCTGTCAAATTTGACAATTGCTTTTACATACAAATTCACATTTAAACAAAGAGAAGACAAAATCAACTATTCCATGTAGCTATATTATTATACTAAAGCTGCCAAAAGGATACATCTAAGCGAAAATTGTATTTATTTTTTCAGCTGTTTAATCAGTTTTGTATCAGGAGTTTTTTAAGTTTGTAATTTAACTTATGTTTTTCAGTATTAATGTTCCTATATTACTCTCTCAGATGACAAACCCTATTTGTGATTGGAAACAAAAGAAAAGTACCTACACAATAGAAATAAATCATCCAATAATTTTACTTTTCTTAAATAATTACCATTGCATTTAGATGGTTAAAGAACCAATCATAAATTTAAGACATTTTAGATTGTTTCCTCTGAAGGGTTCAAAATGTTTAGTAATACTGCTATTTGATTGGTTTTGCCCTACGTACGATAAGTTGACAGTTTTTACGTTCATTTTTATCAGTTGGACAGTTGGAAATTCCATTGAGTAGTATATCAACGGACTAAAAATAAACTATTAGTCCTATTCAATAAGTTTAAGATGCCATTTCTCCAAATATTCCATAAAATTATATTACTACTGCCTTGTTTAAGCATATGTAAAGATAATGAATGCATACAAGCCTTTCTTATTGGAGATTTTAACGCTGGGATGTAAGAAACTACGGAAAACTCGAGAAAATCTCTGAAAGGAAGACTCCTTGAGTTGACGCATGACTAAAGAGGCGGGATATTATGCGGCGGAAAACCAACAGTGTTACGGAAAACTGTCAACAGATTATAAAAGTTAATCCGCCGTAAAATAAACTGTTTGTCTAACCCTTTTCATTTCTCATCACTGTTAAAACTGACTCTGAACTGATAGGATTTAATTTAAAAATAAAGTTTGGATTGGGATTAGCGTCGAAAAACATTTGCTTTTTGTTCCACTCTTCTGTTTATGTTTTGGTTTTCGGGATTTCAAAGAGAATTCAGGATTGTCTCGAATCACATAGGGACAGGGATACTTTAACAACTTTTTCCGAAAGTAATTTATTTTATTCTTTTTATTTGTGCTGTCAGTTATAACATAACTGATTGATTGTCGTGAAACATTTAATATAGTAAATATTTGAGATTTAACATGAATTTTTGCATAAATTAATAATTAATAAATTAAATAAAAATGTCCTTATTTATAAAAATACTTATCTAAATATTTTATTGGTATTTTCGTTGTCAAACGAAAAGTCGATTGAAGTCGTGCTGAAGTACTTGTAATTATTACTACTACATGAACTGCAGAGAATACTGAAACTATGCGACGCAGTGTGGCAAGGATACCTCAAATACTGGCATCAACTCATAGAATGAGATTGTCAGGTTTTCTTTGGCTGAATATAATTGAAGACGATTGTTACAGTGTAAATAAATTAACTTTATGATATTTGTTTATTTATTGGAATATTTAGGCATATACCGGGTGTCCCCGCGAAAAGGTCGGATGGGTTTATTTCTTACACTTTTAAAGTGATAGGTTTAAAATTTTAGGGTATTAATTGGAGCACAGGAGGATGTAACTGTGCATTATCTTCATGCCACAAACCCTGTCTCTGCCATCCCCAGCTGCCCCTAATTGGATACTTTATAATATTTTGTTTAATTATTTTATTAAGTTAAAAATACAAAATGCCAAGTTTTACATACATCTATGAGCAAATAATGGCAGAGTATGTTTTATCTGAAGAAATATCTGGGGAAATTAATAATTTAAAGACTTCTTTAGAAAACTGTTTAAGTTTTCTTTAGGGAGTTGTCTATAGCTAATTTGTTGCTATTCTATTAGCTTCAACCCAATTTGCTTTAAAACGTGACGTGAAATGCGAAACTTTACTATATAATTCACTTAATCGTTCTGTCGGGCAATTGGTGCGATTTTTAAGGCGTGTAAGGTATAAAAAATTAATTTTTCTTCTAATTTTTGGCACCCGATTCCCTCATTGAGGTGTAGAGATCAACTCTTTTTATAAATAAGTCATTTGAACGCGATTCTGTAATAATAAATTGTATGCATGTTCAGCACCAGTTATTTATATATAAAATAATATATTGTAAAGTCGCCGAAAAAAGGAAATAAAATAAAAATGTGTAAAGATGTGTACTCAATTTAGCTATAGTATGAATCTATTATAGTATCATATTATATTATCATATTAATATATAAAATTTTATATGGAAAAGCGGGAGTTCGGTTCGGTCGTCGACGAAGGCGGACGCGTTTTTAAGATTTAAAAGGATGAAAGATAAGTGTTATTTTATTTTATTTATTTCTAAAATGTTTGTTTACTAATCCTTCACAGATGGGAACAATATTGTGATTCGGAAATCCATTGTTTCATATATACGCGAATGAATGAATTCTTCATGTGGAACGGGTACTTTTGTTTAAGAAATAATTTATTTACTATAAACTTTTGGTTTCTTGCTGCAGAGTTATTCGTTTTATATGGGGAATTTGTTTATTTGCTTACCTTTTGAGGCAGCGCATTCTTGATTCAGAATATTGGTTTTTATCCCTTCTTCAAGTGGGTAATATAAAATAAGCAACAGCCAGCCAGCTAGATGTGAAGCAGACAGATACGTTTTGTTTACTTTATTCTAAACTAGCTTAGCTCATTAATGAAGTCTGTTTTCTTATTTAAATTGAAAAATCGGAAATTAAAATTGAAAAGATATTTATTTATTGATTTATTAATCCTTGTCACAGGACAATTTAATACACAAAAAAGAAAATATATAGGTAATGGAATGGAAACTGCCCGGAACTAGGGGGCGGTAGCTCATAATAATTACTGTAAAATGAAACCGAATGTTTAAAAGAAACGACATACCTACAGGGTGAGCATCTCGCAAGCACATGAACACCCCAGCGGTTGATGACAGATGGAAACTAAATAGAAGCATGGAAACTTAAAAGAAGCCTGTCACAAATACCTACACTTCCGATCCTGTATCCCCACCCCATGCGTCATGCGGCTCTCGCTGCTGACAACAAGCATGTCCAATGGCCAACCCGGTGTATGCAGCCGGTCAGGCGGTATATAAAACATCCGAGATTTGGTTCCGGCACGCGGTTTGGCTGTCCATTGGGCATGTTTGACGGACGACCAAGCTGCGTGTTGGAACGAACCTCCATGGATGCCCGGAAGTGGCAGCAATGCCCACCTTACGCCGGAAAATCAATCAACCAATCAATCAAAATTTTATGTGGAAAGGCGTGGGGAACTAAACTATTACCCTGCGGATTTTAGGAGAATACGTAAATATTTGGCATTTGGCACAAGGATATTTTCAAAATATTATGAAAATCGTACCTTCTATATAAAAAAATAAATCAGCCGAAGTTACATAATACTCACCTGAGGGTGTTAATGGGTCCATTTTAGAACAAATTAGTGACCGCACGTATAACAAAAAAACAAAACAATTTATTTGGAAAACATTCACTGTACAGACGCACTCGTGAACAACAATTACTAGGCGTATTTAAATAGTCTGTGGTTTAGGTGGATATGCAAGCATGTATTAACTTTAATTGGCGGAGAAAAACATGCACAGACTCGTGCTGATATTAGGGAATTATTGGACGTGCAATAAGGATAAGCAGTATTAAAGTAAGCGTTATTTTGACATGTACGCCTGCGCAGTTTGAACCGCAAATAAGGGATCCTTTATTAAGGATAGTGCTTGTCCTTATTTGTGAAGGAATACTGCAATGCGTTAAATTTACAGTATTTTGACATTTGGCAACTTTCAACAATACATAGATAATATAACCTATAAGTATCTGATCCGATTCCATATTGAATTTTAATAAAACAGTACACACGCACCAGAGCACAAAAGATAGAAAAAAATATATACAAAAATTACTTATTTATTAATTTTGTAAGGTTAGGGAATGAGTGCGCAAGCGTCGAATTGCACAGAAATAATGACACGAAAAACGAAGCAGGTGTTCCAATAACTAACATTTCGTTGATAAAATAAGGATGATGCGCTAATAAAATAAGGTAGCCCCTTAATACTGCGTGGCAGTATTTGAAATTTCCAATAATTCCCTATTAACTAGTAACAATACATTGTTTGCTGTGACACTTTATTTTTATATTTAATGCCGGCATTTGAGGCATCTTGTCCCACTGTGTAACGCAGGTCTCTCTTCTGCGGATGCTAGGCTTGATATCTCACTGTTGCGTCGTCGCAGAACTATGATTTTTTTTACTCAGAATAAACGGAGAAAAGCGAAGTGTGATATATCGTAGAACTCGAAGGAACGTCTACTTTCGAATGGTATGATAAATTAAGGATATTATATTAAAAAATAAGAAAATCTGAGTGCCAAAATGGTAATAAACTTTAATTGATCTACGCCAAAACTTTTTCAGCTCATATGCGGGATCAAAATTACCCTTATTGTGGAAGAAAACTAAAATTTGCAGGGAATTGTCTTATTATAGCAACTTTATTGGTGGAACTTGTTGTAGACATTACAAGAAGTTTACGAAAAAGTCTTGAATTAAATCCGCTTTTGTTTAAACAAAAGAATGTTCAAAATCGTGCTCTTTCGTAGTTCTTCTTCAATAACTTTGGTCCTATGACTCTTATCGTAATAAGGAGAGAGAAACTAATGATTCACGATACAATTTTGAAGAAAACTAGACGTGTCCGAACTCTCTTGGTCAATTGGTTAAATTGCAAAAACAATTGTGGGTGGCAATTTCTAAACAATTGGTAATAACTTAAACAATAATCCATTAAATTTAACCAAAGAAGAATATGCCACTAATGGAGATAAATTAAGGTACAAAATTTCAAGTCAAAATGTTTATAACAACGAGTCAATAACAAAATCTAAAATTGAACAGTTCACCATTTTTATGCATCAAGTCGTACAACAAACTTTTTTATTTTAGATTATAACTTATTTTATGTACTTTTTGGCGGCGTTAGGGGCCGTCTATAAAATACGTCACTCAGAATTTTACATTTTTGGACCCCTCCCTCCCCCTTCGTCACCCCAAGTGACACTTTCAACGACCCCCCCTAACAAATGTTACGTCACAAAAGCTAGCCCACCCCCCTATAAAAGATTTCTTGTGATTAAAAATAGCATATAGATGAATATTTTAAAATATTTTTTATTTCGAAAAACGAAAAGAGCGTCTGCTAAGTAACGAGTAAAATAAATGTATAAAGGACATCATGCATAATATAAAAACATTAGTATTAATGCGACTTGTTTTCTTACTATCGGTCCGAAGTGTCTCGAGTCAGTTTACATTCAGATTCAGTTATTGTTTCGACAACGAAGAGTACGTGGAAGCGCTATTTTCTTTGATATTGGATCTACAGAGTCATCGATCGCGACGAACGCTGTTTTCGACGCCATATTAAACATAAGAAAATGTTTGTTAAAATATATTATATTAAGTTGTCCCTATTGCGAGCATATAAGTAAATAAATAAGTGTATACAATCTGAAACATTGATTTTTGACTATCCATATGTTTATTTACAGGCTTTTAAGTACTTGAGAATGACTTTCTATCTATGGTGGCCTAAGAGTCAGCAGACTGTAGCGAAATGTAAGCTCAGCCAGGTACAACGAGTAGCCTGTTTAAACACAATTGGAGCTATGAGAACGACACCAACAAGAGCAATGGAAGTAATGCTGTGCCTGCCACCACTAGACATATATCTAGAAGAGGTGGCCCTAACTACTATGGCACGTCTCAAATCCGTTGGTATATAGCCAAACATAGGATGTGGAGTGACCAGATGCCGGCTGTGGAATGAGGCAATTAAACAAATGCCACTTCTGCAGGTACGTGCAGATGGTATTTCTCCACAGTTCATCTTTGATAGACCCTATGTAATACACACCAACAGTAGCAATGAGGCTGTCAGTGAAGGAACAGTTAACATCTTCACAGGCGGATCGAAAAAGAAAGAAGGAACAGGTTGTGGGGTATACTCCAGGAACCTGCAAATTCAAATTAAATGGGCTATGGACAAACAAGCCAGTATAATACAAACAGAACTGGCGGGAATAACCATAGCCGCAAAAGAAATTTCCAGTAGACAAATAACGGGAAAAACAATAAGAATCTACACTGATAGTAGACAATCACTACTGGCCCTACAGAGACACAAAATAACAACAGGGTCAATATGGGAATGCCATCAGACACTCGTGGGCGCCTCCAGCATGAACAGTGTCATTCTATGCTGGGTCAAAGGGCATGCACAGTGCAGAGGCAACAGGAAAGCTGACAGTCTGGTTAAGAAGGCAGCCAGTCTAAGTATATTTGGACCTGGCCCTTCCAGCATACTGCCGACCTCAGCAATAATGCTAATGATTAAAGAAGACACCCACAGAAAATTTAAAAAACTGTGGGATGAAACTCATAGTTGTCAGTTGGCCAGGGATCTGCTTAGATACCCTGACAAGGATACAACGATGATCTACCTGGGAATGTCCAGGAAGAACCTGCGCTTCGCGACAGGAATTCTTACTGGTCATTGCCAGCTGAGGAAGCACCTTTATAACATGAAGTTAAATGACACACCCATATGCAGAGGTTGTGAACAAGAAGACGAGACTGTCCAACACGTACTCTGTGAGTGCCCGGCAGTCTCCTCTAGCAGAGAATCCATTTTGGCAGAACGTTGGCCTACTTTGGCCGACTTGAGGGATATTCCCCTAGGCAGCATCACCAGCTTCTTCACAAGATTAGGATGGTTGGAGGCCTAGGTGGAATCTTGTATCCCTCGGGAGCATGTACAAGGGGCCCAATGGGGCCTAGGTGCTGCGGTCACCTAAATGTGACTGCCCTCCCACAAAGTCCAACTCCATGACTTTCTATCGTAATGAAAAATTTTCAAAAACTGCCAAGTTAAGAAAAAAAAAAAAAATAAAATTGATGAACTGCGAACGTCACATTTCCTTAGACCCCCGTCTCCCTCTTGTCATATCTCGTCACGCTAAGCAATACCCCTCCCTCCCCCTTATTTGCAGACGTATTTTAAGAACGGTCCCTTAAAAGAAATGTTTATTTAATTTGAAACATATTTTTTATAGGATTCTGCAAACAGCGGAAAAAAAACTATCTATGAAAAATAAAAGAAAAACTAGATGTAAAAATATTAATGAAATCTTTGCATTCTTTCGATAACCTGACTTCTGGTTATGCTAACAAGTAAAAATTCTTATTTGCCATTCTCATTCTAACTAGAATGAAAAAATATTTAAAGACAAGGTAGGTAAATAAATTAATTTCAGGCCTTTGTTCTCATTTTTAACTGAATTTACATATCGTAGGGGATCATGTAGATAATAGTTTAACCTGCTTAGCCGTAGGGGACTATGTTGGATGCTAGTGTTAGAATGAGAATGGCAAATAAGAATTTTTACTTGTTAGCATAACCAGAAGTCAGGTTGTCGAAAGAATGCAAAGACTTCATTAATATTTTTACATATAGTTTTTCTTTTAGTTTTCATAGATAGTTTTTCTTTCCGCTGTTTGAAAAATCTATAAAGAATATGTTTCATTACTATAAGCAAACAAATAATAAATAATTCACTTTTAAATTTGTTTAATTTGTTTATTACTTTTTTAAAAAAATGTATTTCACTCATTAATATTTTGCTCAAAATTAAAAATGATTAGCATACATAAAAAATATATAAGACGAGAGAATTTTAAAAAAGTTTTATCTACTCCAATTGGGAGCGGAGATGTGACATTTCTTGCATTTTAGTCATTTATAAACAAATGAAGTGAAATAGTGACTTGAAATTAGCACTAAACATTTCACTATTTGAAACTATTAATTGATTATATTAAAATATTTGTTGCAATATTATCGAATTTAATTTGACTAAGAGTACGCACGGCCTACTCCCGCAGTCTAGAACATTCTAGCGCTCATTCGAGCGTTTTCACGGCGTATTGAATCCTGCTTCATCACCCTTTAATTTCATAGTATCACGACGTTTTTTTTCTTATTTGTTTTAAGAATTGTTTTTTCTTGTAGATTTCATTTTTGCTGCACAATTTTGGGATAAACATTTTAATTCAACGATACCATGAAAATTTTAAACAAAATTTTTACCTTCTATTTTCTTTAATCGTTCATTTAGTAACTGAAATATAAGTGCTGTTTACATTTTTTTTTTACGTAGTTCAATTACACCAATTCACCAAGATGACTCATTGTTCTCTTCAGCGATTATGGTCAATTCAAAATTAGTGTCTATTCTTGTAAAATGCTCGATTTATATTAAAGTTGATGGAATTACGAAATTCAAGTATACAACTAGATATGATATCAATTTCGACCCTTAATGTGTATAAATGTGTATTTGACGAATTTAACAAACAAATAAAAAAATATCCTCGCTTCTAAGTGTGCTAGAGCAATTGCTCTTTTTTTTTCAAAATATGTGTTAAAGTACCAGCCACTCAGATATAAAAATGTTGTCGATAATTTAATTTGTTGTTCAGATATTCGCAAAAAATATACCCCAAAAAATGATGCTTTTTCCGATGCCATTTTAGGGATCTAAAATTTAAAGAAATTATATTCCCACAACAGTTTCATAAAATATACGCCTAGACAAAAAAATGAGCCCCGGATGAGCCATTAAGGTTGAAGGGAAAAGGGTCAAATTTCATTAAATATTTAAGATGTTTTTAGTAAACAAATTGATTTTCTCGTTAACAAATAAATATTTTTCGAAGAAATTTCTATGGTAAGTTGAGAGCTCTAAGAGACAAATTTTCTGAAAGTTACAAGGATGTAAAAGCCTTTTTCACGAAATGAAAAATACTTTGAAACATTGAAAATTTTGCCAATATTTAAACAAATAATTAACAAATTTGGATTAATGAGGTCTTAAATTAACCGTGTTTTTATTACCTATACACAAAAGAAACCCGGATACTTCTGTTGAGGCTACTTTTTAAAACCCCACTTTTCATGATTTTTGCACATTTAAACGTCAATTTAACAATGTTCCCACTAAATGGGATAAAATTCAAGGCTATGTTCCTTAGTACGGACTCTACCTATTATACCATGTGATTTCCTGAATCGAATTAGTTCCAATTTTCGTCTAATTTTGTCTAATTCCATTGGCCTAATATGCATTCAGACAAATATTTTGTTGTCTTCCTTCTTAACAGACGTTCTCTGATGAAATTATCCTAGTTGGCCTCCATTTACTGCATACCACGTCTGACGCAATCTAACGTGTTTGCCTGTCAAGCAAGAATTCATAGCACACTTTTACAAACCCACATCTCGAATGTCACAATGCGTCAATAATTAAAAGCAAACAAAAAATAAATCACTTAAAAACATTCATAAAGTACATGTAAAGAGTGAGTATACTACAAATAAGTGCACTTATTACTAAAAAACTCAATAGCTGTATTTCGATTTTTACTTCACTTTCCATCCAACAGAACAGAAATCTAGCGAAATGAGGTCTGGAGACCTTGCCGGCCAACTTATAAGAACACCGCGATCAACCCACCGTCCTGGAAAAGTTCCATTTAAATGCAGATGTACAGAATGTGGAGCTCCATCGTGCTGATAATGTAGAGCATTTCGTATGTTAAACGAAGATCATCTTATAATCACAGTACCACAAAAAAGAGTGAGGGGAGATCTGGGAAAGCAAGTGTTCCTTGTTTTTACTGCAGAATGGTCGCAGTGCATTAATGAGAATCTCCTTCAATTGTCTTGACCGCATCCTGGAAGGGGTGAAAACTACCTCCAAATCCCCCAAAAAGGGTTCGGAAAACTTTTAGGACCGAAAAAATGCGCCTTGGGGTTTTAATTCTAAGAGGGAAGACTAGTAGGGTAGTTGGTCTTGGTTCTGGACCGGCATTCACCATCTATCATATTTCCTTTGCATTCTCAATA
Source organism: Stenurella melanura (assembly GCA_963583905.1). Lineage (NCBI taxonomy): Eukaryota > Metazoa > Arthropoda > Insecta > Coleoptera > Cerambycidae > Stenurella > Stenurella melanura. The sequence goes on along the minus strand of OY757316.1, from coordinate 86,952,100 downwards.
GCTTGTAAGCTCCAGAAGGATGTAGACGGAGTGCGGAGAGTGTACCACCCTCTTCGGGAGAATTGTTACCCACTTCTACACAAAAATTGGAGGGGGGGGTGATATAAGAATGTTATGATCTCGGATTCGGACTCAGCGTCGAAAGATACATAAGAATACCATAGTCAGTCATCCACATCAAAAACTTCTTTCTTGAGGGGCTGTTAATGTTTGTAAATCATTTCGCAAAAATAACAGATATTTTTGTCCTAATAGGCGATTCTTAGAAATTAGAGAACCAATAAAGTATTTATCAACGACACCACACCACACCTTAACTGAAAAACGATTCTGAAAATTTGCTTTTATTTATGCATTTGGATTATATCTTCTGTGGATTTTCTACTAATACACAATGTGTAAGGACCGTGACAAATACATTTCCACTCGGATCTTTATGATGCGTAAATCATTGTCGATATTCTTCAAACGTAACGTGGGTTTTCCCAGTTCAAAAACCATAAGCGAACACCTCAGTTGCATGTTCAAGATGCGAGTAGATGTGTGGCATTGTTTATTATTTTTACAAATCGTAATCAATCAATAAAAAATGACAAGTTAATGTTTAACAATTCACACGTGCTAGCACATACTAATAAAATTTCAAAGAGGGATACGAGCTTTTGCAAAACATTTTTGTTAATAAATCTTTTAGACGTCGTAACTCGAAAACATTGGATTACAACTTTTCATTTTTTAGTAAGGCATTTAGGTATAGCATATACTCCTTGAGTCTGAGTCACTTTCCTCCCGTGCGCCAATATTCTTGATTTTGATGCCAGTCTCGGATGATCAGGGGTCGAGCTTTGAGATCTTTGCCCCAATCATTGTTGTAGATCTGGACCGGCCTCGTACTGGGTGGGCCTGCTTTTTAAGACTACCCCACATGCAAATGCAGACGGTCTAGGCGAAGTTAGCAGACCTCCTCTAGTCCTGGCTGTTGAACCCTGCCACCTGGTTGTTTCTTCTGGCGCTCTTCTGTCTTGAGTTTCTTTCTTCGCTGGCATGTCGGCTCCCGGGAGCGTCTTTTGTCTGCCGTGAGAGGGAACGGCTGTTGCCGCACACTCTCGGAGTTTGGAAGAGTTTGGGGGTGTGTGACTAGTCCGAGTCCAGGGTGCCAATTATTGGCATCATGTGCTCCTATTTCGTCGGAAGGAAGATTTGGGCTGTGTAGCTCAAGGATTGTGTTCGGCCAAGGACGTTTGTTTTAGCGCCGGAGGCCGGCACGGGCTAGGGTAAGGGTACCTAGCTGGTTGTTTGCTGGATGCCCCCGGGATCGGGTGATTTGGGTGATTTGGTCATTGTCTCCTTGCGGCGTGACTTGAAGATCGGGCTGAAAGGAAGGTTAGTTATACTGACCCATTATCCAGGATCTGGAGCTTCGGCCTCTTGTGCCTAGGGGCATCGTTGGGGTCGTAGTCAGTCGCCTGTCTGACCAGCGGATTACCATGCTCTGCTACACGGGCGTATAGTTTCTTCGCTCTGTTCTGGATGACTTCGAGGTGTATTCCAGGTCTCTGAAGATGTCGGCGTTTCTGACAAACCATGGTGAATCCACGGCGCACCTGAGTGCGACGTTTTCCACGGTTTGTATAATCTTCAAGTAGGTGGCTGCTTGGTATCCCCAGGCAACGGAGGCGTAGATCAGAATGAGTGCAGTCAGGGTCCTGATAATCGTGAGCTTGTTCCTCAGGTTGAGTTGGTTTTGTCTGCCTATCATTGGATAGAGTAGAGTCCTTCTCGTCCTCGCCTTCTCTATAATCACTTCCGTGTTCTGTTTCCACGTCAGGCTTCTGTTCATGATAACCCCAAGGTACTTGACGGTATCGTGCCAGTGGATGTTGTCGCCGTTCATGGAAACGTGTTCTGTGGGAGATTCGTCCCGTCTCACCGTGTATAGTAATGAAAGCTGCGTTATCTCGCGATCCCATAGGTTCGATTCGTATTTTACACGAAAATGGTTTCATATACGAAATTTTTTTATGGTCAGTTTTGTATTCTATTATTTTCTTTTGCATATTTTAAAAGTTATTTCCAAAAAGAATTTATGAAAGGTTGAACAAATTTTGTTTTAAGTTGCGGCCACGATAGTCTTGAGAATTTTTGTAACTTTTCTACCACCAAAAACTACTTCCATCCGAAATTTTACATAAAGATGGTTTTATTCTAAATTTTGCCTCCATTTTTTCTGTGCAGACTTCTGTAAGTAAATTCTTCTTTGATCAGATAATTCTTTATTTCTTATATTTATTCACAACCTATTATCAAACTAATGCATAGAAGAAAAATCCTTTCAGCACTTATTGAATTATATAAACTGCGGGCAATTGTAAATTTAACAACCACCTGAACGACCGAAACCTAACACGTATTGCAATATTAGACATTAAACAGATTGCGACATGGAGTGTATAAGCGATTATGTTCGAACATTGATCCGCAAAATGCATTTGAAGCCCCCACACAAAATGGCGATGATATCAAAACTGCAGCATGCAATATCAGCCGATGTAATTACACATCACTTTCAAACACAAAACGTTGAATTCGATTTTTTAAGGTAATAATTGGCTTGATGAGAACTAAAACACAACAGAGGTGGTGTAGTGAAATATGATTAGTCAAATGGGTCGAAAATATAATGGAGCAAAACCATACAGAATAAAAGCTCACTGCACTTTGCAGGTTTATCTGTGTATTTTTACTTCCACATCCACGTAGTGGATTGGAAGTATAGTAATCGCAAAAAAATTTTCAAAAATTTTTATCCGTGAAATAGGTTTAGAATGTCATGAAACGTCGAGATTTTAAATTTGAGCAAAAAAAAAAAATTCTGTCTGTCGGTCTGTCGGTCTGTCTGTCTGTCTGTCTGTCTGTAACTTTTTTTGTCCGCACGTTTTCTCCGGAACGGTTTAAGATATTGACTTGAAATTTTGTACACGTATATATTATAACGAGATCTGGAACTGGATTGTTTTTTGAGGATATCCGGTGAAGGGTTGGGGGTTAAATAGGGGTAAATAGGGGAAAATAAGTAAAGCAAGCTTGTAAGAGTACAGAAACTTGAAATTCGGTGTATATACTAGAAGTTAAGGCCTCAGATTTTTTCATAATATTTTTCAACCCCCCACCACCCCTACCCCATTAATGGGGTTGATAAAATAAAGTTGAGATTTTCATTTGAAATTTCGTACACGTATGTATTATAACGACGTCTGAAATTAGATTATATTTTGAGATGATTCCGTTGAAGGGTTGGGGGTTAATTTGGGGTAAATAGGGGAATATAAGTAAAACAAGTTGGTAAGAGTACAGAAACTTGGAATTCGGTGTATGTACTAGAAGCCAGTGCGTCAGATTTTTTTATAATATTTTTCAACCCCCACCACCCCTACTCCAATATGAAAAGGGTTGATAAAATAAAATTGAGATATTCATTTAAAATTTGGTACACGTATGTATTATAACGACAGCTGGAACTAGATTATATTTTGAGATGATTCCGTTGAAGGGTTGGGGGTTAAATAGGGGTAAATAGGGGAAAATAAGTAAAGCAAGCTGGTAAGACTACAGAAACTTGAAATTCGGTGTATGTACTAGAAGCCAAGGTCTCAGATTGTTTATAATATTTTTCAACCCCCCACCACCCCTCCTCCATTATTCAAGGGGTTGATAAAATAAAATTGAGATATTCACATGAAATTTAGTACGCATATGTATTATAACGACATCTGGAACTAGATTATATTTTGAGATGATTCCGTTGAAGGGTTGGGGGTTAAATAGGGGTAGATAGGGGAAAATAAGTAAAGCAAGCTGGTATGTACTAGAAGCCAAGGTCTCAGATTATTTATAGTCTTTTCAGCCCCCACCACCCCACCCCTACTTCATTATTAAAAGGGTCGATAAAGTAAAATTGAGATATTGATTTGAAATTTGGTACACGTATGAATTATAACGACATCTGGAACTAGATTATACTTTGAGATGATTCCGTTGAAGGGTTTGGGGTTATTTAGGGGTAAATTGGGGAAAATAAGTAAAACAAGCTGGTATGAGTACAGAAATTTGAAATTTGGTGTATGTACTAGAAGCCAAGGCCTCAGATTTTTTAATAATATATTTCATCACCCCACACCCTTACTCCATTATTCAAGGGGTTGATAAAATGAAATTGAGATATTCACATGAAATTTAGTACGCGTATGTATTATAACGACATCTTGAACTAGATTATATTTTGACATGATTGCGTTGAAGAAGTGGGGGTTAAATAGGGGTAAATAGGGAAAATAAGTAAAGCGAGCTGGTAAGACTACAGAAACATGAAATTCGGTGTATGTACTAAAAGCCAAGGTCTCAAATTTTATAATAATATTTTTCAACCCTTCCACTACCCTTACTACATTATTAAAGGGGTTGATAAAATAAAATTGAGATATTCACTTGTAATTTGCTAGACGTATGTATTATAACGACATCTGAAACTAGATTATATTTTGGGATCATTCCGTAGAAGGGTTGGGGTTAATAGGAGTGACTAGTTGAAAATAAGTAAATCAAGCTGATAAGAGTACAGAAATTTGGGATTCTGTGTATATACTAGAAACCAAGGCCTCAGATTTCTTTCTAATATTTTTCAAACTCCACCACCTCCGCTTCATTATTAATGGGATTGATAATATCAAATTGAGATATTCACTTGAAAATTAGTACACGTATGCATTGTAGTGACATCTGATTGAGATGACTCCATTGAAGGGGTGGGAGGTGGTAAGTTGTGTATAGTAGAAAATAAGTAGGGTGAACTAGAAATTTAATTTTTAACGTATATGGTAGAAACCAACTCCTCAAATTTTTCTATGACATCTTCCCCAAATAATATTAAAATTCTATGACCAATCATTTCCACATGCTAGAGTGCAAATATAGCCTTTAAAGTGACTTGGATGAAGAATCTGGATGTGGAAGTAGTGATTCCTTAGGCAGCGGTTTTTTATATTGCGTTATAGTCGAAAGGTTATTAAGTAACAGCTTAAAAACCGCTGCCTAAGGAATCGTTACTTCCACATCCATATTTCCCACCCAAGTGTCTTGATTGAAAAATATTTAAAAAGAATCTAAGGCATTGACTTCTAGTATATACACCAGATCCCATGTTTCTGTACGCTTACCATCTTACATTACTTATTTTCTCCTATTTACCCTTACTTACCCCCACCCATTCATCATACTAAAATATAATCTAGTTTCAGAATACTACAGACGTGTACCACATTTCACGTGAATTTTATTTTATCAGCCACTTTATTGATGGAATGGAGGTGGTGGAGGCGTTGAAAAGGGTTAAGAAAAAATCTGAGGCCTTGGCTGCTAGTATATACACCAAATTCCAAGTTTCTGTACTCTCACCAACTTGCTTTAGTGATTTCCCCTATTTACTCCTATCTAATCCCAACCCTTCAACGAAATCATCTCAAAATATAATCTAATTCCAGATGTCGCTATAATACATACGCGTACCAAATTTCAAATGAATATATCAATTTATTTTATCAACCCCGTTCAATGATAGGGTGGGGGTGGTCTAGGGTTGAAAAATATTATAAAATAATCTGAGATCTTGGCTTCTAGTATGTACACCGAATTTCAAGTTTCTCCACTCTTACCAGCTTGCTTTACTTACTTCCCCCTATTTACCCCTATTTAATCCCCAATCCATCAATGGAATAATTCCACCATATAATCTAGTTCCTAATTCCATTATATTTACGTATACAAAATTGAAGTGAATATCTTCATTTTATTTGATCAACCCCTTTAATAATGGAGTGGGGGGGGGAGGGTCGTGAGAGAATGAAAAATATTATAAAAACATTTTGAGGCCCTGGCTTCTAGTGCATACACCAAATTTCAAGTTTCTGTACTCTTACCAGCTTTCTCTACTTATTTCCCCTATTTACCCCAACGTTTCACCGGATATGTTCAAGAAACAATCCAGTTCCAGATATCATTATAATATAGACGTGTATATTTTAAGTCAATATCTTAAATCGTTTCTGAGAAAGCGTGCGGACGGAAAAAAATTACAGACAGGCAGACAGACCGACAGTCAGACAGATGGACCAACCGACAGACAGACAGACAGATAGAAAATTTGTTTTCGCTGAAATTTAAAATCTCGACGTTTCATGACTTTCCAAACCTGGAAAAAAATGTTTGAATTCTTTTTACGATTATTATATTTCCAATCCACTACTAGTCCTGTCGGTAAAGTAAAAAACACATCAGAATCTCACAAAAAAATGTTATCTGAAATTTTCCTTCAGTTTAGTGGGAGGATTAAATATCACAAAACTACAAAAATCAGTTCTGGAGGTGCCGCGCAACCCCCCCAAAAAACCTCCTCTTCGGTGAAAAAAATTATTTTACTGATAACTCGTTAACCGTTGAAGATATAAGAAAATTGCTCATCATAAAAAAAAAGCTTGACTAATTGCCTAAAAAAAGTCCTCTTGGAATTTTCTTGTATATGCCATGGTTTTCGAGAAAATCGATATTGAGAAAAATTGCAAAATGTGTGTTTTTATTGCGCGCGAATGTTCGTTTATTTGAAATTTCTTGCGCGCGGGGCAATAGAAAAAATGGAATTGTTCGAAAACCAAACAAGCTAGGAAGAAAAATCAAAATAAAATGGGTTTTAAAGAGGATATAAAATACTCCCTTTATTAGTATATAAAAACAAGCTAACCGTTATACTCTTCGCCGATTTACTGCACTTTTTATATAATTGTTGCACATTCTATAGGATATTCTTCGCAGTTTTCTTTATAAATAATATTAGTTTTAGACATTTTTAGTTTAATTACAAAACATAAAAAAATTATGTAATTTTTTTTTCTCATTTAAAAAAATGTATAACTTTTTTATGTATCGATCTGTTTTACTCAAAAACAATAGGTTCTTCCTCTAGCTAACACTAGCTTACTGTCCAAATTTCAATACAATCGGACTTTTCGTTCTTAAGTTATTGTGCAAGAAACGTGACGGACGGACGGACGGACAGACGGACGGACAGACAGACAGACTGACAGACGGACAGACGGACGGACAAACTGACGGACGGACGGACATTTTGAAAGTTGTTCAGAATTCGATCACCAACACAGTGATATGAAAATGTTTTCTCTACGAGCAATATTACCAGTTTTAGAAATGTGCCGATCGAATGCAATATACTCTGCGTTTTGTATTTGCGAAGAGTATAATAACAATATAATATAGTTATCTCTTGATTTTTTGTACATTTTCACAGGCCCATAAAAAATAACTGACTTTAATATAAGTTATAAATGTATTATCTTTTAGTTCAAGGTAGTACTTCAATGCAGAAAAAGTTAGGAATAAAAATATTCATATTTACAAATTTACCAGCATGTTGAAATTAGCCAAAAAAAAAATCCAAAAAAGGCTGCATATGCAATTTTTTGATGATATTCCTTCATGCAATTTTTTAACTATTAAATGATTAGAAACCATAGTTATATGATACATAAACTCAAAAAAAAATGTTTGGGTCTTTTTTTATTTTTAGGAAACGATAAGGAATTTGCCAAAACTGGCTAATTTCAACATGCTAGTAAATTTGTAAATGTGAATATTTTTATCCCTAACTTTTTCTGCATTGAAGTACTACCTTTTGAACTAAAAGTCAATGCATGTATAACTTATATTAAAGTCGGTTATTTTTTATGGGCCTGTGAATAGTTAAAATTTCAAAAAATCAAGGGGTAACACACTATATTATGTTGTTATTTTTATATACTAATAGATATCAATGGCCATCAAAAATGGAAACACAAGAGATTATTTTATATCCCCTTTAAAACCCATTTTGATTTTTCTTCCTATTTTGTTTGATATTCGAGTAATTCAACATTTTGCATAGGCCGTGCACAAGAAATTTCTAATAAAGGAAAATTCATATGCAATGAAAACACAAATGTTGCAATTTTTTTCGATATCGATTTTCTCGAAAATCTTGGCATATACAAGATAATTACAAGAGGACTTTTTTATATGAAATTAGTCCAGCTTTCTTTTTCATATATTTGGCAATTTTTATATCTTCAACGGTTAACGAGTTATCAGTAAAATAAGTCTTCTTTCACCGAAGGGGTGGTTTTTTGGGGGGTTGCGCCAGAACTTATTTTTGTGGTTTTATGGTTTTGTAAGAGGAGGTAGAAACTTGAGATTTGGTGAATATGCAATGTGTCCAGGAAAAGCAATATTATAGGTGTAAATAACCACTTTTTTTTACTATGCACACAATTTTCTGTATTCTGCTCCTGTTTGAACCAAAACCTAATTTCAATACGTTAGAACTTCAGCTTGAAAATGAAATTCGCTTTTTCTTACTAATACTAATTTTGAGCATTTCTAATTCTGTTTGTGTTCAACTACAAAACAAAAAAAAGATATATGTATTTTTTATTTAAATAACTAATAACTTTTATAATTATATTTATACTCGTTATTTTCATTTTCGAAGGACATAATAAAAATGAAACAAATAAATATACATCAATTAACTCTTTAATCATAATAATTCTCCTTGTATTATTCACTGACACACATAATCTAGAATATGGTTCTAGTAGCGCTTACATGGTGCTACTAGGATCATAATTCTATTTCGATTTCTGATAAAGGCATTATGAATACACATCCTTTGAATTTGGTTAAAAACTGGGTTATACCATAAGAATGTCTAAGATTCCGTCTTAAGGAACTTGTTAAGGACTTTTAGTTGGCCCGCAGGATAACCTCTAATTTATGAGAAGTTACTGACGTTAAAATCCGCGTTCAAGTAATCAACAGAAAGTAAATATAGTTATATCTAAGATGATCTTCAGTATAAATGTTCATTCCAACATAAGCTTAGAATGACAAGGAAAACACTGACGCTTGCTGGCTGTCTGAAAGAATAAAATATTCCTCCATGTTATAGCTCTTATTGAGTTTTTTTGCACTTAGCCATTTACATAAGATTATATGAAGAAAAAGCGCGAGGAAAATAAAACAAATAAAATGATGGATGAGCGAATTGGGCAAGGGTGAGAGAAAAAATAAAAGGTGAAGATGTATGGACTGATAGGAGAGCAAGAAGGAAGATAAGACCAAGGGTAGCAGAAGAATAGCAGAAAAGATGGGATGGTGAACAAACTGGGATTATTTTTTAAAGTAACGTAGATGGTAACAGGGCACGGAGATTTCCTGGGGCACTTTAAGGAATTTCGACTGAGGATTGTGGATGGCGGGTGCGAAGATGGGAAAGAAGAGGAAAATTGTGTACATGTGAGCTTTGCATGCGAAATAAATGGTAAAGAAGAAAGAAGAAAATTTGTAAGAAATGAATAGGATTATTTGGAGGTGAAATCGGGGAGAATAAGGTGATACAAGAGGAGCAAGGGAGGAACTGGAACGAGTGAGCAGAAAAGGTGATGATGACTGAAGAATTGCATAAGTGAGGGTTGCCTTTCATAAATATTGTGGATATATGTTAAGTAAATGAAGCAAATAAACAGATTAGTCACTTTTGTTATAAATAAAGCAAAATATGCGTGTGCTTGGAAAATTGGCGCCTATATTTATACATCTAACTGCTCGTTGTAGTATAAGACATCTTCGCAACTGAATGCGATAGTAATCAAAATAAAAGAAAAAGAACAATATTATAAATATGTAGCTCGTTAACTTTGCAGACAGGAGAACATGATATTGTTAATTTAATTTATAGTGATAACCTTTCCTTTTAAGTAGTTCTTATAACAAAGGTAGCATAAATTAAAAATTCTAACAACAATATATTACGTTAAATCTGAAAAAAAGGAATAAAAATCGATTGATTCAAAGCTGGCAGTGTTGTGCGGTGTGTTTGAGGTGAAACACAAACCCTAATAGCAGGGTTAAATACATCAAGTAGTGTGCATTTTTCACCAAAAGCTCACCTACATGGCTAATGGAATCCACAATCTCATTAAGCGGCACCAAAAAAAACCTCTCGCGGCGAACCTAAAACTGATCTCCATACTTAGGCAACGAAAAATTGAAAATTGCGCCGAACTTTGTAGCAAATTTACTAGCGCAGTTGAAGCAAATTTATACAAAGCTGTTGTTAATACGGGTATGTAGTTAAAAATTTATATCTTATATTATTTTGTGATCTTGGGAATTATGAAACTGATAGTTAAAATTTGATACATTTGGTTAACAATTGCTAAAAGTTTTACATCATCACGCCAGTATTAATTATTCTAAACTTGCAAATAAAAATATGTTACCTATTATATGTTTCTGCCCCTTCACATGATAGTCCAGTCGATAAAGTAAACAATACACCAGAAGCTCGAAAAAAAATGTTATTTGAGATTTTCCTTCAGTAACTGTTAGTGGGAGGACTAAACATCACAAAACCACAAAAACCAGTTCTGGGGTGCCGCACAGCACCCCCAAAAAACCACCCCTTCGGTGAAAACAGAATTGTTTTACTGATAACTCGTTAACCGTTGAAGATATAAAAAAATTGCTGAACATAAAAAAGAAAGCATGACTAATTGCCTAAAAAAAGTCCTCTTGTATATGCCATGGTTTTCGAGAACGCAATAGAAAAAATTAAATTGCTCGAAAGTTAGGAAGAAAAATCAAAATGGCTTTTAAAGGGGATATAAAACACTCTCTTGTGTTGCCATTTTTGATCGCTATTGATATTTATTAGTATACAAAAATAACAAAATAGTATAGTTATCTCTTGATTTTTTGTACATCTAACTAATCACAGGCCCATAAAAAATAACTGACTTTAATATAAGTTATAAATGCATTATATTTTAGTTTAAGGTAGTACTTCAATGCAGAAAGAGTTAGGAATAAAAATATTCACATTTACAAATTTACCAGCATGTTGAAGTTAGACAAGAAAAATCCAAAAAAGGCTGCATATTAAATTTTTTTATGATACTTTTTATGCAATTTTTTAACTATTAAATGATTAGAAGATAGTTATATGATACATAAGTTAAAAATGAGAATAAAGACCTAAAATTATTTTATTTACCTACCTTGACTTATTTTTTTTTTTTGTTTTAATGGATTCTTATTATACAATTTCAATTGAGGCTTTTAATTTGCTAGCATAACCAGAATTCAGGTTATCGAAAGAATGCAAAGATTTCATTAATATTTTTACACACAGTTTTTCTTTTAGTTCGCATAGAGATTTTTTCTGCTGTGTGCAAAGTCCTATAAATAATATGCTTCAATACAATGATAAGCAAACAAATAATAACTCGCTAGGTCTACTGTGATATTATTGAACAAAGATTTAACGTCCAGACTTAATATGACGTAATTGTCTGGCAATTGGAACTCTTGTATGACAGTGCTGAATTGAAAGGAGTCTTTAATGAAAAAGTTGTTATCTGTGCTATAAGCGTTAGTAAGTATAGGTCTACTGTGATATTATTGAACAAAGATTTAACGTCCAGACTTAATATGACGTAATTGTCTGGCAATTGGAACTCTTGTATGAATGTGCTGGATTGAAAGGAGTCTTTAATGAAAAAGTTGTTATCTGTGCTATAAGCGTTAGTAAGTATATCGGTAACTAATTGGGCGATACCCCTATTAGCTAATCGATAGGTGAAGATCTGTTGTTTTTATCAGTCAATGTCAAATATAATTATTTCATACTTATTCTGTTACGATCTAAAAGTGAAGATCGTACACACTTTAAAGAATAAAAGGTCCTAGGCCTTACAAATCCTATTTTGGTGAGTGTGAGAGGACAAATAAATAGAAAGAATGCTGTAAGGTAAAAAAAAAATATTTATTACAACGATTAATTTTTTGGACAAAATTTGAGTATTATTAAATATTAACAAAAAATATATGTACAATAGCACACTAGTGAGAACAATATTGAGTATTATTAATTATTAACAAAAAATATGTACAATAGGTTTTAACGACCGGGGTGAACTATGCCCCAGGTGGGTGCATTCACCAGTCCCTACAACAAAAAATATATAATAGCTCTAGGCCACAAATGTAATCTACACCCTACGGTATCTCTCTGAAGGAGTCACTATAACAAAATAAAGGAACGATAAGCAAAATGTTAACTACTAAATGATGAAAGATAAAATATAAAAAAAAGATTACTTAAAACTACAGGATGAGCACACTAATTTAAAATGGTACAAAAATAACTTATCTTTTGTTAACCCACGTGAAGAATCGTAGATCTCAGGTGCTCGGGATCTGGGGTCTGGTGTTATGCCAGAACATCCTCCAGGAAAACACAGCTCGGTATACTTCGCTTCAGAAAACTTGTACGAGTTAAAATTAGGTGGGGTTGCCCACGTGGCTATCAAACCATAGAAAAAAATCTAGGGAACTACTACTTTTTGTTGCCCAAAAATGAATCCTCTCCAAAACCGTCTACGATAAAAACATGTAAATTAGTGTAAAGCTAACCTCAAAATGTACACATGGTTGTGAACTAAAAAGAAGTGAAAATACAACTTACCCAGATTATCTGGACGTTAATTACTTGTTGAAATATCTCCGATTTAAGAATCGATAAATTGAGAATATAAAATTATCAAATAACTGGTGAAATTATAGTCTTAAACTCCGATACCAAGATCGATTTGCCTCAACGTGGCCTTTGACTTAATTACACTGGAAACAAGTGTCTAATGAATTTTCGAAATAGAAAAGAGGAAGATTCACTCCGTCCTGCGTTATTTATAACTTCAGTTAATATAAAAAAAACTAAGTCATGTGCGCACTTTACACTTAATTCAACATTTTTGGTAGGAGGTTTGATTCACGTTGTCAACCTTTAAGTTTTCTTACTGAGATCTTTATTATCGGCATTCGGACTTTGCGAAAACTGACATATGGAGTAAACATTTGTACTTTTCGAATTAATGCTGAAATCAATGCATTTTAATGTGTTTAGCACTATAAAAGAGAATCACTCATTTATTACAATGATTTATGAAATTCTATTTTGTTACCAGGTTCGCCATCTATTGCCTGATAGGTTAACCACAAGCTTATTAGTACCGACTTGTTTAACCCATGGTCGCTCTTGTCGATTTTATCCTGAATAATGACGGATGTTTTCTCTTTTAATCACATATACCGGGTGTCCACATATACCGGGTTCCCCGAAAATTAACTCCCTGCTTACCCCAGATATTAATGCCAAATAGGGCGTGACAACTCCATCCTATCAAGGAATAAAAAAAAAATTCAGAAGGAATTTTTTTTTTCAAAAATCTCAAATTAATAACTAGTGTGATAAATTGACTAGCATTGCTTAAAATTTCAATCCAACAGCAGGTTATCAAAATATGCAGAAACTAGTAACAACAAAGTGTGTCGGAAAAAAATGTAAATTTATATGGGCCCCAAAAGGATTGTATCACGGTACGATTAAATTACTAATCCACGTACATTTAAATAATTACCCAAAACAATGTACAGTAAACTTGTTAATTAAATTCCGATCAGAGATCGATAAAATTGCAATAACGAGAATAAAAAAAAAACTCAAAGATATATTTGCAATCGACGGGTGAAATAACAGTCTAAATCCGATACGAATCGACTTAGCTAAAACAGCTAGATGACGTTATTCACCAAAACAAGGTACTTGTAACCAAAATTAATTGTACACGAAAATTAAAACAATGTAACGTGATTACACAGGTTACGTGGAAGCAACGCTTCTTCGGACCCCTTTAATATTCTACCCTGGACCATTATCTAAATTTACAGTTTTCTCAAAAGTTTTATGCTGGTTGGGAATAATTGCATCGTTTACCTGCTCGAAGGAGATATGAGTAAAAGGAATTAGAGAAAAAATTAATTTAATAGAAAATTTTTCTAAACTTGTATAGTAGTTACACATACAAGAAACCACATGAAAAGTTCGTTTTATCACTGGAGAAAGTTATGAACATCACCAATTCCGAGATCATTCATCAAGAGCTCACATATAGTCAAAAGGATATACCAAAGATGGAAGGTAATTCAACTCACACCCATTCTGCGCTAAGTCAAGTTGCATGAAAAGCCTCGATAATGAGTGTTGCTATACAGCATATGAAAAGTCATGAAAAATCCACTCGGAAAAGATAATGCTTCCCCCAGTGTAAAATGAAAGAAAAAAAGAAAAGAACAAGAGAAATGAAAAAGATGAAATGTTTTAGGAGAGGACCTCTAAGGATCAGTCTCCACAGACATTGTGGTGAAATGCCTGAGCAGCGTTATAGCGGCTGCCAGTGCTAAAATTAGTTTAGACATAAGCACACCTAAACCACGACACAGAACCAAGTTACCTGCCTATACTCAACAGTGGGAGAAAATGTCCAGACTGTTGAAAGAAGAACAAATGGATATAGCTCCATGTGGCTTAAACTAGAAGTACGTAACATCAAAATACTTTGGATTTAGCTCCAAGAGGCTCAGCAGAAGTACGTAACGACTAGGTGACAAAAAAAAGGACCATTATTTGGGAATACTCCTGCTTCCGGCGCGATGAACAGTGCCTCGATCGGGCGATAGATCAAGGGCTGAGGTGAAGCGGGGAGGAAGACCTGTCTCTCGAGGAACGTCAGACGACCTAGGCCACTCCTGACTGACAAGCCCCCTTGCCTACGTGTCCGCTCGACCCTCCTTGACCATCTGTCATTGAAGACAGCCCGATCGAAACTAGTTCGCCCCCATCTCGAAGCAAGTTCCCTAATGGCAACTAGAATATCCTACTAAATAGGATAATGTTAAAAAAATTTACCTACCTACTAGAGAGTAAACATAAAGCAATATAATAATTGATGCCTTAATTACCCATCAAGACAACAATAGTGATATGAACAACAACTATACCAAACGAAAATAATTACAATCATGATGACGAAAAAAAACAAAATGGGACAAAAATTTCTCAGAACACTATATAAACAAGATAAAGATAAAAGATAATAAACAAGATAAAGATAGAAGATAAAGTATTTTAGCAATTTACCTAGCCGAAGAAACAATAAGCAGTAAAAACACCCAAAGATACTGACTTAAATTTAGCTATGACTCAACTTAATGCAAGACAAAGGAAAAATACCCAAACCACTGCTAAGTATCTTGTACTATAGAACAGCGACCACCTGTATAATAAAAGGCCCATGCCATACAGGAAAAAATATGTTCCCATGAACAATTTTCCTGCAAAGTAATTTGTTCCCATGAACAATTTACTGCAAAAATACGTGAAGTCAATCCACAAACAAATTCAAAATAATATGTGGACTTGACCCTCAAACCAATATACGTGGACTTTATCCACAAAGAAAACAATATGTTTACCAGACTACAAATTCTGCCTTTTGGCACACTGGTAATTAACATATCATAAACCAAAATCACAGGTAGGGAGTTTCCTTATAACAAAAGACCAAGGCCTTTCACAAAATTCTAAACATTATTTGAAGAGTACTATAGCAAAATTGTCAAAAACTACTTATAATACAAACGGTTAAAGTAGTCAACTAGGCAAAATTAGAAAAACAAGAGGTAGTGATCATAGAGAAATATAGAAAAATAGAGAATTGCGAAAGAAAAGTAAAAAACGATCACAAAAAGTACGACGTTGTTATGTCATATTATTGATATCAACCATGCGTAAGAGAAAAACAAACAGGTATTTCGACAGCAGACTCCAAAAACTACGAACATCTCGATAAAATACGAGAGTGAGTCGTTTGTCTAACACCATGTATGTATTCTCCTATGGTGAGATAAAACTTGGTGAGTTTTACCCCGCATGATTGAAATCCATCGCTTGACTACCGACACCCAGAACGTATGCAACCAACAAAACGTGATATGCAAACGCTCGAGACGCAAGCCATCAGCGGAAACGTGGCCCTTTATTAAGAACCTCCACCCTACCGCCCTATGCTCAAAAAAGATAAAATTTAAATCTACGAGAGAAAATCCAAATATTTATGCTAAAATGCGTGTCCAAAAGAAATGTTCCGAAAATAATTTGCCTATTAGTCTGGCTCCAAAGTGTAATCTGGCTTCAGATCTTTTACGTGCCACTGACCTACGGACTCTTTGGCATCATTCTCCAGCTCATACACATTCAACCCAATTTTCCGTCTCACACGATAGGGACCACTAAATTTAGGAGCCAACTTAGCAGAGAAATGCTTAGAAGCGTCGGATAATGGAAAGTCTCGTTTCCATACAAAATCATTTTCCTTAAAACTAACCGGACGTCTTCTAAGGTTATATCTCGCTTTAGTTTTCTCATAAGCCTTCTCTAAATTTAATTTGATGGTTTTGTGTAATTGAGCTATTCCCTTACTTTTCCATTCTCCGTTGTCAGGTGGGTCAGCAGTTCCAAATTTACTTTTGTCCCGGCGAATTTTGTAGTCCTCGCCATTGACTACCATTTCCCGTCCGAAATTCGCGAAATATGGAGTGTACCTGGTCGCTTCGTGTTTCGCCGTTCTAATTGCGCACGCTAGATGGGGAAGATTCTCACTCCAGTTTCTCTGTTGTTCATCCACATATGTTGCCAAGAGGGTTTTTAACACCCTATTAACCCGTTCAGTCGGGTTATTCTGTGGATGATACAGAGCATTATAAAGTGGTTTCACCCCATACTTGTCCAAAAACTTGGAGAACTCAGTACTTCTGCCATATTGGGTCCCATTGTCTACAATGATAAACTCGGGTACACCGAATAGCAAGAAGACATACTGCTCAATGGCTTTTATGATGTTTTTCGCGGTAGCCGTGCGAAGTGGTACGAAAGTGACAAACTTGCTGAAATAATCAGTGACCACCAACACATATTTGTGGCCGGCACTACTACTGGGTAATGGGCCAAAAAGGTCGCTACTAATGAGCTGCCAACAACGCGTAATCTCTGGCCTTTTGCCCATTTCTCCAGCAGTTGCCTTCTGTATTGGTTTCTGTTTTGAACAAATATGACACTTTTTGATGTATCGATACACGTCGGCTTTCATCCGGGGCCAGTAGTACCTTTGTATCAGACGATTGTACGTCTTGTACACACCCATGTGGGCACCATGTATCATATCGTCATGATACTTCTCTAAAAGCTTTCGCCTTTCTGGCTTTGGAATTACTTCCTTCCATGCATCGATATCAGTCAAAAGATCCTTGAAACCACATTCGACTCGTTTGTATAGCTTACCACCTGCCTCTCGCCATCTATCATACCGGATGGGATTATGCTTTAGTCGGAGGAGCATCTTATCGTACCACTGGTCGCCTGAAGGTACATTGGGTTCCTCATCCGGAACCACAGTATCGATGGTAGGTGGGACAGCCCTTGACAGACAATCAGGGACCACGTTATATCGACCCTTGCGGTGTATCACCTCAAAGTCGTAACTTTGCAGTCGCAAGCACCACCTACCCAGTCGACCTTTAGGATCCTTCAAATTATTTAACCATTTCAAAGCGTAACAGTCTGTCACAACGATGAATTTGGTCATTTCAATATACCCCCGAAGCTTTTCGATCGCATATATCACGGCCAGTATTTCTAACTGAGTCGCCCCATACTTGGCTTCCGTTTTTGTGAGGCCCCGTGACAGATAGCATATGACATGTTCCCTGTCCTCGTAATACTGTGTAAGTACACAACTTACTCCGACTTGGGATGCATCCGTCTGAAGGATGAAAGGATATTCCCAATTTGGACGTGACAAAATTGGAGCACTAATCAAAACGCTTTTGACTCTTAAGAATGCTTCTTCACACTCCTTCGACCATTCCCACTTAACAGATTTTCGGGTGAGCCGCGTGAGAGGTGCGACGATCATGGAGAAATCAGGGATAAATCGGCGGTACCAGGAGAGCATTCCGACAACTCGCCTTATTTGCTGAGGATTTTTGGGCCTCGGCATGTCAACGATGGCGCTGACCTTTTTCGGATTTACTCCTAGACCGTCCCGATTTACCTTATACCCCAGATATTCTAGCTCCTCTCGACAAAATTTGCACTTCTCCCGTTTTAACGTGAGGCCGGCAGATCTCAGTCGGTTAAACACCTCATTCAAAACATGAACATGGGTCTCAAAATCACTGGTAGCTATTATTAGATCGTCTAAGTACGCGAAGACATAGGGTTTCAGCTCAGGGCCAAATAACTTATCCACCAAGGACTGGAAAGTGCCTGGTGCCCCATGCAAACCAAATGGCAGCCTTTTAAACTGGAAGTGGCCTCTGCCAGGTACCGTGAAAGCCGTATATTGCTTACTAGCTTCCTCCAGTTTTACTTGCCAATAAGCTGACCTGATGTCTAAACTAGACAAGTAACGAGCTTGACCTAGTTGATCCAGTATCTCATGTATGAATGGTAATGGATATGCAGGTCTCTTAGAGACACTGTTAACCTTCCGAAAATCTACTACAAACCGATATGTCCCATCGTCCTTGTTTACCATCAGAATAGGTGAACTCCATTCACTGTTGCTACGTTCGACAACACCAAGTCTTAACATCTCGTCGAGCTCTTCGTCAATTTTCCGTTGCATGGGTGGACTAACACGATAATATTTCTGCTTAATGGGCAGAATCCCTGTATCAACTTCAATTTTGTGTTCCACCACATCTGTGCAACCTAACTCGATGTCTTTGATGTTGTCGAAGTAAGCATTCACGACGTCTTCTAGACGTTCTTTCTGCTTCCCGGTCAAATCGATCGCGCTCTCAAGAGAAGGATTTTTCTCTGAGACGACATCGTTTAACACAGGTTCGCTTGAGAAATACCATTCGCCTTTACGTAAGTTCGGAACGATACCCATTTTGACCCAAAAATTTGTACCCAAGACTAAGGTATGGCGCAACTCTGGCACTATCATGATCTCAAAAAGATGTGTTCGATCTCTAAGTTTAATTGGAACAATGGTTTGACCTATACACTGGATGTTATCATTGTTAGCAACCTTGCAAGAGGTTACAGAACACTTTTCTAACTGGAATCCCAAGGTTTCCAGAATTTTCCATCCTCTTTCGTTCATGAAAATGCCATTTGCTCCACTATCTAGTAATGCTAAAATTTGTTTATCATAAATATTTACACGAATATATGGACATTCATTTCCCTGAACGTGGGATAAAATAAAATCTAAAACGTATTTGACCTTCTCGGTTTCGACTAACTCTTTTGATATACGGGGTGTTTTTATTCTATTTGTTGGCTGTCTGTGAAATTGACTTAGCCCCCGACGAGGGACTAAGTCCTCGGTCCGTTTCCCTGTTTGTTACAGGTGGGACAAGTGCGTGTCGTGTACCCTAACAGGCCACAACGGTAACATTTCACAACCTTTGAGGGACAGTCACTTGTCAGATGTTGTGTACTATCACACTTAAAACAGCGCAAACTGTTTACCTGTCTGGGATTTCGGTCTTGACTCGTTGAACGAGTACTATACCTCTCCCGACTATCTGATCTTCCACCGTTGTTAGGTGTGTGTCGATTAAGTGCAGGGCGCTGGTCCCTGTCACCTCCTCGATCACGACTGTCTGAACGGGTTCTTTCTAAACTACCATTAGGTCTATTAGTACGGTCTTGACTATTTGAGCGCGCTACACCCCTACTATATCTCCTAGTACTATTACTACCCTGATACCCACTACTGAAATTATTAGCAGAATTATTAAAATTATTAGAATTACCACTAGAATTGCCAAGATAACTACTACGGGGATTCTCGGGTCCACAAAAAGAAACTTGTGGGCGAGTCTGACGATTGTTAGAGTTGGATCTTTCAAGTCGTTTCGTTATTCTACGTTCCTCGATCCTCATTACCAGCTCCACCAATCTCTCTTCAGAGGGTATGTCTTCAAGGATAAGTCGTTCCTGATATTCAGGTAACATATTTTCCCGAATAATCCTTAGACGTTTTTCCTTAGAGAGAGGGACTGGTAGGTAGCTTGATAAATCAGAGATATGTGCTATAAAAGTACCTATACTCTCACCACTCTGTTGGTATCTAGCTTTTATTAACTCTTTTACATGTTTCACAAAATTAATTGGTAAAAATTCTCGTTTTAAACGAGAACAGAGGTCTGCCCATGAGTCAACTTCTGTTTCTATTGATCTAAACCAGACATCAGCCCTATTTGCAAATAAACACCCTATGCTACTCATTAATTTAGATTCAGACACCTTCCTCGTCTTACAAAATTGTTCCACTTTCCGTATAAAATCTAACACATCAAGGTTATTTTTACTCTCCCCATTGAAAACAAAATTCCACTTGGTAACAGGAACATAATCAGGGTCAGCTAATACTAAGGTTTGTAAATTTGCCAGCCCCATCGATGGATCGACTGGAGGTTGTACGTTTGTTGCCCCCACTAAATATTTTTTTCGATCAATGAAGTCATCAAATATTTTTTTATAACCCTCTAATAAATCGGAAACTTGTTTCTCCTGGTCCTCATTTTCTGCGGAGATACGCCCAATGCGTCCCTTCAAATGCCAAAACAAAACATCTAGCCTCTCAATGAGTGTTACTGTCATTATACTTTTGGATGTTTTTGTGACTATCGTTAGGATCGTGGCACAACTTTGCAATTCGGTGATGGTATCTAAATCTCTAAGAACTCTAAAGGTTTTACCCTGTGTCTCTAGTTTCAAAAGCGCGGTTAAATTAGACGAAAGGTCTCTAGTTTTATCCCCTGCTTTTACTTCTACACCTCGGATATTAAGTTCATAAATAAGAAATTCTCTCTCTAAAAGTGTTACATTGATGTCAGCCATCTTGTTCTAGGATTGGCTTGGCTTTTTATTGTGATACTTTTTTTTTTCCAAAGGGGAAAAAAAACTTATCTACCAAATATATAAAAAAAACTATAGAATTTGCAAGCAAAAAAAAAATGACTAAAAACTAAGTATACCAAACTGGTTCCTGAAACATGTCCTCCTGTACTTCCTAAATTACCAGCATCAAGTACAATATACAATCCCTGGATCCTTTGCTGCCTGTTAATCCAACGTCTCCACAGGATATTCTCACTAAAAGATTCCAAATACAATTAGCAACAATCTTATTAGGTAATATGATTCTAAATATTTTCTCCTCTCTCACTCACTTTACAGATCCCGGACACGAGCCCCCAAAATAAAAATGTTACGATCTAAAAGTGAAGATCGTACACACTTTAAAGAATAAAAGGTCCTAGGCCTTACAAATCCTATTTTGGTGAGTGTGAGAGGACAAATAAATAGAAAGAATGCTGTAAGGTAAAAAAAAAATATTTATTACAACGATTAATTTTTTGGACAAAATTTGAGTATTATTAAATATTAACAAAAAATATATGTACAATAGCACACTAGTGAGAACAATATTGAGTATTATTAATTATTAACAAAAAATATGTACAATAGGTTTTAACGACCGGGGTGAACTATGCCCCAGGTGGGTGCATTCACCAGTCCCTACAACAAAAAATATATAATAGCTCTAGGCCACAAATGTAATCTACACCCTACGGTATCTCTCTGAAGGAGTCACTATAACAAAATAAAGGAACGATAAGCAAAATGTTAACTACTAAATGATGAAAGATAAAATATAAAAAAAAGATTACTTAAAACTACAGGATGAGCACACTAATTTAAAATGGTACAAAAATAACTTATCTTTTGTTAACCCACGTGAAGAATCGTAGATCTCAGGTGCTCGGGATCTGGGGTCTGGTGTTATGCCAGAACATCCTCCAGGAAAACACAGCTCGGTATACTTCGCTTCAGAAAACTTGTACGAGTTAAAATTAGGTGGGGTTGCCCACGTGGCTATCAAACCATAGAAAAAAATCTAGGGAACTACTACTTTTTGTTGCCCAAAAATGAATCCTCTCCAAAACCGTCTACGATAAAAACATGTAAATTAGTGTAAAGCTAACCTCAAAATGTACACATGGTTGTGAACTAAAAAGAAGTGAAAATACAACTTACCCAGATTATCTGGACGTTAATTACTTGTTGAAATATCTCCGATTTAAGAATCGATAAATTGAGAATATAAAATTATCAAATAACTGGTGAAATTATAGTCTTAAACTCCGATACCAAGATCGATTTGCCTCAACGTGGCCTTTGACTTAATTACACTGGAAACAAGTGTCTAATGAATTTTCGAAATAGAAAAGAGGAAGATTCACTCCGTCCTGCGTTATTTATAACTTCAGTTAATATAAAAAAAACTAAGTCATGTGCGCACTTTACACTTAATTCAACATTTTTGGTAGGAGGTTTGATTCACGTTGTCAACCTTTAAGTTTTCTTACTGAGATCTTTATTATCGGCATTCGGACTTTGCGAAAACTGACATATGGAGTAAACATTTGTACTTTTCGAATTAATGCTGAAATCAATGCATTTTAATGTGTTTAGCACTATAAAAGAGAATCACTCATTTATTACAATGATTTATGAAATTCTATTTTGTTACCAGGTTCGCCATCTATTGCTTGATAGGTTAACCACAAGCTTATTAGTACCGACTTGTTTAACCCATGGTCGCTCTTGTCGATTTTATCCTGAATAATGACGGATGTTTTCTCTTTTAATCACATATACCGGGTGTCCACATATACCGGGTTCCCCGAAAATTAACTCCCTGCTTACCCCAGATGTTAATGCCAAATAGGGCGTGACAATTCATAGAAACTGTCTTGGTTTTGTATGAAACATATTTATGGGTGACTTTGTGCCTTTCTGGTGAGCTCCTGAATAAGGGCGAAAAGTGTTTCAAAGGCTAAGCATTTCCAAAAACAGAATGATTGATTTCATGAAAATATAATCAATTAGAATGAAAAAAAATTATTAAGACAAGGCAGGTAAATAAATTCATTTTAAGCCTTTGTTCTGATTTTTAACTGAATCTTCATGACCGTAGGGGGTTATGTAGATACCAGTTTAATCTGCATGGTCGTAGGGGACTGCGTGGATGCTAGTTGTTGAACGAGAATTTTCAAATAAGAAATTATACAAATTCATTTTAGGATTTTAATTTGCTGGTATAACCAGAATTCAGGTTATCGAAAGAATTCAAAGATTTCATTCATATTATTACACATTGTTTTTCTTTTAGTTCTCATAGATAATTATTTTTTTGCTGTTTGCAAAATCCTATAAAGAATATGTTTCAATGCAATTATAAGCAAACAAATAATAACTCACTTTTAAATTTGGCGTATGGTTATAGACGTATCCCCTTAAATGACCCCCTAAACGTTCCATGACGTAAAATTCATACATTGACTATCGTACAATTATTTTGTGACATTTGTTTGACACTTCACACGCATAGGTGACGATTTATCAGTATCCGGTTGCGTAAGGTTTCAGAAGATGGTGATCCGCCACACTATGGAGTTGTTGTAAGGCAGTACGTCGGTGCATTGTTTTCAGGTTAATACATAGGCAGATGAATGTCGATCGAACGGCCAGCTAGATCTCCTGTCCTTACACCCATCGATTTTTTATGGATTCTTTTAAAGGGTTACCGAATAATTTGGAGGATCTGAGATATAGAGTACGGGCGGAGATTGGATTTGCACATTGCATAGCTGTTAACGAAGCTCAGTTTGAACATTTTATTAGATAATTTGTTATTTTTTTCAATCATAAAGTTTATCAATCTTTTCCCGCCTTAAAAAAAATGTTAATGCATGCGCTTCTGGGAATTCTGCGTTATGAAGTCCAGGTTTATTTATGAAGTTCGTTATATAAACCAAGGAATATTCTACACCTACTTTGTTTGCCAACGCCTACTCTTATTCACAAGTTACTCGATTCTAATTGCATCTGTTTAATATAATATGTATAAAGCGTACTGAGTGTATCATAACTTTTAAGATATTAATAGAATATGAAATCCTGAGGTGGGTTGTGTTTTATTTTCAATTACTTACATATGTAAGTTTCGGTGCAATTTACAAGTAACTTACGTGGAGTGTCCTTAAATGTTTTTCAAATAAATATACCTTTGTGGTTACTCAAAAGGAAATTTATTCAATGTGATAAAGAAAATAGAAATTCGATGAAGGGCAGATTCAAACTAGATGCAATTTACATTTCAAATACATCATATAAAATATATTTTAAGGGCATTTTTAAGGCATTGCTGCCGATCGCGGGCATCCATGGAGGTTCGTTCCTTCCGCCCGCGTATGTGCACTTCGTTTGTCTGCCAAGACATACATGCATTCGCTCGCCGCAGGAAGTTTTTTTTTTTAATTAACCGTTCCACAGATAAATATCCATTTACAGTGGAGGCGTCCTACCCCGCGATAAAAATCTTTTTATGGCGGGTTGGTTATGAGAAAGAGGCCCGAGAAAATATTTTGCACACCCTGTATATTAGTGTGTTTCCACAGTAATTACTTTCAACTGCCGCTTTCCAATTTCGGCTATTTTCTATTTCATTACCTACATTTAATACCTTCCCATTTTTACTTTTAAATTATTCTCTGTTGTGTAACAAATTGTACTGTGACAAGGATTAATAAACCAATAAATATAACTTAATAATAAAACTTATCTTTTCATCCTTTTCTTATGTTACTACTTCCACTCGTCAGAAACCAGTCCGTTTCCTTTCACTGCTGGTGTATTGTGTTGCAGGTGTTTACGCACTAACCACTTGAGAAAGGGTCGGTCGTCTTGCATAGGTGTAGACACCTACACTAGCTTTATTTGATATTATTTAGAAAACTGTACGCGTAATTATTCATTCCATATGAACTTTGTTTTCTATTATGGCGTTTCACTTCGCGCAGAATTTCTTGATGTATCGATGAATTTTTTCGAGTTTAACGTGGTGTTTACCGCTGTTTTTAGCGCTTTATTTATTGTAAATAAATCAATAGATAGGGAGCTCCTCACGGCACATCCACCCTAGACGACAGCCACTCTCGAACTCCTTCAGGAAAAGACAATGATTTGTAATAAATTCCTTACTGAAAAAGATTCACATGTTGTCTAATAAAATGTTCAGTTGTTCTCTGTAAACATCGTACATTAAAAAGAGCACATTGTTTTTCATATTTAAACAATCCATAAGATTCACATACTTAACAAATATTATTTTATTATTTTGAATCAAAATACATTTCTAACCTATTGCGCAATAGCGCAAAATAATAATTTTCTGACACTTCTTGAGACATCATATGCATTGTATTCTTAATTATTCACAGATAATAAAGTTGCTATCGTTATAAATTGAATCGAAAATTATGTAATATAAAGATAAAAATCTGTCCAGAAGTCATGTTTCAAAATACGACCGTTTCAATACTTTCTCTTGTGCTAAATAAGGATCGTTATTTTCAAAATCAATTAAGTGATTACCCCTTATAACAAACTTACTCCTTTTTACTTCCACATCCACGTAGTGGATTGGAAGTATAGCAATCGCAAAAAAATTTTCAAAAATTTTTATTCGTGAAATAGGTTTAGAATGTCATGAAACGTCGAGATTTTAAATTTGAGCCATAAAAAAATTTCTGTCTGTCGGTCTGTCTGTCTGTCTGTCTGTCTGTCTGTCTGTATGTCTGTCTGTCTGTCTGTCTGTCTGTCTGTCTGTCTGTCTGTCTGTCTGTCTGTCTGTCTGTCTGTCTGTCTGTCTGTCTGTAACTTTTTTGTCCGCGCGTTTTCTCCGGAACGGTTTAAGATATTGACTTGAAATTTTGTACACGTATATATTATAACGAGATCTGGAACTGGATTGTTTTTTGAGGATATCCGGTGAAGGGTTGGGGGTTAAATAGGGGTAAATAGGGGAAAATAAGTAAAGCAAGCTTGTAAGAGTACAGAAACTTCAAATTCGGGGTATGTACTAGAAGTTAAGGCCTAAGATTTTTTTATAATATTTTTCAAATATTCATTTGAAATTTGGCACACGTATGTATTATAACGACATCTGGAACTAGGTTATAATTTGAGATGATTCCGTTGAAGGGTTGGAGGTTAAATAGGGGTAAATAGGAGAAAATAAGTAAAGCAAGTTGGTAAGACTACAGAAACTTGAAATTCGGTGTATGTACTAGAAGCCAAGCTCTCAGATTATTTATAATATTTTTCAACCCCCACCACCCCTACTTCATTATTAAAAGGGTTGATAAAAAAATTGAGATATTCATTTGAAATTTGGTACACGTATGAATTATAACGACATCTGGAACTAGATTATACTTTGAGATGATTCCGTTGAAGGGTTGGGGGTTATTTAGGGGTAAATAGGGGGAAATAAGTAAAACATGCTGGTATGAGTACAGAAACTTGAAATTGGGTGTATGTACTAGAAGCCAAGGCCTCAGATTTTTTAATAATATATTTCAGCACCCCACCACCCTTGCTCCATTATTCAAGGGGTTGATAAAATAAAATTGAGATATTCACATGAAATTTAGTATGCATATGTATTATAACGACATTTGGAACTAGATTAATTTTGAGATGATTCCGTTGAAGGGTTGGGGGTTAAATAGGGGTATATAGTGGAAAATAAGTAAAGCAAGCTGGTAAAAGTACAGAAATTTGGGATTTCGTGTATATACTAGAAGCGAAGGTCTTAGGTTTTTTTATTAGTATTTTCCATCCCCCCACCACCGACACTCCTTTATTAAAAGAGTTGATAGAATTAAATTTAAATTTCAGTTGAAATTTGGTACATTTATGTATTATAACTATATCTGAAACTAGATTATATTTTGACATGATTGCGTTGAAGGAGTGTGGGTAAGTAGAGATAAATAGGGAAAAATAAGTAAAGCAAGCTAGTAAGAGTACTGCAATTTGAAATTCGGTGTATGTCCTAGAAGCTAAGTCCTCAAATTTTTTAATAATATTTTTCAACCCTTCCACTAACCTTACTACATTATTAAAGGGGTTGATAAAATAAAATTGAGATATTCACTTGTAATTTGGTAGACGTATATGTATTATAACGACATCTGGAACTAGATTATATTTTGCGATGATTCCGTAGAAGGGTTGGGGTTAATAGAAGTGACTAGGGGAGAATAAGTAAACCAAGCTGATAAGAGTACAGAAATTTGGGATTCGGTGTATATACTAGAAACCAAGGCCTCAGATTTCTTTCTAATATATTTCAAACTCCACCACCTCCGCTTCATTATTAATGGGATTGATAGCATCAAATTGAGATATTCACTTGTAAATTAGTACACGCATTTTCATTTCCTTAAAAATTGGGAAAACTAGATATTTGAATTTTACGTATTACAATTTTCACCAATCGATAAACTTTTTTATTTTTGAAAATTTTTATAAACATACAGTGAAGCAAATGTAGCCCAAACATTAGAAAATTTTTTGATATAATTATTTGTTTCCCAATGTGTATCGTTTGGCAACAGCGATTTTTTTAAAAGCGCGGTAAATTAGTCATAAAATATGTATTATTGCGGCTCACAATCTAGGTACGTACACCGCGTATGGAAGGTAGGATAATATGCGTCGAACTAATATACTATTCAAATGTATTGACCCCTCACCTTAACCGCGAATATCTCAAAAGCGGAGGAAAGGAAAAAATTGAATAAATTATGTCTATTGTAAATCATTCACTGAAATTTGAATAATGTACAATGGACAGTTTTGAAGTGCTGCTAAGTTATATTGAAAAATGTCCTACTTTTTAAGGAAATTTTGATAATACCAGTTTTAAATCAATTATATATGTGAAAATATACCTACTATATAAATAATCTTTTAGATGCCGATAAGGCATAGTATTTTCTGTACGAGGAAATTTTTTCATAATTTTTTATTCTAAAATTTTGCAGTTATTCTAAAAAACGTGACATCATGTTTATTCCGTTATTTATCGAGGTATTTACAAAAATTTTAATAAAATAGTTAGTTATATAAAATGTAAGCATTTTCAGAAAAAAGAACGGGTATATATCAAATATTAATTTAGTTATCAAGTGCAATAGATAATATTTTTGCCCGCGTTCTGTAATATTATTTATTGCACTTGATAACTAAATTAATATTTGACATATACCAATTCTTTTTTCTGAAAATCCTTACATTTTATATGATTAACTATTTTATTAAAAATCTTTTAAATACCTTGATAAATAGCCGAAAAAACATGAGGTCACGTTTTTGACAATAACTGCCAAATTTCAGAATAAAAAATTATGAAAGAATTTCTTCGTACAATACCATGCTTTATCGGTATCTAAAATATTGTTCATATAGTAGGCATATTTTTCAAGATATAATGAATTTAAAACTGGTATGGTCAAAATTTCCTTAAAAAGTAGGGCATTTTTCAATATAACGGAGCTTCCTTCAACTGAAGGCACCTTTTACCACCCCTTCTTAAAGTAAACATATATATTTAAATAATAATTTCCAACTGAGAATATCGTACAGAAGCAATATGCCAACTACACTTATAAATGCACATGGTTCAGGACGGAATTTAAGTGACGATGTTTGGACAATATTTTCATTAAGTATTTGTTGTTCAGATAAAAATTGTGAAAATCGAAAATTTGGTTGTGTTAAAGAAGGCCTAAAATGTTGTAACGAGTGTAAATGTCGTACTTGAATACTGTAATTTAAAGGTTTCGATGAATGTACCGACGAACTAGAATGCTTTTAACGCAGGGCCTACGTAACTAAATACTCATTTGTCAATAGAAAAATAGTTGCAAAAAAATAAAGTTGTTTTATTCCTGTGTCTTGGTATAATTCAATCAAACATGTGTAATAACCTACTTATTAGGTAGGTACTTACTTTATAACAATGATTTATATTTACCTGTTTTTAAATATTTTTTTACCTTAAAACAACAAAAGGTAGGTTTATACCTTAGGTTCGTACCTATTTTGGAGTTGTTAATAAAAGCCCGATTAGTACACATGAAGCCAACAACCGTAGTCCGCAGGCGGTAAGCACTATAATGAGAGCCGGGCGCGCAAGAATATGTTTTAGCCCGTTTTAAAAAAATCGCTGACTACATACTATAACCTGCACATCAAAAATTATGATTCTAAAAACTTTTTTCATATACATTCACGAAAACAACAACTTTAAGTTTGCTATTATTTTAACAATTAAAAAATATATATTTTATAATCACATTGTACATAGTTAGAAGCGTTATTGTGTTTACTTCAATTTAAAGAAAAAATCAGTTCCATAGCACAATTATTTTTAAAGATATAACAGTGGGGACGTTAAAAAACATGTTTCATGGAAAAATAATTTTTTTACAGTTTTTTCGAAATAAAAAAGTTCCTGACCACCAGAAAATGTCGTGAAAAGTGGTTTCATGTACACGATCACCTAATTAAAGAATCGCACCAAGTCTGGTTTGGTTCTACGCCAGTTTTTTTTTCTCGGAAACTAAGCGACTTTCCCAATTTTACTCGTCTAGTGTATATTTAGTTATACCAGATATGATTTCAAATAAATATACGCTAAATATGATATATGGTTATTAGTGTGGCAAATTCTTTCCATTTTTCACTTAACATTTAATTATAATTACTTGAAATATTTGCGTTTTAATTTTTAATCTTATATTAAATATTGGGGTAATTTACTAGTGCCCTCGCGGTTGACTGTTAAACGTTGGAAGTGTATAATCGATTGTTTCGCATTGTGGAATGAACTAGGCCCTGATCCTGCCGTCCGACGGATTATTGGCGGTATTTGTTTGTGTTTTACTTTTGGTTTTTATCCAATGTTTGTTTTGATTGCTGCAAAAGCTCTTTTTCACGAGTTTTTTGTTTAACCTGGTTTAACTAATGTACTTTGCGTTTTCCATTTTTCATGATTTATCCCAATGAAATTTTGTTTTATTTAAATTTATTTGTAGATTTATTATTAATGGATTAACGTGTTGATATGTCAAACAAAATTCACATTTAGAGAGTTTTATGTTTTAGGTATTAATAACACATAATGAATTGTTAATTTAATTGTTACTCAAAAACTCTGATGGTTGGGTAGTAATCAACAAAAAACAGGTATTCAAAGGTTGATCTTGAAGTGGACTGGAATCCTTGCTGTGACACTGACACTGGCCTAGCTTCTATACTCGACCATCCAAACTTGAGATTTATTCTTCTCCAGATGATGCGGAGTTCGTTGGCGAATCGCTAGTTAAATTTAATGATTGAGTGGATTATTCAGCGGCCTTTGTGGAAACTGCTACTGTTACATTAACATATGGGAGACAGGATTTTAGCCTGATGACTGGAAATCTTAATTTTCTTGCCTCTACATAAAAAAGGAATGAGAGATGTCTATGATGACTACGGGTTGCTAACATTAATAATACATAGCAGTAATATAATGTTGCATATTCTGCACCGCCACCTATCTTGGCAAAATCTCTTAAGTAAGCAACTTCTGTTAAGGATTGCGATTTGACGGACTTTAACCAATGCCGAGTCTTGATTGATTTATTGATTGATTGATTTGCCAGCGTAAGATTTCCATCTATTATCATGGGATGGGGAGTGTAGGTGTTTGTGATATAGTTTTTCCAAGTTCTCATGTTTCTTTTAATTCTTCTTCTGAGTCTTCTGTTTCTGCCTCTAGCAACGATCGCTTGCGTTCATATAGGGTTTTATGCTCCCCAGAAACTTGTGCTTTCGCTTCAACATCCCGCATCGGTGCATCCTTTTTGTTTGTTTGCCAAAAGATTGGATTTGGGTCATGCTGGTTGCCAGAGCCACATGATGCACGTGGCAGGAATATAGGATGGGAGTGTAGGTGTTTGTGAGATGCTTCTCTTAAATTTCCATGTTTACTTCAAGTTTTCATCTATCATCATCGGATGGGAGTGTAGGTGTTTGTAAGATGCTTCTTTCAAGTTTCCATGCTTCCTTTAATTCTTCTTCTGAGTTTTCTTCTTCTGCATCTAGCAGTGTGCATTCCTTCGCGCCCGATTGCGTCCAGATATGGTTTCATGCTTCCCAGAAACTTGTGCTTTCGCTTCGACGTCCCACATGAGTTCGTTCATATTGTTTGTTTTCCAAGACATACATTAGCTAGCTGTAAGAAGCACCAGTAATTGGTGTGTTCACGTTACAACTTTCTGCATTATCGTTTCCATTTTATTTGTTTTTCAAGTCCTATGTTAACTTTCTGTAAAAGGTTCTTGTATATTATTGTTACCTGTCTCGCGGTAAAAGAGCTTTTTACAGATATTTTTCTATCTTGTTACCTACGTTTAATGCATTTTCAAATTTAATTTTTTTTCATTTTTAATAAAGAACTAAACTAATACACTAATAAACTAATAATGCTAATTAGAAATTAGAACTAATCTTTTTCGTCTTTATTGCTTTATAAACATATGTTGCTCGTTCGAATAACCATCCACTTGAAAGCGTTTTAGGTATAATTGTATCGATCGTTCTGTTTCCATCTATGATGGCTCAGCTAGGCACTGCACTACCCTAGACACGAATTTCTTTATTGTCGGTACCAATAACAAACACTTTATCGGTAATTTTCAATTATTAATTCAGTGTGTACTTTGTCCTTCTATTATTGCACTTCACTAATCAATGCTGAGTTTTCTTCATAATATCAATAAATAAATTGAAGTCTCAGCGTTTCCATACTCAACAGTGCAGCCCGCTGTTTGTTTCTCTGTAGACTGTCAAAGGTTCTACTTCGAAACAGAGATACATAAACACGTAATACGTTTTTCCCTTCTCGTTTAGTAAGTTCAAAATTCATCATTTGTTCTCTAGTACCTGCACAATAAATATAACAAAGGAGGATTAACTATTGTCTAGAAGTCAACGGTGGACATTTTGAACATTTAAATTATGGTTAAATTATACCTACCTATTACACTTAGTGTTGCACTGATATTTATTTTGTTTTTCATGGAATACTCCCAATATTTTTCTGCCTTGAATAGATTTATGATATATCCAGTGCAGGTGAACATTCAGTTACCGATATCACAAAAACTATTAGGTTTAGGTAAAAGACACTAGAAACAAAAAACAACCAGAACAATCAATAGTACGTAAGGCCAAGGTTCAATATAATGTGTTCCCTTAAAATATCGAAGTAACTTGAGTCACTTTTCGCAGTACTTCCGATTCAACCGGAAATTACATTTTTGTGACTATGAAATTTTTCTCGCCAAAAAACTTAAATAACCATAAAGATTTGTTCCTATATTCATTTGCTTTATATGAAAATGGAATAGTTTATGACTGATATAGCATTTTCAACCGTCATTTTCTCGAAATTTGTCAAAGATATAGAGTATGCTACAAACCTTGTACCTAAATTTTCTTAAGCAGTTTAAATTTCGAATAATATACAGGGTGTCACAATAAAGATAACAAAGCTTACACTGTTTCCGGTTAAACCGGAAATGAAAGTCAGAAGTTAGAGCAATAAAAATATGCAACTGACTCAGTCATAAAACTTCCCAGAATTTGAAATTAATATCTCTTTTACAAGAAAATTATAGGCTGGCTAGTAATATTCTAGACACCCGGTATATTAAATTTCAACTTATTTTCACTATTGCTGATTATTGACGAATCTAAAAATGGTAGTTATCCATTGGTTTCTATTTCTTTTGTAAATTGTAGTGAACTGACGGCTATTTAGTTTTCAAACAGTGATTTATATATATGCAACATTTATATAGAATACTACGAAAATATCATCCACATTTCATATTTTAATCATGTCCTAGGAAAATATTTGGCTTTTTTTTATTCCCGTTTCCAATCTGCCCATGAATAGAGTGGCAACGAAAGGTAATAAGGAGATTCGGTCAGTGCTTCAAAGGGTGCATCCGTGTTATGCTTTGTTGGGCAGTAGTTTATCACGGTAACTAATATACGATTCAAATGTATTGACCCCTCACTTTAACCGCGAATATCTCAGAAACGGAGAAGCGGAAAAAATTGAAAAAATTATGTGTTCATTATGTTTCTATTTTAAATCATTCACTGAAATTTGAACAATGTACAATGAGCAGTTTTGAAGTTCTGCTAAGTTGTATTGAAGAATGTCCTACTTTTTAAGGAAATTTTGACCATACCAGTTTTAAATCCATTATATTTTGAAAAATATGCCTACTATGTAAATAATATTTTAAATAAAGATAAACCAATTTTTTCATAATTTTTTATTCTAAAATTTTGCAATTATGCTCAAAAACGTGGCCTCATGTTTATTCGGTTATTATAATCTTCGCAACTACAAAACGAGGAGTATATTGCATTCGATCGGCACATTTCTAAATCCGGTAATATTGCTCGTAGAGGAAAAATTTTCATACCACTATGTTGGTGATCGAATTCTGAACAACTTTCAAAATGCCCGTCCGTCTGTCCGTCTGTCTGTCTATCTGTCTGTCTGTCTGTCCATCCGTCCGTCCGTCCGTCATGTTTCTTGTAAGCAACGAAAAGTCCGATTGTATTGAAATTTTGGTAGTAAGTTATTGTTAGCTATAGGAAGAACCCTATTGTTTTTTAACAATATCGATCAATAAATAAAATAGTTATTAATTTTTTAAATAAGTTATTTTTTTTTCTTTTGTAATTAAACAAAAATTGTCTACAAGTAATATTATTTACAAAAAGAACCCTACTGTTTTCGAACAAAATCAATCAATAAATAAAATGGTCATTGATTTTTTAAATAAATAGAAAATACTTTTTTTATGTTTTGTCGTTAAACAAAAAATATCTAAAAGTGTTACTATTTACAAAAAAAGTGTTCATGTGTCGAAGGACAAATTATGTTCAAATTAGTTGAAACCGTATACGAGATTCAGTTTTTTAAAAGTGGCTGTCTATGTCTTGAGTTTCTATTTCATTATCTATATACGATTAATACCTTTTCCATGTTACTTTTAATTTTCTTTCCAATTTTAATAAAGAAATAAATTAATACACTAGCGAGTTGCTTCCCAATTCCACATATTTTTTTAAATTTTATTCTATTTTATTACCTGCCACTTTTTTAAGTAGACTCCACTGCATACAATTACTTAAGGTCACAACACAGCTAGTACCTATATCTATATTGCTTTGTAAACACATGTGTCTCATTTTGACAGTAACTGTTTATTGCCTGGCTTTCTTTATCGCAATAAATCAATTAAAAAAGGGTCTTGTATATGAACTAAGAAACAAAATCATCTGCTGAATTGTGCAAAAATGCCGAAACTACGAGGTCTTCATAAACGTAGATGCATATTTTTTAACATTCACAGTAACACAGTGCCAGATTACCTGTATACGTATCTTATGGAATACAGTGAGTTTGTAAACTATTTTGTCAAAAATTGACACATTGGATTCAAAATAAAACGCATCATTTTATTTGTAATCAATAATAATTAATTGCAGATATTAGTAGTATTTTATCAGTTATCAATTCAATGAAGCATCAAGTTTAAAGTAGCGGTATTTTTATACTTTTCGCAAATAGAAAGTGCATCTGATAGCAATTTTCTTTGGATATTTTATATTATCGGTAATGTTTGTTAAATGAAATCTACAATCTAGATATTTGTTCCGGAGTTGTTTCTATAACTGACAAAAGTTTGAAGTTTTTAAAGTGAACCATCAACAAGGCGTAGGTGGTAAATATTCGGCTTATATAAAACAATGAAACTATAATAAAAATATTTAATTTAAGTGGCAGCCTGAAAACCTCTACTATCCGTTGGCAAGAGTATTAATTCGCAAATACAAAACGAAGAGTATATTGCATTCGATCGGCACATTTCTAAAACCGGTAATATTGCTCGCAGAGAAAAAATTTTCATATCACTGTGTTGGTGATCGGATCAGAATCCGATCCGAAAGTTGTTCAGAAACAACTTTCAATATGTCCGTCCGTCTGTACGTCCGTCTGTCCGTACGTTGGTCTGTCAGTCCGTCCGTCCGTCCGTCCGTCCGTCCGTTCGTCTGTCTGTCTGTCTGTCCGTCCGTCACGTTTCTTGTAAGCACGATAACTTAAGAACGAAAAGTCCGATAGTATTGAAATTTGAACAGTAAGTTAGTGTTAGCTAGAGGAAGAACAAAATCTAAAACTAATCTTTTAAATAAAAATTTTTGTTTCGTTTTGTCCCAAGTCAAAACACTGCATAATCCAGTTTAATCAAAAATCGTATTTATAGATTTTTGGATATACAGTGTCAACATCTACCAATCCATGATTGAGGAAAACTAAAATTCCTATGATTTTATGAAGAAAGTTCATGTGTAAACACTGCATATCCACTATCCGAATGAACTTACTAATTCAAATACAATTAATATCGACTTATAATATACATTCGCATTAGGTGTTCTATATACAGTGTGTCTACTTAAGTTGGCGGCATATGGAAAACTTTTTTATTTTCAGTTTTAGGAAAAAAGTTATTCTTTATAAAGAGTTCTGCATGGTCTAAAACCTACAATGCAACAATCAAACCTCAAAATTTATCAGTCATATACAGGGTTTCTCAATAAATATGAATCTGGTACAAGAGTAAAGTACCTTTATTTTTGACAATATCGAAAATTGTAATTATGAAAAGTTGTTCATAATTAAAAAAACACATTCAAATATGCAGTCCTATCCATTTACGTTAAAAACGAGGTTTATTACTTTTTCTAAACTTTTCTCTACAATAGCATTGAAACTTTAAGTGTACACATTAATTACATTTAATCTAGGATGCACTGACAAGAAATATTTGACAGTAAACGTCAAGACAACAATTTATAAGACGTATTTGTTTATAAAAATAGGTAAAAATGCCAGCAACATTAAGTAAAGAAGAAAACATTGAAATTATATTAATCGTGGGTGAAAATTATAAATCACCATGCAGAACTTTTTATAAAGAATAACTTTTTTTCCTAAAACTGAAAATAAAAAAGTTTTCCATATGCCGCCAACTTAAGTAGACACACTGTATATATTCACCCTGTATTAACATTTATTTCATACATAATGAGCTTTCGACAAAATGTAATTGTTTGTTTTTGTGCTCTGATGAACAGTTTGTTAAATGTTTTGACTTGGGACAGCTTACGGCAGTTACAGAAAAATGCTGCGAAGAGTATCCTATAGAATGTGCAACAATTATATAACAAGTGTAGTAAATCGACGAAGAGTATAATGGTTACCTTGTTCATCATGGTATTTAAATATTTTTTGATAAAATAGTTAATTATATAAAATGTAAGTATTTTCAGAAAAAAGAATTGGTATATATCAAATATTAATTTAGTTATCAAGCGCAATAGATAATATTATGGCAAGCTTGCAACAATATTATCTAATGCGCTTGGTAACTAAATTAATATTTGATATATACCAATTCTTTTTTTCTCAAAATGCTTACATTTTATATAATTAACTATTTTATCAAAAAAAATTTAAATACATTGATAAATAACCTAATAAACATGGGGTCACGTTTCTGAGAATAACTGCAAAATTTTAGAATAAGAAATTATGAAATAATTTTCTCGTACAAAAAATGCCGTGGTTTATCTGTATCAAAAATATTATTTACATAGTAGGCATATTTTCCGAGATATAATGGATGTAAAACTGGCTTGGTCAAAATTTTCTTAAAAAGTAGGACATTTTTCAATATAGATATAGAATAGACACATAATGAACACATAATTTTTTCCCCTCTCCTCCGTTTCTGAGATATTCGCGGTTAAGTTGAGGGGTCAGTACATTTTAATCGTATATTAACACTATTTGATGTATTATTTAGGTACATTAGAGAGTTGATTTTCTGAAATATCTTGTAGATAATACCTTTTAAAATGTGTTGGTTTATATGATATTAAGTCCGGAAGAAAAGTGATATTATGCAATTCACAACATTGATATTTAAATGGCTATTCATGCAATCGTCGTTTTGTGAAATCATTTTCGGTTTACATCATTCAGACTGCACCCTGTAATATGATAAAATTGATACCTTAATCCATTAATGGTAAATTTTCTGTAAATCCCGCATTAATCATTTAGAAACGAAGGGTGGAACGCTAAGATTAAGATTTTGTAGCACTCAAGGAGATCAGTGAGGTGTAATTAACAACAGAGATATTCAGGATCTAGATGGCTTGAAATAATCATCTACTAATCTTCTATTCCGAATAGGGAACCTACTTTAAAGGTATACATACAAGTATATAAGTATATTTTGTTCGCGCGTATCGAAGACAAGGAGAGGAATTCTCTCAACTGTATCGATAATATGTATATAGATGCTTACTTGAAATAATGTAATTGTGTAGGTGTAGATGATTAAATTTAGAGCTGATTGTTTAATATATACTGGTTTGCAAAGAAACTTCACGCTTGATTGTCTGGAAATATCAAATTCAAAAACTTTCGCAACACTTGAACCAAGGGAGCTGTTGCAAGCAATAATCAAGAGTAGTTTTAAAAGAAATATATATTTAATTTCTGGTTTCAGAATTACTGAAAAATGTTATTTTGGGTATTTAGACCAGCGACTTTAATTTTTAAAAGTGTTGTTGCTCTTAGCATGCCGATTTTTCTTGTAAGAATAGTAAAAAATTAGCCATATTCCGGGAAAATACTCTTGATGTAATTCACCCGCAACTAAATCTGTTCTTGCAGAATTATCACAAAATTCATAATTGATTTCTTTATAACCGTTCCAATCGTCCGATTTGAACTTTCCAAAGCTTATTTTACTCAAGAATACATGCACTTCTAAAGAAAATTGGTTCCATTATGTTTCAATACTTAAATACTATGTTTACATAGCAAAAACTGGTGAATTTCTGCAAATTTTGAGTTCTGTATTCAAAGTCGCATAACTACGAATTCTTCAGTTAGATTGCTCAATTTTTTTTTACATACACTTCAATGGTTCCCAAATAGACTCCCGGTATCCGTTTTCTCATAAGTGCAAAATTTTGCACAATATGACGTTTTGCAAATAAATTTAATTTGCTTATAACTTTGGACCAAGGTACTTTTTTATCATGATTTTCGCGGGAAATTATATGGTTTGGTTACTACTACCTATTCTGATTCGAACCATTTTTTTCAATAAATTAGGTAACATTATTTATGAAAAACAATGTAAGTAACAAAAATTGCAAAAACCTTTTTGATAATGCAAATTTTAATGAGATTCAAACGGCATTAGATTCGTCTGAAAAAATACGCTGATTCCGCCTTTTGTGGACCCTTTCTAGACCATTTTAAGCATTGGTGAACATGCGTACCCAATGAGTATTGAAAGACACATTTCAGGCAAAGCTCGACACTGTCGAAACATATTTTTGGGCACGACACATTCTATAGGCAGAGTTTCGAAACATAGTCCACACTGTGTAGGACATATGCCCAAAGTGGTGATGAAAATGTGTACTAACTTGATTCAAAAATGTGCCCAAAACTGTTTCCAAAATTTGGTTTGTATGCGTCGCATGTTTACTAAATGTTACTGTAATGAAACTAATATGTAACTAATATGTTTCTTATTGTTTCTAAGATGTTACTTGAATGTGCCTTACTATGTGTAGTTACAAAATTGACACAAATAAATCTAATTGTGCCTACAACCACTTTATGGTGTCCAAATTATTTAAAAAGTCGACACAATGCATTACTCTCTAAACATTAGAACAAATAAACACAGTTGGTATGCAGTGATTTTATAAAAATTACGTTACACAGAAGTAATGAGTTTTCACATGTGAATAAATAAAGTATATGACCCAAAAAAATAAACCAATCCCATTTTCTCTGTCAAATGTGATGTGATACTCATGAAAAATAAAAGTCCTTAAAAAATTGTGAAATTTTGAATATTTAATTAAAGATGGTCATTAATATAATTGTAATTTTTGGAAATAAAATTATTTGTAATGTATTTTGTATGCTACAAGACATCAAAATAAGTGTGTTTTTATAACATTTTTGTGTAAAAATATGTAAATTGTTAATTTTTAAAATAACAATTTTTCTTTAAGCTCAGTTTTTCAATATGGATGCCCATTTCTCTAAAGAAAATATGGCCGATTTGTATAATGTGTCTAAATGGAACCACAAATCCTCATCTGGAACGAATTTCACCCAAAATTTACTTGTACGGACACGCAGCTACATATTAGATAATAATCAG
Organism: Stenurella melanura; assembly: GCA_963583905.1. Taxonomy (NCBI): domain Eukaryota; kingdom Metazoa; phylum Arthropoda; class Insecta; order Coleoptera; family Cerambycidae; genus Stenurella; species Stenurella melanura. The sequence goes on along the minus strand of OY757316.1, from coordinate 86,912,758 downwards.
ACTCAAATTTCGACTATTTCAATAAATGCGCATTAAAATGTGTATATGTTGATATATACTCGCATATTTGACATAATTTGAACTCTTGTGGTACAAATTGTGCCCAAAATATTACCCATACGAAAAAGGTTACATTTTAGACCCAATTTGGAATTTCCAGCACCGCTTTCACTGGTGCATTGTAACTGCAAATTGGCATTTCCCACTTCACAACTACCACTATCAGTACTGAGGCTGCCCAGATCAGAGTAAATAGCAGATTTCTTGTCATTTGATGGTACTTCTGTTGATAACAAAGGCAAAAATGGCCTTTGCTTCACCTCTTTCATATAAGTTAACAACTTCACTTGATTTTCTTGTACATGTTTTTTTTATATTCATATAGTATGTTGTATTATACACTTTTGATTGCTTCTTGACTACTTTTGGTATTTTTACAAAATAGCCAGAGTATGCTATTGTCAAAAATGACTTTCTAACAGCTGGTAGTGCACATACACACACACACACAATTTATGCCCAAAATGGAAAAAACGTGTCTAAAATTCAACCTTGTGGAAACATGCGTTGGTGTAGACGCATTTAAGGCATGAAAATAAATATGTGTTCCTAAAATATAAACATGTGAACACATAAGTGTCCTCCTGGCTAAATTTCAGCAACATGATGGGTACACGATTTTTAGACACATTTTAAATACATTTTGCCCAAAGGGTGTCGGCACGATGTAGCCAAATTGTGTCTAATGTTCCCAAATAGGCTCAAGATAGAAACATTTTGGGCACAAAAAACCAAAATGTTTCAATTTTAACACAGTGCCTATGTTGACACAATATTTCGTTAATGTGTCGACACATGACCCAAAAAATATTACCATTTGGACACAATTTCCTTCCTGACTCAAATTTTAAGCTTTGTGTCGACACAGTGCAGACACACACTATATTGTGCCGAGGTTCAGACACATTTTGCTCCTTGGGTACTCTTGTATGAGCACTCGTAGTTATTCATAATAATTTTTCTTCAGTGTAATGCGTACGAAAAAATATAAAAAATACAATTTCAGATAGCAAAGAGTCTGACATATAGCCTCTATTTCGAATTTTTCGAAAATATTAATAACAAAAGTCTCAACAGTGCCAAAATTAAATCGTTGATATCTGAGCTAAAATGGCCTAAAAAGAGTCCACAAAAGGTGAAATAAGCGAAATTTTTTTCCGACGAATCTAATGCCGTTTGAATCTCATTAAAATCTGCATAATTAAAAAAGTTATTGCAATTTTTGTTACTTGCAAAATTGTATTTCCCAAAAAAATTGTTTTGAATAAAAATAGGTAGTACCAACCAAACTATGTAATTTTCCGCAAAAAATATGAAAAAAAGCGCTTTGGTCCTAAGTTATAAGCAATCTAATTTTTTTTGCAAAATGTCATATTTCGTAAAATTTTGCACTTATGATAAAACAGATACCGGGAGCTTATTTGATAAGCAGTGAAGTATACGCAGAAAGCTAGCTTAAAAAGCATTTCCGACCACATGTTTATTAAAAGTTTTCTTACCATTTCTGCATCTAGAATCATCCTCTAAAGAGGCATTCGGAAATTTCAGAACATCCTGTATACTGTTGACCGAAATCTGGTCATGCTAATATACTAATAAAGTTAATCAATAACATAATATAATTATCAAAAACGATTCAATAAGGTTCAATTAATCGAATACGGTTTAGTTACTTATTTCAGAATAATTAATGAAAGCGATTTAATTTTATAAAAGAGTTTATACCTTTAAAAGTGATGTAATATATGGAAGACTTTCAAGTTGTATAGGAGAAATTATGAAACACAATATTTTTTTAAAAGTGTATTTCAACATTCTTCCCTATAAATAAATCGATGAGTTTATACTAGAATTTTATTACATTATTTTACATTATTTTGGATTCTGTCCCAGATCTATATAATTAATGACGCAGTATATAACTGGCAGACACCAGAGGGTCACCATTAATGGAGAAAATTCTAATTTGCTAACAGTAAATCAAGATGTGTCACAGGGTTTAATAATAGAGCCTCTTATGTTTACGCTGTATACAGCTGAATTTCAAAATGTTCTTAAAAACTGTAAATCACATTTTTAGGCTGATGATACCCTGCTCTACTATTCTTTTAAAGAAACTAATAATGGAAATTCTTGTAGACTCGTTAACCATGACATAACATCTCTCATTAAAATATCTAATGCTTTTTGTCTTTCCATAAATGCAACAAAATCCAAAGTAATGTTATTTGGTAGGAGGGACACTAGAGGTAAGTGTGTGGAAAACGTCAACATACAAATTAACAACGAGCATCTTGAGCTCACAAATATGTCAAAGAATTTAGGATTACATATTGATTCAGGTCCAGAATTTACTGAGCATGCTAATTATATTATCAAGAAATCTTTTGCTAACCTAAAATTAATCTGTGCAAGTAAAGATATTTTGACAAAAAAAAAACTAACACAATTTTATGTGAAGCTCTGGTTCTCTCTCATATAAACTATGCTTTAGTTGTGTATTTTCCTTTCTTACGCCAAGTTGAAGCCCAGCGATTACAACGATTACAAAATAGTTGTATTAGATTAATTTGTGAAAGTACGATCCGATATCCTTGAGTTTGAAAGAAACTGGCTGGCTTAATATTAAGAACAGAAATATTCTCCATAGCTGCTCATTCTTTCACAACATAATATTTAATAAGTCACCTCCTTGCTTGTATAATAAAATTACATATAGAACAGCCAGCTCGGTGGCGCAATGCTGAAGGTGTTTGGCTTGCGATCACGGAGTCCCGGGTTCGAATCCTGGTGAGGGTATGGATGTTGGTGGCGTTTTTCATGTGTTACCGAGATGGTAGCAGTGACTTAGACCGCTGTTGGGTGGCACAACATGTCTAGTCGCTGTTATCTCTCCTGAGTTCGAGTCTCAGCTGCGGTAGATGGCAATATCGCAGGGAATGGTTGTTGTGTTGATGTCTATGTGTATGTGTCCTGGTTGAGTGGTAGAGCAGCAATAGCTGAACTCCGCCAGGACGTTAATATAAACAAGGCATTAAAATAAAATAAATAAATAAAACAGACGTACATAATTAAACTGTAAAACACAAATCAACTATCACCATCCCAAGATATAAAACTGCCAAATTTCGATGCGGATTCGCATATCGTATGGCTTCTCTTTACAATGACATTCCTGAAGATCTCAAGGTACCTACAAACATATACAAAATTTAAAAAGAAATTATTTCTAAAAAATTCGTAGTGAAACTTCTAACGCTAGTCTTGCTGTTTATTTTTAGTTAAAATACTGTGGTATACAAAAATTTATAATTTATGTGGCTATTTATTATTGTTTTCTCTCTGAATTGAGTGGAAGAACGGATAATTTATTTTAAATTCACTGATCTCTGCCCTTTATAATCAATTTGTCTCTTATTTTACACTTTTCTCTGGATTATAATAAAAACGATTATTATTATTATTATTTATAAATATATACTTACTTTAGTTTGGGAGTTAAAGTGTAGTTAGTATTGAAGTAGAAACGCTGTATATGAATTTCTCATATGCCTTTATTAAATATTAAGTTTTTAAATGATGTATTTTCAGCTACGCTGGGAATTTCAAAATATTTGTTCGTAGTCTTTACCGCTAATATTTCAAGAATTTCATCTAATTATATTCAGCAAAAATCTCGCGAAAGTTGTTAAATTATAATTAGAAGGCGATCTTAAAATAAAATTATATTACGATGCAAGAAATTCCACTTAACTTTACACATTTCATGTGTCTAATAATATTCAATACAAAATCAAAGTTGATACATAATAAAGTACTAAGTAATAAACCTTACTATTCAGAACACGTTCCTCATCTCATATAACTCCAGATTATTAGTGAAAGATAGAATAAAATCTAAATTTTTGCAAGGCACTTGAAATTCTTCTATCTGGTTACCTCTCATTTCATGTCAGAAGCAATATTATACCCGAGCAGCACGGTTTCATTGAAGGACGATTAACAATTACTAATTTAGTCTGCAAGTCTCAGTTCATTTGTGAAGCCCTTGATGAGAGAAGTCAGGTAGACGTCATCTACACTGACTTCTCCAAGGCATTCGACAGTCTGGATCATGGTTTATTACTTATGAAATTAAATAAGATAGGTCTGAGTTATAATATGTTGATGCTTTCCCAATCATACCTATATCAACGTACCCAGTATGCCCACTGTCTAGGATACAAATCTTCTACTATCACTCAATCTTCTGGAGTTCCACAAGGGCCACTTTTGTTCATAATCTTTATTAATGATATTGCGGCCGGCTTGAACGTAAACTACTTAGTATTTGCAGATGATTTAAAACTTTTTTCAAGAATTGAAACCAAAATGGACTGCGTCACACTACAGAACAATTTAAACACATTAAACTCTTGGTGCAAAGAAAACCAACTGCACCTTAATGCAGCTAAATGCAATGTTATGTCATACTGCCGGAAGGACGAACATAATGTAATATCATACGAATATAACATCGATACCACAATCCTTCCACGTCCGAATACCATTAAAGATCTAGGAATAATATTTGACCATAAGTTTACTTAGTTTACCTTTGTCCCTCATATTAATTCGATAATATCTAAAACTTATAAGAATCTCGGTTTTATCCTGAAGTTACTTTTCACTAGTTTCGTAAGATCACAGCTAGAGGTTCAGTAGTTTGGAATCCCATATATAACACCCACATTATTAATATTGAGCGAGTTCAGCGAAAATTCTTTAAGGTAGCAACATATCAGTTAGATAATAATCAATATCCTCAAAGAGGCACCCCACAGGAAATTTTCTATGCCAGATTTGAAATGAACAGCTTGTTACAACGCAGCAACATGCACGCCGTTGTTTTCTTGTACAAAATAGTCAACAGCATAACTAACTGTGTAGCATTACTAGAGATGTTAGAGTTTCATGTACCCAGAATTAATTCTCGCCAGAAACGACTATTTTGTACAAGAAATCATCATACTAATATATATAAAAGGTCCCCTATATATCACATGTTTGTCAGTTATTCAGAAGTTGAAGCAAATTTAAATATTTTATTCTGTAATGCTAGTAGCATCAAACGCCTGTATGAATACTCTAATCCTTGTTAATTTTTCTTGAAATTGTCTAGTCTTGTACAAATCATTGATTTTGCATTTAATAAGTAGTGCTGCATTTTATTGTTAACTTTTCTCTCTTTCTCTCTTTTTTCATTGTATATTTTCGTTGTGATTCATTGTAGTTTATGCTTAATTGTATTCTAATTGTATTGTATTGAAACATTATTTATAGGATTTTGCAAACAGCAGAAAAAATAACTATCTATAACTAAAAGAAAAACTTTGTGTAGAAATATTAATGAAATATTTGCATTCTTTCGATAACCTGAATTCTGGTTATGCTAGCAAATAAAAATCCTAAAATGAATTTGTCTAATTTTCTTATTTGACAATTCTCATTCTAACACTAGCATCCACACAGTCCCCTACGGCCATGCAGATTAAACTAGTATCCACATAACCCCCTACGATTATGAAGATTCAGTTAAAAATGAGAACAAAGACCTAAAATGAATTTATTTATCTACCATGTCTTAAAAAAAACTTCATTCTAATGGATTACATTTTCATGAAATCTATCATTCTGTTTCCTGGAAATGCTTAGCCTTTGAAACGTTTTTCGCCCTTATTCTGGAGCTCATCAGAAAGACATAAAGCCATTCATAAAGATGTTTCTTTTCTTGAAATTGTCTAGTCTTGTACAAATCATTGATTTTGCATTTAATAAGTAGTGCTGCATTTTATTGTTAACTTTTCTCTCTTTCTCTCTTTTTTCATTGTATATTTTCGTTGTGATTCATTGTAGTTTATGCTTAATTGTATTGTATTGAAACATTATTTATAGGATTTTGCAAACAGCAGAAAAAATAACTATCTATAACTAAAAGAAAAACTTTGTGTAGAAATATTAATGAAATATTTGCATTCTTTCGATAACCTGAATTCTGGTTATGCTAGCAAATAAAAATCCTAAAATGAATTTGTCTAATTTTCTTATTTGACAATTCTCATTCTAACACTAGCATCCACACAGTCCCCTACGGCCATGCAGATTAAACTAGTATCCACATAACCCCCTACGATTATGAAGATTCAGTTAAAAATAAGAACAAAGACCTAAAATGAATTTATTTATCTACCATGTCTTAAAAAAAACTTCATTCTAATGGATTACATTTTCATGAAATCTATCATTCTGTTTCCTGGAAATGCTTAGCCTTTGAAACGTTTTTCGCCCTTATTCTGGAGCTCATCAGAAAGACATAAAGCCATTCATAAAGATGTTTCCAGGAAACAGAATGATAGATTTCATGAAAATGTAATCCATTAGAATGAAGTTTTTTTTAAGACATGGTAGATAAATAAATTCATTTTAGGTCTTTGTTTTCATTTTTAACTGAATCTTCATAATCGTAGGGGGTTATGTGGATACTAGTTTAATCTGCATGGCCGTAGGGGACTGTGTGGATGCTAGTGTTAGAATGAGAATTGTCAAATAAGAAAATTAGACAAATTCATTTTAGGATTTTTATTTGCTAGCATAACCAGAATTCAGGTTATCGAAAGAATGCAAATATTTCATTAATATTTCTACACAAAGTTTTTCTTTTAGTTATAGATAGTTATTTTTTCTGCTGTTTGCAAAATCCTATAAAGAATGTTTCAATACAATTATAAGCAAACAAATAATAATTCATTTTTAAACTAATTGTATTGCTATCAGCATTATTCTTTTTTAATGCTGATCACTTTGTAACCTTATCCTGTAATTGAGTTTATCCCGTTGGATATTGTACATAAATAAATAAATAAATACCCATTAGCCTATTTATACGATTTTAAGTTTCAATAATGTACCTTTGGTGTCCATTGTTTTGTTGACTTGGATAAACTCTCAGTTCTCCATGAATTGTTCATTAAAACACCTTTACTATAGTGAAATTCTTTGAAAACCAAAACTACTCTTGTAAATAAAATAAGTGGTATTGTCACGTTCAATATTCCATTTAACGCCGCTTACAACTCGCGTGCTCTGTCGTCGGTAGGCAGCAGATAGACATAACAGCCCCGGTGTACCGCATGAGTGTCTGTGTGGGGTTTAAAGTATGAACACGCTACCCTGTGCCAGGCACTGAGTGTCGTGGAACATTGACGGCGTAAATTTAATTCAAATTAATACTGAAAAATTATCCCTCGTCCCTATATCCAAAAGATTTGAGGAGACCTAAAAGCACATTTATATTTTATATGAAAAGTATTTAATATGTTGTGAAAATTTAACCATATAAATGGAGTGACAAATATAGCATTGACATGGCATGTGTCAATTATAGAAACCATACTAAACTGTAAAATTTATGAGCACTATATTTCACACACGCTGAGTTATGTTAGAACACTGAAAACTAAGATCGAATACTCTACTTGCGCGCGTTTCATGAGTCATGTTGGTATCATTGGCAGATAATAAAGACTCAACTTTATTTCAAATTTCAAATATTTTGTAATATTTCGAGTGTTGTCTAATTTATGTCACCTCACGAGTTGTCAAAGTTTAAATAAAAAATCGGTAAAGGTATTTACACAGAACTTCCCTCTTTATTTGTGCATGGCGGAAACCCTAATTTTTTTTTTATTTTTCAAATATGTTGGTAAAAAAAATTTCTAATTTTTTTACTTCTGAATTAGGTTTAGAATGTCATGAAACGTGAAAATTTTAAATTTTAGCAAAGAGAAAATTTTTCCATCTATTTTAGTGGTAAAAATTTGTTTAAAAATGTTAGTGTAAAAATTTTTCAAAAATGTTGGTGAAAAAATTTTCTTCTAAAATAGGTTTAGAATGTCATGAAACGTGAAAATTTTAAATTCGAGTAAAAACATTTTTTCCATCTGTTCTAGTGGTAAATTTTTTTTCCAAAATGGTAAAATGTTGCAAATTTCTTTTTCCGAAATAGGTTTGGAATGTCATGAAACGTGGAAATTTTAAATTTGAACAAAAAAATGTTTCCTATAGTAAGTAGTTATACTTAAATAGATTAAAATTTTTAAAATATTTCAAAATAAATTTTAAATTTGTTTGAATAGGTTTAGAAAATGCCATGGAAACGTGGACATTTTAAATTTTTAACAAAGAAAAAAAATTACATCTATTTTAGTGGCAAATTTTTTTCAAAAATGGTAAAAGAATTTTCTAAATTATATTTTTTTTTAAATAGGTTTAGAACGCTATGAAACGTGGAAATTTTAAATTTGAACAAAGAAAAACATTTTTTCCATCTAATTTAGTGGCAAAAAATGTTTAAAAAATGTTGGTGAAAAAAATTTTCAATTTTTTTTTTCTGAAATAGGTTTAGCGTGTCATGAAACGTGGAAATTTAAAATTTGAGCATTTCGTTTGTGAGAATAAAATTATCGCAGATGCAATGATTTTAACCCTTTATTGAATGTGTTTAACAGCAGCATACAAAACATGTGTAGAATCTATAGTTTTGACCCACAGGTATTATCATTTGCCGGCTGCCATCTTGGATTTTCATCTTTGACATGAGATTTCAACTCGGTGACTTAGAAAATCCTCTTGTTTATCATTTTTAATTCAAATTTATAATAATTTTCAATTTTCTATTTTCGTACCCAAAGATATCGTGATTTTCCGATCGCCATATTGGATTTTCACTTTTCTGACCTCAGATTTGAATTTAGCGACCTGGTAAACCCTCGAGTACCCGTTTTCACGTCCTTAAAGCTGTACGAACAGAGCAAATCAATTTTTCTGTCTTAAGCAGATCGCTTGCTGGGCTTTGTCTGCCAAAGTCAGTCCGTCCCATTTCGAAAATTACATACAATTCATCCTAATTATTTATTATGTTCATTATTAACAAACGAATAAATAAAATCATGTTGGAATTATTAATAACACTATATTCTAGCCGAATTAAATCCTATAATAATAGGAAGAAAACAGCATTTTTTAGCACGGTTTCTACTTATTATGGACTCGATAACATCTAGCCTATCCATTTCTTGGCATTATGACCATTGATCAGAATGACCTAAAGTATACCATACTGAATTTTCAGCCAATTTGAGCTGGATCCAATTTCTATAAAGTTTGTGAGGGGTTTTGAATGTTCTGAACAGAACATGAGTTGCCTTTAAATTTTCTGTAACTTTCGTGTATTAAAATTCATAAAAATTTCCGATTTCAAATTTCTCACAAATGAGAAAAATTAACTTTGACACCTGAAATAAAATGCAAATTAGAGCTAAGGGCATCTATTTTTTAATAAGCCTTTTTAAAATTATAATTCAGATTCAACATAAATGTGAAATATAGTGAATGTATCTTAAAATCGGAATTTTTTTATAAATATATTTTCAGTACTGATCGATAGGAATAACTAATTTCGATTTTAGCGAATTTCACCGGGACGAGGGCAACTTCCCATAAGAAATGAGCATCCCTTTTGCACCCCCGATATCTAGAAAACTCTCCGTTTTCCAACCTTGTGCCCATGGGAACTTTTCATCAGGAAGAAATTATCTACAATATACTGCGATTTCAGTCGACTTAGTTGGGAGCCATTTTTCATAAGAATTATCCGGGGTCCTTTTTCGCACACGATTTTAGTAGTAAAGACCGGTACCGGTACTGTGCTTTGGACATATTTCGTCGAGATGATACTGCGGGTTTTCCGGCTATTCTCGTACCAAAAATTTGTTCTGACAACACTGAAACAATACGAAACCGAAAACTATCAATTGATATTTCACAGAAAGTCCCGAAATGTCACTTTTTGGTATAGTCGTGACGAAGGCAATTTACGAATTTCAATTCGGGAAATACGACGTTCTAAAAATGCCACTTTTACCCTTTACAATGAGACTGTTTGGCCGTCTAGCTGCTGCAGTTTCTATGCCACAGACGTATGAAATTACGTAAGCATAATTTTCAGTGATCGCCATTTGGAAGACGGTTTCATTTTTGAGAAATATTTAATTTCGTCGCTACATTGGTATGTCCGTAGTAGAAATAAAAGTGCTTTGATACGTAAATGATCATTATATTCTTCGTAAACACAAATCGAAGAGTATATTGCATTCGATCGGCACATTTCTAAAACCGGTAATATTGCTCGTAGAGAAAAAATGTTCATATCACTGTGTTTGTGATCAAATTCTGATCAACTTTCAAAATGTCCATTCGTCTGTCTGTCTGTCTGTCTGTACGTCTGTCTATCTGTCTGTCTGTCTGTCCGTCCGTCTGTCCGTCCGTCCGTCCGTCCGTCCGTCCATCACGTTTCTCGGAAGCACGATAACTTGTTATTTTTATTACACACAAGATCACACATGACACGTAATACATATGGTACTTTATATATTAGCTGAAACATAATCTATTGTAACACAAACCGCGAATGAAAATGTCTATACCGCCATCAATGACAAATATGCGCTGTATAATTTGAATGATAAAATAAATTAAAATTATATATCATATTCAAATAGCTTTATATTTCTTAGAAAATCTTATTATATCATTGTTAGTTTATAAGCACAGCCTCTGCCACATAGTGACAATTGAATTTAATTTGAAACAAAATAAATAATAAGTTCTGATATATACATTAGAAAAATATCGCCAGAAGACTTATTTTTCCTATTAACACAAATATTTCAACTTATTAATTAAAGTACATTTTGAATGCTTGTCAATTTAAAAAATTAAGAATACCCAATGTACTATAAGAACTAAGAAAAATAACAAAATTCCATGACTTGGATAGTAATTTAGTGTTTAGCTAGAGGAAGAACAAAATCAATCAATAAATAAAAAAAATATTAATCTTTAAATTCTTTAAATACATATGTATATTTATATTATTGTTCCATTGCAAAACCGGCTACTTAGGCAATAGTCCTTAATGCTTATAAACTTAACAGCAATAAATGTGTCCTAATATCTTGGTCCACATCTTCAATCATCACTTACGTGGTCTTCCTCTGAGATGTTTCCCTGTCGATTTCCGTTGTATTATTCTTCTTGTTGTCCTGTCGTCATCCATTCTTAGCACATGCTCCAGCAACTCTAATCTCCTGCCTTTTATCAACCTAACAATATCGGCTCCTTGGATCGGATAGTCAAGTTTATGGTTCATTCTTATTCCACAGGAGCAGTCTTTCTCCTGGATGGGGCCATATATTCTTCGTAGTATTTCCTTTCAAAGACTCTGAGTTGGTTCAGATCAGCAATGGATAATGTCCACGCTTCACACCCGTATGTGACTACGAGTCGTATCGAGGATTTATATATTTTCAACTTCAGGCTTCGTTTAGAATTTTATATTTCATTAATGTTTCATGGGCAAAATAGCACCTGTTTCCACTCAGTATATTTCGTTTGATAGGTACCAAATTTTAATTATTTATTTGTGAACCTAGGTAAGTGAAATCATGTACATGATCGAGGTTAAATCTTCCTATACGTATGTTGTTGTTATTAATATTTACTGTTTTTTTCATTTCCGTGTACTTTGTCTTTGTTTCACTAATTTCGAGCCCTCTTAACTGAGCCTCTTCGTCCAGTTGTAATAATATTTCCCCAAGCGCAGTCTTATCTCGGCTTATTATAGCAACGTCATAGGCATATGCGTAGACTTGTACTAACATTATTATACTTTTCACAAATATTTTATTTACGATAAAAATGTGGAGAGTAATCCATAGAATGTGCAACAATTATATAAAAAGTGCAATAAATCGGCGAAGAGTATAATAGTTAACTTGTTATTAATTATATAACCAATTTATACTGGAGCACATACACCTGTAGCACCATAAACAGAGCGCTCTTGTTTTCTCAAATTCTAGCTGCTGCTAACTAGGTTGGTTCTAGGAAAATGAGAGCTTACAGTGTTTTTCTTAGATTGTATAAAATAAATAAACATTCTGTAAAATACCAACTTTTACAAAGCTCTATCATCGACCTCATTTTCACGACAGAGTAACGCAGAGATGCTTCACTTTTCTACTGTATAAACTGTATGTGTTTAATTTTCAATCTTTACAAAACACTTTGCTGACACTACTTTTTTATACAAGTTGCTGAAGCTGACTTTACCTGCGTTAGGTGCCCCCGTCCCTAAACTGCTGACTGCAGCATAGTCATGCACACCTCTAGTATAAACTAATAAATAAATATTATATTTTACAAATCTCTTTCACCCTCTGTGCTATGAGCTCTCAGGCTACTGCCTCTCAGAGTCTTTATTAAGCTGAATATTTCTTCGAAAACCTTATAATATCGTTGTTAGTTTGTAAGCACAGCCTTTGCCACATAGTGACAATTAAATAAAAAGATCATCATGTAAATATCACCAGAGGACTTGCTTTTTCTATTAACAAAAATATTTTAATTTATTAATTAATGTATATTTCAAATGCTTGCACATTTTGAAAATCAAGAATACCGAAAGCTAGCGTATCACAATACAAGAACTCAGATAAATAACAAAATTCCATGACTTAGTGATTTGGTCCCTTCAAAATTATATTACACACGCCCCTGTCTACCGCCACGACGAGGTTACTGTGTGCAGCCGCGGCCTCCGGCATTCCACATCCAAGTGCTAACTGCCTCGGGCTTGGCTAACCCACTAACCATACATGGGTCAGAGTGTGACCCTCTGATTTCCACAACTTTGCTTTAGCATGGAATCCAGAAGACCAAGACATGGATCTAATGAGAAGTCGATGCCGAAAGTTGACGTTTATCGGAATAGTTCTCGAGTATGCTATCAAAACTAAAATAGTAAAATGGGTTGACCTTTCGCATCGGCTCAGCTGCATCCACTTATAAAATGGAATTAGTTCATCCAAGCAAAAATAAAATTGAAAGCATTAATAGCATGATTATTTCATATTACATCAACAAGAACACTTGTTTGAAACCCCTGCCAATTTAAACAATATTAAATTAAACCATTCACATTTCCACTTTTATGATTTTATATAAAAAATGTGTTTTTCGGAAATGTTTATTTTTGTTAACATTTGAGCCTGTTTGTAACGTAATGTTTGAGGATTCATTGTTGTTATTTTGATTTCTAAATACTCTATAGGGATAAAAAACTGTTTGGATTTTTCGTGCATTTATGTGAAAGAGAATGATATGTCTACATTTAGTTGAGAATAGGCAATATTTCATACAGGGTGACCAAGAATTATACTGCCAAACGTTCAGGACAAATTTTTCAGGTTAAATTAAGACTATTTAGACTGAAGGACTTCGGTCGATGGCATTTTGGTGAAATCAATAGAACACAATAAATAATAAATAAGATTATTTTCATCTATACAGTGTTTTTCAAAAATACTACCCCACCTAACTAGAGCAAAAAGGAAAATAGAGAGAAAGATGCATGTTGTTTCATGACATTTATTACAAAATAGTGAAAATTTGAAAATTCATGAAAACTGCTCAAAATGGCTGGAGGGAAGCTTCGTCGTTGACTACAATTTTTCAAGAAATACGTGCTCTCTTCTTTGGTGACATTTTCTGTGGGTATTTTTAATCAGTATCATGCCAAATATTTACATAGCAGCTGAATACGCCGATATTGTATTTGTTTACGGGTACTATAATGGCAATGCGCGCGTTGTAGTAGTGAGTACTTTGTAGGGCGGGCCGAAAAAATCGAAATTGTTCAAATCGAAAATTAATAGTGCGGAAAACTTGCATTTGGTGCTCAGTAGTATTACTGCAAAATTTCACAAAAATTAATTTAGGTCTTGAGGTTCCACAGGGCACTTAATTATTTCTGATTTTTAATAATATTCAAAAGTTATATTGGGTCCTTAACAATGTGTTTGCAAAAATTCGCTAAATTTAAATGATGTTTGCTTGTTCCACAAACCAAGCAACCATTTTTTACGAAGTTTTAACATGCAGAAACTGTAAACTAATTAGTATTTTATTTCCAGTCTGTGTTTACTTGTTCTGCAGTACCGTTGTTATTGTGTGGGTAATGTTTTAAACGAACATAGGTACTGTGTATATTGCATTTAATGTGAAAAATAGTCGTTTACTGTTTATGCTGTGTGATGAATAAACGAGTGACAAACTATAAACATTTTGATAAGATGACAAAGTCCATAACCGTTTCAAAGCGAGCCTGTATTCGCAGTGTTTGGTGATCCAAAAGAATTAAGTTGCCTCGTATTACCTACATATGAAAAGGTGATGCTGCAATACTTTTGCATTAGAAATGACATTAAAAATGAGAACCAATTTGATCCTTCAGTGAAGGTAATAGCTCAAAAGCTGGCACTAATAATAATTCAGATATGGGAGAAGGCATCCAATCCAACAGTAACCAAAACTAGAGCTGAGCAAAAAAATCGAAGTTATCATGACAAGTATCAAAAATTAATAAAACCTTATAAGCAAAGGAAAAATGTATCTAGCTACAGAATGCAGTTAGTCAAATTTGAGGAGGATAGTAAAATCTATTCGATGTAGCAGCATGTAAATATAATACAAACATCAGACTCCTACCGTGTATCAGACAGAGCTGCTGCTGCATTTGCCAGTTCCGTTTTAGAAGATCTTGGCATTATTACTTCAGATAATGTGTCCCAAGTAATTGACAAGAATAAACTGAGAATGGAGAGGAGTAAACTTAGACATTCACTCCAACAACAGTCAAACAGTGCACATTTGATTGGTTTAAGACAATTATAGAGGGTGCTCCTCTTTCGTTGGTGCAAGAACCAGGTTCATCTTACTTGGGTCACATTACCCCTAACTCTGGCTTAGCAAATGATATCTCTCAAAGTATAGTTACTTATTTAAACGAATCAAGTGTGTCGACTGACGACATAGTTGCTGTTGGCTGGGATGGGACTGTAGTTAATACCGGGTATAAAGGAGGCGTAATAAAATTACTGGAAACAAAATCTCAGAGACCTTTGCAATGGTTCTCTTGTTTACTGCACGCCAATGAACTACCGTCGCGGCATTTGATTCATCAGCTTGATGGACGTACAAGAGATCCCCACACATACTCTGGGCCTATTGAAAAATGTTTGGAGAAATGTGAACTTCCTGTTATTGATTTTCAAGCAATTGCAACAGATGTTTCTGAACTTGATAATTTCAAAGTGGATAATCTAAGCTCAGATCAAAAACATTTATTGCAAATGTGTAAGGAAATTAATTCTGGTTCTTGCTCAGAAGATCTTTCACATAGAGAACCTGGAAAACTATCACAGAGTAGATGGGTAACAGCTGCCAACAGAATATTGCGTCTTTGCGTTGCTACAGAGGACCCTTCCGCGGATCTTAAAATTTTCACAGAATTCGTAGTGTATGCCAGGGTATGGTTTAAAATTAAAAGTGAGTCCTCTTACACAGACGGAGCAGTACATCTATGGGAAATGATTCACTATTCCAGATATCTTCCAAAAGAGATCAGAGATATTATTGTCCCAGTTATTCAGCGAAACGCGTTTCTTGCCCGTCCCGAAAGTCTCCTTTTAGCCATGATTGCCGATGATCGCAAACATATAAAAGAGCTGGGACTGAGACGTGTTATTAAATCAAGAAAAGAAAGAACTGATGAAGTGAGACAGTTTATAATTCCGAAGCTTACCTTTGATGCAATGGATTATACCGAAATGATTCAATGGGATGAATTAAAGCAACTGAGCCCCCAATCCTACGTAGTATTTTAGATGAGGTTTTACACTTGTCTTGTGTATTTTAGGGAATGCAGAAATTGATATACCGGAATTTGATTGCCACACACAGGGTGTAGAAAGATGTGTTGAGATTGTCACGGAAGCTGCTGCCTCAGTTTTTGGAGCCGATAATCGAGATGGTTTCATTAGAGTTGTGAAGCACCCTGTACTTACTAGTATATTTGACATTATATTTTCTATTCGTTTTATTTATTAATATTAATTCTAAGTTCATTGTATCCAAATTGCACACTTGCATTTTCACTACATTGTTACATGTTATAAATCGTTTCAACATATTTCGAGGTCATTGTCCTTTTACGTTTAGGCAGCACTTTTATATATTGTATATTTTCCAATTTTATAGTTAGTTACTGATCGACCTTTTTGTAAAACGCAGGTGACTTACGACACCTAATTGCCTACATTTTAATTAAAGTTGTAGAATAGTATTTTGGGATTTTACTGGAAAATACCTACCCTGTAGCTTCCACCAACTTAGCTACAACACCCTAACAAACAACCCTTTCGAGAACCGCAAAGTTGGCACCACCGCATTCGGTGTCACAACATTAGAACCAGATTGCATTCTAGAGCAATAATGCCCAAGTTTCAGCCCAAAGCAAACTATAAAGTATCCAATATTCTCTAAAGGTGTCCCAAAGGTAAGGGAGGTTGGGAGGGCACGGGCGGGGCGTCCTCGTGGTAGACCGTGAATTGCTTTGAAAAACTGCAATGGAAACTAACAGCTGCGCAGTTACTCACTCAATAGTTAAACATATTTAGACAACTTTTTTAAATTTCAGCAGCCAATTTTTTAAATTGATTTGATTTTTTCGATATTTAAGTAATTTTTGTAACTTGCAAACATCATTTAAATATAGTAATTATTTGGAAATACATTGTTAAGGACGCAATATAACTTTTGAATCCTATTAAATATAAAAAATAATTAAGTGTCCTGTGGAACCTCAAGACCTAAATTAATTTTTGTGAAATTTTGCAGCAATACTACTGGGCACCAAATGCCAGTTTTTCGCACTATTGATTTTCGATTTGAACAATTTCGATTTTTTTCGGCCCGCCCTCCTAGTGATTACGCTTGTAATTTCCCAGTAAGGAGGTTCACTGACAGATCAGTGTTTTCCTGTTCGTGGGGCCGCTAAACGATGGATCCAGCTACAATCTTGCACGACGACGTAATAGAGAGATGCCATTCGGTACGAATGTTGGTCGGACCCTTATCTTCACTTTAAAAAATGGTGGGACCTTGGACCCCACGACCGGGTCCTTAGACAGGTGGTTGCCTACAAGCATACAAGGGGGCGTCGCTGAAGACCACAGGTGACTGTCTCGGGTTTAAATTCTCAGTTACATTAGCTACAATGCCCATGCTATGTGCCATCATACTCATAGAATGAGATTTATCATGGAAGACAGGCAGAATATACACCGTAGAATTAAATTTATATCCTTTAAATAAAAAAGAAATGTTATAAATATACAAGAAAAGACAAATAAATCTTTTTTTTCAGAGATTTGCCTCACCTGGCGTGCGTTCACATCTGACCAATTGGTGCAATTATTTGATGCAAAGTACAGTAGGAAAAAATGTACTCTTATTGGACAAAAACATGCCGACAGTAAGGGTATTTTTTTAAATTTAAATTGATTGATATATCAATCAATTTAATTTTAAAAATACCCTTAAGACAATGTACTTAGAGTAATGCTGCGGTATAAAGTGTCTTTGATTTAAACTAACCCAAAAATCGCAGATGAGAGTAGAGTTAAAACTTTAAGGTTTATGACTGTTACTTAATACAAACAATTTTTCATTTATAGGTTATATTAGGTTTAAAGCTGTTAATTAGGTTAATCTGAGTGAAAACTACCCTTATCTTTACCTGTCAGTAAAATAATATTTACGAGTCCAAACGCAGCTAGTGACGAGTACGTGGAATATCGTAATTTTTAGATGAACCCTTGTGTTTATTTCTCTGAAGGGTCCATAGGCTTCGAGTAAGATTAAAAATGAGATCAGCATCAAAAAAACTCCGAAGAACAACGTTTGATCACTTAAACTTTATTTCACTGAATCTAGAATTTTTACCACTTTACACCTTCAACTATTATTTTAACCCCTTAAAAGGTTAGGTTAACTCAAAGCTACTTTGCCGCAACATTACTCTAAAGTTTAACGTCTTAAGGGCATTTTCCATTTTTCTTAATTTAAATTGATTGATATATCTACTGTCCGCAGATTTTTGTCCAAAAAAGATCACAATTCTTGCCACTGTGCAGCACACGTCACGAGCCATTCTTTCTCGCCGCCATGCAGAGACGCAGATTGACCTTGCTGAAGCAATGGCGAGATTTCTTTTTTTGAAGTGCAGGAAACTCATTTTCACGTTTGTGTAGTTGTCAGGTAGTTAGAATTTGGAGCCTCACGAGGCTCACCTGAAGTCATAAGTAGCCGAGTTACAAACCAGTACCACAAGCTCACTATTAAACAAGCGACTCGAATTCCGAAAACCGCGTTTAAGAAATATCGGGCCCTATCAAGGTCGAAAAGCATTTCCACAGAGTTTCGGATTTCAGCGCAGGTGTCACTGGAGCAAATCACGAAGGAAACAGTTTTTGAACTCCAAAGAACTCGATGTATTTTGCACATGGTTTTCGGGACTCCTTGTTCGGAAATCGAGTCGCTCGTTTAACAGTGAGCTTGTGGTGCTGGTTCGTAATTCGTCTACTTATAATTTCAGGCGAGCCCTGTGTTCTTCCATCTTGTGAAGCTGCTTCTGCACGCAGAGGCTCCAAATTTGAATTACCTGACTACGACACTAACGTGGACGAGAGTTTCCTCGACTTTGAGAAAGGAAAGCCCGAGTGTCAGCCACAGATACCGCCACAGCCTCAGCAAGCTCAACATGCGTCTGTGTACAAATAATTACACCAATTGGTCAGATTTTCACAACAAGGACGATGTGAACGCACTTCAGGTAAGCCAAATCTCTGAAACAAATAATTTGTTTATATCTTTATGGTAAAATTTTAACAATTTTTCTCTTAATTTGACAAGTCTCAATCTAGGAGTATGATGGCATACATCATGCGCATTGTAGTTGTCAACCCGATGCAATCACTTGTGATCGTCAGCGATGACCCCTTGTATGCTTGTAGGCAACCTGTATAGGAGCCCGGCCGCAGGGTCCAAGGTGGCATCTCTCTATGACGTCGTGCAACGTTGTAGTTGGATTCGTCACTTAGCGGCCCAATATAAGGCTTCGGTCGCGGGGCCCAAGATGTATACACTTCTTAAAGTGAAGATATGGGTTCGACTAACATTTGCACGAATGACATCTCTCTATAACGTCGTTCAAGGTTCAAACGCTTAACGACCCCACTGTATTCTTTTCAACGTCTAAGAGAGACAGGGACAACTTCATGGCGGTCACGAGTAGATGAAATTTTCGCACCTCTTCTGAATGAAAGAACAGAACAGATCTTGAAGCACTTCTATGAAACGCCTTCTAGCAGCACGCAGCAATTAGGATATACGCGTAGCATTGCGAACAGGGTTTTGAAAGCAGAAGGTCGTCATTTTTATCATCTGCATAAAGTTAAGAATTTGTTACCTGATGAGTTGCTGTAAAGAATAGAATTTTACAGATGGTTCTTGCGGCAATCAACAAATTAAGCTTCTTTTAGAGGGTGAATTGGACTGACGATGCAACATTCACTGGCGTTGGTATCTTTAATCAGCATAACGCTCACATTTGGAAGAACGGAAATCCTCTCGCCGTCATTATTTTAAACCAATTTTAGACGACATGCCATTAAATGATAAGGTAACCAGATGGTTCCAATTAGATGGATGTCTAGCCCATTACACTCTACCAGTCCACCGATGGTTGAGCGACTATTCTCCGGGAAGATGGATCGGTCGCGGTCGGCGCTGCCCCTGCCATTGGCTTGAGCGCTCTCCGGCCATGACTTTCTGTATGGGGTACGATGAAAGTTAAGGTTTATCCGGAGCCCGTGAAAAGCGAAGCCGCCCTTCAGGAAAATATTATTCAAACAGCCCAGCCCGGGAGACCACACAAGCAGAGTGCATCTGCACAGTCTGTTGTCCGTAGGTATGAGCCCTGCATTGAAAATTGTGGCAGTCATTCTGAGAACTTTTTGTGAATTTTCATAGCTTTACCATTTTGTAATAAATGCCATGAAACGAGGCCCTTTTTTTCTCTTTACTCCTTTTTACTCTAGATCGGAGGGCGTGCATCTTTGGAGAAAACTGTAGGAGAAAAAGGTGTTATTTTAACCTGAAAAATAGATCCTGTTTAGCGGTTTAACTCTATGTCACCCTGTATATTCTATTTTTGTGAAATGTTTGTAAGGAGCGTCTTACCCATAGCTAAAAAATATTGATATTATGTTATGTTTTCTTTTGTAGGGAAGAGCTTTACCCTGACGATAATGGTTTCAACTAGTCCGCCCCAAGTTGCAACATACAATAAAGCGATTAAAGTTACAGTAGATGGACCTAGAGAGCCTCGGTCTAAAACAAGTGAGTACGATCCATTTTCTATCAAATTCTTTTTCTATTATTTTTTATGTACTTACTATCAAAAAATTAAAATAAAACAATTGTTTCAACAAAAAACGTAAATATGTTTTGGACACATGTTACAGTTTTCCGTTGTTCCACAATATATGATATTGTACTATCATACTATGACGAGATACTCTTGGCCTGAAGTTTAGCTTCAAATAGGTGCGCACATAACGTCACACGATAAACATCTTCAATTCAAGTGCGCAACAGCCACGAAAGCGGCGAATAATGGGTACATTAGCTGCTATTTGGTTAATCCATATACTTATTAACTGTATACTGGTAATACACTATAAGCCAGTACACAGACTAGCCAGTATGTACGGAATTGAGGCTAGAGAAGGAGATAGTTTTCTATCTCTGCGGGGAACTTGGGACCCAACGCGCACGCTCTGACTACACCATCTGATGAAGGAGTAAAGAAGCGCGCTGTATGTAACAGGCCAGTGGTCAATTTCTCCGATTAGATTGTGACTATTTACCTTCTATATTCAGTTGAACTGTCATAATCTCGCGTCACTAAGGCATGCGCACCATATCCAGAGTACTCTTAAAGGATAGAGAGACAGGCTTTGCTTGGCGTCAAGTTACGAACGAAACTCATAGTATATAGTTAATATGTATATGGGTTAAACAGTAGATTTGCTCACTCTTAACAAATGGCCACCTCGAAGTACTAAAAAAGGAAATAAAAAATAACAAATTGAATCAAATATGTGACTCAGAAAGAGATATACTAATATATGTATAATTATGGCTCGTCATTCTCTTAAAACATATTTAACCTGGGGACTTGCATAGATAGCCCTGCTCTGATTGATATCCTTGAGTCAATTACTAATATTGATTATAATGTAAGAAATGTAACGAGATATAAGTTCAAACAGTGTAATTTCCTTATGGTTATTGGTTTTAGCTCGTAGTTGATAAATCTTACCAACTCATTAGTCTAAATAAAATATTTGATACAATAGTGCTGAAAGTAGACATTGAAATTGTTCAATGTCTTATTAAATTGTTAATAAGAAAGAATGTCTCTTCCATAAATGCTAATAATATATTAATAATCAATAAGAAGGCAATAGAAAATTAAACACAGTGTCTAATTCAGTTGACACTAATTCTATAGATACAAGGAGAAAATTAAAGTCACGCGCGGAAAGCACGGCGTACCACAAATTATTAAAGATAATGGCCAAGCTGACGAAAGCTCTTTTTAATTACATCTAAGAAAAAAAACATTGTTTTTTAGTACTACAGCTTTTTAAAATAAAACCAGAATTTCTCTGAATAAAATAATACTTCGTATCTGTTTATTCAGATATACTTTCATCGTATCAATTATCTGGTGTAGGTGTGTAACTATTATGGAGATGGAGCATATTGTGCCACTATGGAAAAGAATAATGACAAGTCAAGAAAATAATTAAAACAAAAGCATACTTCTGGATCCGGCAGATATTTTAAAAGGCTGTGCTGGATACTCTAAGAACGCACTTAACATATTTTTGACTTAATCCTGAAACAATACGTTTCTTACCTTTTGGAAAACTCCATTACCAAGTCCGATTTATAAGTCAAGTGGTAAATCAAATTACATTAATAGGCAATATATAGACTATCGGCAGAGAAGCGGAGCTTACTACTAGCACTCGCTGCGGACTAGTCAATAACTTACGTGTAGAACCTATCACAAATTTCAAAAAAGCCGAGTCGAATTTCCGATTTGGTCGGCGCAATTTACGAGGCCGACAAAATGCCAATCTTTCTTTTTCCATAGAGACATTATACGACCTTCCACTCGACATATTTATTTAGGTATTAATGTTTTAAAATTTGACGATTTTTTCAAATTCTGCAAACAAGAACTTATCACAGACAAGTCTACAGAACATATGTCTTTCTCAACAACTACTTTGTCGACTACACACCACGATCAACACTGGATTACAAGAAAGAAAACATAGCATTACTTCCATCATGACTGTCACATTAATGTTATTTTAATTTAGACTGTCTTGTTATAAAATCAAAAACAATTAAAACAGAAACACAGTATCATACTTTAAAACATCCGCAGGCACGTGTTCCGATGCTCACATCACGCCAATATGAATAATTTCATAGCTTAGAATGAACTGAAAAATTATTTTTCACCACGTCAAAATACATGATAATTTATGGCTCCCATGCATAGACTGAGACTGTTTTTGTAAACTTGTATTATT
The DNA here is from genome assembly GCA_963583905.1 of Stenurella melanura. NCBI lineage: Eukaryota > Metazoa > Arthropoda > Insecta > Coleoptera > Cerambycidae > Stenurella > Stenurella melanura. The sequence continues at coordinate 86,890,022 of OY757316.1, read as the reverse complement.
CTTAGTATACTTCAACAGGATGATAAAAATTGCATTTCGCAAAATTACCAGTAAAAGCACAATCATATAATATAATTAAACGCAAATGCAAATTCCCTGCACTGTAAAAGTTATCTAAAATAGCAACAATAGAAATAAATATATGACTAGCAAAAAGTGTTAGTAAAAATTATTAAACTCTTGCAAAAAACTGATCATAAAATAAGGATGGAGAATATGTAGCCTTTTCAACAACTACTTTGCCGGCTACGTGAGACGATTAACATTGAATTACAATATATATTATTTGCTACATCATATTAATTATTTAATTTGTTTCTTTATTAGATAACTTTTACATCGTAAGGAATTTCCATTTTATTTAATTATTAGGGAATTTTATCCGCATACATCCGGTACGCAACTAACTTATTATTACAGTTACTATTACGTACTAAATATTTCTTACTATCAAGTGTCTTTGTGTATTTTCCTTCGAACAAAATATTTCAATCATACCCATCTCAGTTCAGTCATTTATTTTAAAATCGTGAGACATAAACTCATTTAGCAGACTTAATATAATTCGTCGGTAAGACCTTTGAAACAGATACTTAAAAAGTTGAAAGTCAAACACCGGCTGGTATCAAGACGGCCATTTCATAAACCGACTTTATAGAGAATAAAATCGCCATCTACAAACGTCCTAAGTACCGCCTCGTATTTTTTCAAACAATTTATGTATGACTGTTTATTTTAACATGCATTTTGTAATTCTTAAATTGTTCATGACACTCATAAACGAGTTGGGTGGTATCCAAAAACTTCGAGTATCATCACGTATAGAACTTATATTTAAATTTAGAGGAAATACCAGCGTGTTTGACAGCGGAGTATCAAAATACGTTGCTTGTAAAGTTACGACTTGGAAAAAACATCCAACAATTTTGTGACAGCTAGAATTTACTAGTGTCAATATAAACAACAAAATACAATTTCTCATAAACATGGGCATTGTGAAGAGATCATGAAAGAGGTTACTGTAATTTAGTTTCTAAATAATGCAGGTTACTTGTGTGTAATATTTAAAAGACGAACGTTATCATGTACATAATGAGAAGTTATAATATAAAGAAAACAAGAGAAATCGTCTATAAAAGAAAAAGTGGATATCTCGCAAGTTATTTTACTCAGTAAGTGGTATGCATATAACACTGGTTTTATTTTTTATTAATTTATTTATCATCGGACTATTTCTGCGACTAAGGCCAATTACCGATGCCAGGATATGAGATACCCCCAACCTGAAAATGTTGTCGCACCTCTTCTCAATTGAAGGATAGGAATTTTTTACTTGGCATGTTTGGTTGTATTAAAAATAACAAGCATTTTTTTGGAAAATCTGTCAGAAAATCATTTTAATAATAATCGTCTAATGGTCAGTTTTGATGTAGTAAGCCCATTTACAAATGTTCCTGTATATAAAACATTGATAATAACACACCCACACACAAAGTAAAGTTGAGACCCAGAAACTAGACCCATCAATCTCAATGTATTTTAATAATAATAATAATAATAATAATAATAATAATAATAATAATAATAAAGTGCCTTTATTGAAAATATACATATGGCGGAGTCCAGCCCAGAGGCTGCTCAAATACTCTACCATTAAAATTAACAAAATAAATAATTACAAAAGAAAAAGGATAATAAATGAGAATGAAATTATACTAAACACAATTTGATATAACGAGAGAAGAATGTGCCAACATTAGGTAGGCTTAAAAATATTTTATTTGATTCTTTGTTCACTGGTTTTGAAGAAATCGTTTGTAATGAAATTTAAACGAGTTAACTGAAACTTGCTTAATATTAACAGGAACGGAGTTATATAACGTTGATACGTAGTACGTAAAGGATTTTTGGAAAAAAGCTGTTGAATGATGAGGAATTGTTAAATTCTCAGTGTATCTTAGATTTTGATCGTGAATGGACGACCTGGGAATCAAAAGTTCTTTTAGATATGGGGGATTTGCTGATTGTACCAATTTATGAGTAAAATTTGCAAGATGTAATTTTCGTCTTGTGGCCATATTTAACCATCCAAGGGTTTTTAACTTATGCGATACATAATCTTGTTTTTTTAAATCAAATATAAATCTAATACAAGTATTTTGCACCTTTTGAATCCTATAAGCATTAGTTTGGTCGAGACAGGGACCATATATAATATCGCCATAGTTAAAAAAAGATAAGACTAGAGATTCGCATAAAAAAGTTCTTAATTTTACATTCAAACTATGACGACAAGAGTATAATTTTTTTAATGCGCAGTAGGACTTTTTCATAAGGTTATTAACATGTTGTTGAAATTTGAAATTATGGTCAAAAAATAGGCCCAAATTTTTTATACTATCCATAAACGCTAGTTTTTGATCTTCCACAAGAATATTGGTGTTATCTCTAATGAATTGTCTATTGCTCTCCTTCCCAAATACGATAACAGCAGATTTAGTTGCATTAATTTTTAGGCAGTGCCGGCAAGAGTAATTTACAAGATTTTTAATATCTTGATTTATGTGCTCAATGGACCGCATAATCTGTGATGAATCAAAGGTGCTGTAAATCTGGGTATCGTCGGCATAGAAGTGTGATCTACAGGTTTTTAAGACACTGAAAAAATCAGCAGTGTATAAGATAAATAACAGTGGTCCCAAAATTGACCCTTGTGGTACACCAGATTCAAGCATCTTTGACTCCGAAAAAGAAGTATTCTTGACTACAACTTTCTGTTTGCGATTAGTAAAGTAAGATTTAAGTATTTTTAAAGCACTGTTAGAAAAGTTATAGTATTTTAGTTTGGAGAGCAATAAGTTGTGATTAATCGTATCAAACGCTTTAGAATAGTCAAGCAACACAAGAGCTGTAGTTTTTCCTATATCGTAGCCTTTAATTATATCATCAGAGACTTTGAGAAGAGCACTTGTGGTGCTGTGAGCAACTCTAAAGCCAGATTGATTTTTTGGTATTATTTGATGTTTTATCGCGTAATTAATAATTTGATCGTACATGAGCTTTTCTATTATTTTGGACATTATTGGTAACAAACTAATGGGATGCAAGTCAGTAAAATCAGTGGGAGATTTAACTTTGTTGAGGGGTTTTACAAGAGCTTCTTTCCAGACATCTGGAAATACGCCTTTCAGAATACATTGATTTATTATATAAGTTAAATACACCAACAAATCTGGAAAACACAATAAAAGCATTTTTTTTTATGTAGAGTCAGTACCAGAAGCATTTGACTTGACTGAATTAAGTGCTTTCTGTACTTGGTCTTTTGTTACCTCCTCAAAAGAAAATTTGTCACAAATTTTAAAGACATTTTGATCAAAATAGTTTAGCAATTCATTGCAAGCAGGATTGTATTTACATGTTGACGCAAAATATTCGTTTAGCTCATTAGGACTTGAAAGGTGTGGAGGAATTTCGGATGCGTTTTTTGATTTAGTAATATTCATGTTTTCTAGAGTTTGCCATAACTCTTTTGCAGTTTTTGAATTTTGGACAGAGTTTAGGTAAGCCTTTTTTTCACGCCTAATTGCTGAGGTAGTAGTATTACGCAAATATTTATAGTACGACCAGTCACGTAAACTTTTTGTTTGTTTAAATTTAGTTAATGCATTGTTTTTAGTTTTAATCAGTAATTTGATGGTATCAGTTAGCCAAGATGATTTAGGTTTAGATATTCTCACTGTTCTGATAGGTGCGTGGATATCATATAATAACAAAATATTATTGTTAAGGAAACTGATCATATCATTTACATGTTTGTAATAATAGATACTATCCCACGGAATACTATTTAGATCGTATAAAAATGTATTGTAATCAAAGTATTTTGACCTCCTGAGTTCGATAACGTCATCAGAATTCATTTTTTCGTTGATTTTTTTTTATTTAGATTTTGAAATATAAAAATGCTATTTTTTCGAAGACAAAATCTGAAATAAAAAGAAAACCTAACGATGAAATGAAATTCTGATAGCGGAATCGAATTCATGAGGTCAAAATACATAAACATTGGTAGGTCTAGTTTCTAGGTCTGAACTTTATTTTCGTGTTGCTGTTATTATTAATATTTTATATACATGAACATTTGTAAATAGGCTTACTACAACAAAATTTCTAAACTTTTATTTGAAAGCAAAATTTTGAAAATTTTTTTGAAAAAATTTGTAATCTTCTTTCACCACTACTATAGAATAGATGGAAAATTATTTTTTGCTCAAACTTAAAATTTCCACGTTTCATAATATTTTAACCCTATTTCAGAAAAAAAAATAAAAAATTCTTTTCCACTAGAATAGATGGAAATTTTTTTTTTTCTCAAATTCAAAATTTCCACGTTTCATGGCATTCTAAGTCTATTTCAAAAACTTTTGAAAAAAAAAAGAAATTTGCAGGTATTTGCCCACTTCAAAATACAAAATAGATGACGGGAAAAATTTGCTTTGCTCAAATTTAAAATTTCCACGTTTCGTGACATTCTAAACCTAATTAAAAAAAATTAATTTAAGGCTGTGTTATCAATGTCAAAATACCGCGTTCACAGTCGTAAATCTTTCAACATATTGTTCTCGAAAACAAACCAACAAAAATCGGGTTTGATTTAAATATTAGAACTAGTTAACTTAAATCTAGTACGTATCATATTTTATATTTGAAAACTAAATCGAATTAAATATTTCCTTTGGATTATTACACGCGAACGTGCCACTAAATCGTCCGTAATTCACCATTAATTTTTTTATATTCTTTAATGGGACTCAAATATTCAAATAAAATATGATACGTACTAGAATAAATATACTAAATGTAAAAAAAAGTTAAAAATCGGCATAATATTTGCTCCTAAGAGAGATTAATATGTTAGAAAAAATGTATTCAATTTTGCCAATTTAATTGGACGGTTTACTAATAGAGGGCGAAGCAGTAGCTATTCGAAGTACCAACTATGCTTCAAATCACTAAAAACTGCAGGGTCGAACTTTTTGTTTTCTCTACCATTTGGAATATAGCTGAAAATAATTTAAATTTACTTACCAATTGAATTGTTACATTTCTAGTAGCACGGGAGGCAGCGACAGATTTTTCGCCTTAATATCTATAAAGCTAGATTTTTTTCCTAAGAGAGTTTAGATAGTATCTATAATGAAGGCGCAATTCTACCAAACTCTTAGTAGTGCATAAATGAGTAAAAAATTAAATATTTAAAATTTCGTTTTTCAAATTGTCACGAATTGTCAAGAAATGATGATTCGCATTCGCTCCTGCCGGCCCCAATTTTCGATTTTCACCTCGCGATTCATGTTGTACAGTCATTGCCGACCTTCTCCTCGCCATCGAGATATAGAACGGGTCTCCGATTGCCGTATTTGTTCAGTTCTTACGTTTGAAAAAGTGACTTGCGGTCGTGCTAATCGGCGACTATTTTTAAGTGGTTTCCCGAGTTCGAATCCCGCCCGGGGATATTTTTTTTTTTCATTTTCAAATTTTTGGCACATATTTTTGATTCTATAATTGCGATTTGCTCCGTTCTATTGCATTTCTCGGAGAAGTTTTGCATTTTCCGCCGCGGAATATTAAGATGCTCTATTTGGATCAAAAATGACATTCTATTTCCGGGTGGCTAAATTTTTGGTAGACATTGCAAAAACGGCAATACGTAGTCAAATCACGACAATTATATTCCTCATTAGTATTAATGAACAGACAGTATTTTTATCGATCTGTTAATAAGCTTTTATTTACTCCATTATGTTATATTATTTTGGTAAGGAAATTTCTAATTAACCTCCCCACAATAAAATTGTGGGAGGTTACTAAAATTGGTCCAAAATCGAAAATTGAGATAACATCAAATCTATACGTTTTGAGGTCCCAGGAGTCCAAAAAAGTGGTTTTTGAAAAATGTCTGTGTGTATGTATGTGTGTATGTGTGTATGTGTGTATGTGTGTTAGCACGATAGCGGCGAAATTACTGGACGGATTTGGATGAAACTTTGCATGAGGGTTTCTTTGGTGCTCTAGAAGATCTGAAAAGGTTTTGGTTGAGATCGGATTACGTTTAGTGCCATTTTGGCACAACAACTTGTTTATTTTATTATTACTTATAATTTGTAATCTAACCATTGGAAAGCAGTTAAAATTCCGATTTCAACGATATATCACACTTGCACCTATTTTTTATATACCTACAGTTTTTTTATACAAATTATTGTATAGAGAACAAATAAAATTCAATATCTATATAATATCTACATATGTAAAATTACGTCATAAGTTGTAGTGGATCAGTGGGCTAAAGCGTCAACTTACAAATCAAGAGATCGACGGTTCGATCCCAACACAGTGCTGCTTTTTTTTTCTTTCTTTTTTCATTATAGACTTTATTAATAATTGCGGAAAATGTTACATGATTAAATATCATCATATATTAGGTGTTTATAATTATTCAGAGTTTGAGGATTGGTCACTAGTTTTAAATGAAATATAAATAATTCTATTGCTGTTTTGGCGGTGAACACATACGACGTCGTAAATTAGATAAATATAGGTGGATCATATTACAATAATATATTTGATTTAAAGGCATGTCACGACGGCTGATTTGAATCAACTATCAGAGCTCGTAGCATTTCCTACTGCTGCGAATCAAATTACAGTTAAAAAGTAGCAGACTGCTTAGCAATCCATCACTAATTTCAACCACCGGGTGGGGAGGTTCCAGCCGCTTCCAGTAGCTGCCGATTTTTTTTAATCGAAATAGTGCATTTCGCGGCGGAAAATGCAAAACTTTTCAGAGAAATGCAATAGAACGCAGCGAATAGCAATTATAGAATAAAAAATATCTACCAAAAAATTGAAAACGAAAAAAAAAAAGTATCCCTGGGCGGGATTCGAACTCGGGAAACCACTGAAAAATAGTCGCCAATTAGCACGACCGTAAGTCAATTTTTCAAACGTAAGAACTGAATAAATACGGCGATCGGAGACCTGTTCTATGTCTCGATGGCGAGGAGAAGACCGGCAATGACCGTACAACGAGAATCGAGAGGTGAAAATCGAAAATTGAGGGCGGCAGGAGCGAAGGCGAATCGTCATTTTTTGACAATTCGTGACAATTCCAAAAACGAAATTTTCGTCCGTCTATTTTTTTTCTTTAATTTTTTACTCATTTATGCACCACTAAGAGTTTGGTAGAATTGCACCTTCATTATAGATGCTATCTAAACTCTCTTTGGAAAAAATCTAGCTTTATAGAAATTATTTCACGAAATGGTCCAGGAGGCGACTGCAAATTTGTGTGGGAAACGAGTGGACGGGATTTAGCAGTTTAGAATACTGCAATAATATGCCCTAAACTCATAACCGCTGGTCGGTCGATCACGGTCCCTGGCGGTAATGAGTAATTACGGTAATTGTTTATTGTTTATTGGGGCAATGGGGCGATTGTGGTGACAAAGTGGACGTTTTTTTTTTAAACTAATTTGTTAATTATGATCCAAAGAATGTAAAATGCTCGGTCGGCCGACCCCCACCCCTGGCGATAGCCTTGGCCGACCATTAACAACAATGCAATTTTTAATGCCTAGCCTCCCCCAAGGAGTGACCAGGTCGGCCTTGGTCTATTCGAAAGAACAAAATTTTTCCTTTCATAAAACCCCGGTCGGCCGATCTTGGTCCCTGGCTTTAATGAGTAATTACACTAATTGTCGTGGGAGCCACAGGGGGGATTGTGGTGACAGAGCGGACGATTTTTTGTTTAAGCTTTTTCTTTTATTGTAATCTCGAGTCCTTGGCCGACCATTTGCAACGAATTGAGCAGATCGATCTTGGAATATTCGAAAGGGTGAATTATCAAAAGAATTGTTATTACCTCACTGTTTTCACTTTTATAGCTTCTTCCCCCCCTTAAGGGGGGGGGGTAAATGTTGTAGCAACTGCACTCAGAGAAAAAGTGTACTATAGTTTTAGGTAAATTTCTATAGTTTTAAGAAAACGTTCTAATTTAAATATGAACCTATGAAATATTTCTTTGTTTTAAGTAAATCATTTATTTAATTGTATAAAATTTTACTTAATTCAAGTAAATTATTTATTTCATTTTATGATATTTTAAATTGTTTCTAAGATGTTAAATTACGTAATATTAAATAAATCAATTCTCTAGAAGTAAATAAAGAATTGTTTGTTTTAAAGGAAAAAAAACTTTGATTCAATAAAATCTGATTCAAATAAATGGATTTACTTAAAACTAGTAAATTTTTTTTGACTGTATGATCGGAATTCATCGCGAGTTTATAATGGCATTTTGCTTTTATAAAATTACATTTGAAAAAAAATATTTACGATGTTAATTAAAAAAATGCATATACCATTTATTGAAATAAATATACGTGTTTCATTTTGAAGTTGCACTTAGAATAACTTTAAATTTGGATCGGAGAAAAAAATTGTCCGAATGAAAGTTGTTTGTTTTGGAAGGTCACATATGATGAGATTTATCAAGGGCCTATTAAGGCCACCCTATGTAAGATATGGCCATCAACTTTGGTTTTTTAAGAAACCCCTTTAGTGACTTTTACGATTCTCACCGAGGAAAAACTTGTCCTATTAATTTTTTTTGTTTATAAAAGGACATGTAATGGCACTAACCAGGGGCCTGTCAAGGCCACATTTGGTAAAATCTGGACACCAACAACACACCGAAGGAAAACGTGCTTCCTTATTATAATCTCATAAACGTAGATATTATTCGTTTCGAAATTCTGTAGAAAACAAATTATACATATTTTGAGTAAAAAAAATTAAAATCCCCTGTTTTTTCTGTTGTTGGAATAATACCCCCTTAAAGTGGCCATTCCCTAGAAAGAGACATCCGATAGGGAAATATTTACTATTTTTGGCCATAACTTTTTTCTCTTAGTACGTATATTTAAAAAAATTATAAGACTACCTAAGTAGAACCTTAACAAGAATATTACTATTAATTTTCACTCAATAATTTCAGTGGATTGCAAAATAGTTAGATTTAAATTTAAAAATTATGCCAATTTTCCTAGTTCGTACTTTTAAATTAAACTGTTTTGCAACCAAGTACATCACCAGGGGTGGGGTCGGCCGACCGAGCATTTTAGACTCGAGATTACAATAAAAAAAAGTTTAAACAAAAAATCGTCCACTCTGTCACCACAATCCCCCTGTGCCCCCCACTACAATTAGTGTAATTACTCATTAAAGCCAGGGACCGAGATCGGCCGACCGGGGTTTTATGAAGGGAAAAATTTTGTTTTTTCGAATAGACCAAGGCCACCTGGTGACTCCTTGGGGGAGACTAGGCATTAAAAATTGCATTCTTGTTAATGGTTTTAATGGATTTCGCTCCTCGCGCTACACGGTCCAGCTTCGAGGATTATTTCTCCCAAACAAAAATTGTTACGAGCTCATCGCTGCGGTCCTTCGTTTCCGAGATACGGCCGCTCAAAGTCAGCGGAGAATGGAAATCGAAGTTTTTCACCGCTTCCACCGAGAACGAAACGAGACACAGAACTGCGCTTTGCGCCATTCCATTTCTCTCACCGTCCTACGTCCTCCTGAATTTGTTTAGATTTTTCCCGAAATGTCGAAATTTTGTCACCCGACGATGACCACTGTCATTCCAAAAATGAAATGTAACAAAAAACACCTACTCACGAAAAATGTGACATTCTTTCACGTTCCGAGGGTCCTACCTACATAAATAACATAGAAAGAGAACGCCACTGTGCTCTATTCGATTTGTCTCCCACTGTTGTATACCCCTGATATTTTTCATATTGTTTCTAAAACATCAAAATTTTGTCACCCGATGATCACTTTCATACCGAAAGTGAAATGCCACGAAAAACACATACACATGAAAAATGTGACATTTTTGCTACACGCTATTCGATTTCTCTCCCCTTACTGTGCACCCCTGTTTTTTTTCAGATTTTTCCTAAAACATAATTTTTGTCGCCCGATGATGACCACTTTCATACCGAAAGTGAACTGCCACGAAAAACACCTACAGACGAAAAATGTGACATTTTTTTACTTTCCAAGGGCCCTATCCACACAAAGAACGCAGATGGAGAACGCCACTGAGCGCTATTCGATTTGTCTCCCATTATTGCATACCCCTGATATTTTTCATATTTTTTCTAAAACATCAAAATTTTGTCACCCGATGACGATCACTTTCATACCGAAAGTGAAATGCTACGAAAAACACCTACACATGAAAAATGTGACATTTTTCAATTTCCGAGGGCCCTATCTACATAAAGAACGCAGACGGAGAACGCCACTGTGCGCTATTCGATTTCTCTCCCCTTACTGCGTACCCCTGATTTTTTCAGATTTTTCCTAAAACATCGAAATTTTGTCGCCCGATGATGACCACTTTCATACCGAAAGTGAAATACCATGAAAAACACCTACACACGAAAAATGTGACATTTTTTGACTTTCCAAGGCCCCTATCCACATAAAGAATGCAGACGGAGAGCGCCACTGTGCGCAATTCGATTTCTTTCCCCTTACTGCGTACCGCTGGTTTTTTTCAGAATTTTCTTAAAACATCGAAATTTTGTCGCCCGATGATGACCACTTTCATATCGAAAGTGAAATTCCATGATAAACACCTACACATGAAAGAAGTGAAACTGTTCTATTTTCCGAGGACCCTACCGAAGAAAGAACGCAGATGGAGAACTCCGGTGCGCGACATTCGATTTCTCTCCCCTTACTGATGAGTACCACCCCTAATTTTTTCAGATTCTTCCTAAAATATCAAATTTTTTTCACCAAATGATGACCACTTTTACACTGAAAGTGAAATGCCACAAAAAGCACCTACACACGAAAATCGATGAATAACCATTAAAATTTGAAAAAGAAAATCACAAAAAACAATATCTGACAATAATTGAAACTATGACTGCATTATTAGATTTTGTAGATAGTTGCGGTGGCTGCCGCCTAACGTAACCATGAATTGTTTAATTATTCACAATCATCAAATCCTATTTCAAAAGTTACAAATAGTAGAATAGGAACTGAATCATTTTTTATTCACTGCGGCAAATCTAGTCAAGGCTTCACAATAGTGTCTGTACGGCCCTGCACAATTCTGTTGCCAACAACTGATGATGAAATCATTACTTATAGCTAGCCAATTTATGGTTCCTGTAATATCGGCATAACCATTAGTTCGCTTTTTCTATATACGAATTTACTGTGGCGTGCAAACACATTCTTAAAAGAAAATTGTAAAATATTTTTACCATTACTATTCCGGGTGAGTCACGAATTGTGCTCGCCCCGATATTTCCTAAAATATTTGGAACAGAAAATTGAAATTTGGAGGCCTTATTACACGACTAAAATTCCATCTTTTCAATGAAAAATCAAGTTTGGTGCACATCCGGTTTGACCGAAAATGCCCACAACTTTCGATTTTTAAATAGAACACCCTATATATTTTTACATTTTTGGAATCTAGAGGAAATTTTGAATACAATACATCCATTTTGGTCACTTTTTGATAAACATTAAACATTTTATTAAAAAATCTATTTCTGAATCCAGAGTGCTGTGTTGCCCAAAATATATTTTAGTTTGTGTGCTACGTTACTATAAAAATAAAAAGAGCAATATGATTGCATTACTTAATTCTCTAGAGGCGTTTAAAATTTTTAAATGTGATTTTTACCCACTAACTCGGTTTTTTTAAATGGGAATTTAATCGTTCACCAACATTTTTAAATACCTCCTTTTCATACGAATCTAATGATACCAAAATTTTTGAAAATCCGCTCAGAAATATTTCAGATTTCAGTCAAAATACAATGCAACCAAGCTTTTAGAAACATGCGGCTAATAGATAATAGATTAGTGGGCTTTGGAAACTAAAATGGCACATTTCTGTGTAAATTTGGTAACCTAATAACATTGGAAAAATCATAGTAGCCATTGAATGTAATAAAACAATATCAGCTGTCAGACAGACTCGTGTAGTTATAGGCAATCTTGAGCTATCAAACATTTAATAATTGTGAGAGTAAAGAACGTTACAATTAGGTTTAGCATAGGTATGTGGAGGTAAACACAATTACATTCACAAGGACATTTGCAAGTTTTCAGAGTTTTATTTAAATGAACATAAATATCGGGCCTATAAATAAATAAAAATCAATTCCGTTTGAACAATTAAACTTAAACTAGGTACCAGTAGGTATCTTTAAAATAATTAATATAATTAAACCATAAATTGACATTTATAGATATTGTTCAAAATGTCCACCATTTTTTTCTATACACAATTCGGCTCTGCGTACAGTTGCTTGAATGGCTCTACTCAATTCAGCCGGCGTTATTTCATTAAGAGCCCGTAAAACTTTATTTTGCAGCTCTTCACGGGTATTTGAAGAAGTTTTATAAACATTATTTTTGAGAGTGCCCCATAATAGTCGAGGGGTGCTAAGTCAGGTGACCTGGGAGGCCACCTGATATGACCTTGATTTGCGATAAGGCGTTCACCATGCAAGTTGTTTAAATATTCCATCACTCTTCTGGAATTATGTGGGGGAGCACCATCTTGTTGGAAAAACAGATTTTGTAAATAGGCAAGAGGAAGTAAGTCAAGAAATTCTGCTGCTATCGTTCGCCAGTAAGTCTTCCATAAAAAAATATGGGTCCAATTATTCGATCTCCATGTACTCTAAGCCAACAGTTAAACCCAAATCTTTCCCGAATATTCCCCCGCCCTACCAACCTCGGATTTTCTTGAGCCCAGTACCTAGTATTATTTCTGTTAAACATACCTTGGTTCGTACATCTACTTTCATCTGAATATAAAATACGAAAGGGAAAAACTGGGTTTTGTTGTACTGCATTTAAGAACCAGTTGCAATATACTAGCCTCCTGTCGTTATCATCTCCATAAAGATGTTGGTGTATTTGGTATTTATAAGACCGAAACTTTTGTTCCTTTAAAATTCTGCAAACCGAAGACTGACTAATGTCGCATTCCATTGACAATTCCCTTGTTGATGTTGGGTGTACCATCACAAATCCTAATACATCAATTTCTTTGTCCTCACTTACAATAAATGTTTGATGGTCATCTTGTTGATTGGGTTCGTTTCTTAATTCTTGTTCCACTCTGGCAAACAAGTGTCTGCTTGGATGACGTCTGTTGGGATATCGTTGCTGATACAGTTCTGCAGCTGCAGTTGAATTTTTGAGACGCTATCCATATATCAGTAACATATCGACCTTCTCATTTCTACTAAAATTATTCATTTTCTTTAATTCTTACTCAAAGAGATTTCCGCATTTTGTATCTGTCTGACAGCTGATATTGTTTTATTACATTCAATGGCTACTATGATTTTTCCAATGTTATTAAGTTACCAGATTTACACAGAAATGTGCCATTTTAGTTTCCAAAGCCCACTAATCTATTATCTATTAGCCGCATGTTTCTAAAAGCTTGGTTGCATTGTATTTTGGCTGAAATCTCAAATATTTCTGAGCGGATTTTCAAAATTTTGGTATTATTAGATTCGTATGAAAATGAGGTATTTAAAAATGTTGGTGAACGATTAAATTCCCATTTAAAAAAACCGAGTTAGTGGATAAAAATCACATTTAAAAATTTTAAACGCCTCTAGAGAATTAAGTAATGCAATCATATTGCTCTTTTTATTTTTATAGTAACGTAGCACACAAACTAAAATATATTTTGGGCAACACAGCACTCTGGATTCAGAAATAGATTTTTTAAATAAAATTTCTAATGTTTATCAAAAAGTGACCAAAATGGATGTATTGTATTCAAAATTTCCTCTAGATTCCAAAAATGTAAAAATATATAGGGTGTTCTATTTAAAAATCGAAAGTTGTTGGCATTTCCGGTCAAACCGGATGTGCATCAAACTTTATTTTTTATTGAAAAGATGGTATTTTAGTCTTGTAATAAGGCCTCCAAATTTCAATTTTCTATTCCAAATATTTTAGGAAATATCGGGGCGAGCGCAATTCGTGACTCACCCGGTAGAAGAGATGAAGAATTTTCTTACCACTAGAATACATGAAAAAAAAACTGTTTGCTCAAAAAAATTTCCACGTTTCATAGCATTCTATACCTATTTCAAAAAAGAAAAATTACATTTTTAATCACTACTGTACTTCCACTCCACTACGTGAATGTGGAATTGAAAATGTGACAGATGGCAATAATATTTATCATATGCACCTATTATAGTTTTGTTGAAAAATGTACAGGGTGGTCATCCCAAGAAATAATTCAACCATGGTGGACATTTGTTAAGGTACTTGCGCAAGCCTTCCATATTTGGTACCTGTTGTTCAGTATTGAATTTTTGATGTCGTATGACTACTCTGTATATTTTTTTGATCAAAATTTATCAGGTTTTCTTTGTAATAATAGTGATAACTATATTCCCATTATTATTCTCAATGTCATTTCGTAATTAATATTTTTTTAGAGTGACCGCCATGCACAAATATAGAGGGAAGGTCTGTGTAAATGCCTTTACCGATTTTTTTGAAGGTGATTTAATTACTTAAAAAAAATCACTAAAAATTCTGTAATAAAATTTCACGGAACGCGGTTAATTGAACCTTATCACCTAATATCGATATTTACTTCATAATTTTTTCAGCGAAAGTTGTGTTGGGAGCGTTTATTTTTTTAAGTCAATAATTTATTTAATATTTTCATTTCAGGTTTATTTAATTATACAAATAAATATCTGAAAAGACAAACATAAATCAAGAGAAATAATAGTAAACACTACCGTTTAAGTATTTCAATATTTAAATCGTTCCCCATAAAATTACGCAAGGGCTTATTTATGTTTCTTTGCTTTTATTTTATTTTCAAGTTTAATTAATGGAGTATCCTATAATTTGCTATCTTTCAACTATGTTCGATAACTTACATAAAGTGAATAAACAATTTCAATTGGCAGATTTTAATCTAGAAATAGGTTGCCCTGTTTAAAACAGTATTCTTGAAAGTTACAAAAAGTTCTAAAGGCTCTTAATTTTTTACCAAATAAGTTTTTATCTCGACCCAATAAAATCAGAAACAGAGCTAGCAGTTAGCAGTAAAACCTTTCATTTCTGCAAGTGTCGAGATTCTCACCCTAATCTAATACATGTCATCAGGAAAGTGTCCAGCTGTCGAAGTATTCCTGCTACACGGGATCCTGATAGTCCGTTCTAGTAGTCTATGCCACCTCCTGCTGCCAACTGCTACAGACATTAATTAATATATACTCGCAGGAAATAATTACATTTCCTGCAAAACAGTTTTCCTGCTGCCCTCCCCATGATGCAGTAATTATTTTACATGCTTGATTGTTTCGCACCATTGTAATTTTAATTTTGTTTATTAAACCAACGAAGGGTTGCTGTAGTCCTGCGAATGGCAGGACAATAGATTGTTATAAATTAATGTTACATTTTATGTACATATTTTGATAACATGTAAGCGCTTCTCATTACATTGTAAACGACAATTTTTACCGCCCCTCATTGGGATAGTGGATACTATGATATAAATTAAGTTATACAGTGTGTCTCATTTAAAATGAAGACACCCGGATATTTTCGTAATTCTTTGATATCCAGATTTGAGCTTTGGTATAATTGTAGTCCTATATAAAACGTACATTTCGAGACTACCAACTTAAACGTAAGTAACAAACCGAGACAACGACAGCCCCCCAAATGGGGCCCATTCCTGATATTTTGCTTCGCGTTGAAGTTATCGAAAAAACTTATTAGAAAAAGTTGTTCAGAATTTAATTTTGAGGCCCAATACCAAGTTTCATTGTGAAGTTCGCATTTTTAGTTTTTTCAATATTTTCCACACATGGTTACAATTTTGGTTTTCAATTTAATAGGATGCCACGGAAACAGAAACTAT
Organism: Stenurella melanura; assembly: GCA_963583905.1. Taxonomy (NCBI): domain Eukaryota; kingdom Metazoa; phylum Arthropoda; class Insecta; order Coleoptera; family Cerambycidae; genus Stenurella; species Stenurella melanura. The sequence goes on along the minus strand of OY757316.1, from coordinate 86,873,989 downwards.
GATTAAAATAAATGTCGATCTGACAAAACTTTGAGTTTAGTGTAAAGTTCTAGTGTACAATGTTAAATGCGTCTTCATTTAAGAGAAAAATTCGAAATAATAGAGAGATATTGTAACTTCGGTTTACAGATCCTTTAATAAGTTTCCCTTAATTTGACATGTACGCATGCGCATTTAAGATATCGTTAAGCATTTCCTTTTAATAAAATACAGGCATCCCGTATTTAACCTAAATACGGGCAACGCTTTCCTTTATTTAAGGCACCTTAATTTTGACACATTTAGGAACTTTTTCCCAATTTAACGTTGAAACTTGCATCAGATGAATATTCTCTCTATATAACGTGATAAGCGAGTGCCAGTGCCAGTGTATGCAATATGCATTTGGTTCTGATCTACTTATTCTAAGTGTAAATTGCTACTTTTGTTGGGGATAATGGCACAAGAAAAAATAAAAAACGTGTGAGATTCAAATATGAGGACGACGTAATTGTACTTCGAGAGGTAATTTCACGAAATCCGTTTGTAAACGGACCTGATGTTTGGAAGGATTTTTTAGGTTAGGTATACTTGTCAAAATAAAGTATCAACATAAAGTATAAGGACACCGTTGCAATAACTCACTTTAAACATTGGAATACAGGATACTTTATTTAAAGTTTCTTTTAATAAAGTCAGCCCTTTTTCGTTTTGCAATAACATTCTAATAAGATTATTTGGTGATGGGGTTCGTACTAGCAGAGAAGTAGCCACCAAACTCAACCGAAGGCATCCTTTACGAGTCGATATTACTCATGGAACTGCAGCCACCACACATGCTAGTTTCAATCACAGAACATATACTCAGGAGAAGCGCAAGCCAGTGCTTTAAGAGCCACAACAAAGTTTGGCTCGCCATCTGGTGGTCGCCTGGAAGAACTAGGCAATATGCGGGAATATTGAATTATAAATTTGTGCGGGAATATTGAATTTGAAATTTGTGCCCGATCTTATCTACGCATTACAGATACTCGACATCTTAAACTTTTCATTGTTACCAGACCTTGTGAAGAAAATTATTTTTTTTTTATGTAAAATATTACCTTCCGCTCATTCATGAATTTAACATAAATCTCTCAAAGAAATTCTTTCTATCTGGCCTGTTAATTAATAAAAAGTCAAAGATGGCGTGTGTACCTGCGAAATATTTAGACAGGGAAAAATGATACAATGATTTGAAAACAAAAATATATAAATATATATTTGAAAATATTTGTCTAGATAAATGCAGCTCCAATTATTACACTTGTAACAATTTTAACAATTAAATAATCAACAATATAACATATAAAAATAAAATTAACAAAAAAACTGCCTAGGCAGTGGCCGGTTAACTTATAATTGGCCAACAAGACACATAAAACGAAACTTAAAATTTATACATTATAAAACTATAGTGAAATACATAAAATTGTACTTACTGACTACTTTTGTATGTGAATGGGGGTGAATTGGCCTGCTTATCAGAAAAGTTGTTTGAATTATTTATAAAATAGTCATGATCATTAAAAACCGACATTACCATATTAACACTATTTGACTGCTCAGTATTATTATTATTTGCACTATCATCAATTATAACATTCTCGTTAGAAATAGGCACTTGGTTTTCCTGTTCACTAATAGTACGTGGAGCGGCATTTGGAAGAAGCAAATGTCTTGAGACATTGACGAAGTCATTGCTTCGAAAGTGCTCTTCACAAACATAAAAGTTTCTACAGGCTTTATTCAAGTCTATTTTGCATACTTGTTTCCAAACAAGGGCACGTTCATGATTTAAAGGAAATCTATAAAATCGTTTATTTGCCACTTTTTTGCACCTTTTGTCCAATAATAACTATTTTCGCAACTAGAATATTTGCAGGAGTATTTTTTTTGTGGATTCATTATAGTTTTCTCAAATTCAAAATATAGTAAGTAACAAGGTTACCTCACAAAAGTACGGACTACATTTACAAAGGTATAGTAATATATCACAGTTGATCATTACTTATAAGCCGTGATATTCATCTTATGTTTATGTAAGCTGTACGCATCATTGCCTTCACACACCATATCTGAAAATGAAAGTCTCTGGTAATTTTAATAAAATGAAAATTTTGTGCGAACATACCTACACAAAATCAAAATTTTTGTTACTCTAGCTGGATCAAAATTGCTGCAACTTGTCTTTTTGGTCACCATTAAAACAAAAATTATTGCATGCCATTACAATTATAGTATGTCCAAATAAGGGGAATGTACTCCTGAAAAATATAAAATTGTTTAGCTGGTTGGAAGAGGGAATCAAAATTCAATGCAAAATTAAAATGATAGGTAATTACCACAGACTTTCTTACTTATTACAGGTGAAGTTTATCAATTAATATGTAGTACCAAAAACGGACCTACCTAGCAATTAACAACTATACTTTTTTTTAATGAACTGAACAAAGTATTTACATCTCAGATAAATTGTTTATCTGGGAATCATAGCGACAGTCTACATTGTTATATTCATAGGTTAAGTTATGAATTATGTCATATTAGAACACAGATGACAGATTTTCATTCACGGAAATAATTCGCTGACTTGACATTTCTGCCTGGATCGACGCCATGCTTGTTTACATTCTGTGAATTCTACTTTCACTCCCATGGTTTCAATGAAACTGGCAGTGTCATTAAAAGGCCTGAGAATGATCAACCTCGTCGAATACATCCGCATCCTGAAGATAACGTAATCTTAGCCGTAAATCGAGCAAATCCAAGAGCGAGTCTACGAAATTTAGCGTCACAACTGAATATCGACAAGGAAAAAATTAGAAGATGTTTCACACATCATAAAATCCAGCCCTATAAACCAACATTTTTACACACTTTGAAAGAAGGTGACGAAAATTGAAGGTTAGATTATTGTTATTGGGCCCAGGGAAATTTTTTAAACGCCCGGAAATTTATAAGTAAAATTTTGCCTACTGATGAGGCTACACTTACCACCAATGGGATGGTAAGTTCTCAAAACTGTAAATACTGGGCCACACAAAATCCTCATTGGGTTATTAATTGTAAAAACCAATATTGAGAGAAAGTAAGCGTATGGTATGGAATTTTAGGAGACCTAATAACTGGTTCGTTTTTCTTTAATAACTTGTTAAATGGTGAGCGTTTAGTTAACTTCTTTGATATGGAATTATGGGATGCAATTGAAAATATTCCTCTTAATGTGCGACAGGAGATGTTTTTTCAGTTAGATGATGCGTCAATATATAAATGTTCGTCAGTGGCTGAACGAACATTTTCCTATGCGCTGGATAGGAAGAAGTAGTCCTTTTGAACTCTGGCCTCCTAAGTTATCTGATATTACACCATTAGATTTTTATTTCTGGGGAACAGTATATACAATGTTCTTTAAAAAATTTGGGTTTTCATCGCATAAGGTCATCAACTGTTCACAAAACTGATAGTCCTCATTCAATTCGTGGATTAATTTTTAGCACTTTGTATGGATGGTATTTTTCTTTTTTCAATAGACGTACAACAGAAGTTTGACTCACGTTGCGTTGTGATTTAAAGCCAGCTGCCTTGTAGAAAGATGTTGGTTTTCCCCACTTTCTAGAAGAATATTTAATTTGATTTCGTTGCTCTAGAGCGACCAGATCGAGGGAGGTCAGCTACACTGCCAGATTCATCATATCTAGCCTCCAATCTACTTACAGTGGATCTAGAAATTTGCTTTTCGGGATACTTGGCATTGAAAACATCACATGCTTCCTAATGAGTTCTCAGCATATCACCATATCCAAGAATCATCAAAAGTTCTACGCGTTCTCTTTCACTTAAACGTGACATTGCATGCACTAGTTTTACACTGTCTCAGAAGTGTCACAAAACTGAGGTTCCACATGCGCCAGGAATAAAAAAGTTATCGATACTTTCCACAAAAAGGCCTCTATCTGTTGTTAAGGTAATTGTTTTTTTAATATTTTCTTTGTTTTGTTTTAAGTTAAATGTTGTCATGCTAGTTAAAACAAAAATGTAGCAACAAGATTTTTCAGTCCATAAGAAAGTGAAACATTACCGTTTCTCAAGAATTTTACATATTTTAGTAGAACTTCGTTCGTTGTCTGTCCGTCTTCCACTTTTATTTTTTTGTTAGGCAGACCTCTGCATTTTATATAGCGACATTAGAGACATGAAATATGATATTTAATTTCCATAGGTATTAAATCGTTAGCACAAATTCTTTCGAAAATTATGGGATTCTGGTGGGCTAGTAGTCTTACTTTTCTTTCTGGTTCCGTGGTCATTACTTGAGAAAGTTTTATTGTTGTACTTTTGACAAAAATACATTTCTCTGTTTAAAAAAATTATTTTACGGAAATGCACATCGGAGTAAGTTGATGGACAGGCATTGGATCCATCTGAACTCTTTTCAATTTCTTTCTCTATTTATCTCCTTAAATGTTATATATTTCTTTGGCTAGTAAAACTAGAATAGCAATTTCGATTCCAAACCAGTCAAAATTGTTTGTTTTTTTGAATGACATAATGCTAGGATATAGATCATCTCCTCCTTGGTTACTTATTTTTTCATAGATTTTTAAACAATCAATAAATGTTGCAAACGATTTCTCAAGACCCTTGATTACAGGGCCCGGTTTCATACAAATTAAGCTAATATGTTACAAATCTGTTTTACATTAAATTATATTTTTCTCAGTCTCACTTTCGGAACTTGTGCTATCAGTAGTACTTTTCATTTTAATTTCTTCTAAAAAGCATATACATCAGTTACCTATATGGTAGAAAATTTAAAATACATACCAGCTGAAAGCATCTGGCAAACAGTGAACTATAGGGAGTTTCTTATAACGTGTTAATCTATTACACCATAATTTTAGATAGGCCATTGTTATGTAAGTTCATGTAAAACTGAATTAATATTCTACAAATATACGCACATTTATTTCATAGTAATAAACATTTTCAAGGTATAAATTTCAAAATATTATGAACCACGAGAGCTACTATGCGCCAATCTATCTAACGATAGGCCAAAGCGGGTGAGAGGTGGGGTGTGTTGAAATAGTTTTAAAGAGTGGGAGAGTGAGAATCTGCAACGAGCGCATGCCGCTGATAAGCTTCGAAAATTGATATCACGATACACATTATTAAATATTTTGGTTATTAAATTCTCAAAAAATCTAATTTAAAAACCATTGTAATCTGGAAAATATGGCAAATATTTTATAAAGTATATATTTTTTTGATAAATATAATAGTTTGGGAGATATCGTCGTGGAAATGGAAACGTAGACGAAAAATAATTAATTTTCAGCCGTAGTCGAACAGAGAAAATGAGGATTTTTGATTTTTACTGCCATATAATCCAATGCAAAAGTTCGTTTCTTTATTTATTTTAAAAACAGAAATTCTACAGAGAATTTAATGAATTTTGGATAAAATACCCTTCATGATTGACTCTATCGCGTGGTGTGGTTAGTTAGAAAATTTTGATTTGCACCCTGATATTCATCACGATTTTTTGACGACAAGTGTATTCGTAATCCACAGGGCATAAGTAACATATCTGACAAGGTCATACATTTTACTCTAAAAGTGCCAACGGGATCGAGAACTAAGCGACTTTTGTCAACGCGAGCACTCTACTATTAGAAGATATAAGTTACGTAAATTGTAACTGAATTCTGTAGCAGAAGGCTTGCAAGTTTTGTGTTTTTATAAAGAATGGATATGAAGATCAAATTAATACTGTCAAGAAAAGGGGACACCTTTTCAACGACTTCTGTTTATGTGTATTTTGTTTATAAGTATATACAACATAACCAATAAATTTGACAAGCCGTAGTGACATTTGTATGCTTTGTATACCATAAATCGTTTTTCGATTTTAAATCTGATACCATTCCCCTATGTGTATGTGGACTATACGCACTCGTCCTGGACTAGAGCATAAAAAACGAAACCATGTAACACAGAAATACATGGAGTGGATAGGGAGTGAGCCTATTTCTCTACTATGGCCACACTTTTAATGAAATATGTGAAAGAGACCATTGTGCATCGTCAATATGCATAAGACATTATTCGCAGTAAGTTCTATGTAGAATAATTTCAATAAGTTGATGCTACCAATTATTCTATGAATAAAGAAACAAACCGCCTCAAGGCAATGGCTTATTGCATTTTGAAGTAGTTTTTGGATTGTATTGGAACATTTTTGTTTCAAGTCGCCCCCTGGAGCGGATAATCGCCAAAGTGCAAAACCTTATAATTTATTTCCTCTATTCGTCGATTTTATCTATCTATTAATTAGTAATTTCAAATTTATTTAATATTTGTGAATATTGTAACATAACGGACGACCTAGATCATATATTTTTTTAATGTAAAAGCACACAGAAGCATCTGATAAGCTATATAATAACATAATAAAAATAGTAAAATCTCGACACCCTTTAATATACTTCATCTCTTATCCTTAAATAAGAAAAATATTTTTGATTATCTAATTGATTTTTTGGAAGAGACGAAAATTAAGTTATAGGTCGGTAGGTTAGCTTTGTTTCTTATGTTCTACATCCTCGTGTTATATATACTTTCCTAACCGTGGTCTTGTGTTGTGCTTCAGAAAAATGTCCTGATAGACCCCTGGACGAGGAGTTTGTGACCCATGTACATCCTTTGTTTTGTGACTGTGTGGCTGACACACATGTCATGCTTGTTATTGGTTAGATCAGTATTTTAGTTATTAATTTTTATTTATTAAATTGTAGCTGGCTGTATGGCAATAAGCCGTTATGCCAAGGAAAAAAAAAGTTATTTAAACAGACGCTCGCTTTAATGTTTAAAACACTCACAATTTGGATTTCTTTGACTCAAGTAATACAAATCTTAAATAACGTTCAATGTTAGATTTTATCCTCGAAAAATTTAAACAAAAATGCATACAAAATTATTTCTGAACTTTGCACGTGTATTATTAATGCCAGCGATATATCAAACAATATGCACAATATGCACATGCATTAAAGCGCACTTTGGGAAGCGTACAAGCTATTAAAATTGTGCATAATAATATCAGGGATCTTTAGTCTAGCCTTTTAAGGTTAAGTGTACTAATATTGCTGCAAGTTTGGAGCAATTGGGAACAAACTGGCACAAAGTTCTGGCAACTTGCTATCTGGCGTACAAGTCTTGCGGTTTCTTAATGCCTCACGCGACGGAGCCTGCTAGGAGTTGTATGATTTATATTATACTTGTTAGAAATACTATGTGCTATACACAAATTTCGCTGGGTTTATTTGTCGGCTGTTAACGTCAGATAAAATTTTCATAATTTAAAATATACAGGGTGTCGATAAAAAGAGGTTGGAGTGTGTCATGTGCTTGTCTTCAGGGTTAATGTGTCGCAATTTAAAGAATAAAATTGAATAACATTATTCACAAATCAAAAATCTGTAGCACGTATACATAACTTCTTTAGAAATAAGGTATTTGGGTAAAAAAAGTCGTAGAAAGGCATGATATTTTTACTATCCGAAAACATGGCTAACTCCTAATGACCTATCAGGAAATCTTACCATACCCCATTACGCTCTGTTACGGCAAGACCGTACTTGTAGAGAAGGAGGCGTATGTTGATATGTCCATAAAAATATTAGACATAATTTAAGTAATAATTGCAGACTACTTTGAAGATAATGACCATTTTGATCAATTATGGATTAATGTAACCCTTAATAACAAAAAACTGGCTCTTCGTGTAGGATATCGTCCTCTTCTGTGTAAGTTCTTAGTAACATTTTCGGCGTAGCTGATGATATTATCTTTGTTGGAGATTTAAATATTGACTTTTACAAAAAAGATACATCTGAATAGAAATGTATTAGTAATATATTGAATTGCTTCAACCTTGTGCAACACATTAATGAGCCTATTCGTACAAATGACACTAGTTCAACACTTAGCGATATAATCTGTATCAATACAGAAGACAAAGTCTGTAAATTAGATTATAATGTTGCAAAAAAGCCACCTCGAAAGGTAACCTATAGATATTACTGCTTCTTTGACTTAAATGAATTTGCAAAAGATGCTTTTTCTGTGAACTGGGATTACATAAACACTCTAACGCATATCGATGACAAGGTTGAGTTTTTTTTATAAAGCTACTATACATGCACCATACAGGACAGTTACTTTCAAACATCCACCAAAGCCCTACATCAATGACACCATTAAACAAATTATCAGGCTTAAGAATCGGCATATAATAAATATAAAAAAACGAAATCAGAAAATCGCCTACAGACTTTTAAAGATCTCAAAAATTATCTATCTCTAGCAATCAAAAATGAAAAAAGTGTACATTACCCATCAAATAAATTTAAACAAAAACAATCCAAAAGAACTGTGAAGAGACTTTGCATACTGGAATGTACATAATAAATTACGTAGTGAAATTTTCCCAGATGTTAACAACGCTATTTTGCAAACATAGCAGCCGGACCTATAAATAATTTCACTATAGGCTTTTATCAAAACAACATCGCCAATCCCTCATCAACTGAAGTTAAACTTCCTGTGATTTTGGTGCAGGAAGTAGAACAAACCCTCAAAGAAATTAAATCATTCGTTTTTGGATCTGAAAACATCAATTTGGAAATGCTACGCCATGTTTTTCCATACTGTAAGAATACCATAACACACATTATAAATACCTCATTTGAACATTCTACTGTTCCTTCCATTTGGAAAAAGTCGATAATAACTGGGTATCTGAATATTTTATGAACCACGGTATGGTGAGTAGTCCTTCCAAAACAGTAGCTCTGTGCATTGGAAGTAAAGTGCTATGTGTCAAAACTAAACAAAAAATTCACAGATTTCGCAATTCTTGCACCCATCGGGACAATGGAAATGATAACACCATACATAAAACACATACGAACATAAACATTTCCAATGTTAAAATCATTTTTGTAAGGTTCTATATATCAGAAAGGACTTCGTCTTTTCAATGCTCTCCTCAATGATATGAGAGAGGCTTCCAACGTGAATGTTTTTGTTAAAAATATATGTAAACATTTGACATGTAATTATTCAATTACCTAATGTATTTACTATGTTCTTACTTTTATCTTTATGTTCACATTTATATAGGGTGTAATCATATCATTAAAAAAAAAACTGGTAATGGGGACCGACTAGACAAACAAAAAACCTTTATTACTTTTCCCTCTAGGGGCACTTTGAAAAACACCGATCTAGGTTAACATATTTAATATTATGGTAGACAACTATTGAGAACCACTGCTTTTCTTGGTCGACGGACTTGTACTTTCCAATTATACAACTTTTAAATTGTCATAAAAAAGTGCTGGCCGGCACATGCGGTGTCAAAGGATCATCGACCGCCTTTGATGTACCGCCTCAACTGAACTGAGGCAAGTATAAAGAGGTAAATAATTCGTTCTCTCTTCGTACACAATTGCAAGCAAATAATGGCCATAGAGATTTTAACAGAGCATTTCTTTACATGTGTGTTTTTTAATTTGGAACAAAATATTGGATTCCTTATAATTTAGAAAATTTAAATGTGGTTTATTAACATTTGTAACATAAATGAGTGTCCTGGGTTAAAAGCTTAGTACATACCTAAATGATTCAAAATCTCTGCATCTGTATCAATACATAGTTCGGCACGTCGAATTAAGTACATACGCACTTCGTTCAACACTAAACACTAAACTATCAACTAACGTTGTCAATAAAGAAGAATAAAATAAAAACTTGGTACAAAAGCCAAGAAGGAATACAAAAAGAACGAACAAGTAAGTTGTCTCTGTACGTAATCAAGAATTTGACAACTTCAACGGTAAGTCAATAAAATAAATCTTAACTATAAATACACAATGACGCGAAATTCAAAAATAACAAAAACAACGAACGGCGGGTTGGACGTGTGTACATAACGAAACACCAACATGACAATAACTAAAATATTGCACAAGGGAGAGTTAGAGTATAGCTTTCTTCAGATCAGATCTAGATCTAAACCTACCTCAATATTCCAGCAGTTCTCAAAAAAATTTATTGAAAATTTGCGAAATTTTTGTTAATTTTTTTTCTCCAGAACTATGAGCTAAAGCTCATACATGGAGTCTAAAGACCCCATGTTGTATAAGGTTTTTTTGTTTGTCTTGTCGTTCCCTACCACCAGTTTTTTTTAATGACATGAAACTAATTACACCCTGTATAACAAATTTTTGCTTGTTAATATTTCGTGTACTAAAATAGCTAAATAGTTAAATAAATAAATAAAATGAAGAAAATAAAATAAAGTAAAACGAAAGTTACAGACCCACAGATATACGGAAATTTTGTTTGCGCTAAAATTAAAAAGTTTACGCTCCATGACATTGTAAACCTAGTTAAACAAGAAAAATTTTAGACATTTTTTCTAGAATTACTGTACTTCCACGCCACTACATGGATCTGGAAATAATTAAGAAAATACGAATTATTCTCAGAAGTATTCGATTGGGGTTTTTCACAATTATTTCAAAAACTAATAAAGATCAAACCTAAAATCACCATTGAAACGTCCTAAGAATCCCTAAGACTTTCTTCATTTAAACGAATTTTCAATATTTTGTAATAATGGATATAACAATACATGCAGCCCCTATCTAGGACACACTGTACTGGGAATATTATTGTCGAGTATTTTACTTCTAAATGCTATCCCTTATGTATAAAATTTGATGCCATAGTGTCCAATAAACTACACAATTTAAGTTTGAACGGATAGTGCGGCAGCATACGTAATCCCGTATGGTACTTAATGCTACAAGCAAATAGTTTTTTTTGCTTTATTTTGTAGTCCCTCTGGAACATGAAACAAGTTGATGGACATCTAGAAATCGTGACCAATTCGTGGAATGCCCCATAATCATAATTACGGTAGTAATTGAGATTCTTTCAACCCCCGGTCCATAAAATGGGTCTCAAAAGTCTCAAAATTACGAAATAAAAACGGAAAAACATAAAATAGTTGTTAGAGAGGACGCAGTGAAATTGGGGCAAATAGGGCAAACTGGAAAATGGGGCGTCGGGGGCAAAATATTAAATTTGCGGCACAGAAATAGGCATTTCTAAACTGTAACAATTGTAGAATGAGGTGAATCATATTATTCCCCTCCCCTTTTATACTTTAACATGAATTGAAATACATAAAACTAACTTCTCTTTCAAGGAGAAAAGGTAAAATTGTGATTTTTTTTAGGTAAATAAATTTTAATACGAATATATTTATTAAATTATTATTATTATTATTATTATTATTATTATTGTTACGTATTTCTATATCATGTATAATATTTTAGTGATAAATCATATCAATATGTCATCTATGATGCCTTCTAAATCATCATCCAGTATGGAGTTATCTCACACCTCTCTTCATCTGCTTTCAGCTGTCTATCTGAGAAACATGCTGAAACAAATTTTCTGTTAACAGTTTGGCTCGAAGATCACATTTAAAAGCTTTTTCTGTGTTTGGAAGCAATTCAGTGTGATCATTAATGCACCACTTCAAAAAAAAGTAAACATTTTCAGGAGAACAAGTTTGACTTATTTCTTTACAGAAACTTCAAATTTCCATTTTTCGCTGATAAAATTGTTTTTCTTATCAGTTTGGCTACAAAAACACTTTTCTTGTCAAATTCTGCTTTGTCATCCTCTTCGACTTTAGCTATTACTGCACGTCTAACTAGTTTGATTGAAACCCGCTCAGACTCATTCCTTCATTTTAGTTTGCTAAATTCAATATCATTATTACTTAATTCAATCTGTAGTATTTCCTTCAGTTGTCTTCTAGATTTATATAGAGATTTTTCAACACAATTTCTTTCACATATATGATATGCATTTTCCAATGGTGACATGGTTACTATTTGACCCTGAAGTAAAGCTTGCTTGGTAACATTAATGAATTCAGCTAACGATGATGTCGCTAAAATGCTGTGTACTTTTTTTCTTCTGCGGTAAGATTTTCGTTTCGAAGAGTTGCAGTTACATAAGTAGACCAGCAAATCAAGTGATATAAAATAGCTGCAGCATGTGCATCAGATGGATTGATAAGGGCGCTCATCTGCACATTTAACTTACTATCATTTAATAATTTTAAAAGCATCCCTTAAGTGAATTCCGGCAATGTCGGTAACGGCTTCGTGTAGCTTATTATTTTTTCCGTTCTCTTTGTCGCAAAAAAAACAATTATTTTTTATCGAACTCGACTGTGCGATTTCTGGTAAAGGGAGTACTTGGGCCGGGTTGATTGTTATCGTCAACATTAGGTGGCGTTTTCTCAATTTTTTTTCACAAAATGTCGAGACTTTTTTTGTGTGTTGTGCTTAGATAACACAATCTATGCCATGAATATTGTTTTTCATGTAGTTTTCCTGCTGAAGAGTTAATTAAAAGTGTATTCAAATATACGAAATTCTCTTCTTCCCGTAGTGCTCAATCAGACATACATTTTAAAATTGAACAATAGCTATTAGCCTTTGGTGTATGCAAAAGATTTCCTTTTGTCTTTACATCACAAATTAAACATTTATTGGGGTCTAGTGCCTTTTTCTTACCTTTTTTAGGAATATGTAAATGCACTGCTGAATCCATTATTTCACTACTAACTAAAATAAAAATATATAATTAATATGTTTTAATATTATCTCGTTATTGTCACAACTTATATATTCAAAGTTTTACTCCGAAATAGAAAACGTCGTTTCCATGTATGTACCTAAGCGCAGCATGTATACGTTTTAAAAAAACAATACTATTGTAACCTCATAGACCTATAAAACATGAAACAATAATAATTCATAGAGATAAACCAGTTGCTTATTAATAATACTTACACTTATTAATAATTTAAACACTAATTTATATTGAAATTGTGAAATTTACGCGTACACAGCTCTACAACGTAAAACTATATTGCAGTATTATCAAGCGAATACAGTGACCACGCGCCCCCTCTCATAATTACGTCGTAGAATCTATCGGTAACATTTTTCAAATGTCTATCAAACATATTTGTGTTAAGAAAGCTTTATTAAATCCAAAACCGTTTTCCGCTTGCTTGTAGCATTAAGTAGCATACGGATTACATATTTTTAACATTACGCTGTCGCACTAGGATTTTAGTTGTTTCATTTATCTTCATAATATGTTTCTCATTGTTTCCCATTTAAAATAAAATTAAACATAATTAATATTTTTATACGCACAAAATTATCCAGAAATATTCACAAAGTTAAACCAAATTAACACCCTACTGTAATAAATAACTGTATTTGTAACGTAATAAATAAGAATTAAACTGGAATCAACACACAAAATGCCAGTTTTAAATGTGTAGACAAAACAGTAATAGATTTCGGGAGTACATTATGAAGAGGGAGGTTAAAACGGTGTGTAATTTATCACTAAAGCGGTCTATTCTTATGGCTAAGAATGCGTGGAGGCAGTAAATAAAGACGGAAACCGTGTCTTCAGGACAATCCCTTGGATTTTATAAGCTTCAGCAGAAAGCAACAGGTTGGAATTTTTTCGTTATTTAATGGTTCATATTAATGAAATTGATCGTTATAACGGCAAGTATTTGAGCAAATGTTTTAAAGATATACTGTTAAATAAAAATGTCTTAGAGAAAGCACTTTACAGGGTGACCAAGAATAAGAGAACTGAAATTAATGGGCGTATAGTTCTTTTTACAATAAGAAAGACACTGCTATAAACATGGCCCATAATATTCACTCTAAGGGGCTATAGTTGTCTTCATTCGTTTAATGCACATAAAAAACCTCAAAGCTGTGCCGCTTATACTTGACAACAGCATTGAGGGGAGATCAGGGCATGTTGATTTTCGAGCTAACTCCTCTATAACATATTAAATATTAAACATATTATACTACTTAATACATAGAACATCATTATTCACATATAAAGTATGTTCTGGAATGATTAAACTAACAAATTGACGAAAACACACCTGTTTCAATTATTTAATTTACATACTTTGTTCATATTTACCTACTCGCCTCTACGGAAAATATTTTTTGTAATACCTGTACTGTAAGTGGATCATTATTAACACATTTTTATTAGAGTAAGCTGAACTTACAATTCATTTACTGGTTGCCATGGTTACAGGGCTGTAATATTCACTTACAGCCCGACGTGGGCTGTAAGTGAATATTACGTACTAGTTATTATTTACCTGCTCAGATCAACAGAAATTTCAGGTAAAAAAAATCTATCGTTGAAACCAAACATTTCATGCATACACAAAAATGAAGATATTATTTTAAGCATCTTTATTATTTATGGAAATGTGAAAAGTACAATTATTCATATTATCAACAGTCAAAATTGATGTTAAATTTTTTTTGTATTTCTTTAATTACTTCAGGACCATCTAGTGGAGTATTCTCCATATTATCCGAGAGATCATTATCAGATGTTTGACGAGATGAACCGGCTTCTAGGTTGCTAATGTTGAAAATCTTGTTAGCTACTTGTATTTTGTTCGTTAAAGATTCCGCCACATAACTCTCTGCTACTGCCGAGGACTTCCACCCACCGTGCCTTTTCAACGCAAGAACGTCGACTCTGCTGTTAGCCAAAAGAGTTGCCGAGGTTCTGCGAAACGAATGTCCACTGTAATTTTTTGCATTTTCCAAATTTAAAAATGTTGCAATATCAGACGGAATTTTAGCGAAAATATTTCTCCCAACTGGTTGGTTAACGCATTTCCCATTTCTATATCTCAAGAATAATCTTTTATTTTCTGAATTTTTTGGTGGCAGACTCATATATTTCCTGAATAATTCCAGACAGTGGAAATTGTCATTGTCTACGATAGTGAAACTTCTTGAAAGGTGATTTTTAGAATCAGGTATTTTGATAAGTATTACGCTTCCTTTATCAACAATATCGTCTACTGTTACCTTGCATAATTCATCTTTGCGGCAGGCTCCCTCAATTCCCATAATAGCAACGACCTTCTTCAGTAGATATGTTTGGTCAGATGCTTCACTCAAAAATTTTACAATTTGTTCTATAATAAACACCTCACTTTTTTTGGGACGATATCCAATATTTTTGTTTTTTAAAAATGCCCTTAATTTGGCATATTTTGAAATGTCAACATTATCATTTAAGGAGATGGTTGACCGCAGCATGAAATATTCGCACCATAAGCTGGCTGTAGATGTATATTTTTTAGATTTCTCAAGAAAATATGCGAGTAAAACCGCCTCACTGTTATGAATATCCACATATTTAGCGTCACACCACTTTCTAAATACGTCATATGTGATTTCGTACCTTTTTTTAGATTTCCCAGGTAGAAGCGATGTACAAGCAATATTTGTAGCTTCTTCGATATCCATAATAGTATTTCATCAAAAACTGCTTGTCAAACTGGACTTTTCAACGAGTTGTTTATCTATTAGGCTTTCTTTTGTTAATTTCTAGTATATACGATATACCTAATTTATTTCAAATATTAAAATTTAATTTTGACAGGTAGTTGTCAATAATTCAAATTTAACTCATTAATTATTTTTCTTTGATTTTCGCAGGTATTACAACAAAACTGTTTACCAACCGCGAACAGTAAGTGACTTTTCAGGTCTCGAATGTTTAGGAAACCTCGACCCTACGGGCCTCGGTTTCCCAAACTACTTTCTCGACCTGAAAAGTATTACTTACAGTTCATGGTACGTAATATACTATTACGACCTAGCGGGGATGACAGAGTCGAACTTTTAATATTGTCAGTGTCACGGAATTTCAAATTAACCGCATTAGTTAAGAATATGTACTTTATAAAATAAATATAGTTGGTGATCTGTGTTTACATTATATTTAGATCGTGAGAGCTTAAAAGGGTAATATACTTTAACAGGTACAAAGTATGGGGATTATTAACAGCTCCCAAATTACAGAGAAATTTTCTAGATAAAATTTATGTGAACATACCCAAAAAGTAGTTTTAAATGTTTATAAAAATATAAAAGAAAGTGAAGAGGAAACCGGAAAAACCGCCTACTTAACAGAAATTTCAGAACAAAGTATTTATAAATTAATTAAGGAAGGACCATATAATCGAAAAGCTAAATCAGACAAAGGAAAATCACGAGCATTAGATTCGTCTGTGGTGAAGTTGTTAAGAGATTTAATTTACAGTAAGTATAAGGAAAATGAGATACCAACAGTACAATCAGTACATATGGAACTGAGAACAACAGGTGTAGTGTCATTTATAGTGAACAAACACTTAGGCGATGACGATTAAAAATATGATTTAACTTTAAAGTGATTCATAAAAGAGCAAGTATTATGGAAAGCTACAGAATTGTACTATGACGTAATGAATGAATATTTGCAACGTATTAAAAAATTTCGAACTTGCTCAAAGTTCTCTAGAATCGAAATTATTTATTTAATAATTGTTTATTTGTTTCCTAGAATTCAATTCATTTATTTGTTTTCTAGAATTGAATTTATTTATTTAATCTGGGTCAATTAGATCAAGTTAGGATTATTGATATAAGTAGCAATAATCTTAACTCTGAACCCACATTTGCTCGTATCTCCTCGTGGTCCTTGCTCGGAAACAATAATAATTCAATAGATTAAATTATTATTTCCAAAACTGAGCAATAAGAGAATATTTGATAATTCTAATTTAGACACAAAATTCATCATTGATCAACAGATTAAAATTTCTATCAATGTGCACAAAAATTTTAAGCACGGCTCTATGAGACATCAATTATCTTAACGGGCCAAATTTATGGTTCGTTTTTTACAGCTTTTTTTACCTGCACTAAACGAATGAAGGCAACTATACAGTCCTTTATATGTGAATACAAAAATAGAGTATTTAAATAATATTCTTAAAGATTTACCTACATATTATGCAAGTGTATTGCT
The DNA here is from genome assembly GCA_963583905.1 of Stenurella melanura. Lineage (NCBI taxonomy): Eukaryota > Metazoa > Arthropoda > Insecta > Coleoptera > Cerambycidae > Stenurella > Stenurella melanura. The sequence goes on along the minus strand of OY757316.1, from coordinate 86,856,931 downwards.
TTGTCCCTAATGTATATTCAGAGAGTAGTGTCAGACATTATTTCCTAATTCAACCTCGAATAAAGTACCGATGAATGTTAAAACAAATTATTTCCAATCGGAAAGTACGTAAATATAAAATCAAAATTTTGTGCTTTTTGCGGTATAAAATTATACTGCCATTAAATAGTCTGGGTGTATCCAGGAGCATATTGTTAATATTAGGTAGATAATACAGGGGGTATTTTTAACCCCAAAGCGAAAAGAAGCCTTTGTCTGTGTGTGTGTGTGTCTGTCTGTCTATAGCCACCTAACTCCAAGACGGTTGAACCGATTTCAGAGTAGTTTTTTATTTCAAATGCTGGTTTTTGCGAGATGGTTCTTAGCCATGTTTGGTGGAAATTGGGTATGCCGTTTCCAAGATTTTCAGGTTTCATTGTTAAACACTCAGTGCAACGTATGTTGCGTTTTAAGAAATGGCGAAGGATTCGGTGCTATTTCATTATTATGCATTACACCCCCTTGAAACTGGAGACTGATACGCCCATGACCAATAGTGACTGTCCTGGAAGTTTGTAGAAACATATCGAGTTTTCTGGAATGTGGTGGAAGAGAATTCTTGATTGTGTTCTAGGTAACTCTGGAGGCAATTTTGGAGTATATAAGGCGACGTTTCCTGCGCAAGAGGAAGAAATGAAGTTTGGTAGCGATAAGTGAGGTTAAATATCAAGTAAACAAAGTGTTAGGTTATTTTGGTTAATTAAGAAATATTGTGTAATCAGTAAATTATTAAATAAATTGTTAGTGATTACCCCTTGTTAAAATTAGGAAACACGCAACAATTGATGTCAGAAGCGGAATATTAACAAAAGGATTTTTCGGAAGTGTTTGAAAAGACTGGGATGTATTTTCAGGGTTAGGGAAAGAAAGCGCCAGGATGAGAAAGAGGAATGGGAAAGAAGACGACAAGAACAAGAACAAAAACGCCAAGAAGAATTAAGAAAAATTTTTGGGGATCAAGAACGAAGAGATGTCAAGAGGAAAAACAAGAAGAGGAGAAACGACGTCAAGAGGAAAAACAAGAAGAGGAGAAACGACATCAAGAGGAGAAACACAAAGAGGAGAAACGACGTCAAGAGGAAAACCAAGAACAAGAGAAACGACATTAAGAAGAGAGACAGCGTCAAGAAAATTGCGGAAAATCATGCAAGACTTAACATAAAACAACAAGAAGAAAGAGAAATAAGGCAAGTTATCAAGACACAGCAGAATGCCTTTATTTCAGCCACTGAAGAACTCAAAGATAAGATCGAAGTAAAAATGGACAAGGTCAAGGAGGAAATAAGTGAAGTCAAAGAAGAAGTAGATTGGGCCGAAAGAAGGACAGACAAGGTCGAGGAAAAAGTAAACAAGTTCGAAGAAGGAGTCAAAGGGGAAATAGACCTGCTTAAGCTACAATTGAGGGATAGAGGAAGCCAGCAAATGATATCATCAGGTCAGCTGTTCGAACCTCCCTCCTTTGACGGCCAAAGTTCATGGGCCGTTTTCAAGAGACAGTTTGAGGCAGCTGCATATGCGAATAATTGTAGTAACAAAGAGAAGGCTATGGCATTAATCGTGGCATTAAGGGTCCAAGCATTAAAAATACTGCAGACAATCCCAGTAGAGCAACAACAAGATTTTAAAGTTTTAGAAGCTGATCTAAACTTACGATATGGTGAACAACACCTTGCCCAAGTGTACCAGACCCAGCTGAAATCATATGTGCAAGAGGCTGGGGAAAGCTTGCAAGAGTTCGAAGCTGCCATAAGGAGCCTGGCTCACATGGCTTACCCGGATGTACGGAAATAATTCCAAGACCAACTGGTAGTAGAGGCAGTACACCTGAGGAGGCTGGCGACTCCTCAGGTTATCTCGATACCAGAACAGCAGCGAAGCGTTGGTGCATGCACTCGAGGTGGAAGCTGTCTTTCAGGATACCCCGAGTTCAAGAGTGAGCTCTGACTAACGAAGAATCGCAACCAGAAAAGAAGAACCAGAACCCTATGTTGGCCAAGATGGAGAAAATGTTTTCTCAAATACTGGCAAAATGGGACACTGCAGGAAGACAAGGAAAGCCAGGCGGGAGTATGAAGTGTTACCACTGCGGGGAACTTGGACATATCCAACTAGAGTGTTCACAGAGGAAATTGGAGAGAGTGATCGGAGATGCTGTGAAGCCAAATGGAGATATAATGGAAGCCGGTACTAGAGAGGCTGTGTTAGATAGGGAAGGCGGTGCCCCTAGAGAAGTGAAGATTTCCCAGCTCCGGAGCATCATATATTAAATTATTCACATATTGAATTAATGTTTATATGAAATATATTCAAACACTTACATTAAAAATGTTAATAACCTTGTTTGTTTTATATAGGAACACATGGCCGCCGTTCTTAATCAATAAGTTATTGCCTCACTGTTTTCATTTATATGTAATAAAAAGAAGCCGAGAAATGATCGGCGAAAACGGCGTTAACGAATTATTTATAATTTATAATAATTACATAGACAGATTATTCTGAAATTCTATGATTTTTTTATGAACAAGTTTGTTTAGCGATTTTTTTAATGAAAATCTAACTATACCACTGGATTTAAAAAATTTTCAAATGGCAAATACCAAATTTATAACAAAATTAATGTGGACAGTATTTTATTGAAATATCCTTGCGAAAAGTGTGTTTACTACCCGATCTTAACGGAATTTCAAAAAATATATAAACTATAAAAACCGTTACTACATGATCATAATTTTCAATCTGAATACAGTGACTGCCCACTGATTCAGTTTAAAAATGTGGAATGTCATAATTCCTGCTCTTTATTTTGAGAAGTAGGGATTAAAATTGTTTACAAATATTTTTCTGTACAATGCAATTTTTCAGTTTACGGTTTTTATCTGCGTGCCATAGGCGTAATTTCAGCATTTTTATTTGGTAGGCAGGGATTATTCACAGATAATCCAGTAGATGGACGCAAAGCAAACTCTGTAATTCTTAAACCATAACCCTATAAATTCAAATGACCGAGGGAAAGTAATCCTTAAACGATAACCTTATAAACCCAAATGACCGAGGGAAAGCGAGTGTTGCAATAAGCCATAGACAGGAAACCCTAAACCCAAATGACCGAGGGAAAGCGAGTTCACAGGTAATATTAAACTTAATAGAGGGAAAGCGAGTGGTGTGAAAATATAATTAGGTAAATAAGGCTCGCGCAAAACACTTGGCGTTCGTTCACCGAACGGAAGAGCGAACGTTCCCCAGATGATTGTCGTTCGCATACGTTCGCGGTTATGTTGGCGAGCGCTCCCTGATGTGTACAATTTGAATTTTTTGCGATAACTCCGCGAGCATTGGCAATTTTATAAATAAATTGTAAATAATACGATTTTTGATTCCAACTACTTCCATCGTAAAGTATGACTCAAAACAAGAAAAAAGTCATGTATGGTTTGTCGAAAAGGTTTAACTTTAAAAAGTTGTTAATGTATAAACATAGAAAAAGTGCGTTTTTGGCCCATTTACCTTTAATAACTTTGGAACGGAAAGAAATTTCTAGATTCTGAAAAAATAATCTGAAAGTGTAAGGCTCTAACTTCAAAACGCTGAATGAGTTATAAAAATTACATCAATATAAAAGTTACACCGATTCCAAAATTGGGAGTTTTCGGCGCAGCGCGCTATGCTCTTGTGGTTACAGACCATGTCTCTGACAGCAGGCAACTTATGTTTGCAGTCTATTTTGTTGTACAATTTACTATTTTCCAACTTTGGGTAAATATTCATGCGAAGAAATAACTCAAAAGTATACTAATAAATTGTTTCCAGCTTTTTAATGATATGTATTCTTACTACTTGAAACCATAAGTTGCATAAAATAATTTTTAATTGAAGGAAATTTTCTTTTTCTGATACGCTGGCCGAAAGTGGCATTTTCGCTCACAGCGCCCTAACCAAAAATTCCACTTTCTGCCATCTGGGATTTAACTCACCTGCCTATGACTTTACGAGTTTTGAACTCGCTATCTCCCTGGCATCTGGGGTTAAGTAGCTTGTTTGTGGTTTACGAGCATTGAACTCGCTTTCCCCCGGGCATTTGGGGTTTAACTAGCCTGTCTTTGGTTTCAAGAGAATTGTAAAAAGACCCCGTTCAAAATTTAGCCAGAGGCCCCACAAAGTCTTAATCCGCCCCTGCCTAATTGTATTGAAAACCTTTGACTTGATTGGCGTAATTGTCATATTTAATTATTTTTTCCGGAAGAATTTCGGAATTCGCCAGATTTACCTTAAACAATTTAATGCTCTTTCAAAATATTAGATAGGCATTTGTCTACCCTTGCCCACCCAGAATTACGCCCATGATCCGTACCAATACTCAGAACCTTCTTTTGTTACTCATTACCCTAAACATTTGGGAGTATTATTATTGTTATTAATGAATGTTTTCAAATAGTTTGTTTTATTGTGCTACATAGATCAGTTAATTCGTTTTTGTATTGTTTATAAAGAAAGACATAGGTCACATATTTGAGTTATACGGAGAAAAGTATACAATATCATAAAAATAAATGGTGGGTATGCATTAAGTATTTTGTTTTAAAAATTTTTCGTTCTTCCAAATACTAATTCACGGAATAAATTATCAATAAACAGCAACTGCACGTCGACAATAATCTTTCTCACAACAGTAACACACAAGAGAGCTCTCCCAAATCCGTAATTCAGAAAAGAATGTGCATTTGGCATGTGCATTAAGGTTCTTGATCCAATGTAAATTGAGTATCCTCAGCAGGATATTGTTAGAGTCGGAAAGGGTTTGAACGGGCGCAGATGAGCTAGTTTTAATTAATTAATCAACCAATTCAATTCATTAATGCCCTTCCAGAGTGCTCTTCTTGCAAATTTAGGGAAATTCCTAGCTGATGAATATTCACTTCATTATTTCCAACTATTTTTTTGTTCATCTACTTCACATTCATGAATGTATAATATTTCTCTTGACGCATATTCTTGTTTCGTTCGAATTATTACAAAGTACGATTTTTTTGTAATTATTAGTTAAGTATAAGTTAGTAGAAAATAAATTAAAACTATGTGTTCAAGAAGACTCTTTATGCACGAGTTGCACATAATAGTTGTTAACTTCCAAGCATATAGGGAAGTTATTGTAATGGTCCCGAAAATAGAAATTAACATATTCAACATGTTTTTATGTTTCAAGGTCACTACAGCATTTTTCACCCATTTTTTAAACAAGTATAAGTGAGTGTGTGCACAAAATCTCGCGAATTAAAATTTTATCGACTTACATAGTGCCAATCGAAGCGTATTAACGTTAATATGATCTAAAAAAAATTTCAACAAATTCTGTCCAGAAATGGAAAGATCATCATTTTCGTAATCTACATGGTCTGAAACGTGGAAATTCACCGAGGGTGATTTTTTCACGAATGCAATTAATACTTCCCTTCGGTAAACGAGGCAAGTAAAAATATAAAATGTAGACCTATTTATTACATCCCCATAATTTTGTTTGCGTTTCATTTAAATATGTCAAATAGTTAACGAGAAAAATATTTTTTTTCTTAGGGGTCACCTCTATATTTTCTCTACTAGAGGGGGCACAGCCTTAAAATTACTCATATGAATACTTTAGGTGAAGAGGAGTCGACAAGAGCAAAGACGCCGGTGCAATTTTCATATGCTCACTCGGCTATACTCTTTCAGAATTTTTGTCAATACCTGCTTTTGGCAGAACTGGGTGCTGAGTGCCATGCTGTCCAGTTAATTGAACCTAATTAGGTAATAACCTAATATCGATATTGAGCTCGGTTCAAAATACTTTTAATTTAAAAAAAGTGAAACTCAACAAATATTCATATATCATATAAAAAAATATTTTAAAAAATCGATAAAAGTATTTACACAGAACTTCCCTATTTATTTGTGCATAGCGGTCCCTCTAAAAAATTATTAATTACGAAATGACATTGAGAATAATAATCGGAATATAGTTATCACTATTATTACAAAGAAAACCTGACAACTTTTCTTCAAAAAAGTATACAGAGTGGTCATCGAACAGCAAAAATTCAACACTAAATAACAGGTGCCAAATACGGAAGGCTTGCGCAAATATCTTTACAAATTTAATGTCCACCATGGTTGAATTATTTCATGGGATGACACTTTTCAATAAAACTATAATAGGTGCATATGCCAAATATTATTGCCATTTGTCACATGTTCGGTTCCACATTCACATAGTGGAGTGGAAGTATAGTAGTGGTTAAAAAAAATCATTTCTTTTAATATGTTTAGAATGTGGACATTTTAAATTTCAGCAAACAATTTTTTTTTTCATGTGTTCTAGTGGTAAAAAATTTTTTCATCATCTGTTCTATAGCAGTGGTAATTATTTTTTTTTAAATTAAATTTGTTTTTAAATAGGTTTAGATTGTCATGAAACCTGGAAATTTTAAATTTGAGCAAAAACCATTTTTTTCCAATTTACATACAGTTACTATTAACTTTACACCGACCTCTGCGTCGCTTCATCTGCAAGGGCGTTCCGTATGTCCACTACAATTCCAGAAATAAGTGCCAAATGAAAGGATAGCTCCATCCCCTAACTTCACTTCATTTCAATATACTTGGCACCCAACTCGAAAAATAAAAAAGTTTCGTTAAAAAATTATTAAATATTACAAATAAAAAAAATCTGAGGCCTTGGCTTCTAGTACTCTTACCAGCTTGCTTTACTTATTTTCTTTTATTTACCCCTATTTAATTTCGAGTCAATATCTCAAACCGTTCCCGATAAAACGTGCGTACAAAAAAGTTACAACAGACAGACTGAATTTGTTTCGCTCAAATTTAAAATCTCAACGTTTTATGACATTCTAAGCCTATTTTAACAAAAAAATTTAGACATTTTTTTTACGAATGCTATACTTTATAACTTTTGCTAGACAAAAATAACCCCACTCTTCTTTATACTATATCCATTGCAAATTAAATTTCCAATCTGATGATGTGGGGCACGATATTTTTCCGGAGCTTTTTATGTGAGATATCGGCTTGCATATTGAGAGGTCCGAAGATTTCGCTTCTTGAGCGACACGGCCCAGCTTCGAGGGCCATTTCTGCCAAACAAAAGCTAGAAAAAATCTGGAAAAATTCAGAGGTACGTAGAAAGACGCAAGAAATCGTTTGTTGTAAATCGATGGCTGGTGCGCATCTTGGTTTCCGAGATAAGACAGCTCGAAGTCACCGGAAGGTGAAGATTGAATTTTCTTACCGCTTCTCAAGGCTACATCTCGAAAACGAAATGAGATACAGAACTGCGGTTTATGCCATTCGATTTCTCTATATTTCCTGCATCCATTTGAATTTTTTCAGATTTCTGCTGGCACATTCATGTTCTTGCGAAATTCCTAAGGTAAGGCACCTAGAAAATTCAGAGGTGTGTAGGAAGGCGAGATAAATCAAACAGAGTAAACCGCAGTTCTGTGTCTTGTTTCGTTTTCGAGATATAACCTCGGAAATTAGTAAGAAAAAAAACGATTTTCACCTTTCGGAGTCTTCGAGCGGCCAGATCTCGAATGCCAAGGCACGCCTCAACCTTAGATTAGCTCCAAACGATTTCTTACATCTTTCTGCGCACCCCTGAATTTTTTCAGATTTTTGTTAACTTTCGCTTGGCAGAAATGGCCCTTGAAGCTGGGCCATATCGCTCCAGAAGCGAAAGCCTCGATCCTCTCACTTTGGCGAAATCTCACTTACAAAGCGCCGGAAGAATATCGTGTCCCACATCATCGAATTGGCAATTGATCTAGTACAAAAAAGAGGGGGTCATATTTGTCTAGAAAAAGTTACAGCAATTTATGTGAAAATATGTCGAAATCGCTTGAATTATGGGTTTTTTGAGATTATGACAAAATCCTAATGGAGTTAAATATACCTTGGATTCGGATTCAGCGATCCAAAAAACATATAGTGAGCATGGTCAGATCCCCAGGCCAGAAATAATTTTTCTTGTGTGGCTGTGTAATGGTATAATTTTTTATAGTAATGCTTTTTGTTAGGGTGCCAATGCTCTTGCTACTATTGACTTATTTATTTTCAAAGCTTCGTTAACCCGGACTTTTAACACAGACACTGAAAGTCCACCATTTTCTTTTCCTTTTATAAAATAATTGTGTAAATTTATGATAAGTTTATCGATATTTAGAACTCTTCGGGGCATGTTGATAACTTATTTTTATTAGCGAGACTGAGCGCTGATGCGCTGCTCAAGAACTATATTCATATACCAGTACATTACATACAATGTGAATTTCAGTATCTTGTACAGACTCATACTGTTTAATTAATTCATATTAATCTGGGCTTCATTTTACTTTTTGTTTTTTTTCTGTTCTTTATTTTTTTTATCAGCCAACTGTGGATTCGGACAGTATTTAGTTCTAATATAGTGCTCTCCCTTCTAGGACAACAACAACAATTCCACTTTGCCTTTGGCCAGCGGCCGTTTCCGTTTGCGACCTCTGACCCTTTATCTGGATTTAGGATGCCACCCATAGGAAATTGCAACAGTAAGTATGTTTGAAATAGTTATAACAAAATTTAATGAATTTGTATAGGGTTTTACGTCATTAACAAGCAACCAGATACCAGTGGTGTGCAAGTAAATGTTATTAAATCGTTTTTAATGCATACAAATCTCAAATTTTGTATAACGTATGTTGCTGTGAAATGTTTTAATGGGAAAGACTTCCAAAAATGGCTTGTTTTTGAGATAATCTTATCAAAACTGGGTAATTAGCGTAATTTTAGACATTCAGGAAATTTTAATTCTTAAACTATGAACTTTTGGGTTTGCTAGAGTAAAAAAATAGTTACTTATGTCCAATAATACACAGAGCGTTATTTCAGATTTTTTTTTTCTTAAGTGTCAGCAAAAATATAGTGTGCCTGTTTTTAGTGGGTCACTTTATATACTCCTGTTAGTATTTAAGATGTTACAATGTCTTCAGGCCTGAAACTCATTGGGAGTGGTGTCCTGTGGTAAAAACAAATTGTCCATCTAAAGTGTACTTTGCAACTTACAGGCAATGAATTTAAAAAATGGTAATTTTCAAGCACCTGTAACTCTGTTATTTAATGAGCTACTAGTGGAAGGTTTAAACTACAGCTCATTGCAAAAATGAGATAAATAAAACTTTGAAATTACATGTTTTACATGCTCTACGTATTCAAGAACACTTGCTCTTTAAATGATAATATGCAATTCAAAGTTGCCTATTGCACCACCAAATAGATATTTTGAGTTCCCTTTTAAGGATACTGCACAGTATATTTTCTAATCAAGACCAAAAACTTAAAAAACAGTAGAAAATATAGAAATAATTTATATTTAAATAATATTAGGGTGGCTTGAATCTTTGATTTTTTCTAGTCTCTTCGGGAGAATATGTACATTTATTAAAGCATTTAAATAATGAGGTAAGACAAAACCAAGTACAGAATTAAACTTTTAATTGTCAGGTTTCATATTAATTGAAATTTTATTTGAAAATGTATTCTTTTTGATCATGGCAAACTGACTTTTAGGAAATAGACCAATATATTTGTTAACAATTTTAACTTATTTTGTGGTTTCAAAATTTTGCTTTATTCTTTAATAAAATAGGTTCCTATGCGAATCAGAGTTGCAATAAAATTATATAAAATTCATTCAGTATTGGACGTATTTAAATCACTAAGCAATTGAGCAAAATAAATACCAAGAATCAAGTAATGACAAGTAAGGGATTCCCCTCTGTATTCTTCCTAAACACGGCATCAAATAACAAAATACGCTTCTTTAACTTAACAAAGTATAGTAATTATTAAAAATAAACATTATACCATGCCAGTGTTCTAGCGCTGAACGTCTAATTTAAGACTACCCCTTTATTTTCCCCAAGGGATGAAAATTCTAAATGAAAACAAAACCCATTCATTTCGCTTGTAAACTGTATGTAGTGATTTGAATGTAAAGTGTTTTTGCGTAGGAATACCCACTCTAATCTCCTTGTAGATAATTTGCATACAGGATATCAAGAGAAAGATTTAGTGTATCTATTCCAGCAATTAAAAAACATGAAATTTATTGTTTAATTACCAACTAAACAGAATATTTAATGATCTTTAATTCAGTTAACTGTAAAATGCTATTATAGTACGGGAACCATCGACCAGGATTTTTAACCTCATCGCGACATGAGAATTCCAAACTTTTTTTGACAGTTTATAACTGAATCAAGAAAAAAGTCCTTTCTGGCGCAAGTTTTCAAGGTCGTTAAACGATAAAAAAACAACGATGAACATGTAAAAAAAAATGGGCTAAAATTGTTGTCGCGACACGTCTGTTTCTTGGGTTTTGTGTTAAAGTATGATGTATGGAACTCTATAAAAAATTGAACAGGCATTTTCTGCCTTGTGCAAGCGGGAGTGAAGAAAAAATTGGAGAATTTCCCAATAAATTTTAAAGTTGAAAACTTTTTCGTCGTGATACGTCCGTTTTCTGTATAATCTGAGGATTTTCGTGCAAAACAATCATGGAAAAATAGAAACGGACACTTTGATCGTTACCCATAGTGAGTGAACTTGTAAAATGTATTTTTTTTTCGGTTCCCGTGAGGTATCGCAACATGTCCATTTCCTTGATTAAATTATTGGCAAGATTTAGATATACGTAGAGAAATTCTGAACGGACGTTTTCTGCATTGCTGTTTCCAGAAAAACCATTGTCGGTCGCGTTGAAAAACCGCAATAGGGGTTCTTCGCGTTTTCATGTTCTCTAACTTCTCCGAACCTTGTAAATGTAATGTCGATGCGCGAATAGACACACATACATATAATCACACACAGAAAAGGGTCGATAGAGAGGGAAAATACAGAGGAAAATCTATCTAACTTAATGCAGGAGAGAGAACAACCCCTTGGGTTCAAACTTTAAACTTTTCCCCCGCGAACTTTTTCGTTAATATTTGATAATATTATTACAATCCTTCCTCTCATTGTCTCTAAGTGCGAATCTTACCTGAAGTTTTCTGCTCTGTATTTATTATAGATCCTGGTCAACCATCTAAAAAGGGTTTTAGGCATGTCGCTAGAACTCAGTCAAGTCATTTCTTTTTAACAACTAATACTGCATTTATCCGATTTCTGCAAGGAAAAAAATTTCCATACTTCACGGGTTGGTGTTTTTTTTACATTTTAAATATAATTCCATTAAAAACGGGCGAGGTGTTATAAAAAAATTACACGAATTTTTTTTGCCGACGGAAAATGCATCCACAACGCCCCAGAGCTTTACTTTATATGTCAAAGTTCCTTCGCTTAAACTAAACATTGTTCATTCTATTTGCCCATGTCGGGACGACAAGAAATGTTGGTCAAGGGTTCCCGTACTACTACTCCAGTCGCATTAGGATCCATCTGCCGAAAAGATCCAAGATTTTGCATTCGCCTTTATTTCGACCGTAGAAGGGATGTCTCAAAAGTCTCCATAGATATCGCGCTTGCGATTTCAGTTATTCAAGGTCAAAGGACACAGAAATCAGTTTCTCACAAATATATCGCTTCCTATGGGTCGTATAACTTTTTCAATTATTAACAAAAAATTAAGAATATGAAATTCTCTTCAAGAAAGGTTATGTATGTTTTACGTACAACCAGCCATTTCCACGCTATACTTTAAACAAATAATGAGCAATTCGATTCCACACCACATCATGGTGGCAGGCGTATATTTTTTACGGGTTTCCCCAATAGACCCAATCCATGTTTCGTTTTGGTTTAAGTGCGTTCTACAGCTCGTCGTCGTTGTCGTCCTCTCCCTCCCTCTCCACATGTTCCTCTTCGTTCCTCTTTCTCTCTTCATTAATTTCTTCCTCATCATTCTCTTCTGCTTCTGTAATATTTTTTGTGATGAAGTCTATTAGATTAATCTCATTATATTCATCGTCTTCAGTATTGTATTTTCCATTCTTCGATAGATCTACCGGCATTTGCGTTGAGACATGACTGCCCGCGACAATGGTCATACATTTTTGTGCAGCACAGCCTAACATTTCTGCATCCGTAATTTGTGGTATATCCTTCAGTGCAATTGCAAAAAATGGTGTTTAGAATTACATCTGGCGCAAGTGACAACAGTGTCTTAATGTACTCCAAAATATAATTATTATTCTTCATCACCCACTGTTCCGAATTTAAATCATTACCAAGTCAATTGTGTACCTGATAATGCACTCGATACAGATGTTATTGAGCAACAGCGGCAGTACGTGGAAGTTTTATCTGCTAACCTTTTTCCTTCTTTGATGTCATATGGTAGTTCACCTTCGATAATGCGAGTCTTCTAAAAGTAATCTTATATTATCCTGCTGACTCTGCGTATTTTCGGTTAGGATTATTACTTAGCCCTATTGCATTTGAGAAATCTTTTGCAAGAACTTCTTGTAGGCCAAAACTATTGGAGACAATCAGTCTAATCATTTACCACGAGCTTCTCTCTCTCGTAAGTTTTTTGTTGTACTCTGTAAGGGCTTCTATATTGTCCCAGTTCCAAGCCGTTTAGCTCCATTGATTTTAGCTTTAAAGCGGTTTCCTATTCCATTAAAACAGGTCTTTTAGGACTTCCTTTGCTTTAATAGATAAACTTTTCTCACGTGAAATCATGAGATTTTATAACTGTTAAGCGTAGTTTTTGGGTAGCTGACGAAGAACGAAACCACGAAACATATCATTTTGATGCAAAATTTGCACTGAGGAGGTCAAAATACTAAAGAGTGCGGGGGAGGGGACAGTCCTTTGGGAAGACAATTTTTTTTCGTGTGCTTGTGTAAAAATTCCAGGTCCTATATTTACAGAAACATTTCTCTCTGCTTTCTATTCTATAATAAGCTCGTATACACCCTGTATAATAACATAAATATAATGAAAATGAATGAATTTATAAATATAAACTATATTAAAATAAAAAACCGCGGCCTAAGGAATCACTACTTCCACATCCACACATTTCCCATCCAAGTTTGTTTAAAGGAAAACACGTTGACTATATTTGCACTCTAGTGTATATGGAAATAATTGGTTATAGAATTATAATGATATATTTGGGATAAATGTCACAAAAAAATTTGAAGCGTTGGCTTCTAACATGTGCGCTTAAAATTTATTCTCTGGACGTTCATTAGCTTGCTTTATTTTCCCTATTTACCCACACTCCCCACCTGTCCAACGGAATCATCTCAATCAATGTCATTACAATACATACGTGTGCCAAATTTGAAGTGTATATCTCAAATTCATTTTATCAATCCCTTCAATAATGGAGTGGAGGTGGTGGGGGTTGAAGAAATTTGGGGCAATTGGCTTCTAATATACGATTCAAATGTATTGACCCCTCAATTTAGCCGCGAGTATCTCAGAAATTGAGGAGCAGAAAAAAATGAAAAAATTATGTGTTTATTACGAATCTATTCTAAATCAGTCACTGAAATTTGAATAATGTACATTGGACAGTTTTGAAGTTCTGCTAAGTTATATTGAAAAATGTCCTACTTTTTAAGGAAATTTTGACCACACCAGTTTTAAATCCTTTATATCTTGGAAAATATGCATACTATGTAAATAATATTTTTGACACCGATAGAGCACGGTATTTTTTTTACGAGAAAATTTTTTAATAATATTTTATTTTCAAATTTTGCAGTTATTGTCAAAAACGTGACCATAAGGAAATCCTACTACGGCTACGGTGCGATAAGAGAAAAATGGCCTTTGGCCAAAAGGTGACAATATCGAAGATAGAGGGTGTCAAAGTTTAAAATTTATTTTGTTTTTTAATAAATGACTTTTTAGAAATCAAAATATTTTCACACAATTTTGAGGTTGGGGCTTTTCAGCGGTAGTATTTCAAATATACTCACAATTTTGCTGATTTTTATAGACGGCGTCTTTTTTGGACACCCTATATAATGGAAAAATAGTTTTCGGAATGGACTATTCTATAGCAGAGAATTCAACTAATATAAAATAAGAAAAACTAGAAGCGCACTACATAAGTATCGCAAAGAGGCTCATGCTAATAATAATTATGCTGCTTTAAATATTTAAATATAATAAAGTACAAATGAATAAATAGATCTACACATTACAAGACTTGGAAGGTTAAAATAAGTCAACACATCAATTTTATTATAATAAAAAACATCAATCAAAATTCATGTTAAATACCTAGTCAGCCTAGGCAGAGAGCAATCAGAGATATGCTAAGATGAGCGCAATCACAATTTCTTTTGTGTACATCATTATAGTATGCTTTCTTCCTATTCACATCCGGATATTTTGTGTTCTATGCATTATTTTAATTGGCCTCCATTTGCTGTATAGCACGTCTGACAGCATCACAGCATCTGACGTGGTTTTCTGTTAGGCATACAGCCTCACCAAAACTCTTTTTCATCAGCTCCTTGATGACATCAGGTCAATGTTTTGGTAGTCTCCCTCGTCGCCTCTTGCCACTTGGTTATTATTTGGGAGCATCTCATATTGAATATTATGTATTTTTTGGAGAATCGAGGTATTCGTGGAATTCGTAGCAAACGTCACCAGACCTAGATATCGAAGTCATCAATTCGCCATGCGTCATCTGTTTCATATTAATAATAAGTAAAATTTGCATTATAAAGTGTTTATTTATGTAATAACCATTTTCTCACTTTGTCTCTTGGGAAATAATACTTTATCAATGTTTTTATTGCGAACCTTTCAACTAACTATGCCTCCAAAGTAAAACGTTTGTTGATTTATTTACTTTGAGTATATTTCATACTCTCGGTAAATTCTAAATTAGAATATTTTATGCGATATTATAGTTTTGCTGATTTTATGTCATTCTGTTAAATAGAATGTACTAGGTCCATGTGGGTAATACAGTTGATGAGCATATCGACCGAGTCACCCGCAGTTTCCACTCTGACGCATCATAAAAGGATCATAAACGTTCATACTGTTTTATAACAGGATACATTTTTTTGAGATAATTCAGGTTTCTTCAATGTGTAGCAGTTCCTAATATTCCTTCTAGAAAAATTATTTCATAAACATGTCTACTAATTTATTTCTTAAGTCGATTTTTACATTTTGAAATTAAAAAGAGACATGGATGCATTACAGCAAGCCAAAATATACAATACTTAATATAAATAGGACCATTAAAAAAATACTTGGAAAATATACATATGTGCACTGCTGGGCCTAGAAATAGTTTATCAATATGTCATTTTTCTTTCTCGGAAAATTTAAGAATGGATACTGTAAAGGCGGTATCAGTATATACATTATGGTGGAGTGAAACTTTTTTTTTTGCGATATCGAAAAGCTTGACTCTGCAAAAGTTGTATCATCATGTGAGTATAAACTACTTCTTTTTCTTTTTTCAATCAATCAATATCTTAAGGTGCCATAAAGACATTCAAAATTCAAAATTTTCAGACATAAGTATCTGTCATTGTAATTTTGTAATCAGTAAACTTTTTAAAATTTGATTCCCCTTGGGTTTTAGTAAAGTTGGGTTGATTGCAAACAGTGATAAATAAAAATCTCAAACTCTGTTTCAATTATCTTTAGGTAACTTATAAAGACGAAAGAACTCACATACGGTACATATAAAAATCAGCTATTTATTATTTACATTTATTCTAATGTATAAACAAGAACAATGTGACAAAACTCAAAAATAAGCATATCATATATTTAAAAAAATATGTATTATAAATCTGCTAGTTTAATAACATTTTTTAAACTAGAGGAATATCGGTGCTTTCTCTTGTCATTATTCTAATTTATAGTCGGACTATTTTTCAAAATTAGGTATAACGTTTCTTGATTTCGGTCTTGCTCTAATGTATCTTATTTCTGCTTCACAAACTGCAGCAGCATCTACCTGTTGGGTGAGCATAAGAATGTCGGAAATATCAGAGTATCATTATTATTGATACATCTCTCGATTAAAAATGATCCCCAAAAATTCTGGTCCTACATTAACGGTAAAAGAGGAGGCAGTTCCATCCCTAATAATATTACTTATAATGATATTCAATGAACAAATCCCCAGGATATTGTCAACGCTTTTGCTAATTTTTTTCAAACTGCATACTTGAAACCTAACCATGACGAAGAAAAATATCATTCTCACGAAGACACCAGTAGCAATAGTACAAATTTACCATTAGCGCCCTTTTCTGAGATAGAAGTACTTAAATCGTTGAAGAAAATCAGACCTAAGTTTACTAAAGGGCCAGATGACATCCCTTCTTTTATTGTCAAGGTTGCGCCGCCATCTTTGCTGATCCTCTCACAACAATATTTAATTTGTCACTAGAAACATGTACATTTCCCGATGTATGGAAATATTCTCGCTTATGTCTCGTTTTTAAAAAAGACAACAAGTGGGTAGCTGAAAATTATAGGCCCATTACAATTATCTGCAATTTAGCAAAAGTTTTCGAGATCACCTTGCATACGTCATTATCTAATCAAGTACATGGACAAATTATATCTAACCAACATGGCTTTGTTCCCGGTAAATCCACTGAGGCTAACCTCGCATGTATCACGCAATACATTTCCAAGCAACTGGACGCGAAGAAGCAAATTGATATCGTTTACACGGATTTCTCCAAGACGTTCGACTGCCTGGATCACGGTATTCTATTAGAGAAATTGAATAAGTTTGGGATGTCAGTGATGCAATTAGATTTCTTGTCTTCATATCTAAAGAACAGACGTCAGTATGTGGAATACCGTGGTCACAGGTCGTTTGACGTTCTGGACACTTGCGGTGTTCCCCAGGGCTCTGTATTGGGCCCACTTATGTTTGTCGTTTTCATAAATGATATTGTAGCTAATCTCAGTGTAGAGAGCCTCTTAATTGCCGATAATTTGAAAATATATTGCGTAATAGAAAACGAAAATGACTGAAAATCTTCAGAATAACCTAAATATCGTTAATGGATGGTGCCTATCCAATTGCTTGCCTCTTAACATATCCAAGTGTAACATACTCACCTTTTCTAAAATGCGTCATCGCATCTATTACAACTATCATATAAATGGTCAAATATTGCAGAGACCTGATACAGTAAAGGATCTTGGAGTTATTATTGATAAGTACCTTAGTTTTGAGGAGCATATTACTTTCACCATCGCGTCAGCTTTAAAAAGTTTAGGTTTTACAATAAGAAAATGTAAAGGACTTAGTAACACTGACATTATGAAGTTGCTGTACTATTCATTTGTACGATCAAAATTGGAATACTGCTCGTTGATATGGTCTCTAGGATATGATATTTACATAAATAATGTTGAGAATGTTCAGCGCCGTTTTGTTAAGTATTTGTGCTTTGTTGAAGATGGTACCTACCCAATAACTGGTTATTCGCAAAATATTATGCTGGACAGATTTCACATGTCTAACTTGGAAAATAGAAGAATAATACATTCAATAGTCTTTCTTTATAAAATTATTCATAACATGTTTAATTGCCTCTCATTTTAGAACAAATAAATTTTCACACGTATAACAAGTCGGAATCGTGATACTTTCTATCTTCCTACCCCTCGAACTAATTTTCACGTATATATTTCATGTGTAAAAATTGTAATCTACAGCAAGATCAGCTAGATATATTTAACTGTAGTATTAATTCAATACAACTTAATTTATGATTTATTGCGTTCTCTTTTTGTACTTCTCCTATAATTATCTTATCTATCTTATTATAATATTTTTACATATTTTCAATGTTTATGTCTTGATAGTTTAATTAGCTTAATTAGTTTTTAGTTTATTATACTGGTTTCGTATTCTCTATTGTAATGTTCCCACCCTGTAATTAGTTACCTGTTGGGTGGTTGTATTCAAATAAATAAATAAATTACTTCTTAGCACATTTCTTGAGTTAAAGGTGATTCAACGTTGGAATAGCTCTCATGACTTATTATATCGTATTATGATTCAATTCGGGTACATACCTTAAAGTTTTTTCGCTTCCCTCAGTTTTTTATTTCCGTTCCTGGCCTTTACAATGCGGTTCAAAGCCAGCTTTTTGATAGTTTCAGATTTTCAGGAAGATACCTGTTGAAACAAATAATTTTCCATAAGTGTCAAGGTCTATTCCAACACTCTGGTTATGTTTGTATCTGAAACTACATTGGGCACGGTTGGCAGTCGGCTAATCTTGATCACACTTGCCAGATGTAACAGCTTCGACAATTTCATAATGATACTTTTGATGGTTACTTAGGTCCTTTAAGTTAATAATAGGCAACGGATTTCCTTCTAATGGTCTGTAATCGACAACAGGCCGCACACAATCTTTTAAATCTTCACCGGTGGGTCTGGAGAAACAATTAGGTCCATGTGTTATGCCATATACGTGGATTATCAGGCGAAGAAGACATACAAACCAATGAAGAGCTTTGCTGTAATGAACATATAATTTGAGCATAATATCGTTTTCGGACCCAGTACTTAAATTAGTATAATCACATCCTATTACAACCAGCTTTTCGGTTCGATATCCTTGTCCAGATAAGTAATAAGTAATAGCAGTGAAATTATTAAGAGAACTTTCTGATATAGGGTATCGTGACCCAAATTGTCCGAGTTCAGTTCATGAACTAAAACTACATGTCCTTCCGTAATAATTGAAGGACGGTCTTACAGTGTTCTTCAGACGTAAACTTTCAGTTGTGCAACTTGTGAAAGATATTTTCATAAAACACAATTTATCACTAAATGCCCTATTTAGGTAGCCTTGTGACATCTCAAAATAACCGCTTTGAGAAGCGGAAAACTTTCATCTTTGACTTCTTACAGGTCTACACTAATTTTTGGATATAGAATACGCAAAATCTGAAAATATAAATAAATTATATTTTTTCAGTATTTTTTAATGATGTTAGGTCTTTGTGACACCTTAAAATACTATTCGATTTTGGCAACTTTTCGAAATTGTGTTCGGTATTACATGTAACAACTTATGCATACCCAAGCGTTTTCGATTTTTTGAAGAAATGAAATTTTATGCTTTTTCGCTGCACCCTGTACATGGTGTTTTTAAATTGCAGTGACAAACTGAAGAGGTAAATTCAAATACAAATCTTAAGAGCCATGATCAAATTAAAGTACATCCTCTTAAATTGATGCCCTTCGCTGAATGGGACAAATTGTAAGAGCTCTGGTAATTTGCATTCAACAAGCTGCCGATATTGGAAACCATCGAATCTAGCAGCAAAAATACGGTCCAGTTAATAAATCTGTAATCCCATCCCAGACAGATTATTACAATTAATTACTCTTGAATATGATTTTCTATTGTAGCGTATGGGTTATTTTCAACCCAGACATAATTATTATGAAAATTCATACCAACATTTCTCGAAAAGTCTGCCACGTTTGTAGACAGCAACTGAGACAAAAATTCTGTAGGTTTTACCTTCTAACATTGGAGATGTTTAAGGAAGCAGTGTAACGCTAGATGTTAAGAAAAGAATAGAATCTAATAGGAGAACCGAGGGAACTATATGCAGTATAAGCATATTGAATTCTGTGTATAGGGAGGGATAAACGTTGAAAGTGTAACGTAATGTTAGGTCGCGATCGCTGGCCGTAGGGGTACTCCGATCGCATTTTTCCGTTTCCTATATTGTTACAACTACCCATTGCCATATTCACATAGAAAATGTAAAGCTACCTTATGCATTCCGTGCTCTAACCGTTTTTAGCTATTTAGGTCAATGAAAGTCAGTAAGTGGTATCCGAGAAGGACAAGAAACATTTTCTCCTTTTTTGCAATTTATTTTCAATTGCAAAAACGACGCACATGTTCCTTGCCCGTCTCGACTTTCAACGGAAGACCTTGGCCTAGGTAACTAGAAACGGTTAGAGAACATCGTACATGAGGCAGCTTTTCATTTCCTATGTGAGTATAGCAATAGGTAGTTGTAATAAAATAGGAAACGGAAAAATCACTCCAATCGGAGTGTTTTTGGTATTATTATGTAGGTTTCTGTGTCGCATAAAAGTAGTCTGGGAGTCCCACGTTTACAGGGGTGGCAATGGCAAACTCTGTTGATATTTTAGTGCACTATAAATGTGCTTAGCGTGAAAACTAGGATTTCCGAGGCGCTTAGGGTAAGGGGTAATATCGTGTGTAGGAGTGGCAAATCATGATTCTCAAAGGTGAGAGATAAGAAAAATATATAAAAACGACTTTGTAGATGATAACGGATGTTGTTAACATGTAGATAAAGGGTATGCGAATGGGCAGTTTTCATAGTTGTTTGGTAATTTGAGGGTGTGAAGATATGTACATGTAAATTTTCTTCAAGATGACTACGTTAGTTTTTAATGTGTTAGAAGTTTGTTTGGTGGCAAATTCTGTATTTTTTTCCTGTAATCTAAAACCAAAGCTATCTACTCAGCTAATTTCTAGATAAAACACATTTCTTTGAAAAATGTTTAATACGATAAGGATATAGATACAGATAGTTATTGGTTTCTTAAAATTTTCCACATTGTTCTATTGCTTATGCTCACCAGGTGCATACTTTTTCGGAAGTTTGTTGTAGGATTTGATTCAATTTCATTCAGTATAGTTTCCTCCATGTTAACAGTAGGTCTTTCTATGAGCGTAGTGGAATTCTTCAAAATGCTGCTTTCCTAAAATGTTCAGAGAATATGTGTAAAGATTTTTTTATCAGATATACCTACTGGGGATATTTTTGCTCATAATTATGTTATAATTCACGCATGTCATGTTTTATATATGTCATGTCACATACAACGTGAATATCGGCACATCAATGTTAATAAAGGACTACGCAATAAATCTAAGGGGAAATGGGTCCAAGTCAAATTGGATAAAAATTTGGTTCAATGTAGTTTCTGATGTCCTGATCAAATGTCTTAAAGAAGGGAGACAGAAAAATGTACAGTTTTCGAGTTACAGGAGGTCAGACATGCGGAAAACGGGTTCATCGGATTATTGATTTCACGGAACACGTGGCGATGATATTACCATACCTAGTTAAACATCACAAAGATTATAGTTATATAGTAAGAAACCTTCTTGATGTGTGCAGTTTGAATAGGTTATGTTCAAGATGCGCCACTTAACTTGAGTTAGCCATATATCTCGAGAACGATGAATTCTACAACAAAATGTTTTAAATAACAGTTGTTGGGACCCAAGTGGGAAATAAGATGTTGATATTATTTCTTTTGCGTTGGCCAAGTTTTCAAACTTGTCCTTTGCCGTTGCCGATGTCATAGTACATGCACATTGCACACTGTTGTCTTATCAATAATCCGATGAACCTGTTTTCCTCACGTTTGACCCCGTAACTCTAAAACTGTAAATTTTTCGATCTCACTCCTTTAAGACTTTTCATCAGGACATCATAAACTCCATTATACCTAATTTTCATCCAGTTTGGCTGGGACCCATTTTCCCTTAGGTAGTTTTATTAAACACGAATAATTAACCAACTTTTATTAAATTAACCATTAATTAAGTATTTTATAACTACAAACTAGGCTGTTGCTTACATAGACTTCCAATTATTGACAAATTTTTGAGTTTTGAACATTGTTGTGAGGCCTACTTTGATATTATTGAAAAAAATCTTCTACAAGTATCTCAAGGGCTAAGGCACCAAGTTGGTATTATTTGCTTTAAGCTCTTTTGTCTGGAATACCGTGAATCCTGCGTCAATTTCAACAAGAGTACGTTTTTGTGTAATATTGTTGAAGTCATACTAGTTCGAGAACTGAGTAAATGCCAAAGTGCATTAAGGGAACCAAAATTAAGTAAGAGTTAGCCCCTCCTTAGTTTGGACCCAGTTAACACCATTTTTAATTAAAAATACAACAGAACTAATTTTAATAGTAGTAACATGTGAAAAATTTGTTTGAAAATAATTCTGCCCAGACACTAATGAAATGCAATTTTTTGTCACCATCTTCAGAACACATTGGTCCCTTAGGAGGCACTGTATGACTTACTTTTCAGCTTAAAGTTGGCCATAAAATTACCTCCTCAAAGTCGATGTACTCAGGAATCATCATATATGCAAGGAAAAAAGAAAAATGCATTTCCTGTAACTAACTGGCAACAAATAATATAATATTTACTAAATAAACTAAAATAAACACTTTTTTAAGTCGCGATCTAAATCATCCTTAGCATATTCCTAATGCTGTGATCTAGAGATACCTGTGTCAAATGCATTAACAGAATCGTTTAAATTATCTTCAGGTAGTTCTACCTAGCACAGGGGAACAAAGGTGTGTTATTTCTTGTTCTTAAATATAATTAGGTAAATCTATTTTCTAACAGAAGAGAATGCTGCAGCAAAAAATCTAATTTCAACCAATACCGTAAGCTGAAAATACTATATCTCAATAGAGTGATAATTTTTATGTGCAGATGTCCGTTTCTAGTTCATTCACAAACATACAGTGACGTACGACTTCTCATCTGAAGCTTCCCTGAAAAGAAAGTACACCTCTGGGATGTGACTCAAGGGTTGCTTGCTATTTCTGCGACTCGGTTAACATAGTTGCTTAATATAGCTGTAGATCTGAATCAAAATTCATCAGTAAATAATTTTATGAGTTAGTGTTTGTTTGTGTACTCCTTGAACACCATATGTAATGAAACCAGTCTCCGCGAATAGTCTTGTAAGTGTTGTAACTGACACCAGTGCTCCAGTTTTGAGTTCATGACACCTATATATAATTACCTTAATACTGTTCTGGAATATGAGAGATTTCACTATAATGTAAAGGTCCAGCTTGCGATTTATCGTCCTTTCCCTGCATGCATCTTTTATAAACCGATCTATCTTAGCAGTAGCAATACACCAAAGCAATTTGGCACATATTACTTATGTAGACGTTCCTACCATATTGCGTCTGAAAGGCACAACTAAAATTTACACGTTAAATTGCATCTTCTACACCATTATATCGTTTGTCCAATATCACAGTGATTCGTTGCAAGTCTTAGAATACGACTCCGGGCCTCAATCTCAGGATAGACGAGTAAAAACAATATCACTTACTTTACTTTAAATTACAAATAATTCTCTTCTGTATTTGTTACCACTGATGCAATTTCCGATTTGTATCAAAATTATACACTACTAGAATTCACCTCGTTAGCTTCTTTGCTGTGATCGGGGATTTGAAGAGACGTGAGGAATTTTGTAAAGCAAAGGAAGAAAGTTAAGACGCCACATAATCGACCGAGGTGTTAAACTGAAAGAAAATGAATTCAATTAAGGCCGTGCATTAAATTCACTCTGGTATATATTAATTAAAATGTGCAAGTTGTATCAAGAAAAAAATAAATCAGTGCCTAACTGAGAATGTATATGAAACAAATCAGGTATGCATAATACAGATGGTAAGTTTGGAATAGATTTGGGAGATGTTCAACCTCAGCATTTTACAAGGGTTATTGTAAAGATAATAATCGACTGCCATCGACAGATTTCAGTTGCTTGGAGATTCGTTTTGGATGTAAAGTTTGGGTTGGAAAGATTGGTAGTAATAGAATGAAACAAATTTTGGTTTGCTCAGATTTAGTTTAGTCAGCCTTCAAGGGTGATTGTAAGATTCAGTTGATAATGTTAGTCAGAGTTGTTTGAGTTTTTCATACTTTTGAAAGCATATGAACGGCATGGACCCCGATAACAATTTTAGTGATTTGTATCAGTTTTTGGTAATATACTCTGACGTACTTAAGTATCAAAATATTGCAGCTGACGCCACTGCTACTGAAAAAATGGTTAAACTTTCACTGGAAAATATACAGGGTGGACCTAAAAAAACATTTTCCTCTCAAATTTTCGTGGAATTCTAAACCTATAAAAAAATAGAAAATTTGACCTAGAAAAAATTTTTGGAATTTTGAAAATTATTTATAAAATGGATGATGGGAATTTTTTTTTATAGGTGTAGAATGCCACGAAAATTTGAGCGAAAAATATTAATTATTGTCACTACAGTTGTTACTGATTGTATATTGCATTAAAATGAGGTCTAACATAGATTACTTAAATTGAAAAGCAGATTCGCGGTTAATCCCGCAATAATTCCTGTCAGATCAATAATTAAAAAGTTAACATTTTGACTCGAGTTGTAGTTGTTGCCATGGTAACTTTGAAACACGCGCGTTTTTAAAACTTGGATTTAAACACTCTGAGGCGTATTTTAAATAAGCAAAATAGGGTACCAGTATAAAAAAATATATATGTTTTTTGAAAATAAGAAAATAAGAAAATTTATTTTTTATAAAATGGATGGAAAGAAAATTTTTTTTGCTCAAATTTTAAATTTCCACGTTTCATGACATTCTGAACATATTAAAAAATAATTGTTTTAAAAATTTTAAAAAGCATGTATTTTTTTATTGGTACCCTATTTTGCTTATTTAAAGTACGCCTCAGAGAGTTTAAATCCAACTTTTAAAAACGCGCGTGTTTTAAAGTTACCATGGCAACAACTACAACCCTAGTCAAAATGTCAACTTTTTAATTATTTGCGATATTAACCGCGAATCTGCTTTTCCATTTAAGTAATCAATGTTAGAACTCATTTTAAAGCGATATACAATCAGTAACAACTGTAGTGACAATAATTAATCCTATGTGACAGATTGCGAATTAATTTTTGCATTCCTCAGTTGACACTGACAGGTATCCTGTTAGCACATCACGAATTCAAACATTTTACATTCTTAATTCCGATATCCATTTTTTGTAGTAATAATACCAGTATTTATGATTTCAATGTGTACCAATAGAAAAAAAAATAGAGTAAAATGTTAGTGGATAACTGGTCTTTAAAACACTTGCTCTATTTCGAGCACTCCGGCTGCGCCGTCATGCTCGAAAAATCGCGTGTGTTTTAAAGACCTTAATATCCACTTATTCTTTAATACACTATTTTTTTTTATTTTACCACTACAATAGAATAGATGATAAAAAAAAATAATTTTCTTTAATTTTAAAACTTCCACGTTTCATTATATTCTATACCTATTTCAACAAAGAATGTTTCGAAAATTAAAAAAAAATGGAAAACTTTTTCCGGCACCACTAATAGCCAGTTTTTCAATGTTGAGTTAAAGTTCGAGTTAGATAACTCTTACTCGCACCTTAACTCGAGGCTAAATTCGAGTTAACGTTACAACTGTTTTTCATTACTATTTCTCATTCGAGTTAGTTAACTCGAGTTGTGTGAAATATTTTGTTATGTCATGAGAAGTATGAATTTTAACAATATTTTCGGAATTTTACACAAGTATTCTAATGTCTTCTATAGTTCTGTGAGGTTAAAAATGTTATATTAACCTAACTTTCTGTGATATTATTTGTAAAATGTAATATTTATATATTTGTTTATACAATTTATTTTAACGCGAGGTCACTTTAATGATGAAATAGTGGAAATCCTGTGAAACTCTACCTTATGACGCCTCTTGTGTGGATCAGAAATAATGTTGAGAATTTATTTAATTAATCCCACATCAGAACGAGAAACACAGTGGAGAGGAGCATTAGCAGTAAGGCTGCGCCTTAAAATGGATACCATACAGACAGATGCGGCTACAACAATTCTCCACAACATAGCATGCTATGAGAGGAAACCAGTTCCCTCATGTAAAATAAACATTGCATGTTAATATTTATACAACACAAGATAACAAATACATATTCGTAGAATACGAAATAATTTATTGCACTTCTTTTAATATATTATCTACAGTTGTTGGAGGCAAATGAAATCGCGAAAAAAAAAACGTGTCGATCCCATTCTTCAATGTGGTTTGGCCTATATCTGATTACCTTGGGTCTTCTAGCTTTTTCATCACTGCTGTAAGCATTTACATTAAAATCATAATCCATGATGTGTTTGAAAAATATCATAATTTATTTATACCATAAAATAATTTTAGGTTAGTTTTAAGCCGAAATTTGTAATTAACTCATACCTCGTCTAGAGTTATCTTAACCTCGATTTAACTCGAGATTTCAAGTTAGCTCGCATTTGAAATACGCAACAGTGCGCTTAATCCAGAGTTAACTCCAGTACAAGAGTTAACTCGACATTGAAAAACTGGCTGTAATAGAGTAGATGGAAAAAACTTATCAGGTTTTCTCTGTAATAATAGGACTATCTACATTGCGATTATAATTTTCATACATTTCTTAATTAATAATTTCTTAGAGTGACCGTCCTGCATGAATAAAGAGGGAAGTTCTGTGTAAATACCTTTACCGATATTTTTATGGTGTTGTTAATCTCATTATTAATATTATTGTTAGTATATTATATTATTAGTAATATGAAAAATATCATTATTATATTTTTATATGAATTTATAATTCGGAATAGGCATTTTGTTGTGACTTTCTCTTCAGACGGTTTTACCATTATTAATTATATAATTATTGCTCATTATTATTTCTTTTCGCTGTTTCGTATATGCTCTTGTTATCGTTATTAAGTAAAACACAAACATTGGAACCAATTTGTCGATTTTCCTAAAAATCTCGTATAGAACATTAATTCGATCCTCGAATAACTCTAGTGACGAAACTAGTCAGAGCGGGGATTTGTGCCTATAGAGATATTTAATCAGCACCATCAAAACTACAACATATCAAAATTACAGCCAATTTGACAGGTACCCACCTTAAGATTAGTGCGTGGTCCTTTATACATTAATTTTTATTTATCACCACATATTTCAGGTAGTTTTACTTCCACACCCACGTAGTGGAGTGGAAGCATAGTAATAGTAAAAAAAAAATGCAAACATTTTTTTTTGTTGAAATGGGTTTAGAATGTCATGAAACGTCGAGATTTTAAATTTTCTGTCTGTAATCAAGCTGGTAAGAGTACAAAAATTTGGAATTTGATCTATATACTAGAAGGTAAGGCCTCAGATTTTTTCATAATATTTTCCATTCCCCACTCCATTATTAAAGGGGTTGATAAAATAAAATTGAGATATTTACTTGAAATTTGGTACACGTACATGTATATATTATAACTACACCTGGACCTAGATTATATTTTGAGATGATTTCGCTGAAGGGTTGGGGGTTAAACAGGGGAAAATAAGTAAAGCAAGCTGTTAAGAGTACAGAAATTTTGGATTTGGTGTATATGCTAGAAGCCAAGGATCTGATTTTTTTTATAAAATTGTTCAACCCCTGCACCACCCCATTCCATTATTGAAGGTGTTGATAAAATAAAATTAAGATTTTCACTTAAAATTTGGTACCTGTATGTGTTAAAACGACATCTGTAATTAGATTATATTTTGAGATGATTCCATGGAATTTGGGAGTTAAATAGTGGTAAATAGGGGAAAATAAATGAAACAAGCTGGTAAGAGTGTAGAGCATTAAAATTTGATGTATATTCTAGGAGCCAAGGCCTCAGATTTTTTTATAATATATTTTAACACCACCACTGTTCCCTACCAGGCCCATTACATTATTAATAGGGTTGACATAATGAAATTGAAATTTTCCCTTGAAATTTGGTTTGTATTACAACGACATCTGTAATTAGATTATATTTTGAGACGATTCCGTTGAAGACTTGGGGGTTAAATAGGGGTAAATAGGCGAAAATAAGTAAAGCAAGGCGTTAAGAGTACAGAAACTTTTGAATTGGTGTATGTACTAGAAGCCAAGGCCTCAGATTTTTTTTAATATTTTCAACCTCTCCACCACCCCCACTCCATTATTAAAGGGGCTGATAAAATAAAATTGAGATATTCACTTGAATTTGGTACACGTATGTATTAATTATAATAACATCTGATAG
This sequence comes from Stenurella melanura, assembly GCA_963583905.1. Taxonomy (NCBI): domain Eukaryota; kingdom Metazoa; phylum Arthropoda; class Insecta; order Coleoptera; family Cerambycidae; genus Stenurella; species Stenurella melanura. Next base: position 86,828,934 of record OY757316.1, on the reverse strand, counting down.
AGATAATACCATTGAAGGGGTGGAGGAGCGTGTAATTAGAGAAAATAAACGGAGCAAGCTAATAAGAGGCGAGAAACTTATTTTTTTCCCTACATGCTAGAAACCAAGGCCTCAATTTTTTTTCTGATATCTGTCCAAAATATTATTAAAATTCTATGACCAATTATTTTCACATACTAGAGTGCAAATATAGTCGAGAAGTTCTCCTTTAAAGAGACGTGGCTGGAAAATCTGGATGTGGAAGTAATGGTTCCTTAAGCAGCGGTATTTTATCTAATATTTACATTTAACATTGTTGTAATTGGCAAGTTCCCGCAAACTCTGATTTTGCTTTGCATGAGAAGAAATACTAAGACTATGGAAAATAAAGAATGCATTGATATGAGAAAATCTAAATCAACTTTTACTGATTCAGTGCATATAAAGAAACAAACCACTTATCTACGTTTAGTCATTAAACTATTGAACAGCTAGGCCCAATACCTAAACGACCACTTTGTTACGCCAATGAGGGCTGCCACTCCAATCCACTATCGTTTTTATAAAACCTATCAGACTTGTGTTTTGTCCACATGTTATTGAATCCATTCCAAGCCACAAAAACGAATTAATTGCTTTTTACTTTGCTTTTAAAGCGTTTCAGTTTTGTTAGCGGTGTTCAAATTCACCCAACTCATTATCCAAATGCACTGCTATCTACATTTACTGATACATTAATATTCGTTGTAAGGAGATAGGGAGAATCGGCATACCTACTTTAACTTTGTATGAGAACATGTCGGGAATAAAAATGTTTTTTGTCATCTGAAATTATTCGATAAGCTTAGAGGGGTAGGGAATCTTCGCTGTGACGTTGGCTCTGAAATAGGTTCCATAAACATAGGAACGCTGAAACACTGCACACGAATACTGACAATCCACTCGCGTTTTGTTAACCATGTTGGCATCATCAGGAGATGAATTCAAACTAAGGAACAACAGAAAATAAGTATATTTTCATGTACAGTCGTATTTTCACTTTTAATTTAGTTTCAATCAGCTCCCGATAGTGCCAACGCTGTTGACGAAACGCGCATCGAGCACTAGTATTCTAGCGTAATTTTCAAGCTAATTGGTGTTCGTCAAAACTATCTCAAAGGTATTAGAAAATGGTTGATTATTATAAATTTTTGAAGTAAGGTCCGGTATATCTGTGAAGATGGCGACAAGTGAAGAACTACTAACTACTGAACTGAATAAAATTAACAAAAAAGACCTAATAAGTCTATTAATAAATAAAAAGTTACCTTCAAATATTGCTACTAATAATGTGTTAAGTGATTTCCTAAATAAATTTGGTGATAATAGTGACTTAAACAAGAATCATGAATTAGTACCCCCAGAGGTAAACACAAGTTTTTGCTGTGAAAAAGTGGAGTGCATAAAAAACAAACTACAGTATGATGCTCAAATCAATGAAATAAAATTACTTAATCAGACCATAGAACATATGGAGAAAAGGTTAGTGACGCAAGAAGAAATTATTTTTTTGTTAAAACAGCCAGTAACAATAACAAATAATCTAACTCCACCTATTGGAAAGTTACCCCAACATGCAGAAGCCAAGTCATCAACTAACCCAAAGAGTCAGACTGTGACATCTATATCTGAAAATCCTAAACAGGTCCACCACAAAATCATTAAAAATACAGATATCAAGTCTCCTAGCAAAGCAGTTAAGTTATCTGATGACAAAAACCAATGTGATAAAAACTCCAGTAAAATAACGCTTAGTCAAGTAAACGAAGCAGTAAATAATGCTGTATCTGTGGCAAATTGGCAACACAATATACACTCAGTACCTCAATGGAATCCGAAAAATAAATTTAATAATAAAAATAGAAGACAACCTATTATTGGTTCTAACACCAGCTCACCAAACCTCGCCGTATCTAAACAAGGATATCTTCATGTTTATAGGCTAAGCCCTGAATTAAAAGAAAATGATTTACTTGATTTTCTTAAGTTAACTGCACCAAAAATAAAATTTGAATGCAAGGAATTAAACAGATCCACGAAAAATTGTTCAATGTTCGTGTCCTTCCCAATTATACATGTGAAAGACGTATATAATCCAGATATCTGGCCTGATGGAGCGGCTGTAAATCGATTCCCAAGAACAGAAATTTTTCAGTTCCGGCCTCTGTGACTCCTCAAACATAAAAAATATACAATCAAGTACACAAGTTAATGAAAAAAATAGTATACTGTCTAGTGAAATTGACACAAACTTTAACCTCCGAGTATACCATTTAAACGTAAGAAGTGCTCGAAACAAAATAGATGATCTTAACCTACTTCTTCAAACTTTAGACTTTCCAGAAGTGTTATGTTTATCAGAAACCTGGTGTACAGATGATGAAATCGGATATATAAAGTTAAATAATTATACATTAGGTGATTCTTTCTGCCGAGGCACCATGAAAGGCGGAGGAGTTGCCATATTTGTCAAGCAGAGTATTACTTTTAAAACAAAAATTTGTATGATTGTAAAAACTGAATCAATGTTTGAATATGCTTTAATTGAATTATCCTTTGCTAATATAAATATTTTAGTTGGGTGCTTCTATAGAGCACCATCAAGTGACCTTGCATATTTTGTAGATAATATAGACCTGTTAGTAAATAATATTTATAAGCCCAATATTCCTACATTTTTTTGTGGGGATTTTAATACCAATTTTGATGATCAATTATCCAATGATGATGCTAAATATTAATGTAATATTTTGGAAACCTACGGTTTTCACAAATGTATTTGTGATTATACCAGGATATCCAAGAACTCAAAAACCAGTATTGATAACATTTTCTCAAACATTGACAAAAACTTACTTAATCCGACAGTTATTTGCACTGATATATCAGATCATTGTATGCAAGCTGTAAATTTCCATATTAACAACGCTGATGCAGAAGACATGTGTACTTATTATACATACTTCAGGGCATTTAAAAATGATAATAACATACAATATTTCAAATCCTTATTATCTGTAGAAAACTGGTCATGGTTAACTACAAATGACAGTAGTGAAACCAAATTCAATAACTTCTTTTCAATTTTTACTCAGAAATTAGACTTAGCATTTCCATTGGAGTTGCGAAAAGTAAAGAAATCTACTAAGCATAAAAACCCTTAGATCTCAGAGGAGTTAATTAATCAAGGGATCTTCATCAGAGATATTTATAAATTATGTCAAACTTCTTCCAGTGATGAATTACTGAAAATTTACAAAATTTTAAAGAAAAATCACCAAAAAAATATTACAATCACCAAACAATGTACTATGATTCGCGAATGCTAAATTCAAAAAATAAATGCAAAACAGCTTGGAATATTATTAAAAACAATGACCACTCAAGAAGTTATAATCTACCATCATCATTTACAGATAAAGAAGGTACTACTCTAACAGATTTCAAAAGTGCCGCCGAGAGCTTCAATAATTATTTTATAAACTCGATAAGTACTTTAACTAAGGATATGGTTATCTCAAATAACTCTAAATACATTGAATTCAATAATCATTCTTTGTTCTTAACACCAGTTACAGATGATGAAGTTAAGGATATTATTAGATCCGTATCCGCCAAGAATTCGGCCGGATTCGATTATGTCACTGGTTCATTACTAGTACATATAATTGATTACATTTGTAGTCCTCTAAGTACACTAATAAATGCATCCTTCTGTGAAGGAACATTCCCTAGTGTCCTCAAAAAATCTATAGTGATACCAATTCATAAAAAATCCGATAAATCTCAAATTTCTAATTATAGAGGTGTGGTACTTCTGTCCATCTTCTCCAAAGTCTATGAAAGAGCATATTATAACAGATTGTCAAAATTCTTAAATGATGAAAAGTTACTTACAAATAATCAGTATGGCTTTAGAAAGGGTTTGTCTACAGAGGATGCAGCGGTAGCGCTGTATAATTTCGTGTTGAATAGTTTTGAATCAAAAGAAAAAACAGCAAGCATATTCTTTGACTTAAGTCGTGCATTTGACACAATAAACCATAACTTGTTAGTTGACAAGCTTTTCAAGTATGGAGTAAGAGATTCTCCTGTGTGCTGGATTAAATCGTACTTAAAAGATAGATCACAAGAGGTTCAGTTAAAGCACAACGGGAAATTATTTCAATCTTCTCCCAGTCCCACTCACACCAGAGTACCTCAGGGCAGTGTGCTGGGTCCTCTTTTATTTATTATATTTATTAATGATATTGTTAAAGCTGATATGATTGATGGGACATACATTACAATATTTGCAGATGATACCACATCGTCTGTTTCAGGTAAAAATTTTCATGATATTAGAGATCAAGTAAATTCAGCTATATTCTCGATTCAAAACTATTGCATTGACAACGGACTTGCCCTTAATAACTTAAAAACAGATTACCTGTTATTTTCACCAAAAACCCTTAATGAAAGTTTGCTCGTCAGAATTGACGGACAAAGTATAAAACAAAGTAATTATGTCAAATTTTTAGGGCTTTACGTCGACTCCCATCTATCTTGGGGATATCATATTGACTTTTTAATAAACAAAATTAAAGTCGCATGTTTCTCTATATATCAGTTAAGAAGTCATGTTAGTTTAGATGTACTTAAAATGTATTATTTTGGATACGTTCAATCGAGACTGAATTATTGTATAATGTGCTGGGGAAATAGCAGCAAAATTAATGAACTGTTCACTCTGCAAAAAAGAATAATACGTACAATGTTATACAAAGACTCGCGACACTCCTGCAGGAACTTATTCTCACAGCTAGGCATTCTAACAATTTCTTGTTTATATATACTAAAGTGTGTCTGTTATTTAAAGTGCAATCCACATAAGTTCGTGACCAACAGAAATGAATCTAATAATTATTGCTTAAGACCAACGTACAATGTCGATGTACCTCAACATAGACTATCATTAATGGCTAATGGGCCCATGATCATGTCAATTAAATTATTCAATAAACTACCACTATCTCTCAAATTACTGAATGACAATAAAATTTTCAAATATAAAGTAAAAATTATGCTGTTAAAATATAACTTTTACTCTGTTGCGGAGTTCTTGGAATGTCTTAATATGGAAGAATAAGTGACAAAAATATTAATTTATATAATTTATATATTTTATCTTATTGTTTTAATATGTCTGTCTATATTTCACCCATATGTATTATGTATTATTGTCCAAGTTTAAGATTATTTTATGATTGTTGATTACTTGTACTTTCGGTTTGTATCTTGTTAGTAGTATCCGTCATCTTATTTTATTTTATTTTATTACTTTATTTTATTAAATGATTATATTGTTTGACTATATTCTATACTTACTTTGTAAGTCTAATGAAAATAAAGAAAAAAAAATGCATAGATAATGTGAAATATCATAATTTTTTTAAATACTGGTTGACCTGCTGAAAACAGTTCAGCCCAATTTGCCTTTTGAACGAAAAAAATCATAGTGCCTGGACTGGTCAATTATTGCCTTGCTGCTTTAACGTTCAAATAAAGGTTACCTCCAATCTGAAAATTGGAATGGTAGAGACTTTTTTTTGCGGAGGAGGGGAAATCTTCGAAAGACTACCACCTATTGTTCCTAGGCCTCCACTCTGGAATCATCACGTACTGATGTCTATCGCGGGTGGTAAACCGGTGGTACTAACTTTGGTTCGGGGCTCTTTATCCCTTCTTTTCTTCCCCTTTCTTGCAGGACATTATGTCAGAAAACAGATGTGCAATTACTTCCCATGACTCAATGCTTCTATGTGGGGCTATTTCTTCTAGGAGTAGGGTAGTTCCTAGGATGCACCCGGTTTCCTGTCTACTGGCCTCCCGTCTATCACAGACGAAGAGTGTATGTTCGGCGGCGTCCCGCTGTCCGCAATAGATGCAGGCGCCATCTTCATATTTGCCGATTTTCTTTGTGTAAGCCCTAAAAGATCCGTGTCCTGTAAGGGCCTGGGTTAGGAAATAATCTAGTCCGTGGTGCCTGCAGGTCACCCAATCTGCCACATTTGGGATGAGACGCTTTGTCCGTTGTGCCTTTTCCGTGTTTTCTCTACAGGCCTCTTGCCATCTCCCCATCATGGCAGTCCTTGTTTCTTCTCTGGGTTCGTGTACTTTATCTTGGGGCACACCGTGAAGTTTGCATTTCTTCTCAACAATTAGATCTATGGGGGATCCTGTGATGGCCTGCAGTGCTATCTCAGACAACGTAAGGTACGCCCTGGTGACTCTTAAGAGGATTTTCCTCTGTGTGCTTATCATTTTTGTTCATATTGGCCAATTCCTAAGGCCTTCTGCCACGCGGGGGCTCCATATAGTAGGGTGGAGTGTACCACCCCCACCAAAACTAGCCTCTTGTCCATACTGGGACCCTTTATGTTGGGTAGAGTTATTGTCAAGGCGGCGATCCTGGCTTCTGCCTTTTCTATCGCGTTCAGAGTGTGCGCTCCAAAGATCCCTCGCATGTCGAATACGATCCCCAGGTACTTTATTTGTCTTAGCAGGGTATGGTAAGGAGACTATTGTGGTACATCATTTAATAACTTTATTACTTTTCAAATTATTAAAAGTGTCTATAAACTTGCACATTACTGTCTAAATTCGAGTAAATACAAATTAAGAGTATCAAAGAATAATAGTAAACACCATAGGTAATAGATCTCTTTCATCTCTGAAGGATATGGAGGAGCCTTGAGCAGGAGAGACTACGGACACACACCCAACCTAGTATATCTTTGCGGATGGAGAAAATGGGGGAGTTATCGGGGTTGTAAGCCTCATAATCAAGCCGACGAGGTTTTCTTGACTGACTCTACTTCCGGCCCGCCATTTTGGACTTCCCCTAATTAGACATCGGATTCGTTATCAGGGATCCCAAATATTCCCGAGTTCCATCTTTCAGTCCAAAAACGAAAAAAGCACGAGGTTCTCCTGAGAAATTGACTTTACTTCCGGTCCGCCATTTTGAATTTCCCAAATTGGACCACAGATTCATGGTCAGGAACCTCGAAAACCCCCGACTAGAGACTTCCAGGACATAATTTTCATTTTTAAAGCTTTTTTAAGGATTAATATAACTTAATATAACCCCCATAACTCCCCCATTTTGTCCGTTCGCAAAAATATTAGTGGTGCAAATGATTCCGAGGGTTCAAGGAACACAACACAGAGGGAATTTTTAAAATCGGTGCTATTTCCCAACTTTTACACAATTGTCACTTTTTTCCGGCTTACTTGCCATCATCATAACAAATTTATAAACAAAAATAAAATTACCATGCAACCATGTAGCGTGTTATCTTGGTGTGCACATGGTTGGATGGATCGCGACCGATTTGGCTCAATGAATTAAAATTAAAAGATTAAAACTCCTGCCGCCTGTGATGGCCTAAATTTAACATTTACATTAAAATATCTGAATGCAGATTTTAAAGAATTAACACTAACAAAATAAAATTGTAAGACGGTGCACTAAATGAATTTTGGCTGTTGATACTGGAAAAAACTCAATGAAAGAACCCGTTCGAGTAATTGAATCTCAGTGGTCTGCCCTCCAGTAGAAGAATATAGAAAAGGAAGAGGAATATTAGAGTTTAAAAGTTGTGATTTTTACAAACGTTCTTGGTCTAAAATTAATTTAGAACAATAAGGACAAAATAACAAAAAGACAAAAGAGATAACAAACAAGTGGTAAAGGGAGAGGATAGGGCTTATTTCCGAAGTATCAGCAAGTTCAGCTCCTTGATAAAGCCGATGGATCTTATGGGGTGAGAAACCATCCAGATCATCTGACATTGGTTTTCTTTTGACAAATAATGAGAACCGAATTCTATCTGCATGAGCAGGTATCATCATCCTCTAGACAGAGACTCCATTTAGCGTTTGCCGACTGTTCCTTAGGTGTTGATTCAGTCAGTGCTGTGCATAGAGGCCGATTGAAGTTCTTAGTTGTAATCTATTTAACTCTAATAATTTGTTTAGTTCTTGACTTCATAGGATTTATACTAATCTAGTCTGAGTGAACTAGTCCTGGTAGATTCTGCCAGTACAAATTGGTAACTACTTACGTGATACTTTATTAAATGCTCGAAAGTCGGAAGACCTTGCGGGTCTTTCAATAGCAACTTTCCTTCCAATTGACCCTATAGAGAATGTTGGAAAGGGCACCGTCTGGTTGAAATATTCTGTTTTCTTCCGTAACGCTCGTTGTTCGCTCGGTCATCATTGGACTGGCATCATCTTTCAACAAATCTAAGTACGTCCCTGCAATAAAGTTTCTGGGTGAGAAAAAAGATCCTACTCTACCGCCCACATATGCCCACCTAATAGTTTAATTTTTCAGGGTGTTGAGTATGTACCTCTCGAGGCATTCTTAAATTCAATTTGACGCAATAACGACAATTATGTCAATTACCATTTAGGAAACTGAAGAGTCATTAGAAACACCAACGTTGAAGGGTTACTTTGGATCGGTTTTGATTTTCTCGCTCATTATCTCACAAAACTAAACGTCGATCGTTGCCATCCTGGTTCAGCTATTGGAGCAGATGAATTTGTAGTGTTTTGAGAATCACTGGATAATAGCATGTGAAATACCTATCACAGCAGATATTCTTCGTATAATCAAGTACTCAAGTAATCAAGTCCATAGGAATATCACCAACAACCCCTACTTCTACTGCTTCATTTCTAACGGTATCTTTTACGTTTTATGCTCAAGCACTTTAATTATATTTTATTGTAAAGTGGTATTATTTTAACCTTCTCCCGGATATAATAAATCGTTTTAGATCGATTTCAAAATTAAAGAAGCAACACATGTTTAATTTACTGACACATAATATTATAAGATGTTACAATTTTTCATAATATTTACAAAAAATAGATAAATGACCAGTTGCTAGTTTGAGATTATGGATTTCGATTATCGATTTTCTTGGGTATTGGTAAGACTAAGTATATTTTTAAAATATAGCGAAAAATCTTCTCTATGTAAGACAAGGTTACGAGATAGGCAAAAACTGAACAATGTATTCTTCCATTTTATTAAAGAATAAAGAGAGCATATCGTCATAACCAGTTGAATTTTTCGTGAATACAGATTTTATGACATTGAGCATTTCATTTGAACTGAACAGGAACAAAATTAAAAACTTGTTTATTAACATTCAAAATAGGGGCCAATATTCAGTTAGAGTATTGACGAATTTGATAGAAGGTAAAGGATACTTCTGTAGTACTTTGCTAGTTGTTAATATTATTGCCATTAATGCCAAATATTTTTTTAGAAAATATTTTTTATCATTACTGTCTCTGGTAAATTGCCATGCAACTTTGATCTGTTATTCAAATTAAGAAAGTGACTTTTTTAGCCTGTTTAATATTAACGCGATGTGAAATAGAAACTACCCTGGCCAACACAATTAGGCTGGATCCAAGTTATCTTCATAAACAGTCACGATTAAATAATTCATTCTTTCTTGAGCCAACTAACCAACATGAAATTTTGCAAGCAATTCAACAACTAAAACTTGGAAAATCTCCTGGTATTTATGGACTAAATTCTGAAACCCTCCAGGACATTACAGAGCTTATTATTTCACCTTTAACCCACTTAATAAATTCTTCCATGAAATCTTTCAAGGAAGCACTTATCACACCAAATCTGGAAATAAATCTAAAGTATCAAATTAGAGGCCGATCTCTCTATTTAGTAATATATTATATATATAAAATATACAAAAAATATTGAAAAAGAGAATTGTACCATATCTAAAGAAATATAACATTTTGTCCAAAAATCAATATGGTTTCAAAGAAGCTGCGTCAACTGAGGATGAAATGGCTGACTTGATCTCAGCAATATATAAATTATTGGATGAAAAGAAAAAAATTGTTGATTTAGCCAAAGCATTTGATACGGTCTGCCATACTAAACTCTTAAAAACGATTAAAAATATTGGTTTTCGAGACATACCATTGAAACTTATGGCAAGTTATTTAATAGATAGAGTACAACGGGTAAAAGTTAATAATAATAAAAGTTCTGAAGAACGGTACAGTATGGAGTGCCACAAGGAACAGTATTAGGCCCTACTTTTTAATATCTATATAAATGAGTTATTTAATATACACTCGGAGGGAAACATCATAAGTTTCGTGGACGATACTGCGGTGTACTATAAAGCCGACAGTTGGTCAGAATTAAAACGAGTAGTAGAACATGACTTTCTAAACCTAATGCAGTCTTTTAATAATCAGCTATTGACTATCAATTTTTCAAAAACACAGTTTTTACCATTTAGCTGTTGTAATAATGCTGCCCCGAATTTAAAATGAGCCAAAGCATAATAAAAGTAGAAATAGCCGATAAAGTTAAGTACCTTGGCATATTTATTGACAAGCATCTAAGATGGTACTATCAGCTTGAATTTATTGATAAAATAGTATGTTAGGTAGATTCAAATATTATCGAGATATATTTGAAATATAACACCTGAGAATATTATATTATGCCTTCGTACAATCCCACATCAATTACGTAATTATAGCATGGGGTGGAGTAACGAATAATTACTTTAAACAATTGGAATACGTGCAGAAGTGGATTATTAAAATCATATATAGGAAGGATTATCGTTACTCAGCAGATTAACTTTTTAGTGAAACGCTTTTATTAGATACAAGGCAATTATTCCTTCAAAATTTGCTCATGCGACAATTTAAACACAAAGGTGCTGTGACACAGATTACACATCCGCATGATACCAGATATAAAAGTAAATCAGTTGTAGTTTCCAAAGCTGAAAACCCTATAGGTTAAAGGTGTTACACCATCATTTTCGCTGAAACTTCATAATTTTCCAAGAAAACAAAGTCTATTGGATTGCTAAAAAGTCGGTAAAGGTATTTACACAGAACTTCCCTCGTTATTTGTGCATGGCGGTCACTCTAAAAAATTAATAATTACGAAATGACATTGAGAATAATAATCGGAATATAGCTATTGCTATTATTACAAAGAAAACTTGAGAAGTTTTGGTCAAAAAAATATACAGATTGCTCATCCAACAGTAAAAGTTCAATACTAAATAGCAGGTGCCACATATGGCAGGCTTGCGCAAATACCTTTACAAATGTCCACCATGACTGAATTATTTCTTGGGATGACCACCCTGTACATTTTTCAATAAAAGTATAATAGGTGCATTATGCCAGATATTATTGCCATCTGTCACATTTTCAATCCAACATTCACGTAATGGAGTGGAAGCATAGTGGTGGTTAAAAAATTTCATTTTTTTTTTGAAATTTTTCAAAAATGTGAAAAAATGTTCAATTTTTTTTCTTCTGAAATAGGTTTAAAATGTCAAACGTAGAAATTTAAAATTTTAGCAAAAAGGAAAGTTTCCTTCTATTCTAGTAGTGGTAAAAAGTTTAAAATTTGAAAATTATATATATATTTTTAATTAGAATGCTGTGATACGTGAAAATTTTAAACTTGAGCAAATAAAAAAAAAATCGATCTATTTTAGTGGTAAAAACTTTTTGAAAAATGTTGGTAGAAAAAATTTTCAAAATTTTTTTTTCTGGAATGCCTAGGTTTATAATGTCATGAAACGTGAAACTTTTAAATTTGAGCAGAAAAATGTTTCCATCTATTCTAGTGTTTTTTATTGTTGAATTTTTTTTTTAACTTATAAAATTTGCTAGAGCTGTTATTTTAAGTAATTTTCTATTTTTAATAAATTTATAATACATATTTAGGTCTCGGTAACGGGTACCTTGGTATTTCTACATTTACGGTGTAATATTTTATATCCTCAAATCCGGTTTATTTTTGTCTCATAGTAGGTAGTTATATGTTCGTGGCCAAAACACTTTGCTTGTAAGGCCAATAATCGGAAAAAAAAATATATTCTAGTGTTAAATTTTTTTCCAAACTGGTAACAAAATGTTGCAAATTTTTTTTTCCGAAATTGGTTTGGAATGTCGTGAAACGTGGAAATTTTAAATTTGAGCAAAAAAAAATTTTTCGTCTATTCTGTAGTAGTGATAAATAGATTAAAATTGTTTTCAATTTTTTTTTAATTTTTCAAATACATTTTTAAATTTGTTTGAATAGTTTTAGAATGCCATGGAAACGTGGATAGTTTAAATCTGAACAAAGAAAAAAAAATTCTATGTTAGTGGTAATTTTTTTTTTAATAGTAAAAAAAAATCTATTTTTTCTTTTAAATAGAGTTAGAACGCTATGAAACGTGGAAATTTTAAATTTGAAGGAATAAAAAAATTTTTTCATCTATTTTGGTGTTAAAAAAATTTTCAAAAATGTTGGTAAAAAAAATTTTAAAAAAAATTTTTTTTTGAATCAGGCTTAGAATGCCATGAAACGTGGAAATTTTAAATTTGAAGAAAGAAAAAATTTTTTTCATCTATTTTATAGTAAAAAATTTTTCAAAAATTTTGGTGAAAAAAAATTTCAATTTTTTTTTTTCTGAAATAGGATTAGCGTGTCATGAAACGTGGAAATTTTAAATTTGAGCGAAAAAGAAAAATTTTTCAGTATTTATTCCGTTTAGACGGTCCACCCTGTATATTTTCCAGTGAAAATTTTACCATTTCTTCGCTGTCAGTAGGGTCAACTACCTACCAAATTTGACTGCTCTCCGTCAAGTAGTTTTTTTAGTTAATGCACCAACAGACAGACAGACAGACAGACCGACCAACAGACAGACTGACGGAATTGAAAAACCTATATTTTCGTAATCTACGTGATCTGAAACGTCAGAATCCGAAAAAATCTCGCAGGGTGATTTTTTCTCGAATACAATACTTCCCTTCGGTATGCGAGGAAAGTAAAAATGAAATAAAAAAATGGCTAAATGCCACAACAAGATTAAAATTACATCAATTAATAGCTAGAAAAATACTAAATATAAATAAAAAAAGAAACACTATATTTTCTGCCTTCTCATCACTGCTACGGTTTGTTCTTGTGCAACCATTTCCAAGATTAGTTTCGTTCCTTTTTCTAAGTTATAATCGCACATATAAACAATTAAATTCAATTATTTATTACTTTATTATATTTGTATTGAGGCCTTAAATAAGCTGTACGTAGATTTTAGATATATTATTTAAGTTGTACGTAAATAGTTTAGATGTATTATTTAGATTTATTGTTTAATTATGGCCACACTTCAATGATAATTTTAGATCAAAATCCATCACGGGCACATTTACAAGGTTAATTTCGTAGCCATCGCTTCGTTTATTTACCCCTAAAATTATTATTAAAATATGTTTTTGTTACATCCGTCATTTACATATAAGAAACATATATTTTGGATATATTGTCATTATTAAGTATTAACTGTATTATCCATCATTTTGGGAAATAAATGTTATTATTATTATTATTATTATTATTTAGCGCAAACATATTAGATATCCCTTTATCAGTGTTATATTCGGTTAATCTTATTTTTCTCTTCTTTCAATTATTTAATTAAAATAAGACACAGTCTCTTGTAGTATCAAAAATTTTTCTCAAAATTACCCTCTACTTGTTCCAGATATGCCTCAGTTCGGCCTAAGTAGTACAAACTCCCATTGGGGTTATAGTGCAGCGGGCGCATACTCACCCTACTTCACGCCAAGTACGCTGGGCTCCTGTGCGGCTCCCACTTCACAATTTAATACACCTGCACTTGGATTTTCTGGAAGCGCCCCAGATCAGTCATCTACACAGGATGCCTTCACTACCAGTTCTACAGTTAGTTCATGTGAGTATTTTGTGTATTGTGTGATACATCTAATTTTTTTAACTACTTTGTTTAAGAATAGATACATATAGTATGGAATTAATTCATTAATTCTGAATACGCAAAAACCTCGAACAGGTCGATTTTTAAAAGCTTTTATTTAACTTGCCATGTTAGTGTGTTAGTCTGTTTAGGTAAAATCTTGCAAGCTGAATTAGAACCACTTCCTCTTATCCTACGGAGTTGAAATTTTACACGTTGATTCAGTTCCAATGACAGTGCATTTTTATGATAGGCATGACCTGATTCTACACCCAGGACATACAGTGTGGTGGATTAAGTGCGCAACAAATGAAATATTTTTTTTAGTTGCACAATTAAAGTTTAAATACCACCAGAAATTATTGCATGTCCGGTAACCATTTCAGGTGCGCTTAGAACGGCTTCAAGTTAAACAGTATACAGGATATGAAAATCGTTCAAGAGTAAAGTGCGCTTATGTTATACAAAAAAAAAGTTTTTAAGAAAAACTGTATTAAAAAGTAAAAAAGTGTTTTTTTTTTAAATTCATACACCTGGAAACCGAAAGCTTTGGGGGCGCTCAATTCAGCTAAATAACCTATGTGATAGTGCTATATGATCGTCCCTAAAGCTTTTTTGTTCCAGGTGTACGAATTTAAAAAAACGCTTTTTTAGTTTTTAGTGCAGGTTTTTAAAATAAAAGCCTTTTCTTAAAAACATTCTTTTTATATATATTTTTTTATTTTTAATTGTGCCACTTTTGCTTTGGGTTTCTCTGCTATGACGTCATCGCTACTTCGGTTGTGACGTCATTTCCTTTTTTTAAATGAGACGGCCTGTATATTTTTTCATTTTAAGCTCTCTATGAAAATCTTAATTTAAAAACCAATACTGCTTATGGTCTAAAATTGATAAGTTCGAAGCTACTGACATAAAAATATTCTTGAAGTTAAATAATTCCTGTTTTATTGTGATATTTTACAATAAAACAGCAAATGAACAGTAAATAATAACATAAAGAATTAACTTAAGGTTTGAATTTCATTTCTGTAAAGCACGTTTTTAGATGACCCTGCAAAAACGAGTAGTTAAATAGGTTTTTTGTAATATATCTTTAACAAGACTGATATAATCAAAATCCAATCTACAGTTCTATCTTATAACTGTTAAATTAATAACTGATTATTAATGTTTGTCTTCTGCTTTATAACAATGCGTTTGTCTGTATCTCAGGGAATAGAAGTTCTTATGATGATTGAGTATAGTGACATGCACGAACACAAGAAGAAGTATGTGTTTGATTTAACACTAAGTATCTAGTAACCAATTAACAGTGAGTAAAATTGAGAAAAATATAGAGGTACTGGCTCCCTAGATGATCTACCAAAGAAGGGCCGTCCAGTTATTGACGAGGATATCAAATTAAATGTTTTTCTAGCTATGGAAGAGAATCCAACACTAGCGTTCGCCGGCTTGGCCGAGATTATGATATTCTTTTTACTTCTGTACACAAAGGGTTAAATCAACAAAAGGTCCAGACCAAGAATGGAATTCTATTAAATATTAATGAATATCTGCAATGATAATTCCCCTCAAGTAAAAAACATAATTTTTTCGGATGGGTCAACTTTCACATTAAATGGTGAAGTCAATCATCACAATTGTAGTTACTAGGCAAAAGAAAACCCTCCATGGATGCGAGAGAAGTACACTCAGTATCCACAAGAGGTAAATGTGTGGGCGGGAATAGTTAGAAATAGAATAATCGATCCCTACTTTTTCGATTACACTATAAATGTACTAAGATACCTTCAATATTTACAAAAATATCTAGTCCCTATTTTAGTGACCTTATTTTCGAGTAGAAACAATTGTATGACTCTCGACGAAAACTCATCAGCAAGACCTCCGCATTATGCATTAGCTGTTCGAACATATCTTGATCATGTATTTTCAAATAGGTGGAAAACGTGGTACTGTTGATGACCACCAAGATCACTAGATCCTACCCCGTTGGATTTTTTCTCTTGGGTCACTTAAAAAACGTAGTGCACAAATGTAAACCTGACAATATTCAAGAATCAAAAGACAAAATTAGAGATTAGAATGTAACATTTCTCAAGAAACTATAAATTAATTTCAGCAAGAATTCATTGATCGTTTGGGATACTATCAGGCACACGAAGGTTTTCAATTAGAACATTTGATTAGTTAATTTTTTAAGTTATTATTTACTGTTCATTTGCTATTTTAATGTAAAATGTCACAGGAATTATTTAACATCAAAAAAGAATATTTTCAAATGTCTGTAGCTCCGAACTTATAAACTCTGTACCGTAAGTAGTAAGTTTTTAAATTCAGATTTCCATAGCGAGTCTGATAATGAAAAAATATATAGTGCGTTCCATTAAAAAAAATGACATTATAATCGAAGCAGAGATGTCGTTATAGCTAAAAAACCCAAAGCAAAAGTTGCGCAATTAAAAATAAAAATCGACCTGTTCGAGTTTTTTTGCCATAATATTTTTGTATTCAGAATTAATAAATGTATTCCATACTTTATGTACACAATGTATAGTAAGTGAGAGCGCTATGAATTCTCAGAAAGGAAATGTGATAATTTCTTTAATAATACACAGGCACACAAAAAAAAGTCGAGTTCGAGAAGGAAGACCTATGTGTTCCTATGCACTTTGACCTGCTCAACACGAATGCGATGTCCGTTTTGCTCGATTGGCTTGTGCATTCTTCCTTACCTCAAGAAACACCGTCAGAATGGCCGAAAAGTCTCAAACAAGTAAATAAGCATATACAGGGTGTTTCGTGAGTGACTGGCCATACGCTAGTGAGGGGTAGGGAATCTGAAGGCGATTTAAGAATGACCTTTATTAGATGTCTAATGCCTCTCGTTTTTGATATACAGCGTGTTTTTTATTTTTTGCCAAAATTTAGATCGGTCGTATTTTTTTAATGGCTGTAGCAAATTGTACCAAATTTAATAGATATGTTTTACTAATAGAGGTCTACATAATTCAGTATCGAAAACAAAACAAAAAGTCAGGGCCTGAGCCAATTTTTTTAATTTTGGATCTTACCTAAAAACATCATCCTGTATATGGATTTTGGCAATGTCCAATACAGATTTTCAAAATAGTCTTATAGTGTGTCTGAACCATGTAGTTAATTTTTTTGGCACATTTTTAACGCCTCGAGAAATAACAGCTGAGTTTCACAATAAATCCATTAAAAAAATATTTGGGTGACTTTCGGTCATAAAAACATCAGTAACTACATGGATGACATTAATTTTGTGGGAAAAGATTTAATTTTACTGTCTGTTTGTTAGAATTTGCTACAAAAAATGTAAAAATGTGTAAATGTCAACAAAAGTAAAAAAAAATTAAATATGTAAAAATGTGAACAAACAAAATTTTTTATTTATTAGAATAAATACAGGAGTAAAAATTATATTGAAGTGAAATAACTGCGACAATGGAGCTCCTAAATAGTAAGTACAATTAGTTAAAAAGAATTTGATCCAGTACAACCGGCATAAAATGAGATGGTATTTAATTATTTTCAATTTTGTAATTTATCAACCGTTTTCTAACTCATGAGTTTTAACATAATAAAACAAAATAATGCCATCGAACAGTTTGCCCATCAACTTCTAATTTGATATTTTTATTATTTTACGTTAACTTTTTAATAATTTACAGCATTCTTTAATTTACTGCATGTAATTGAATAAAAACGTGTAAACTAATTAACCCTTTTTTCCACTTTGATAACAATTTACAATCATGTATCTAGGGTACACAACGAAAAGTCCATATGCAGTAAATATTCAGGAGAGCAGTTTGAAGTTTTAACTCTCTGGGTTAAATAGTGTATTAGATATAGGTTTTTTTTTTCATATTAGTGTCCTTTATGGATGTTTTTAAAAATAAACTTAAGAATTTGCAATTTGTTGGTGGAAATATTGATTAAATGAACTTCGTCATTTTTCCTTGTATTAAAAATAGCTTTGGAGAATAATGGTCATAATATACTAAATAATTTCATTTACTTCAACTAAGTACATACAAATGTAAAGAATGATATAGATTTAGAAACTATATAAAGAAATATTATACCACTACTCTGTATAAACGAATTATTTGAAAGATAAAATATATTGTTATGAATTACACCCCCTTGGAACTGGAGATGATATGCCTATGCCTACTGATAGTGACTGGAAAGACTCTAGACACACAGGGTGTTTCCAAAAAGTTGGAATAAACGCAACAATACGTAACTGATTTGAATAAAGAGCTTCCAGTACAACTTTTACTTTAGTTCTATTTCTACCGTTTTAGGTTTTTGTAGAGACCAATGTTGATTATGACGACAATTGGCTTTTATTATTCAAATAATTCTTTTGTAAAGGGTATCTAGTTTTATAATATTTTTTTAAATAGCTTCTAAATCTAAATCATTCTTTACATACGTATGTAGTTGAAGAAAATGAAATTATTTAGCATATTATGACCATTATTCTCCAAAGCTATTTTTAAAACATATGAAAATTTTCAAGTCCAATTTAATCAGTTTTACTTGTATAAATTAATTTCTATAGGACTTGGTCATTACCTGTATAATTGGTTGTATACTATTAAGCCATAATGATAAGTTAAACATTTTTACCAATCAAAGGTATTACTATTTGACACGATTTGGTCATATTTTCTCATTTTCAACGATTTTTGGACTTGCTCACTTTTTAATCGTATATGGATAAATTGAAGAAGTCTACGAATTCAAAATGAATTACTTATATTAAGTTATCAGTAACATAAACTAAAGGTAAGTGTTAAGAAACAAATGAATTAGAAGCCTTCACCTCTAAAATGTTTCTTACTTTATTTTCATTCGATGATTATTATATTTCCTTTCTGAGAGTGCGCACAGGTTCTCAATTCAATAGCTGAATATACCTAACGGCCGTTCATCAGATATTACGTATTAACACTGATGAGCTCACAACATTTTTAAATTGTTTACCTACTCGAAAATCGTGACCTACCAAAGAAATGCTTGGAACCTTTTCTTCGCAAAATTTCCTCATATCTAATTCTATATTATGCATTATATCGATATTTCTTATATTTCCTGAGACATAAATTTTTTTAAATCTCATTACTAGGGTTTTTTTTAGTTATTTAGCGGTTACCTCCTGTTTAAAAAAATTCATTGCATACCTACCCTTCATACTAATTGAAAACAAAAAACTGTTTTGGTTAACTAATTCCAAAAGAAAGTCCCACTTTTGGTTTTATCGCTTATATCTCGCAAACGGTGCGTCATAGGAAACAAATATCTTATACCAAATAAAAACTCGGCAACTTTCATTTTATATACTTTTTTCGGATTCGCAACCGTCTTCGAGCTACACACTCCGGAGAGTGAAAAACAGATTTTTACCTTACGTCTTCAACTTTAAGGGAAAGCAAGGTGGGCTTCTTAAAATTGTGCTAAAACTCAGAAATCATTAATGAAGCGACCTTTTACAACCCTTCCTCCACTCAAGGCAAGGTTGAAAAGGCTGGGAATATTTGCTTCCTCAAATGGTATGGGGCACCAGCAAGATAGATCTCCCTCAACCAGTACCGCTTCCAGTAGTTCATGAGAGCAGTGGCAAATATTAAGCCTGACATCAGCTCCCTCCCACCGACTTAGTGCACAGCTAAACAGCATTCCCGGCGCACCTACCACCAACTGCAGCAGCTCGGGAATCAGCTGTCCCCTCAAGAATGAGGGTGGAAACTTGTAGGATACACCCTGGTGCCAATTACAACAGAAGATCCACCAGCACCGGAGAACCTACTGAAAACGATATTTTTCCGCTGCACCAAGGATTGTGGTAGTGGCAAATGTGGATGCCGGAAAGCAATGCTGAACTGTTCTGCGGCGTGCCCCCACTGACAAGGGAAATGCCTCAACGGCATGCCTGTTTACGACGAGGACGACGATGAAGACGACGTAGTGCCCCTTCAGCAAGAACCACCCACCACTGAGGATGAGGATGCCATGGGCGAGGAACCCTTGACAGGAGTCTCACGGCCAAAGACAATGAAAACGTAAATCCAGAGAAAGTGGAGAGTTGTACATAAATTATTGAAATCGAATAAAATGACTTACCTTATATGGACTTTTTTATCATCATTAAAATACAATTTTCAATTCTTCAGATAAAAATCTGTTTTTCGAAAATGTTTACTTTTGCGGAGCGTGTAGCTCGAAAACGGTTGCGAATTCGAAAAAGTATAAAAAATGAAAGTTGCAGATGATTTCATGAGCTTTCATTTGGTATTAGTATTAGAAATTTTTTCGACGCGCCATATTCGAGACATAAGCGAGAAAACCAAAAGTGGGATTATATTTGTGCCCCCCCCTCCGGCTCACCTCCTAGACGTCAGAACTTTCAGTATGTTCACTCCCTAAGCATCCTGAACAACTTTCTAAAGGAATCGCTTAGATTCCTGCTGACGCACTTTACACCTCCTTTATTGACTGAACTAATAAAGCTATTATTGGTATTATTATTGTGACATTGTTATAATTGAAACGTCATAATTGTATTTGAAGACAAATTATTAATATTTTCTGTTGTTTCAGTACTACCGGAGGCCGCCACCGCTGATCTGGACCAACACTTAGGCCTAGTATCTTCCCAGAACCACTCGAGTCACTCACAAGCAGCCACCCATGCATCATCTCTCCTAGTACCTCGTTATACCTCAAACCACTCCGACTTCGCTCTTTCCGGACCAAGATCTCTATCAGACAACTCAAGCGCAGCAGAAAGTCCCGTACAAGAAGACCTTCTAACTTCTCAAACGTCACTGGGAGTTAATCATGTTAATAGTACTAATTTTCCTCTACACCAAAACATGTCCCAAAGCTCATACTCCTCTAGCAATTGTAATAACTCAATTTATCCAGTTTTGCCAGGTCTTCTTTACTCTCAGCTGTACTCGGCTGCCAATCAGTCTCATAATTTCCATTCTCTCCATTCTCATACAACACATGCTCAGCACAATGATCTGCAAAGCGTAATGGACCATCTATCCACTAGCAATCCAAGGCAAATGGTAAATGGAAGTACAGATTTGCTCTTAAGTAACAATGGTACATGCGCAGCTGCAGCTGCGAGACAAGATGATGGTCACAATCGCGGGTTGAGTACGAATGGAGCCCAAAGAGGGCCCGGACAAAATGGTGATGCCGTAGTTTGGAGACCTTATTAAAGTTTGTAGTTACGAATATTGCAGATTTTATAACTGTGTTTTCTTATATTGGAAAGTTCTTTTGAGTTTAATGATCGGCGAGATGGATCTCATATTATTACAGATGCTTTATTTTTGTTTCATTTCTTTGTTATCCTTGACAATATTTTTTGTCCTAAAGTTGCGGCATATCATAGTCGATAACTCTAGTAAACATTATTTGGAGAAATTATGATTTTGGTAATATTCTTTATGTTTTCCATTATTTATTATAAAATGAGTCTACAGAATTTGCTTGTATGAAATATGGTACTCGGTGTACACTCCTAGTCCAGTCGGTAAAGTAAAAAATAAAACGGAAGCTCGCAAAAAATGTTATCTAAGATTTTCCTTCCGGAACTGTTTGTGCGAGGATTAAACATCACAAAACCACAAAAATCAGTTCTGGGGATGCGGCGCAACCCCCAAAAAACCACCCCTTCGGCGAAAAAAAGCGTTATTTTACTGATAACTCGTTAACCGTTAAAGATATAAGAAATTGCTCATCACAAAAAAGAAAGCTTGACCAATTGCCTAAAAAAAGTCCTCCTGTAATTTTTTTTGTATAAGCCATGGTTTTCGAAAAAATCGATATTGACAAAAATTGCAAAATTTGTATTTTTAATGCGCGCGAATTTTCGTTTATTTGAAATTTTTTGCGCGTGGCCTATAGAAAAAATTGAATTGCTC
Source organism: Stenurella melanura (assembly GCA_963583905.1). Lineage (NCBI taxonomy): Eukaryota > Metazoa > Arthropoda > Insecta > Coleoptera > Cerambycidae > Stenurella > Stenurella melanura. Next base: position 86,807,087 of record OY757316.1, on the reverse strand, counting down.
GAAAGCCAAACATCCTAGGAAGAAAAGTCAAAATGGGTTTTAAAGGGGATATAAAATACTCTTTTGTGTTTCCATTGGTTATTGATATCTATTAGTATATAAAAATAATAATGGTTACATCTTGAATTTTTGCACTTTTAACTATTTGCAGGCCTATAAAAATAACGACTTTAATATGAGTTATAAATGCATTATCTTTTAGTTCAAGGTAGTAGTTCAATGCAGAAAAGTTAGGAATAAAAATATTCACATTTACAAATTTAGCATCATGTTAAAGTTAGCAAAAAAAAATCCAAAAAATGTTGCATTTTCAATTTTTTGATGATATTTTTTTAATACAATTTCCTAACTATCAAATGATTAGAAACAATAGTTGTATGATATGGTATATAAGCTGAAAATGAAAAAAATTTTTTGGGCTAAATTTTCAAGATGTTTGGGTCTTTTTTTATTTTTAGAAAACAATAAAAAATTGGCCAAAATTTGGCTAACTCCAACATGCTGGTAAATTTGTAAATGTGAATATTTTTATTCCGAATTTTTTCTGCATTGAAGTACTACCTTGAACTAAAAGATAATGCATTTATAACTTATACTATAGTCAGTTGTTTTTTATGGGCCTCTGAATAGTTAAAAGTGCAAAAAATGAAGAGGAATATTATATTGTTATTTTTATATACTAATAGATATCAATAGTCATCAAAAATGGAAACAAAAAAGAGTATTTTATATACCCTTTAAAACCCATTTTGATTTTTCTTCCTAGCATGTTTGGTTTTCGAGCAATTGAATTTATTCTATAGGCCGTACGCAAAAAAATTCAAATAAAGGAAAATTCGTTTGCATTAAAAATACAAATTTTGCACATTTTTTCAATATTGATTTTCTCAATAACCATAGCATATGCAAGAAAATTAGAATAGGACTTTTTTTAGGCAATTAGTCAAGTTTTCTTTTTTATGATGAGCATTTTTTTATATCTTCAGCGGTTAACGAATTATCAGTAAAATAATGCTACTTTCACCGAAGGGGTGGTTTTTTGGGGGCGTTGCGCGGTACCCCCAGAACTGATTTTTGTAGTTTTATGATGTATAATCCCTCCACTAACAGTTACTGAAGGAAAATCTCAGATAACATTTTTTACTATGAAAATCTTTATAATTATTGGACTATCCTCGGTACGTGTAGTTGGAATATTATTAAACTCACTTTAATAGCAAATGCCGTCTGAGATTCTAATTTATGTTTCGTCGATAGTTTCGAAATATTTCTGTGAAAGGTGTCTAATATTACTTTATTTGATTTTGGAGTTATTTGGTTCTTTAACTATACCACGATAATGACAGCCACAACAAATAGAATATGTTTTTGGAAAACTACCAAATTGATTTTTGTTTTCGTTAGTTCATCATAAGCGCTTTATTTTTAAAACATCTACTGTGGCACGTTGCACTTAATATTCTGATGATTTCTTACAAATTGGGCATGTTATTATTGAAGGTTGCCAAAAGTGATACGATTATAAAGTTTTGATCTAGAAATATCTCAATAAAGTGCTTAGAGTGGAGGAGTCAATAAAGCTTCTTGCCTCTAAAGTCTCGCCCATTGCATAAATTCATTCGGTGGTGTCTTCTTAACACTAGCTAAGTTAATATTAAAAAATTGCCAGTGATTTCCCTATCGAGGGGTAGATAAAGCATAAAAACTAACCACTGGATTTCATAAAGAATCAAATTTTGAGACAGTATACGTTTTTCATGGAAACTGGCATTTCTAAAGTTAAAATGATTTCAAGAACAAAATTGTATCATGAAGAAGAACCTTGAGGTTATTTTTCGTAAGCAACTCAAAACGAATTACATTTAATAAAAAACGGATGCGGTACAAAAAACTATGAAATGACAAATAGTTTCTTGTTTTTAATTTCATTGAATTACAATAAATGGATCTAAGAACATAGAAGTTTTAAGATGACTGTCAAATGTTTATATACAGAGATATCGTTTTTAAAATTCAAATATCTCGAAAATAATAAACATGTAATTTTTTCAATTGCTACTGCTAGCAACGAAGTTTTGTGCGAAAGAATGAGTGTTACATAAATTTTCTAAAAAACATAGATAGGGTTTTCTGCTGCCATTGGCCACCAAATGAAAGTATAAACAATCTGTATTTATTTTTATTGATATGTGGTATTACTATCGTGCACAAATTCGTTTAATATTTTTAAAGCACTTATTTAAGAAAATGTTATACCCATTTTAAATTAAAAGAAAATTCGAGATTTCACTGGAAATGCTTTTTGTAAATTACTCAAAAAACATTGTAATAAGAAATACGACAATTCAAAATAAATGTGGCCCTTGAACATTTAGTGGCTAAATAATTTTTTTAATATAAAAGACAGGGTAACCATGGGCCGGATGCCCCTCGGGAAATTGGGCTGATATTTTTACCTTGACATCACATTACTAAGAGGAAATATTCTCCAATATATTAAACCCCTACCCCCTCTGGTTTTTAAAATAAACTAAACTTTTTTTTTCTCTTTAATAACGCAACCAATTTTGATGATTTTTATATAGGTGGTGGATATTCCAAAGAGGTGTTAAGCAAAAAAACATTGAGCATTTGCATTAAGTAATATACTAAAATATTCGAATTAAAAATTTTAAAACAACCAATAATTTCATGTATGTTGAGAGACAGACACCGCCACCAATTTTTTTTCAAAAATGCTCCCTACTACGATCTATATCACATGTTTTTTTCAAAATTTTCATAAGGGTAAACATTGTTAAAAAAATGATATTCACTAATAGTACATAATATTTATAGTCTTCTTAATAGAAGACTACTAAACAATTAATTCAATTCTACTTATTTTTTATAGTCATATATTTTTATATGCGTCAAGGGTATTAAAGATATCAATTTTAATTAAATAAATTCAATGTAATCGATAAGCTAGCCAAATGCTAAATGAAAGAGAATTTAAACCGTTATTTTTTATTTCGTGTACCAATGGAATTAAGGCGGCCTCGATGGGGATTCCACTTACTTAGGCATTCTCACTGTGATCCGCTTATAACATAAACAACTGCATTCTTAATTGAGACCGACTATAACTGAAACTATTTGTAGTCAACGGTAGATCAAAATTTAGTATATCATACAGAAACTATGAAAAGACTCTGCATTATTGTCATATAACATTTCTGTCAGGAAGCTCAACTATAGATCATTTATTATTTTATGTTTTGTGATATTTAGGTACCTACGTGCAATACATTTATTATTATTACTTAAGTTTTATTTAGTTATTTAATATGTTGTTTGATTATACTATTTAAAACTACAATGTAAATTTTAAAATGTTTATTACATGTAAGTAAAAGGTGATTAAATATGTGCAATCTGGTATTTAATTAGAATAGGAGGAGAAATAAAAAAATTGATATAGTGCAACATGTCTTGTATATAGGGTTTGAAAAGGTATGGTCACGGATATGACAGGCTAAAATAACACTTTTCGGAATTAAATTAATATTATTGTAATGTTTAAAATACTGTATAATATTAAAATTATATGATTAACTGTGACTGTATTTTTTTGGCAGTGTACCATATGCTTTAATTAGAATTAATATCTTGTATAAATAAATTATTTGTTATGTAAGTATATTATTTTGTTGGAAACTGTAAAATAACAACGATACTATAAATAAACATTAAAATATTTTTCGTTTTTATTGCGTGCCCCCGCCCCCCTCCAAGACATTTTGGATTATTCTAGTTGCATATGATTTCAACCTTGAAGACTGCTTGTAACGAAACAATTATGATCTTATGTAAAAAAAGTGATAATAATAAGTAGCAAGTACTAACAAATTTTTCGCTGTTTAAATAAACTTCATACTGGAAATTAAGGTGCAGAAGACGGCCAGATCAATACCATGTTGATTATATTGATAAAGTAAGTAATAACCAAATTATCAGTCACATCAAAGCCTTGATTGTAAAAAAAGTAATTCTTTAAATCGATAAAAAATGTTAAAAATGATTGAATCTTAATCTTTACCACCGGCAAATCTCAACAGAGTGTGTGTTTATCAGGGTTGCAAAAATTATTAAACTCATTTTTAAATAAAACATAATAAACTGTTTAATTTGTTTAAAACCTTTTTATCTGTTTTAAACTCTGTTAAACCGGCTTAGAAAAAACGTGTTCAAAACGTATGGTCATGGAGAATATTATGTACTAGTAGGGGATCTACGGTCCTGAAATAGGCAAGGGAGGGTCGACTAATGGGTATACAAAAATATGTTGAATTTCCTGCCGGATTCGAATTTCGAGTTCGCCAATTCATTTGGAATTGCGAAATTGTCGAAAAAGGCATTTGTTTTTAAAGACTGCAAAGAACATGAAAATATGCATTTTATTATTTCTCGCTCAATATCTCGCTTGCTATTGGAGGTACCGAACTTAACCAAACAGTCCTTCAACCTTTGTCTTATTCGAAACGAAAATTTCTTTTGCTATGACATATTTTTTACAAAAAATATAGGAACCCGTGTTGACCAAAAATTGTAACATGCATCATAAAATACATTATGCAACAAACTTTCTTATTATTAAAGTTAGACGAGTGGTGAAATGAAGTAAAGTATGATGCTGTGACATCGATTTAAAATTTTCTGGTATACCATTGTGCAATTTTACAGCGTTATAAGAAAACGACCTTTGAAAGATGGTTGTAGTATGTTGGGGCACTGTAAGTTTGGTGTGAAATCTAGTACTAATATTGTGTATAGAATTTCTAGGTATAAGTTTTTGTCTAAGATAAACTGGAACGGAGGTCAGTAAAAGTTTGTGAATAAACGTTAAATAGTGATAGTTTGTTTGTTCCGTCATTTTTAACCATTTGTCATAAATAAGTAAGTAAGTAAGTAATTTATTCATCTAACTTTGTTACAATGATTACAGTTACAATGAATAGTTGATAATGTTATTGATTATATATACAGACTATATATTTTCTTTAAGAGAGGGTGAGTTACCTAAGCAAAGCTTGTGTTGTGGTACTCATCCTCATCTTAGAACGTTACTTGTTATATACTGTTTAAATAGAACTATTATTATTAATAATTATCAGTAAAGTAAAAGTCATGTACTTAACATAAAATAACAGGAGATACTAAGGACCATTTTAATTAATTATATCAATACAACATATACTTAATATACTTATAAACATAATGATGAACAGGGAGAAAGAGACAAGTGTGCAAAATCGTAAACTATATAATTTAAAAGCAAAAAATAGGAAGCTGTGTTAGGTAAGTTTAATTGAATTTTACATATATTTAAGATCCATTATTATTATGATTATTATTATCATTACATTTGCTATATATCAAAAATAAATTTTATATTAGTAAAATTTTCTTTCACATATTTTTTTAGTTCCCTTTTTATTATATGTGTTTTTGACAATATCTTAATTTGTTTGGGAAGCATATTAAAAAGTTTTGGCCCAAAAAACTATATGAATCGTTGAGTGTGACTTTTCCTATATAATGGAATATCTGTTATTTGGTTGGCTGTCGCTCGAGTATTATACGGATAAGATAAGCAGCATATTGGTTTCTTTAGCATCCATAGCAAACATTGATAAGTGTATAGTTTTCTTATGCTAAATATTTGGCTTTCATGATACAACAGTTTTGTAGAGTATAGTTTATCTTTTTTTTAGCATAATTCTTAATAAAGTGTTTTGGACAACCTGTAAGTTATGGAGCAGAGTATTATAGAGGCCACCTCAAACAATTATGCAGTACCTCAAGATAGATTCTGCCAAAGCGCCGTACACAATAAGCATAAGTTTGTTATTTAGAATATTTTTTAATTGGTAAAATTTAAAAATTATTTTTCTCTCTTTATGGTGTATTGAACATGTTCCGTCCAGCGCAAAAATTGATTAATCATTATTCCTAAATATTTGATTTGATTTGATTTGTGAATGACAGAACAAGTACAGTTTGTATTGTCACAGGAGCTACTGTGTATTGTTAAATTGTTTTTATGTGGTTGATCCTTCATTGTGGAAAAGAATGTCATGAATTTTGTTTTATCTACATTGAGACTTAAGAGACTTTTATTTAACCAATTTAAATAGATTTTTAATTCCTTTTCTGCGTTACTGTGGACATCCTCCCATGTATCTCCAATGAAAGGTATTGCTGTATCATCCGCATATGATATTACATAGCTGTTTGTATTTTTTATTCAGGACATTTTATTTATATATATTAGAAATAATATTGGACTCATTACCATCCCCTGTGGCATGCCTATGGTGACTGGTATTGGGTCACTGTGCGCAATATTAATTCTTACACTGTGCTACCTGTCACATAAGTAGTCTTTAAATATAGCTAAAGTAACACCTCTAACCCCGATGACTTCCAGTTGCTTTAGCAGGTTTCATGATTAACTGTGTCGAACGCTTTGGCTAGATCTAAAAAAACGGTTAAATATTTTTTCGATTGATTTAGGTTATCTACAATATTGTTTACCAGGCATGCTCCGTAGACATATTTTCTCTAAAACCATACTGGCTCTTGGATAATATCTTATGTTTTTCTAGAAAAGTTTGTAGTCTATTCTTCAATGCTTTCTCGAAAACCTTTGCAAAATTGCTAATATAGTTCAGGAATATTACGTTTTTATTTGAAAATTGGTGGGTATGTTGGGAACAGCATAAGGATTACTAAACCAAAAAGTTCCCATCCCTAAATAGTGTGCTTCATCCCCCAGGACGTCCTTTCTCCCCCATTTTAGTTTTTCTAGATTATCTCGGCAACGGTGTAATTTTCGACAAAAATACCTATTTACAATTGTTCCTTGGAAAATTCTCTATCAAAAAGGTTTTTACCACTTTTTTCCTAAAATTAATAATAACGTGGGAAATATCGCGCAAACATAAGGATTGGTTCCGACTAGCACTCTCTACAGTACGATCTACCTTATAGTTTAATGTTTTAACGCTTAAAATAGCAGTAGGCACTAAAATTTATTTACAATTTTAATAAATATACAACTTCCACCCCCTCACCTCTATAAAAAGACCGTGTTGTACTTATTTCCACACCACCCTAGAGGTAAAGTACTTGGCGCGTTTTTTTAAAAGTGGTATCCCCTGTAGGACTAATCCACTAATTATCAAATGTTAATTATAAATCTTGGTCGTCTTCCACAGATTCAACATTCAAGCATGATTGTCCATGGCAATGATAACACATTGTAGAGCAACGCAAGCCTGCTCTTCTGCAACTACACCTGTATTCGCACCCTAATTTACATGAACATGAAATAAGCGTTAATACAGATTCGGGAGCTGGTTCTTTTATAGTCATTATTGGGATTAATATACCGCCAAATTTTTTCCACCCCCAATCGGTAGCTTTGAGCGTCACGTTTTTACATGTTTGAATTTGGTGAAAAACTCGATAACAGTGTTGCCAAGCGGCAGCAGAAGTTGGAGGAAGTTTTGACAACATAACAGTGTTGCTGGCTTTACCAACTAGTCTGTTAAAAGACAAATCTGTATTCATCTAGACTTTTTTCTGCCGAGGTACAGTTGTATAAAGCTAAAAGAAATCGCTCTCCCATGTTTGCAATTTCTTCATGCGTAGCTTCCTCATTGTTGAAAGTTTGTACAATATGTTGTAAATCACTTCTTTTATTAAATACATTGATTGCATTCACTTTCCCTTTGGAAAAAAACGCCGAAGTTGTGTCACAACGGCTGATGACATGTACAAATAAAATGGCGGATTTGCAATTTTTTAAGAAAGTTGCAGATTGTAAATCTTGAGAACTGTAAATCCTTTTACAGGTATTACCCTTACCCTGTTTTTCTTTTAAAAATTTAATGTCAGAGGGAGAAAGTGTAATAAGGACTAGCAGGTCAATATCTTGCCCTACGACAACACATGTATCGCAATTCTTACATTTTTCTATAACAGTTTGTATTATTAATGAATCGGCGTCATCCGCAACAACGAACATATCTATACCTTCAGTTCTAAACCTTTTCACTAGCTCTGTAATTAAACGTTCTTTGTTAAGCAAATTACTTAGGAACTTCTGCTGAGTTTCAGAAACGACAGTATTTTCGTCAAACATAATTTGAGGACAGCTTCTTTGAAGTATCCGCCTTTGTCGTTCTAAGCTCTTCGTGCTGTTTGCATTTTCCATATAACCATCGAACACGACAGTTACTCTATTCCCGGATTTTTTTTATGTAACTAACGTAAGCGTTGTAAACAGCATTAAATGTCCCTTTTTTGGCTATATTACGCTACGAAGCAATTATCCCCCATCAATCACATATTCGCTGTTTTCGAAAACATGGTTTCGTTCTGGAACAGTACTGATAATCTGGTATAAAGCTGCCTTATTGGTTTTTCTCATTAGGCCTTTCTCATCAAAAAGAGAAAGAGGTACTGAAGCTAAAAAAAATAAATTCATTTTAGGTCTTTGTTCTCATTTTTAACTGAATCTTCATAATCGTAGGGGGTTATGTGGATACTAGTTTAATCTGCATGGCCGTAGGGGACTGTGTGGATGCTAGTGTTAGAATGAGAATTGTCAAATAAGAAATTAGACAAATTCATTTTAGGATTTTAACTTGCTAGCATAACCAGAATTCAGGTTATCGAAAAAAAGCAATGATTTCATTAATATTTCTACACAAAGTTTTTCTTTTATAGATAGTTAATTTTTCTGCTGTTTGCAAAATCCTATAAAGAATGTTTCAATACTGAAGCTAGTTCAAAACTAAAGCACGTTTTTAACCAGACTCGAATGAACGGATAACGAATTATATGACTTGCGCTAATTACGGCCCTGATTTACCAACGTACTATTCGTTTGAGGAGAAATGGTCTAAAAATCTTTTTTGTAGAGAATTTCCTGTAGAACACTTTTGTACATAGGTATTTTTGTCGTAAAATGCACCATTTTATGGATAATTTTAAAAAAGCGAAAATTGGGGTGAATATTGTGTCGTAGGGGATGAAGCACACAATTTAGGGATGGGAACTTTTCGTTTATTATTACATATGCTGTCCTGATTATTTCCACCAATTTTCAAAACTTTATGAATTTTGTCGGATATATCGCAATTTGGACCGTAATATTACTGAATTAAATAATACTTACCGGCCTGTAATTAGTGGTAAGTTTCTTGTCTCCCGACTTATATATAAGAATTGTTGTGGACTGCTTAAAAGCTTCAGGAATACAATCTCTTGAAAAACACAGATTTATAATGTGACACAATGGATCTATTAAATGGGTGTGGAATTTTTTAAAAACAGTAACTGATACTCCGTGCGGACCTGAGGATGTGTTGTTTTTTAGAGTGGAAATTATTGTAACAATTTCTCTGCTTGTTACAGGGCGAAGATAGAGAGATTCATTTATGGCTAAATCATTTAATAATAAATCCTGTGTTGTTTTATCTATTTTGCTCGCCATTTTCGCACCTACATTAACAAAGTAGTTGTTAAAATAATTTGCTTTATCTTTGTCAGTAAGAATATTTTGACCCTTATCATTTCAATATTCAATTCATGAATGTTATCAGATTTAGTTCCCGAAGTATTAGTTATATGGTTAACTTCCTGCCAAATATTTTTGTAGTTATTTTGTGCTTGATTAATTTTGTACTTAGGTATAATACTCATTTTTAGTTTGTTTAATTAAAAATTCCTATATTTCTTATACTGATTTTTGGATTCGTCGGTATCAAGCTGTTTAACTTTTTTCTTCAAGAAGTCTCTGTGACGAATTGAATTTAAGAGGCCTTGCGTTATCCAAGGTTTTATTTCAATTTCTTTTTTTGTTATCTTTCTTTTCTGAGTACTTATCTTTATGTTATTTAATACTTTCTGAATAAATATATTGTAAGCAGTATTAGAATCGTTCTGTTGATATGTTTCCAGCCAACTTTCATCTGCTTTTTTGAAATTTGTTTATTTAACGTCTACTTATTTCTGCTACTGAAACCAATTACCGATGCCAGGAAACGAGTTCCCCCTTTAAAATTTTGCCGAGTCTTTCCTTTATAGAATAGTAGAAATTCTCTACCTGCGTAACATAATGATACTGCAAAGTTCATAGAATCATGGCCTAACATTTAATAAACACGACAGTGCTTTACGCCCCTTCGGAAGGATTAAATACCATCTATGCAACTCCCGCCTAAGATTACATATTTTTGCCTCTATAAGATAGAACGAGAGGTAGGTCACTAGACAATAGACGTAGCCTTAATATATCCTTCATGTGCTAAACATTTTTGCACTTATAATTTACATTTTTTATTATTACGTTTTATTGTAGTTGATATTTCACACCTTTCATTTATTTTACTCTGAAAAGTAACTGCATAAGCACCAACATTTGGTATAAAGGGGAAGTTGTTACATAAAATATTATAACGTAATTCACGATACTTAGAGTCACACATATGCAGCCGTATCATATTACATATCGAAGCTGCTCTTTTTGCTTATTCAACATTACCTGACTCACAGGATTGCAACATATTATTTCCTTTTTTCTTGGACTCTTCCAGTCAGCATATTTTTGTTTATAAATACATGTAAAGGGACGTTTGCGCCTCAGTTATAATACTTATTTCATTTCTTCGTGTCTGAAAAAAGTTCTTTGTGTTTTATGTGATCTAACATATATGCGTTAATAAATCTTAGACGAGAACTAGATGAATGTTGTTTATTCACAGCCTATTATTTCTTAGTCTACTTAAGAATTGGCTATGGTATTATTACCTCAGGTCAGTTACAAGAAATCAATAGAGTTTTTGTTATGTAAAAGCCTATTATTAGAATAATCCTTTTTATAAACAGACCTGCTGTGACACTTTAATTAATTATTGCTTGATAAACTTAATTTGGAGTTTCTTTCATACAATGTACATGAGAGAAACCGCAAAATTAAGTCACCCTATATAACTGTACGGTATCCTCTGAGCGCAGGTCTTGCTAGCACTTGTCAGTCTTTTTTATAAATCAAATATGTATATTTATACATAAAGACATTCCTAGATAACAAATGAACTGTAAAGAATGTTTATCGCTTGTATTTAATTCGGCTCTCATTAATTCTAATAGTACGCATTTAAATTGTTATATAAATTCTTGGGATGATTTTAGTAAAATTTCTAGAATTCCCCCTCAACAATACGGCAGCTATTTCCAGAGATAAAAATAGAAAGAGCAGTCCGCCTGTGTACATCCTCCCATTCCTTTCAGCAAATAATGTTTCAGAACTTTTACTGAAATTGACCGCTTGCGGTTTTAAGTAGGAGAGGGACAATGCAATTCAAAGGAGTAAAAGGAAAGTTGAAAAATAACAGTATCTAAGGTTGTTTAGGGCTGTAATCAGAAAGTAATATTTTTGTTTGTATTTGCCTCAGTTTTAGTGGGTTGGGCATTACAGTGTTTGAATTAAAATTTTGAGGAAAACTAATGCGGATGTTAATGCATGTTGGAGTGACATTCTAGAAACATATGTCCGAGACAACAAAATAAGTTTCATATAAATATTTCTGAAAATTCTACAGAAAAAGGAATTTTTGTCAAATTTATTTTTATAATGGTGTAATTTTTGGCAAATAATGTTAGATTTATATAGGTTTTTAAAATTGATCTTATAATATAAAATGAGTTCAGATGTGTTTACCTCAGCAAGCGCCTAGCGAAAATTTCTCTTGCTTATCACGAGATGCACTGAAAATTTAGAAAAACTTGTGAAATATTTGAAAAGTTGAGATCTTTTACTTTATAACTGAATTTGTATTATGTATCTAAGTAATTTTTTATCTGAGTTCCCATAACATGTATATATATATATTTGTTCCACAAACTCTGAAATTACGAAATTATGATAATTTCAGAAATACCTAGTGTTTATTTACTACAATAACAGAAGCAAGTGCAAGTTAATCAGGATCAAACTGACACATTTCTCGAAAGTTTCCCGTAAACCAAAAAAAAAAAAAAATTGAAGGTTTCCTACGGATTATCATCCTATGTATAAAAACCGCTGCCCTACTTCCACATTCAGATTCTTCATCCAAGTCACTTTAAAGGAATCATCTTGACTAGATTCGCACTCTAGTATGTGGAAATTATTGGTCATAGAATTTTAATAATTTTTGTGCAGATGCCCTCCCACCCCTTCAATGCAATCATCTCAATCAGATTTCATTACAATACATACGTGTACTAACTTTCAAGTGAATATCTCAATTTTATGTTATGAATCCCATTAATAATGGAGCGGAGGTGGTGGGGTTTGAAAAATATTAGAAATGAATCTGAGGCCTTGGTTTCTAGTATATACACCAAATTCCAAATTTCTGTACCCTTACCAGCTTGATTTACTTATTTTCTCCTATTTACTCCTATTTAACCCCCAACCCTTCAACGGAATCATCTCAAAATAGAATCTAGTTCCAGATTTCGTTATAATACATGCTTCTACCAAATTTCAAGTGAATACCTCAATTTTATATTATCAACCCTTTTAGTAATGAGGCCTTGGCTTCTAAGACATACACCGCATTTCAAGTTTTTGTACTCTTACCAGCTTGTTCAACTTATCTTTCCCTATTTCTCTCTATTTATCCCCCACTCATTCAACGCAATCATGTCAAAATACAATCTAGTTTCAGATATCGTTAAAATACATACGTGTACCAAATTTCAAGTGAATATCTGAATTTTATTTCATCAACCCATTTAATAATAGGGTAGGGGTATTGGGGGGTTGAAAAATATAATAAAGAAATCTGAGGCTTTAGTTGCTAGTACATACACCGAGTTTCAAGTTTCTGTACTCTTACCAGTTTGCTTTACTTATTCTCCCTTATTAACCCCCAACCCTTCAACGGAATCATCCTAAAACATAATCTAGTTCCAGCTGTCGTTATAACACATACGTGTACCAAATTTCAAGTGAATATCTCAAATTTATTTTATCAACCCTTTTAATAATGAAGTAGGGGTATTGGGGGCTTGAAAAATATTACAAAGAAATCTGAGACTCTCGCTTCTAGTACATACACCGAATTTCAAGTTTCTGTGCTCTTTCCAGCTTGCTTTACTTATTCTCCCCTATTTACCCCTATTTAACCCACAACCCTTCAACGGAATCATCTAAAAATATAATCTAGTCGTCGTTATGATACATACCTGTACCAAATTTCAAGTGAAATGGGTATTTCAATCTTATTTTATTAACCCCTTTAATAATGGAGTAGGGGTGGTGGGGGCTTCAAAAATATTATAAAAAATTCTGAGGCCTTGGCTTCTAGTACATTCATCGACTTTCAAGTTTCTGTACTCATACCAGCTTGCTTCACTTATTTTCCCTGTTTAACCTGCAACCCTTCAACGGAATGTTCTCAAAATATAATCCAGTTCCAGATGTCGTTATAATACATACGTGTACCAAATTTCAAGTGAATATCTCAATTTTATTTTAACAACCCCTTTAATAATGGAGTAGGGGTGGTGGGGTGTTGAAAAATATTATAAAAAAATTTGAGGCCTTGGCTTCTAGCACATACACCGAATTTCAAGTTTCTGTACTCCTACCAACTTGCTTTACTTATTTTCCCCTATTTCCCCCTATTTAAACCCCTACCCTTCAACTGAATTATCTCAAAATATAATCTAGTTCCAGATGTCGTTATGAAGGGCGTTTTCTTTATTTCAACATTTTTTTCTGGTGGAAACCATCTGTGATGGATATGGTGGAATGACGTCATCCACTGGATGAACACAGCAGTTTAGCAATAAAAGAATAGTTTTGTTGGTTTTATCCTAACCTAACATTAAGCTTGTTTACTTTCTGCTTTCGTTCCGCAGAGTGATTCGTAATCATAAGGTACATGTCTCATGTGTTGTGTCACGTTGTGTCATGCAATTTTGTATGATCATATGATCATTGTTCATTGAAATACTGTTTATTATGTTCACTGCAAACGAAACCTGCTTTTGATTACTGTTCATTGAAATCCTGTTTATTATGATTACGAATCACTCTGCTGAACGAGAGCAGATTTTATTCCAAATCTCTTTATCTGAGTTGCAAGTATCTATACAGAAAATGATTAATGAATAGTAGAAAAAACTTTATTAATTAAAAGGGAGCCACATGCCACATATGGAAAAATAAAAAATAATATTTTACAAACTGTGGCACATCATGCTGCTGTTGGATCAGTCGTGTATTCAATGTCATTATATGTTATTTTTATAGTTATCCGATCTAAGAATTCCTTAATTTTGTACAATGTTATTGTCTATAACTAACTTTTGAGGTTAGATTCACATCCACCAAACAACATTCATCAGTCCACCATCACAAGTTAAAGGTTGCACAGTGATGCAATTTATTCTGAGGTGATGCCACCAGACGATATCTATCATAAATAAAAGAACAAATTTTAACCATCTGGTGGATCCACCAGACAATAAAGGAACAACATTGGTGGAACTGGTGCCACCTGATGGACACAACGTTGAAATAAAGAAAACGCCCAATAGACACTTGTACCAGATTTCAAGTGAACATTTATTTATTCAATTGCCCTATTTATTTTAACGTCCTGGCGAAGTTTAGCTAATGCTACTCTACCACTTAACCAGGACTGAATGGGATACGGTCACCCATCCAAGTAATGGACTCGACCGACGTGACTTAACATCGTCGATCAGATCTCGCCACTGAAACCGGTAACGTACCTCACTATCTCCATTTTATTTTACCAACCCCTTCAATAATGGAGTAGGGGTGGTGGGGGGTTGAAAAATATTACAAAAAATTTTTAGGCCCTCTGGCTTCCAATGCATACATCGAGTTTCAAGTTTCTGTACTCTTAACCAGCTTGCTTTACTTATTTTACCCATATTTAACCCCAAACCCTTCATTGGAATAATCCCAAAATATAATCTAGTTTCTGATGTCATTATAATATATACGTGTACCAAATTTCAAGTGAATATCTAAATTTTATTTTATCAACCCTTTCAGTACCTAATGGAGTAGGGGTGGTAAGGGGCTAAAAAATATTATTAAAAAATCTGAGGCCTTGGCTTCTAGTAGATACAGTGAATTTGAAGATTTTCTGTACTCTTATCAGCTTACTTTACTTATTTCCCCCTATTCACCCCTATTTAACCCCCAACCCTTCATCAGAATAATCCCAAAATATGATCTAGTTTCTGATGTTATTATAATATATACGTGTACCAAGTTTGAAGTGAATATCCCAATTTTATTTTATCAACCCCTTTAATAATGAGGGGGTGAGGGTGGTGAGGGGATGAAAAATATTATAAAAAATTTTGAGGTCTTGGCTTCTAGTACATACATCAAGTGTCAAGTTTCTGTACTCTTACCAGCTTGATTTACATATTTTTCCACATTTACCCTTATTTAGCCCCCAACCCTTCACCGGATATCTTCAAAAAACAATCCAGTTCCAGATCCCGTTATGGTATATACGTGCACAAAATTTCAAGTCAATATCTTAAACCGTTGTAGAGAAATCGAGCATACAAAAAAAAAAAAAAGTTACAGACAGACATTTTTTTCTCAAATTTAAAATCTCGACGACATTCTAAACCTATTTCAAGAAAAAAGAATTGAATTTTTTTTTACGATTACAATACTTCCAATCCACTATGTGGATGTGCAAGTAAAATGAGGTTATTTTTGAAATATAAGTAATATATATTGACGATTTGTGTCTATATGTTAGCCTTATGTTAATATACAATTATATGCATAATTAAAGGTGAAACTTCCAACTTTAAAACGATTCCTTAGTTTTTAAGGTCCGGTTTTTCAATGCTCAGCTAAGCTAATCTAACCAACGGCTAACTCTTAACCGCCAGTCAAACCGTTTTTTCAGGTCACAGTTTCACCTAACCACCAGTCAAATTCTCGGTTAAAGTAGCTGGCACTTGAATGTGTCTGTTTGCTAATCTAACTGATGGCTATATACTTAACGCATGCGTGGCGGCGTGGTAGTGCTTTTGTATTTATTAAAATGAGAGGTTAACTTGTTTATCTTCTTTGATTTTAACATAACATATTTGTTTTTAAGTTTTATTCGAAGTAAATAGTAAAAGGTGTGATAAGATGGAAGCATTTGATTTTGTAAGCGATGATGAACTAGAGTTTATAGAATTTATAGAATATGAGAGAAGGCCGTATGTCGTAAGGGAACGAAACAATCCCTTTGTGGAATTTGATGATGTGGATTTCTTTATGAGATTTCGTTTGAGAAAAGATAGAGTTTTATTAATTTTGGAACAGATAGAACATACAATTGAGACCATCACAGACCGGTATTATCCCTTGTGTTATAGATATAAATTCTGTAATATATAGTTACCCACCAAAGAGGAACATTTTGTTATTTATTTGGAACTGCGATACCTATTTTATGTTTCTTTTCTGTTCAGAAATCATTCTGTATCTCCCATAAACCAGTTGTTGCTAACATTAAGGTTGTCCATTATTTTCAAAGGGCGACACAAATTTCATCCAAACTTCAAAAAACACTTGCAGGTTATGTTTAACTTTTCATGTTTGTCAAATAAGCGCCAATCAAATGAGATCGCTGATAAATCAGTGATACCATCCCCGGTAAAAACTCAGTCACTTCTTGGCTACCTAGCCAATAGTTAAATATTGGATGGAAAAACGGTTTGAACTTTAGCAGGAACTTTGACTGTCAGCTAGCCATAACTGTCAGCTACATAACAGGCACTTTTAGCTGAGCATTGAAAAACCGGCCTTAAATTGTGTAAATTTTGTTTCCCTAATAGGTAGAGAGCCGGCTGTACAGATTTCCTATGAATAAGATACATGACAAACCTTGTATGAGAGAGTGAGTACTACAAGAAATTGATTGAGGAAGCCGTTACTCTGTGGTAATCCATAATTATAACGAAATCGAGTAAAACACTACTATGTTTTTTACCACTATATTTGCACAAAACGTGACTGCAGTTAGTTGAATCGTTGTTTGAAAATGACCTAAAGGGTTGAAACTGCATTCACGTTTTGTGCAAATATAGTGGTAAAAAACATAGTAGCGTTTTACTCGATTTCGTTATAAGTAAGTAACTACCACAAATCTACAGGGAGCAACTTTTCATATAAGCATCCGCGTCATGGAATTTTACCAGATGTAACGTCGAAATGTGAGGATGCGGGCAAATGAGAAGAGGCACCCTATTTTTTTAATAACTAAAAGGCTTGTACCTTAACTTAAAAAAAAATTCGTGTATTCGATGACTTAAAAAAACACAAAAAAAAACTTTAATCGAGGGTGTCTCAGGGTTGCGGGCAAACTAAGCCTGGCACCCCACTACAATCTCATTGTATACCTCAAAACCTACATTTTGACGTTAGTTTCATTCTTGTATTCGAAGACATAAAAAATCGTGACCGAAAGTGATGTCAAAATTCCATGACGCGGGCAAAATTTGCTTATATGAAAAGTGGCTCCCTGTATGTCTGTGGTAGTACTTACTTACTCACTCAAAGTTCTTCATGTATCTTATTTATAGCAAATCTGTAGAGCCGGCTCCCCACCTATAAGTAAAGGTTTATTCGTGCGCCAAGTACTGCAAAACGCGCATTCGGCCTTGCATCGCGCTTCATCGAATAGCTCTATTTCACTAATATTTAATGGAAAATCCGTGGTATTAGACGAGTTTTTTTACGAGAAAATGTACGCTCTTTCTAAAAATATTTCTTATTTTCTCATACCGATAGTCATTTTCTAAAATCTGGGTAAGCACCGAAAAACGAAATTTTTGACTATTTTTAAATGTTGTCAGTCTGGAAATCATGAAAACTTTACGGGATCCCAAATAGCACCAAACTTCCGGAGTATGTCCGTTTTAGATCCTCTCTTGGTCCGAACGTTCGACGATGTGAAACGAACGTTCATAAGACGTCTATTTTCGGATGTTTTTACGATATACTAAATTAACGTTCTGTGGACGTCCATTTTAGGTCGCACGTTGGCCTACCAAGATTCATTTTGTCACGAATGCAACAAATTAAAAATGTGGTGCCGTTAAAAAATACAGAAGGAAAGGAATAATAAAACTTGAACACTAGTTAAAAAATCGAGTAGTGTAACTAAACACGGTGAAAAAACAGTACGCAGAAATGTCCTGAGAATTTTTATATACACAATAGTTTTTGATATCACATAGCTATTTTCTTTCATGCTGAACCAACTGATTGCAATCACTACACAGCCAATCAAATCGAGGTATTTTTAAAATTCTTGATCTCTATTGGTTGCTTTCTGATTGTATTCCCTTTGTTCAGCACAGAAAAAAATAGCTAATAAGAATAAGATATACTTATGGTAGTAAATGATGTATCAGCGACATAATTTTAACTCCACACTAAATAAAATTTGTATAAATGTGAGTACAATATTTAATTACACAAATATTTCGTCATTCTTAAATAATTTAATAATAACAATCCTCCTTGTGTAAAGTTTGTTTAACTGTCAAAGCTAATAAATAAACTGCCCTGCTTCCCTAAAGAATTTATATTTTTTTCCATGTGTTGATTTTTCCTAGCTCATCATTAAACTTATCATTTAGTACCACATAAAAATTAATAACTTATTTTGCTGCAATATATCTATATTTTCTAATAATTTCTCAACTAAGCAATAGGTAAATTTAATAAAACCTATAGAGCAAAAGAACGAAAATAATAAAAAAACCGCTGCCTAAGGAATCACTACTTCCACATCCAGATTATTCGTCCAAGTCACTTTAAAGGAAACATCTTGACTAAATTTGCACTCTAGTATGTGGAAATTATTGTTCATAGAATTTTAATAATATTTGGGGTAGATGTCATAGAAAAGTTTGAGGAGTTGGTTTCTACCATATACGTTAAAAATGAAGTTTCTAGTTTACCGTACTTATTTTCCACTATTTACAACCTACCACCTCAATGGAGTCATCTCAATCAGATGTCACTACAATACATACGTGTACTAACTTTCAAGTGAATATCTCAATTTGATGTTATCAATCCCATTAATAATGAAGCGGAGGTGGTAGACTTTGAAAAATATTAGAAAGAAATCTGAGGCCTTGGTTTCTAGTATATACACCGAATCCCAAATTTCTGTAGTCTTACCAGCTTGCTTTACTTATTTTCCCCTATTTGCCCCTACTTTAACCCCCAACCCTTCAACGGCATCATCTCAAATTATGATCTAGTTTCAGACGTCGTTATAATACATACGTGTACCAAATTTCAAATGAATATCTCAATTTTATTTTATCAACCCTTTTCATATTGGAGTAGGGGTGGTTGGGTTGAAAAATATTATAAGAAAATCTGACGCTGTGGCTTCTAGTACATGCACCGAATTTCAAGTTTCTAAAGTCTTACCAACGTTTTACTTATATTCCTCTATTTACCCCAAATTAACCCCCAACCCTTCAACGGAATCATCTCAAAATATAAACTAATTCCAGACGTCGTTATAATACAAACGTGTACGAAATTTCAAACAAATATCTCAACTTTATTTTGTCAACCCCATTAATGGGGTAGGGGTGGTGCGGGGGTTGAAAAATATTATAAGAAAATCTGAGGCCTTAACTTCTTGTACATACACCGAATTTCAAGTTTCTGTACTCATACCAGCTTGCTTTACTTATTTTTCCCTATTGACCCCTAAATAACCCCCAACCCTTCAACGGAATCATCTCAAAGTATAATCTAGTTCCAGATGTCGTTATAATTCATACGTGTACCAAATTTCAAATGAATATCTCGATTTTATTTTATCAACCCGTTTAATAATGAAGTAGGGGTGGTGGGGGTTGAAAAATATTATAAATAATCTGAGACCTTGGCTTCTAGTACATACACCGAATTTCAAGTTTCTGTAGTCTTACCAGCTTGCTTTACTTATTTTCCCATATTTACCCCTATTTAACCCCCAACCCTTCAACGGAATTATCTCAAAATATAATCTAGTTCCAGATGTCGTTATAATACATACGTGTAGAAAATTTCAAATGAATATCTCAATTTTATTTTACCAACCCTTTTCAAATTGGAGTAGGGGTGGTGGGGGTTGAAAAATATTATTAAAAAATCTGACGCTTTGGCTTCTAGTACATACACCGAATTTCAAGTTTCTGTAGTCTTACCAACTTGTTTTACTTATATTCCTCTATTTACCCCAAATTAACCCCCAACCCTTCAACGGAATCATCCCAAAATATAATCTAATTCTAGACATCGTTATAATACATACGTGTACGAAATTTCAAATGAATATCTCAACTTTATTTTATCAACCCCATTAATGGGGTAGGGGTGGTGGGGGGTTGAAAATATTATAAAAAAATCTGAGGCCTTAACTTCTAGTACATACACCGAATTTCAAGTTTCTGTACTCTTACAAGCTTGCTTTACTTATTTTCCCCTATTTACCCCTATTTAACCCCCAACCCTTCACCGGATTTCCTCAAAAAACAATCCAGTTCCAGATCTCGTTATAATATATACGTGTACAACATTTCAGGTCAATATCTTAAACCGTTCCGGAGAAAGCGTGCGGACAAAAAAAAAGTTACAGACAGACAGACCGACAGACAGAAATTTTTTTTTCGCTCAAATTTAAAATCTCGACGTTTCATGACATTCTAAACCTATTTCACGAAGAAAAATTTTAGAAAATTTTTTTTGCGATTACTATTCCTCTATTTACCCCAAATTAACCCCCAAACCTTCAACGGAATCATCCCAAAATATAATCTAATTCTAGACATCGTTAAAATATATACGTGTACGAAATTTCAAATGAATATCTTAACTTTATTTTATCAACCCCATTAATGGGGTAGGGGCGGTGGGGGGTTGAAAAATATTATAAAAAAATTTGAGGCCTTAACTTCTAGTACATACACCGAATTTCAAGTTTCTGTACGCTTACAAGCTTGCTTTACTTATTTCCCCCTATTTACCCCTATTTAACCCCCAACCCTTCACCGGATTTCCTCAAAAAACAATCCAGTTCCAGATCTCGTTATAATATATACGTGTACAAAATTTCAGGTCAATATCTTAAACCGTTCCGGAGAAAGCGTGCGGACAAAAAAGTTACAGACAGACCGACAGACCGACAGACAGACCGACAGACAGAAAATTTTTTTTCGCTCAAATTTAAAATCTCGACGTTTCATGACATTCTAAACCTATTTCACGAATAAAAATTTTTGAAAATTTTCTTGCGATTACTATACTTCCAATCCACTACGTGGATGTGGAAGTAATTAGTATTCTTACTCCATGCCACTGAATTCAGTGTACAAATAAAAAAATACCATTGCAGCTTTAAAAAAATGTACAGCAATAGCCACAGAGCTGGTGAACGATTTCTTCAAAGTACTTTAAGCCAACTGAAATTTTATTAAAAAAAAACCTGAAAACCCCAAGTGCACCCCGAATTTCAAAGAAATTAGGGGTAGACTTCGGACTGGGGTTGGTTAGCTAGATGGTCGATACCTTTTTCAGGCAC
This sequence comes from Stenurella melanura, assembly GCA_963583905.1. Taxonomy (NCBI): domain Eukaryota; kingdom Metazoa; phylum Arthropoda; class Insecta; order Coleoptera; family Cerambycidae; genus Stenurella; species Stenurella melanura. The sequence continues at coordinate 86,785,386 of OY757316.1, read as the reverse complement.
GAAAAAGCTATCTATAAAATTTCAGCCAATATAAAGTATCTTGAACAAATCATTTACCATCTCTTAAAACTATGAAGGTCTGAATTGAAAAGCCTGTGTGTGTCCACTGAACGTCCTCATATGGACCTATAATGACCCTAAATCGGAAGGTCTGAGGAAGTCCAAATTTGTAACACGGCACCTCGTCTGAATGTCCATCATACAACTGACGACCTAAAATGGATATCCTTCGTCCGCCCTGAATGTCATCAACGGACATCTTCTGGACGTTTTGTGGATGTTTTGGTGCTATCTGGGATATTATTGTTTACCATCCAAAGAACTCACCTAAAAAGTCTTCCACCTCCGAACTGTTAAGGCAAATAACTGTAATGACTGGGCTATAAAGTTTTTTTTTTTATTTTTCAAATTATTCATTTATTCATCTATTGTACAATTTTATCATTAAGAATTGTATAATTTCATGGAACTTTATTAATAAATAGTTTCGTGATCTACTATTCGCATATTTTAAATCCTGGAATTAGCAATATCGACTATTATAGAGAATAATATATAATATGATTGCGTGGCTCGGCGTTAGATATGGCAAACAGTAATGTAATTGGGATGGGAAATTTTACAACCCCTGTTGGTCGCTATACGGTACACCTGCCACCGCTAATTAGTAGGCTATAATGGCCATCCAAATGTCGATTAAACCTAATATACTGCCTGCGTGGATGCGACATATACATATATGCCGCCCCACATGTGTTCAATGAATAAAACACGAAGGAATATTTTATTCAGCTTATAAATTATGTGATAGAAATTGCTAGTATTCCCATGAAATTGCCGCACCAGAATAAAAATGTATACAAAAAGGTAGCGATGCTTTTTATTTACCGTACTATAATACTTCTTTAGAAGAATTGTTAAAATTAATTTCCATACATCCGAAATGAGAATTTGTTGCATTATTGTATTAAATGCCCACAAAAACAGATTCTCTGTGAAAGAACAGCGCCAAGTACACGCTGCCAAATAAATACCTTTACTCTCTACAAAAACATAAAATAAGAAAATGTATTATCTCCAAAAATATTTGAAATCAAATAAAATCGCCAAGTCCGGTATCTATTTTTATACAAAAAAATATTTTTTGTTTCAAATACAAAAGAACTTGACGCGTTTCACTTTCCATGTTTCCGCAGATCCTGCACATGTTGATAATTGGAGGTAATAGTCCGATGTACAGCGCCGTTTTTCATTAATAATTACTAACACTCTGAATCTTCGTGAGTAAATTCAGCTTAACGAGACGCCCAACATCTCTGCGAAAATTCTCAATAGCGGTAGCTAATGCAGTGCGTAGGCGTAAAACATGTCGATTGAGTGATTTCCCAAATTTTATTCCTAACAGTTAATTACTTCCACATCCACGTAGTGGATTGGAAGTATAGTAATCGCAAAAAAATTTTCAAATTTTTTTTTCTTGAAATTGGTTTAGAATGTCATGAAACGTCGAGATTTTAAATTTGAGCGAAAAGGAAATTTTCTGTCTGTCTGTCTGTCTGTATGTCTGTCGGCCTGTCTATCTGTCTGTCTGTCTGTCTATCTGTCTGTCTGTAACTTTTTTTTTGTCCGCACGTTTTCTCCGGAACGGTTTAAGCTATTGACTTCAAATTTGGTACACGTATATACTATAACGAGATCTGGAACTGGATTGTTTTTTGAAGATTTTCGGTGAAGGGTTGGGGGGCAAATAGGGGTAAATAGGGGGAAATATGTAAAGCAAGCTGGTAAGAGTACAGAAACGTGAAATTTGATGTACCTACTACAATCCAAAGCCTCAAAATGTTTTACATTTTTCATCCCCCCACCCCTCCAATTCATTATTAAAGGGGTTGATAAAATAAAATTGAGATATTCACTTGAAATTTGGTACACGTATGTATTATAACGACATCTGAAACTAGATTATATTTTAAGATGTTTCCGTTGAAGGGTTGGGGGTTAAATAGGGGTAAATAGGGGAAAGAAGTAGAGCAAGTTGGTAGGGGTACAGTAACTTGAAATTCAGTGCATGTACTAGAAGCTAAAGCCACAGATTTTTTGTTAATATTTTTCAACCCCCGATCACCCCAACTTCATTATTAAAGGGGTTGATAGAATAAAATTGAGATATTCATTTGAAATTTGATACACATATGTATTATAACGACATCTGAAACTGGATTATATTTCGAGATGATTAAGTTGAAGGGTTGGGGGTTAAATAGGGGTAAATGGGGCAAAATAAGTAAAGCAAGCTGGTAAGAGTACAGAAACTTGAAATTCGGCGTATGTACTAGAAGTCAAGATACCGAATTATTTATAATAATTTTCAACCCCCTACGACCCCTACGCCATCATTAAACAGGTTGAGAAAGTAAAATTGAGATATTCACTTGAAATTTGGTACACGTATGTATTATAACGACATCTGGAACTAGATTATATTTTGAGATGATTCCATTGAAGGGTTGGGGGTTAAATAGGGCTAAATAAGGCAAAATAAGTAGAGCAAGCTGGCAAGAGTACAGAAACTTGAAATTCGGTGTATGTACTAAAAGCAAAGATATCAAAATATTTATAATATTTTTCAACCCCCTCCCCCCACCACCCCTCCTCTAGTATTAAAGGGGTTGATAAAATAAAATTGAGACATTCATTTGAAATTTGGTACACGAAGGTATTATAATGACATCTGGAACTTGATTATATTTTGAGATGATTCCGTTGAAGGGTTGGAGGTTAAATAGGGGTAGATAGGGGAAAATAAGTAAAGCAAGCTGGTAAGACTACAGAATTTGGGACTTGGTGTATATACTAGAAGCCAAGGTCTCAGGTTTTTTATAATAGTTTCCATTCCCCATCACCACTCCCTTATTAAAATAGTTGATAAAATTAAATTTAGATTTTCACTTGAAATTTGGTACACGTAGTATGTACTATAACGATATCTGAAACTAAATTATATTTTGACATGATTGCGTTGAAGGAGTGGGGGGTAAAGTACAGGTAAATAGGCAAAAAAGTAAAGCGAGCTGGTAAGAGTACAGAAACTTACACCCTTACTCCATTATTAAAGGGGTTGATAACATAAAATTGAGATATTACTTTGAAATATGGCAGAAGTATATATATTATAACGACATCTGGAACTAGATTATATTTTGAGACGATTCCGTTGAAGTGTTGGGGGTTAAATAAGAGTATATAGAGGAAAGTAAGTAAATGAAGCTGGTAAGAGTACAGAAATTTGGGATTTGGTGTATATACTAGAAACCAAGGCCTCAGATTTCTTTCTAATATTTTTCAAACTCCGCCATCTCCGCTCTATTATTAATGGGATCGATAACATAGAATTGAGATATCCACTTGAAAGTTAGGACAATTATTATGTATTGTAATGACATCAGATTGAGATGATTTCATTGACGGGGTGGGAGGTGGCAGGTTGTGAATAGGGGAAAATAAGTAGGGTAAACTAGAAACGTCATTTTTATCGTATATAGTGGAAACGAACGCCTCAAACTTTTCTATAACATCTGCCCCAAATATTTTTTATTTAAATCTTAAGATAATTTGATAAGAAACTCGAAAAAACGTTTGTCTTACAAAATGGATAGTTTGACCGAAACTTCCGCCACTCTCAACGTGTACAAATAACGAGTTCATAAAAGTTATCACTAACCAGCCGATTTTTAATTGTTGCTTAGTGTTTGTATAATTAAATGGCCACATTGTCCTACAAATTGAATGGTAAGATTACCTAGTCCTACGCTCGGAAATTGTCGGTTTCACGGTAACACTTTTCTCATTACTAACTGTAGGACAAATATTGTTACCGTTATAATACCTAAATATTTAAAAAGGCTTCACCTGTGCGAACGGATAGCTTTTTGTTGGAGGGCATAGGGCCATGGATTAAGAGTGTGGACATTCAAAGGGCGCCACCTGCTGGATACTGAATGAAGTGATATAAGTAATTTTGCCAGCCAGGAACAAAATTAAGTTACTAGCAATCAAGCGATGGAATTCTTAAAATCTATCGATATTGTCAAAATTTACACTTTACTATGAAATCGCAAAATCTAGGCAAATACCAGGTGCACTAGTGCAAATAACAAGAACATTTATTACGACACAAGTGAGATGAATACCAACAAAAAATAAATACAGTTACTTAACTTGATCTTCACCCAATGAAGAAATTTCTATATATTTGTCCTAACAAAACTATTCAAGTCATTTAAAATATTTTTAAGAGGTTCTCTCGCAACCATGAATCATATATTATGCACAACGAGTTATAGTTTTCAAGAGTGAATTAGAAAGATATTACTACGAGCTCATGTGTTACGAAGGTGTGACGTAAGTGGACAAAAATTCATGTGCTAATAAATTGCAATATTAACTATGCAATTCAGATGTTAATAATGTTCTCAAATAGATATGATTCCTCAAAATACTTCATGTACAATATGGCCAAAGGCATACTAACCTCACATGGTACCAGGTGTAGCATTCACAACAACATCTTAAAGCATTTCACTAATTCACATATAAACTTAGCGTTAAACTATGATTGCAGAAATGATAGTATGATTTACCTTAATATGTGAACAAAAAATCAGTGAATAAATCGGTAATAATTTCTTTAAACATACACAAACAAAATGAAAGAAAAACACCTGATCAGAGCCTTGGCATTCTCCTTGACTACTGCAGCATGACCTGTCACTACTTCCTAGACGTACTAGCGACCTTGTCTAACTGCGAGATGAACGAAAGCTGCCAAAGCTGGTCCAAAATCTTATCGCATTTCTGACAAAATTACTGTTAAGTTGACAAACATTAGGGGCTATTGCCTAATTAGCTGGTTTTTCAATGTATTATTATGTATATATTATATAATAGTAGGGAACCGAGCCATCTGAAAAACGCCTATACCACTCGAGGACCTATGAGGTCAGCTCAGGTACATTTTTTTTATTTTTTACTTTTTTGTCTCTGTTTTTTTCTGTCTTTCTTTGGCCCCCTACGTCCATACCGTTAGCTCTGATGCTAAAGGGGATTATATTAAAAATTCCTTTCTACTCGTTTAGGGCTAGACCAATTAGGTTATGATAGGTAAACAGCTTGAACTGTATTCCTTTCTGCTCGTTTATGGCTAACTCCATGTTAGGTTTCGAGTACTTTGCTTATGTCCTTCTGCTCGTGTATGGCTAGACTTGTCAGGTTGTATTAGTTTTGGGGCATATACTCTATTCCTTTCTGCTCGTTTATAACTCCACCTCCATTAGACTATCTTAGATTTAGAGCCTGTGGTGTTTGCCTTTCCTCTTATCTTTGAATGTTTCAATTAATAAATGTAGGTATATTTAGTACCTCTTAGGTGTATGTTTTCACCGTCTTAGCTGATTAAGTTGCACAGGTACTTGATAACTTTTCCACGATTTACATCTTATCCGATCTTCAAGTATTAACACCATAATTACTTCCACATCCACGTAGTGGATTGGAAGTATAGTAATCGCAAAAAAATTTTCAACATTTTTTTTTCTTGAAATGGGTTTAGAATGTCTAGAACGTCTAGATTTTAAATTTGAGCGAAAAAAAAATTTCTGTCTGTCTGTCTGTAACTTTTTTTTTGTCCGCACGTTTTCTCCGGAACGGTTTAAGATATTGACTTCAAATTTTGAACACGTATATATTATAACGAGATCTGGAACCAGATTGTTTTTTGAAGTTATCCGGTGACGGGTGGGGGGGTAAATAGGGGTAAATATGGGGAAATGTGTAAATCAAGTTGGTAAGAGTACAGAAAGTTGAAATTTGATGTATCTACTACAAGCCAAGACCTCAAAATTTTTTATAATGTTTTTCATCCCCCCACCCCCTCCAATTTATTATTAAAGGGGTTGATAAAATAAAATTGAGATGTTGACTTGAAATTTGGTACACTTATATATAATAGTGACATCAGGAACTAGATTATATTTTGGGATTATTCTGATGAAGGGTTGGGGGTTAAATAGGGGTAAATAGGGAAAAAATGAGTAAAGCAAGCTGGTAAGAGTATAGAAACTTGAAATTCTGTGTATGTACTAGAAGCAAAGGCTTCAGATTTGTTAATAATATTTTTCAACCCCCCACTACCCCTACTCCATTATTGAAAGGGTTGGTAAAATAAAATTGAGATATTCATTTGATACACGTTTGTATTATAGCGATATCTGGAACTAGATTATATTTTGAGATGATTCAGTTGAAGGGTTGGGGTTAAATAGGGGTAAATAGGGGAAAATAAGTAAAGCAAGTTGGTAGGATCCAGTAAATTAAAATTCGGTGCATGTACTAGAAGCCAAAGCCTCAGATTTTTTAATGATATTTTTCAACCCCCGACGGCCCCTACTCCATTATTAAAGGGGTTGATAAAATAAAATTAATATATTCACTTGAAATCTGATACACATATGTATTATAACGGCATGCAGATTATATTTTGAGAAGATTCAGTTGAAGGGTTGGGGTTGAATAGGGGTAAATGGGGCCAAATAAGTAAAGCAAGCTGGTAAGAGTACAGAAACTTGAAATTCGGTGTATGTACTAGAAGCCAAAATATCGAATTATTTATAATATTTTTCAACCCCCCACGACCCCTACGCCATTATTAAAGGGGTTGATATAGTAAAATTGAGACATTCACTAGAAATTTGGTACACGTGTGTACCATAACGACATCTGGAACTAGATTATATTTTGAGATGACTCCGTTGTAGGGTCGGAGGTTAAATAGGGGAAAATAAGTAAAGCAAGCTGGTAACAGTACAGAAACGTGAAATTCGGTGTATATACTATAAACCAAGGTCTCAAATTTATCTATAAGATTTTTCAACCCCCCAATACCCCTACTGGAACTTGATTATATTTTGAGATGATTCCGTTGAAGGGCTGGAGGTTAAATAGGGGTAGATAGGGGAAAATAAGTAAAGCAAGCTGGTAAGACTACAGAAATTTGGGACTTGGTGTATATACTAAAAGCGGAGGTCTCAGGTTTTTTATAATAGTTTCCTTCCCCCACTATCACCACTCCCTTATTAAAATAATTGATAAAATTAAATTTAGATTTTCACTTGAAATTTGGTACACGTATGTATTATAACGATATCTGAAACTGAATTTTTGACATGATTGCTTTGAAGGAGTGGGAGGTAAGTTAAGGTAAATAGGGAAAAAAGTAAAGCGAGCTGGTAAGAGTACAGAAACTTGATATTCGGTGTATATCCTAGAAGCCAAGGTCTCAGATTTTTTAATAATAATTTTCAACCACCCACCACCCTTACTCGAGTATTAAAGTGGTTGATAAAATAAAATTGAGCTATTAACTTGAAATATGGTAGACGCATATATTATAACGATATCTGGAACTAGATTATATTTTGAGATGATTCCGTTGAAGTGTTAGGGGTTAAATAGGAGTATATAGGGGAAAATAAGTAAATCAAGCTGGTAAGAATACAGAAATTTGATATTTGGTGTATATACTAGAAACCAAGACCTCAGATTTCTTTCTAATATTTTTCAACCCCGCCATCTCCGCTCCATTATTAATGGGATTGATAACATAGAATTGAGATATTCACTTGAAAATTAGGACAATTATTATGTATTGTAATGACATCAGATTGAGATGATTCCATTGAAGGGGTGGGAGGTGGCAGGTTGTGAATAGGGTAAAATAAGTAGGGTAAACTAGAAACGTCATTTTTATCGTATGTGGTGAAAACCAACGCCTCAAACTTTTCTATAACATCTGCCCCAAATATTATTAAAATTCTATGACCAATAATTTTCACGTACTACAGTGCAAATCTAGTCAAGATGCTTCGTTTAAAGTGACTTGAATGAAAAATCTGGATGTGGAAGTAGCGATTCCTTAGGCAGCGGTTTTTATTATAAACAGCTCTTCTTCACTTTGAGGTTATGTTTTCTCTATATCGTGATCTAATAAAGTGAAATGAACAACGGCTTCGTGTTTAACACGTAGAAATCCATCTGAAATAATACCTCATATTTCTTTCAGTGATTGAAGCCTTAATTTTATAAAAATATAATTTTATCCATTTAGAGGTTATGTTTTCTCAAAATCTTGACCTCATACAGCAAAACGGGTAACGGCATTATATTCAGCGTGTCAAGATGAAATTAGCTATTTAGATCCGATTTACTTGTATATATACTCACAACGAAAATTCTAGTATTTCTTGCTAAACTCTGAAATAAAATAATGTTTGCGCCATCTATAGTTATGTTTCTTATTGTTACTATTGGTTTTTGACGATTTTGGACAGCTGTATAAGATGATCTGGTCCATGTTACTCAATCTCGTATAGTTGTTCAATTACTAGGGCATAAATATGGGCAGACATGGCCTTTTTAGCACTAAGTTTTCTCAAAATTGTGATGACTCAAAACATCCAACAGAATTATGTTAAGTACGTCAAAAACCTTCGGTATCACCTATTTGGATGAAAAGAGAAACAAACAAAATTGTGTTTTTGCAGGTCTGTGTAATTAATACCATTTGCCAAAAAAATATCCAGATTGATGTGTATCTAAGAAAATAAAAGCAGAAAATTACGTATAATATAACCGAGCTGCATGTAATAATTCCAATACAAATTCGGCGTCAGCCATCATTATAATTACATTTAGAATTATAACGTGTACGTCAGCAAACATTATATCCACCCAACAAAATTTAATTACTATCTTATTCTAAAATTAATTCACGCTTCCTTGAGAATCCAAAATCAACGAAACAGAATTTCAATAACTTTGTAAAGAGAGAACAAGTGAGCCTTGATTCGATTTCGTACAGGGTGGATAATTAAATTTACACTACATTAAGCAAAATAATACATTTTGGAGGTATAACATTGACTTACATTTTCATTTCTGGAAAAAGATAATGTATGAAATTATAGTCTGTTTTGAGACCAGGAGGAGCTATTTTAATTTACTGTGCTAAATCATACATCTATGATTGAATAAGCCCTCGCCAGTTTTACACAAGACAATAGTCGTAAACTTTGACATGTACAGGATGTTTCATGAGGAACTGTACACATTTCCAGGGACGGTAGAGGACCCCTTGGGTATTTAGGAACGGCCATTGAAATTTCCTGTCGCTCTTAATTTCTGAGATACGGGTGATGAAATGATTTTGGTCTAAATTTTTTTGGCCAGAATGTCCTTACTACTAATAGGATTTTGTGGGCCAACTTATGTTGAAAATGGGCTTCTCTTATAGCATGAGGGTTGTTTTCGGCCTAATTATGCGAATTTCATGAATTAAATATGCCATGCCGTGTAAATTGGGCGCCGCCTGTGAATAATAATAATAATAATAATAATAGTTTCTTTATTCACGTTTGCTATACAATAGTACAGGTGCGACAAGTCATATGTGGAAATCCAGATGATGAATACTATTATTGACAATAATACATTCATAACATATAAAATTACAATTTGTGGAGTAAAAGTTTTTCATATAACATAAACGGAGAACATATATATACAAACAATTGACCTAATAATAAAAATAAGCAACACATATATGTAAAATGCCAGAATTTAAAATATAAGAGTATTAAATCAATTAATAAGTGTAACAACTTTTATACAATAATGATTTATTCGTCACTACCATTTTCAAAAACCTCTTTTATAGTGTAGAAGCATTTTCTTACAAGGTACTTTTTTAATTTGTTTTTGAATGTAGAGACACTTTGTTGATTTTTTTATGTTAACGGGTAGTGAATGAAAAATATTGGCGCAGCAGACGTACGGACTTTTTTTGAAAAGAGAGAGATTGTAAGTATTTATTGATATTTGATCGGCTATGCGAGTGTTATGTGCATGTCTATTGGAGTTTAGCGTAAATTTATTTTTGTTTTGGTAAACGAATAGTGCAGCTTCGAGTGTGAAAATTGAAGTTAACGTTAAAATATGATTCTCACTAAACATTGGTCTACATGAATCCAGTGGCATCAGTGAGAACATCAGGTGATTTTTTTTTTTTTTTTGTAAAATAAAGACTCAGCTTCTGTGCCAACACCCCAAACAATAACTAAATATCTCAGATGAGAGTGTACAAGACCGTAGTATACATTTAATAATTGTGCCTTAGATAATAATGGCTTAAGATTTCTTATTGCGAAAAATGCTGAATTTAGCTTTTTGCATACATGTTCTATGTGATTAATCCAGGTGAGTTTTTCGTCTAATAGTAAACCTAAAAATATAATACTCTCTGATCGTGGAACTGTACTTTGATTTTTTGCAATATTTGGAGTAGGTGGTTCGCGTCTTTTGTAAAATTGTATGTAAATTGTTTTACTTATGTTTAGAACTAATTTGTTACGTACACACCATGATTCGAACTCGGCTAATAGATCATTTGCCGCTTTATTTAATTCTTCGGGGGAATCGGCCGTAAATCCGATTGTAACGTCATCTGCGTATAAAATTAATTTAATGTTTTTGTTAAGATTTAATTCTAAATCATTGATAAATATGAGAAATAATAAGGGAGAGAGAACCGCACCTTGTGGTAAACCGATATTAACGTCTTTCTCATGGGAGAAATTGTTGCCTATTTTAACAACAATTTTCCTATCGCTGATGAAGAATTCTATCCACTTGTTAACATTGCCACGAATTCCTAGGGTTTCGGCTTTTTTCAAAAGGAAACCGTGATTTACCGAATCGACTGCTCTGGTTAGATCAAATTAATAATATGGTAGTAACATATTTATTATTGTCTAGTGAATCATAAATAAATTGAACGAACTCATAAGCGGCCGTCATCGTTGAGTGTCTTTGCCTGAAGCCGTGTTGGTTTTTGCTTAATAGATTGTAGGATGTTACGTAGTTATAAACTCTAGCATGAATTATTTTCTCAAAAAGTTTTGATAGAAATGAGTTTTGTGTTATCGCTCTGTAGTTCTCTATAAGTTCTTCGTCATCTTTTTTATGCAGTGGCATAACGTGTCCAAGTTTTAAGCCAGTAGGAAATATTCCGACAGAAATTGATCGTGTAAAAAGATAGCAAAGTGGTTGAACAATAACGCGAATGCATGAGTTAATGATTTTAAAATTTAATTCGTCAGGCCCCACTGATGTTCGGTTGCTCATGTTTCGTAATGCCTCATAGACGTCTTGTGGTTCGATATCTCCAAAAAACAGTGAATTAGGTGATGTATTAGAAACTGTACAATTATTAAACGTTAAAGGAAATTGGGCATTGATAAGATCTTCGGCAACTGTTGAGAAGTATTCGCAAAAAATGTTGCAAACTTCGCCTGGATTATCTACTAGTTTATATTTATGCAAAATACTTAATTTATCAGTCGTATTTTTTTTGTTACGATTTGTAATCTCTCCTACAATTTGCCAACTGGCTCTGTTTGTATTTGATGATTTTTTTTATTATATTGTCGTAAAAGGTTTTTTTGATTCTTTGATTTTTGAATTGAAATTTGTCTTCTCCAAACCCGCACATGAAGAACTCCTAATTGGGCACTTATTCGTTGGGTACTTATTTTATGGTATTCTTGATCAATGTTAATGATATTTTATGGATTCTCAACGATTTGAACATTTCGTTTTACTTTTGATGATGGAAAACTGCAGTGCTCCCTTGCAGAGCGATACACAGTTGAAAATGTCTGATGATTTGGTGTTCTTCTGTTAGGAAAACGAATATTATATTCCTCTGCGGCTTGTCTACCATTACCATCACAAAATCCATAAACAAAAATAATATCGGCATATTCCTCATTTGTAACTTTATAAGGCACGACTATTTGCAGACTAAGTTAACCAAGTACACTAGTTCTGCTGTTAATGACAACAAACAGGAAATGTCAAACTATCTAGGCCTACTATTAATTATGTGATAATTAAAATAAAACTGTTTAATGATTCCTGTTGTAAAATGTACCTAGCTACACTTTCTTTGGAATTAAAAAAAACTTTGGTTTTAAATTTTTTGTCAATATTGAACATTATTTACTGAGTTTAAATTGACCATCTTTAATTATTTGGACAACCTAACACAAAATCAGTTACCTCGGTGACTTGAGAAGGGGTTAAGAAAGTATTTGAGAAATAAAGCTGTTCTTCTTCAAATTCCCCTTTGTCAATGGCCGTTGCTCATGAAATAGTCTGTATGTCAACTACTGTTGAAATTCTGTGAAGTATTTGCAGTTTGTACATTAATAATTATCAGTGAACATGTTTTTCATATCAGAATTAGAAAAAAACCGTTATTTTTACAATTAGGTAAGTAATTGGCGCTTTTATAGAGCGTAAGCTCCTAACTATGCATATGCATGCCATACCAAATACAAGTTCGGCGACATAGTCCAATAGAATTAGAAAAACCGCTTGATGAAATTCCTTACAGGTAACTACATGGTTTAGTCGATAGATTTATTGATAAGGAACAAACCTGTTAATTTCCTCCCATTTTAAAGTGGGGGAGCATTTTTTAATTGACGTTATTTTGCAAAAAAATCACGAAATATCGGTTTTTTTAAGCGTAGCTCTAAGCTGATTGACAATAGCCATATTTGATGTCATACGTTTCGTAGGTAATATAAAGACAGATAATTTGCTGCCCGAATCATTTAAATCGGTTAATAATTTTTTTAAGTAATCGAAAGAAACTGTCGAAAGAAAAAAATCGAAAATTTCAATAATTTTTAATTTTGTGAGAAATTCCTCAAAACTTAGTGGAGACGTGTCAGATGTAATTCTGAAGCTACCATAAAGTTTCCATCAAAGAATATTTATAACTTTTCGAGAAAATGCAGTTGTTTATAAAAAAAGGTCTCAAATGTTTAATTCAATGTGACCCAGTTCCCGTCATCAAAAATGATTCATCCGTAGCTCATCTTTTTTTTTGTGACGTCTAGTTTAGAAATACATTGTTGGCATAAGGACTTTTTAATATTTTCATACTTAAATAAAATAGCGTTTGAAAAAGTACGACTTTTTCGGACAGCGTTTTTTGCGAATATCTTAACAAATTAATATATCGGCATAAAACTTTCTTATTCTGGTAGCTGGTATTTTTACAAAGATTCAAAAAAAAATGATTGTTGTAATTTTTTTTAGTTAATTAGGCTATTTGTTTATTTATTGACATAAACATTTGAAATTTACACAGTAACTATCTGAAGACTTGAATTTTGTAATTTAGCGAACTGTCACGTATAATATTATATTTTAAGGGACGTAATGTTAATTTTTGTACAGCACAGTCTGAATGATTCTTCGTGTCCCGCCCTGAGCTCTCCACGTTAACGTTTTCGGTCAAGCGACTTCAAATTCTGACGACAAACAAAAATCAATGTATCTCCGTCATTTATTTAGACAATTTTTTTTAAATTTGGGGCAGCACGATGAAATATACACTACCGTATTAACATTGTTGAAAAATTGTTAATAAATTTGTTGTAAACAATTGAAAAAAAATGTTTGTATTCAAGGAGCGGAGTCCCGAATGAGTACTCTGGTTTGAAAAAATTTCAAAAGAAATTTTTGTAGTGCAAGTGAATGCTGAAGCTAGTGAAGAATGTTCTTCGATGATGTAGCTACAGAAGGTGCGATAAAAGCAAGCTGTACGAAAGCATGAAATGGATAATAGAATTTGTAAATTGCCGATTAACTGTTTTAACGTTATAACGTACTGTACAATATATTTTTTTTTAATTAATATTTTAATTTCTAACTCGTGTGTTTTCATGTGTTTCATTTTTATATACCGCGCCGCGTTCATGAAAACAGGGTAAGGAGAAAGAAAGGAAGGAGAAGAAAGAGCACACATTTGGCGAAATCGCGACGGAGATACATCGATTTTTTTTTCCGTCGGAATTTGAAGTCGCTTGACCGAAAACGTTAACGTGGACAGCTGAGGGCGGGACACGAAGACTCATTCAGGCTATGGTGTACAAAAATTAACATTGCGTCCCTTAAAACCATAACATTATACGTGGCAGTTCACTGAATTACAAAATTCAAGTCTTCAACTAGTTACTGTGTAAATTTCAAATGTTTATGTTAATAAATAAACAAATGGAGTAATGAACAACCAAAATAATTATCTCCGCTTCTAAACTTCTTACAACAATCATTTTTTTTGAATTCATGTAAAAACATCAGCTACCGAAATATGAAAGTTTTATGCCGATATATATTTATTAATTTGATATTAAGATATTCGCAAAAAGGGCTGTCCGAAAAAGTCGTACTTTTGCAAATGCCATTTTGTTTATAAAAATATAAAAAAACCGTTACTCCAACAATGTGTTCGTAAACTAGACGTCACAACGAAAAAAATGTTCGGCAAATTATACATAGTTTTATCTACAAAAACGAAGTTGTCTACTTTGAACAAAATTTTACGAGAAGACTATTTAAGTCGCCCTGATTTAAAAAATATGTTAGGCAGCGCGAATTAGACATAAAAATTCTCGAATCTGAAATCCTTTTAAATAAGTATTACAATTCTTGTTTAGAAATAGGTAAAAAATTCATAAATAACAACCCTCGACTCTTTATGTATTCGAAGATACGGAACATGGTAACAGGAAGCGGATCCCAGCTTTATTTTAGTTTTTCTTAAATATTTCGTGAAATGAGCCTCTAATCGACTCGAGGTATACTGAACAAATTTGTTCCTAAGAAAATTTCCTACAAATGCGAAAATCCGCAAAACTTGTTTACTATTGCAAAATTAGCAACAAAGGTGAAAAAATTGAAAGATATTCAAATTGCAATAAATAAAGTAGTTGTCATAAAAACTCGATGAATGGGATATCTAGATAGTGCGCGTAACCTCGATCCTCTAATCCAAAATGGCGGCCTATCGCAAATCTCCAAAGTTGATAATTGGAAGTGCTGCCGATTCGACAAAAAAAAAACCGATCGACATGAAACCAATTGGAATCGGTTGAATTTACTATTTACATCTTCGAATCTACCAACATTCAGATTATTTTTTATTTACAAATACATTTTTTATTTTCAAAAAACGAAATAATTACAGTTGGTGATTGCGGGATCATATTTCCTCGAATTTTCAGTTTAAAGATTTGCAACCAATGGGCTTGTTCGACATTTTTTTTTATTTCATAAATCGAAAGTGCAAGTATAAATTAATGGATCTGCAAAAAATCAGAATCTTATTCGCACGTTTAGTATGTTAAAAACTATTGCAAGTCTCCATCTCGCGAAAATGGGGCGTGGCCAGGCGCTACGTCACTATACGCATAGACTCGGCGATCTCAATAGACTTGATGCTCCTTACTTATTATAATTATAAGTGTTTTCGAAGTATTGTTTGTTTTGCTTACAACTTGACAGTAGGGGAGTACAATTTGGTGAAATGTCAAAAACTTACAATTTTCTCTCGCTCCTGCCGGGACGAATTTTCGATTTTGACCCTGCAATTTACGATTAGAATTCATCGCCGACCTTCTCATTTCCGTAGATACATAGAACGAACTTCCACTCGACGTATTTATTTAGTTACCAGCGTTTAAAAATTTCATGTTTTTCTACTTTTCAGGTTAAATTTGAAAGGTCCCAGAAAGCCATTTTTCTTACGTCACTTGCATATAGTAACGTCATAAATGAGCGCTCTGTTTTTGCAACTATTGCTAATTTCAACTCCTTATATCTCGAGAACGGAAAAAGTTAATAATACGAACTTTTAAGTGTATAATGAGAATATCGAGTACTATATGAAAAAGTATAAAAACCGTATAAAAAGAATATCATGGAACAAGCCCATTGCATTGAATTTCACTTAAAAAACATGAACTTGGGAAAAAAACATTTTTGTAGGACCAATGGGAGCCAAGATATGCCACATTTTCGTTTTTATCGATAACAACCGTTCTAATCAATATTTTTTCTTGAAACTTGCAATGGTGCAACTAGAATGCTTTATTTATAAGGAATAAAAGTTAAAGTTAAGAATTTTAATATAGTATTGTCAACACAGAAAAGCATTTATATCCCTGTATTTTCAACAAGAGACAAGGTATATAAGTAAATTCATTTTAGGCCTTTGTTCTCATTTTAACTGAATCTCCATAGCCGTAGGGGGTTATGTCGATGCTGGTTTACTCTGCATAGCCGTAGGGGACTGTGTAAAACTACTGTTAGAATGAGAATTGCCCAATAATAAAGACAAATTCATTTTACGGTTTTAATGGGCCTTTCCCTCATTTTTTTTTTATTGTGTTATTGGAAAGAGCCTATCAAAATATTACTAAAAATTAATTTTTATTTTTTTTCTGAGCGCATAAAATACCACAAAAAAAATACAAATGTTCCGTAAATGAACAGCAGTTTGAAACGATAGCTTTCGGGCGCCAATGTGACGTCATCATAAACTGCACCAATCAGTATGAGATTAAACGGCCGTCAGAATTAGCTATGAAGGTGCATTCAAAAAGAACCTCACTTCTCTGCCTTGGTTTCCACAACCTGCAATTCTATTGGTGCCTGAAGTACATTTATGAGGAACTACCAATAGAATCTCATATTGCAAAGTGGTAACGCTTAATTGAGAACGTGCGTTTATGACGCCCATTGACAGTGCCAAGAAGATATCTGTCATAAATCACGAGAGTGCAGCCCAGCGTGTTTACTTCTTGTTTGGTGTTATAGTATTAATTTCTTTTAAAAATATGAGTAAATGTGAAGACAGATTTGTAAAAGGTCCACTAAAAGAAAGAACAATATATACATACGTTAAAATGATCTTCGCAACAGAAAAATCCAGGAGCATTATAAACAATACCTGGAACTTTTGCAACTTTCCACCATAATTTTCGAATTTCCAAATTTGTTGGAACTCGCAAAAATAACTTCGTACTATTTTCACTATTATTTGGACACACTGGTACAAAACAAACCTTTTTAAGCGGCATTTTATAATTAGAAGAGAGCAAAATTAATTTTCGTATCGAACGTAAACAATAGAAAGTGAGGTTATCGAATAAAGTTTGAACATTTCAGTACAGCGTTGCCAAATGAAACTGGCATTATACCATATGTGAACCAAATGAACAAAAATAGAGAATATAAATCTGATATATAGATTTTAGAAACTCATACTGTCAAAAGTTGATACAATTTTTGCTTTTATTTAGTGTCAGAGAAACGAAAAATACGTTCTAACGAAAAAATGCGCTATTCAAAGTAGACAATTGATAACGGAAATACGATGTTCATGTAAAAAGACATACATCTGGCAATAGAGGATCCTCATTAAGAATACGACTTTTATTGGTCTAATCAGTGTGACGTCACGCATGGCGCCTTAAAACTTACGTTTCAAATTACCTGAAATAAAACTGATTTTGTAATGTAAATATTTGGTAGAACGCAAAAAATTGGAAGAAACTAAATTAAAATAAAATTATATTGCAGTTTATTATATGGCTTGATTATAGTGAAGTAGCAAAATTCAGTCATGCGGGAAAGGCCCATTGCTAGCATCACCAGAATTCAGGTTATCGAAAGAATGCAAAGATTGTAAATCAATAATTTTACAAACAGTTTTTATTTTAGTTCTCATAGATAGTTTTTCCGCTGTTTGAAAAATCCTATAAAGAATAAGTTTCATTACAAGTATAAGTAAACAAAAAATAATTCACTTTTAAACAAGAATTGTAATGTTTAAAAGGATTTCTGATGCAAAATCTAATTAGCCCGCCTATATTTAATCATTTAATATGTACTGTATTTTCATATACAAATTTAAAGTACAAGCCCTTCCTTATTTAAAAAGGGATTCGCTAAGAATTTTTTATAAAAGAGGAACTTCGTATATTTCATGTACACAAGTGAAACGAGTACTCAAATGAGAACAATCTAGAATAACAATCTGATTTTCGTCTATTCATCCTGTACGAGCACATCAAATACACAAAGCTAGAATCCGATACGCCTTTAAACACTTTGGAAATTTCAAAGAAACCGCAAAATAGGGAAAATTCCTCCAACATCATTCTTGCCCGTTTTTACATCGTCTCGTAGCGCATTCTGTCGCTGAAGCCCTTAACTTTCAGTGTATTTCAGGGATTTTCTTACAGCTTTAATATTACACTTGCCTCTCGTCTTTTAAAAGTTGTACGGAAAAGAGTCTCTACTTCTTAGAACCATGCTAGAGTCGCACATCGTCGAGTAAATTCGGTAGGTATTGATTTTTCTACTGGCGTTTGTCTTTATTTATTTTCAAAACAGAATTTATATTGTTTTTTTCATAAGTCAATAATGGTAAAACATATAGCTTGCCAGTACAATTATTAGCAGCTGTGAACAGATCCGTAGCAAATATATTAATTATAACATTACGACAATTAAATTTTAAAAGTGAACTATTTTTATACATGTTTCAAAACAATTAAATTGTTGATATGTAATTCTTATTCCTTTTAAATACTTGTTTTCATTATAATGAATTATATATAGTTATAATATCGTTATGTTTCATCATGTTTATTTGTATATTCATACAAAATATAAACAAAATTCATTTCGTATTTATAATCAGTTCAAAATTCCATATACAGTGTGACCCATTACAAATTTGACACCTTCATAAAAGCTGTATTTATTAATCGATTTTAACCGATTTTTTTAATACACAACACCGAAAATTTCTTTTGGACAAAACTTCTCATATTATTTTTAATAATCGTGATCTGCTACGATTTTTGTATGGGCTAAAATTCAAGAAATCGTGTTAACGATTCTGTTATGTAACACCTGAATACATCCATGTACTCAGCACTCTCCGAAATGGATATGTACCAAATTTCATTAAAAAAATACGAATTAATAAAACTTTTGCAGATAAATTTAAAAATGAAAATATTAGTATGCTTTTATTATTACAGACATATTAAGTCATTGAATAAACATCTAAAACTCATACCAAAATTAATTCTAATAATGTTACTGATTAACTGAAATTAATAAGATTGATAACCCTCGACGTACGGTAATTCTCATTATGATTAATTTGAGGTTCCATTTCCGTGAATGATGAACACTGTCTTTGGCCCTCTACAACCCATTCAGCGATTTTAGACAATTTTTTTTTCAGCTTTATCATGGAATCGGTAAATAATGACAATGACGTCAGTACCAAATAATGCTTTTTTAAAAAGTACGTTTCTCTAGGCTTGCAAGTGAAGTTATTTCCTTTGCTGCCTATAAGTTAGTCATGGAAAGGCAATTGTTTAAACAATCAAACAATATTGTTAACAGGCATTTATAGTGTGAATACGTTTTATGTGCTAAACATTTGTAAGAATAAGTGATATTTGAGGAACAAAATTGAAATAGTTCGTCTGATTGGTTATAATGCTCGTTTGGTAAGAGAAGCAGCTAGATCGAATTAGATTAGGAAGGCTTTAGCTGATTGGCCTTGACCCCCGCTTCCCCCGTGGATCTATCGTGGTGCTCCTTTTATTTTCCTTAGAGCTCTTTATCCAGCTTTGTCCTTGGTATCAGACTCCACAGCCTTGATAAGAGCTCCTTAGTGTAGCTACCAGCTCTTGGTTCTTCCTCGCCGAGTAGTTGGACTCCCAGTCTAGCAATGCCTTCACAACGGCAAAATACATAGACTGAGATTTCCTCTGCCTCTTGGCAGAATCTGCATGGTGCGTCCTCTGTCAGACCCATTAGGCTCAGATGTCTATTAAGTCGGCACTGGCCGGTTAGAAGACCCAATATTATTCTAATGGTCTTTCTATTTTGGCATAATAGCTTCTCCGTTAATTTGGCTGATCTTTCTTTAATGAACTCTTTGGCCTATCTCTGTCGTGGGAAATTTTTCCACCATTCCAGAGATTTTGTTTGCACTCACTTGTTAATGGATGTTCGTATGCATGGCTTGGTGATACCGCAAAAGAGTTCGGGTCCTATAAGGGCGTTAACCGCACCTTCTCTGGCCAGTTAATCAACATTTTCATTTCCCTTGTATCACTTTTGTTCTGGTACCCAAGCCACGGCCACTTTATTCTGACTTTCTAGGTTAATAAGGGCATTTATGCAGTCCCATACAAGTCTCGATTCGACTTGCATGGAATCGATTGTTTTTGGCGCAGCCTGACTATCGAAAAAAAATGGCAATCGACCGATTAACAGTTCCTTGCTTTACAATTTCCTTTGCCCACCACTGTATTGCGGCCACTTCAGCCTGGAATACTGTGGCATAAATTATTGGGATGTTCGTTTTTGACCTTATCCCATAAATCCCAGCTCCGACTCCCTGTTCTATCTTAGAGAAGGCTGTATACCGGACTATTTGTTCGGGTATTGGAGGTCCGTTTGTCCAGTCTTCCTTGTCTGGTATTTTAATTTTGAAATTCTTATTGAAGTTATACTTTGGGGCTGTAATATCCGTGGGCATTCCTAGAATGGGATCCGCCTTCAGCTCTAAGTACAACTTCTGATGCTCTGTTCTGTGCTGCTGCCTTATTGGGGTAAGGCCTTGCATCAGCCTATGCAGTACTGAACGAGCTTCTCCTTGGATAAATATGTATAGCGGTGGCAAGTCCAAGGCCGTTTTATTTAATCATATTTTTCCACGCCAAGTATGATGCTAGTTAAAAAAAATGTTGGTTTAAAATATGTGTTTATAATTACTTACGTTTCAATGAATATGACATGTGATATATCGTTGGAAAAGGAGTAAAACACTCTATTTAATACCTCCATTTCCCGTAAGTTTCAAAAAGTGTTTTAACACCCTGAAGAGTAAATCTCAAAATACAGTAGTTTTTAAAAAATTTAGAAAAAATCTCGTTTAAATACTTTGTTTAGCAAAAAATTGGCGCCTTGGAATTTTCGTCGTATCTATTCAAACAACGGAGATATTTTGCTTAGACATATTCCCCATTTTCGATATTTTCCATCATAACTCTTAGAGTAGGCCATGGATTTCAAATACCTCTAAACCATTTTAAAGCTTATAAAATCGGCACAATTTTCTTACAAACTATTTTTTTGCACGACCGATATTAAGTGAGAAATTCTCGAGGGACCTGATAAAATGGAGCGCCTGTATACTTGTTAATAAAACTCATTTATGCAAATGGCAAATACTAAGAAATGTAAAGAATGTGTTTTTTCTCCTGGGGCTATGTTGATAAGATGTGGGAATTTGTATAGGTAAAAAGCAAGCGGGAAAATTATTTATCAAGAAATAGATATTAAATATGAGACGAAATAAATATAAAGGATAGAGGCAACTTTTTTTATGTGGAACTTTCTTCTAGGATAAGTTGCCGAGCGCTTATTAGGCAAAAGAACTTGCTACGGTACTACGAACAATTTTAGAATTTCAACATAACGTAATATATGCATCCTTGTAGTTATTAGGTTTCAGTTTATGAAAATTTACACTAAAAATATCCCCTTTTAATTCCAGTATTCATATTAGTTCTATTGATATTTAATTATCATTGGGTCTTCTAAGTAATTTATTTTTATATAGTGCTTTCACGATTACTTGTTCTTTATCCTAAGTTAATTGAATACTATTATTTCCAACACAACATGTTCAAAGAATTGTTCAAACAGTGTCCGTTCATTCAAATTCTACTACAGTGTAAATCGCCGTTCTATTATCTACCACTTTTTATTCCGAAAGTCGCGTCTTCTCGAGACCCAGCTTATTTACTTAAAAGACACTACCTACGTATTTCTTTCAAGAATAAGGGCGTCTCCTTAGAAAATCTTTAAAGAAACTTCTCCCTCTCTGTCCTAGAGTGCGCCACCCCATGTTGCTAGAAAAATATATTGCAAATTAAAAACATATGTGCCAACAACATTCACATTTTAATCAATTTTTCGTAATTATCATAATTGTTGAATACATTTTTCTGAAAACAAAGTGTATATGTAACTTAAACTAATAGTTTATTTACAATAGAAAACACTCGAACATTGTCATGCCTATTAGATAGCTGCTATTGTGATTCGTACAAACAAACTAGGCGATATTTCCGCTTTGATATGGTTAAAGGTGGATTTAAGACGCCTATAGACGCCGTGTTATCGACGTCCCTACGTCACCTCTTATTGTGGTTGGTTTGTGGTTAAAATAGGCGTGGTTGCGGTTTGCATTCTTCCTGCTATTGGCCATAATTCCTGCGGTTTACGCATGTGGTCGATTATAAATTTTTATTGGAAGTCCCAGGTTCTTGCAGGAAAATTTCCTGCTGCCGCATCAATTGGTTGCGGTGGAATTAAGATTTCAGGAGACTTAAATGCCTCGATGTAGGAAGGTTAGCGGCGCGGCGGTCAGTTGGTGACCCGATAAGGAATATTGATTATGTTAAGGGTTATCTATGATAAGGTTACTAACTCTTATAGCACACCTTCCATTACGCAGTAAGTCGTGCTTGTTTAATAACATTGTGAAAAATGTTTTATAAAACTAAATTAAAACTGCTGAGTAGAGATTCATGTGAAAAATCATATTAAAAAGTAAATAGTGATTTACATTTTCACAGTATTTTGTTCATTTGATATTTATATTTCAAACGTCACTTGTTTTTATTTATAATTTTATCTTTCGCCTGTATTTCATTATTTATTCTATTTTAGAACTTTACCACTTTATTTGTTACAGTACAATTAACTAAATAATTATATAAAATTCCACACGCATGCTGTAAGTACACACATGTCTGTGTGTATGATTTGTTTATTTATAAATTGTTTATCACATATTTCATTTAATCAAATAGATATATTATAAATAGATAAACAGTTTTAATAATCTTCGCAGAAAAAAAATTCAATACAGAAATCCGTTGGACTGTAATTAAACCTTTACTTACTGGTTATCTTGTTTAAAGAGAAAATTTTAATATTACGATTTTCTGTTGTGCGTTGTGATATAATTACATTCTGTGGGGCTGTACTGAAATACATTGTATACAGAAAAATACAAGAATACATTTTACATAGATGAGGTTTATGATAACAATTTTCAATATTTTAAGTAATTGGTTTGGAAATGCCATATATTACTTCCACGTCCACGTAGTGGATTGAAAGTATATTAATCGCAAAAAAATTTTCAATTTTTTTTTTTTTTCATGAAATAGGTTTAGAATGTCATAACACGTCGAGATTTTAAATTTGAGCGAAAAAAAAAAATTCTGTATGTCTGTCTGTCGGTCTCTCTGCCTGTCTGTCTGTCTGTCTGTTTGTCTGTCTGTCGGCCTGTCTGTCTGTCTGTCTGTCTGTCGGTCTGTCAGTAACTTTTCTTGTCCGCACGTCTTCTCCCAAACGGTTTAAGATATTGACTTGAAATTTTGTACACGTATATATTATAACGATATCTGGAACTGGATTGTTTTTTGAAGATATCCAATAAAGAGTTGGGGGTTAAATAGGGGTAATAAGGAGAAATATGTAAAGCAAGCTGGTAAGAGTATAGAAATTTGAAGTTTCATGTATGTACTACAAGCCAAGGTCCCAAAATTTTTCATAATATTTTTCAACCCCCCACCACCCCTACTACATTATTAAAGGAGTTGATAAAATAAAATTGAGATATTCATTTAATATTTGGTACACCTGTGTATTATAACGCCACCTGGAACTGGTGTATATTCTGAGATGATTCCGTCGAAGGGTTGGGGGTTAAATAGGGGTAAATAGGAAAAAATAAGTATAGCAAGCTGGACAGAGTACAGAAACTTGAAGTTCGGTGTATGTACTAGAAGAAAAAGGTCTCAGATTATTTATAATATTTTTCAACCCCTCAATACCCCTACTCCATTATTAAATGGGTTGATAAAATAAAATTGAGACATTCACTTGAAATTTGGTACACGTATGTATTATAACGACATCTGGATCCAGATTATATTTTGAGATGATTCCGTAGAAGCGTTGTGGGTTAAATAGGGGTGAGATAGGGGAAAATAAGTAAAGCAAGCTGGTAAGAGTACAGAAATTTGGGATTTGGTGTATATACTAGAAGCGAAGACCTCATGTTTTTTTATAATATTTTCCTCCCCCCCACCACGCTCTCCCTTAGCAAAAGATTTTATGAAATTAAATTTAGATTTTCACTTGAAATTTGGTACATGTATGTGTTATAACGATATATGAAACTAGATTATATTTTGACATGATTGCGTTAAAGGAGTGGGGGTAAGTAGAGGTAAATAGGGAAAAATAAGTAAGGCATGCTGGTAAGAGTACAGTTATTTGAAATTCGGTGTATGTTCTAGAGGCGAAGACCCCAGTTTTCTTAATAATATTTTTCAATCCACAAGAGCCACAAGAAGACAGATCTATTTGTGCTTGTATAGTACAGAGACAAGTGCTCAGCCCATCCCTTATTATCGCGATCTACATTTAAAAAGCGTAATGAGGTATCGGATCGGACGTATGGATTGAGACAGCTTGGTGGGGAGCTCTTTATCTTTCAAGTTAGTGACGTAACACCTAAAGGTGCAACTAGATAGTGTTCTATGCAGACCGGAACAGTCGTATAATTACGATTGAACTTCCTTACAGGTAAGTCGTTTAACCTTAAATTATTTATTACTTATCACATGCACTTGTCAAAAATTGTAAGACCTGCTGAAATCCTCAGTAATTTGTTTACAGAATATGGATTCCGTGATTGAGGAAGACAGTGATAAAGATTAAGGGTGTCTCACATTAGAGTAGGATGTTTTGCCCTAATAATACTCATTTTATTGAGTCACAAGCTGAAATTAATGTCGGTTCCTGATTCTCATGGAATTACGTAAATATTAGGGGGAGTCAAAATTTATTTTTATTTTCTTACGCTATGAAGTAATCCTTCAATCTTGTTCCAAAATATATATATTCTTACTTAGGATATGAGCATATCACAGAAAAAATAGTGGTTTCCATCAAATAGTTAATAGAGAAAAAAATTTTTGCAAAATTAAAATAACTTTCTTTACCCCTTATTCATTGCATTTATTGAGTGTAATTTTTTTTGAAACCGACGTAACGCCCTGGACGACATATATTTCAACTCTCAAATTCGGGTCATTCACATCTGACAAAATCAATTTTTTTCATTTTTCGAAATTCTTTCATAACCTTTGAAAACTGTTCTCGTAACGGTCCTACCGTTATTTATCTCATAAATATGAAGTAAATCCAAAGCAGGTAATTCATGCTTATCCGACTACTCTCTTTCTGTTCAAATTTTTCAAAAATATTCTTATTAAAATCCACATTCACGTAGTGGATTGGAAGTATAGTAATCGTAAAAAAAAATAGCATTTTTTTTTTACCTGAAATAGGTTTAAAATGTCATCAAACGTCGATATTTTAAATTTGAGCGAAAAAAAATTTCTGTCTGTCTGTCGGTCTGGTCTGTCTGTCTGTCGGTCTGTAACGTTTTTTTTTTTTTTCGGCACGTTTTCTCCGGACCGGTTTAAGATATTGACTTGAAATTTTGTACACGTATATATTAATTGTACCGAGATCTGGAACTGGACTGCTTTCTGAACATATCTGGTGAAGGGTTGGGGAGTAAATAGGGGTAAATAGGGGGAAATCAGTAAAACAAGTTAGTAAGACTACAGAAACTTGAAATTTGATATATATGTACTGGAAGTCAAGGCCTCAAATTTTTTTATGATATTTTCCATTCCCCCACCACCCCCCATTTCATTATTAAAGGGGTGGATAAAGTAACATTGATATATTCACATGAAACTTGGTACACGCATATATTATAATGACATTGGGAACTAGATTATATTTTGGTATTATTCTGATGAAAGGTTGGGGGTTAATAAGAGTAAATAGGGGAAAATAAGTGAAGCAAGCTGGTAAGAGTTCAGAAACTTGAAGTTCGGTGTAGGTATGTACTAGAAGCCAAGACCTCAGATTTTTGTACAATATTTTTCAGCCCCTTACCACCCCTACACCATTATTGGATTGGTAAAATAAAATTGAGATATTCACTTGGAATTTGGTATACGTATGTATTATAACGACGTCATGAACTAGATTATATTTTGAGATGGTTCTGTTGAAGGGTTGGGGGTAAATATGGGTAAATAGGGGAAAATAAGTAAAGCAAGTTGGTAAGAGTACAGTAACTTGAAATTTGGTGTATGTACTAGAAGCCAAGGCCTCAATTTTTTTTTTATATTTTTCAACCCCCACCACCCCTACTCCATTATTAAAGGGGTTGATAAAACAAAATTGAGATATTCACTTGAAATTTGGTACACGTGGGTATCATATTTTGAGATGATTCCGTTGAAGGGTTGGGAGTTATTTAGGGGTAAATAGGGGAATATAAGTAAAGCAAGTTGGTAAGAGTATAGAAACTTGAAATTCGGTCTATGTACTAGAAGGCAAAGCCTCAGATATTTTTATAATATTTTTCAATCCCCCACCACACCTTTATTAAAGGGGTTGATAAAATAAAATTGATATATTCATTTGAAATTTGGTAAACGTATGTATTATAACGGCATCTGGATCTAGATTATATTTTGAGATGATTCCGTTGAAGAATCGTGGGTTAAATAGGGACAAATATGGCAAAATAAGTAAATCAAGCTGATAAGAGTACAGAAGCTTGAAATTCGGTGTATATATTAGAAGCCAAGGTCTCAAATTATTTATGACATTTTTCAACCCCCCACCACCCCTACTCCATTATTAAAGGGGTTGATAAAATAAAATTAAGATATTCACTTGAAATTTGGTACGCATATGTATTATAAGGACATCTGAAACTAGATTATATTTTGAGATGATTCCATTGAAGGGTTGGGAGTTGAGTAGGTGTAGATACGTGAAAATAAGTAAAAGAAGCTTTGGTGTATATACTAGAAGCGAAGGCCTCAGGTTTTTTAATAATATTTTCCATCCCCCCACCACCATCATTAAATGAGTTGATAAAATTAAATTTTGATTTTCACTTGAAATTTGGTACGCGTACGTATTTTTTTTGTGAGGTGAACATGTCTACAGGATGGGTATCCCAATTACAGACAGTTGTCTAGCTTAACTTAACTACACATAGGCATCATCACAACAACCATTCCCTGCGATATTGCCATCTACCGCAGCTGAGACTCGAACTCAGGAGAGATAACAGCGACTAGACATGTTGTGCCACTCAAGAGTGGTCTCTAGCTCACTGCTACCATCTCGGTAACACATGGAAAAACGCCACTGAACACCCATACCCTAGCCAGGATTCGAACCTGGGACTCCATGGTCGCAAGCCAAACATCATCAATCATCATCATCAACATATTTATTTACTTTTTTAATACAATTTATGCTTCCCCGGATCATGACCCGGAGCCAACCGCACAACCACGTCGCGCAGCGCTGTGGTGTTAGTTCGGTTGGACGGGTCTTGACCGGTTTGGCTCAATAAAATTAATAAAAATGAGATAAAACTCCTGCCGCCTGTGGCGGCTTAAAATTATCAATGGATTTGAACATATTAAAAACTTAATTATAAACAATGAATAAAAACCTTAATCTATTTTATGGCAAAACACTTTTAAAAATTTTGTTGCTTAGATGGAGACGAACTCAATTGGAAAAGCTCCATTTAAACAAGTTACCCCAACAGTCTGCTCGCCGCTGGGAATTTTTGGTTGTAGGAAAGGAAAATTGAGTTTAAAATAGTTAGAATTTTTACAAAGGTTTATCGGTCTAAATTGAATTTTTAACAAAAAAGTACAGAATAACAGGAATTACAAAAATACAAACATATGACAAACAAGAAGAAGGAAAGAGATAGATACAGAATAAAAGATATGGTGGTGAAAAGTGTATGATAGTTGGAAGTTTTGGTAGGATAGAGTGTGGCTATAGAGGTTGCCGAAAGATAGGCAACGCCTGGTATGGTAATGGGTGTTTAATTTGGAATGGGGCATTATGCATTCTTATTTGGGTAATGTTGCGTGTAAGCGGACTGTCACCCAGTCGAAACTCGTAGAATTTTTGTGATGTGTCCCGGATGAAGTCCGCTAGTGGTGTTATGTCGCAAGCCAAACACCTTCAGCATTGCGTCACCGAGACGGTAATATAACGATATCTGAAACTAGATTATATTTTGACATGATTGCGTTGAAGGAGTGGGGGGTAAGTAGAGGTAAATAGGGAAAAATAAGTAACGCAAGCTGGTAAGAGTACAGAAACTTGAGATTTGAAACCCCACCACCTCCTCTCCCTTATTAATGGGATTGATAACATAAAATTGAGATATTTACTTGAAAGTTAGTACACATATGTACTGTAATGGCATTTGACTGAAATGATTCCATTGAAGGGGTAGGAAGTGGTAGGTGTGAATAGGGGAAAAAAGCAGGGTAAACTTAAAACTTCATGTTTAACGCATATGGTAGAAACCAACGCTTCAAACTTTTTTTGCGACATCTGCCCCAAATATTATTATAATTCCATGACCAATAATTTCCACATACTGGATTGCAAATCTAATCAAGATGTTTCCTTTAAAGTGACTTGGATGAGAAATCTGGATGTGGAAGTAGTGATTCCTTAGGCGGCGATTGTTTTACTGGTGGAACTTGTGGTTTTCATCTTAATTACTTCATTAATTAAATTGCGAGTTATACAGACGCCATGATGTAAAAAATGAAAAGAGAAATTGTCAATTTAATTCTGAGAATTAAGAAATATAGACGTCAATGTAGAAGAAATATCCCTCTCTCTTTATGGTACTAAAAAATAAAACAGTAGTACGGTAATTCTCTAAATATTGAAACGATTAACTATTGTGACAATTAATTAATTAATATTCATAGTTATTTATATAATTTACGACTCCGTTTTACCGCGTTATCATAAAGTGATAACTATGTGTAAAAGACTCTTCCCAACATTGCTTTGATCCGCAATTCGAAACATATTTCTTATCTCAACCAAGAGTATTTCACCAAGTTAACTGACCACGATTGAATGTTAATCACACCATAATTTGTAAACACGTGAATTATAGAAGCACTGTTTTGCATATCTATTATGATAGCAAAAATACGGAAAACAATATCTCTATATTTATAAGATTACTCCATCTTCTGGCTCTAAATAAAAAAAATATAATTGATTGCATAATTTCATTTATAAATAAGACAAAAATAAATATTTAGAGTAGGTTTAGCCTTGTCACCTATATGTCCATCCCATCGTTTTTAGTAACCCACGTTACCCGTGGTCAATAGTTGTGTGTGTAATTGAAAAATGCCCTGATCGACACCTGAGCGAGAAGCGTGTGTCCCTGTCCTTATCCTAATGTGTATAGAAAGGATTAATATTTTGTCGAATAGGTTAGAATTAGGTATAATAATATAAGTAACATAAATTGTGTCTGGCTGTGGGTCAGTCGCCCTAATGCCATTAATTAAAAAAAAAGTTGACATTGTTAACAACAGACGGGATACGTCATAATATTATTTGCTTTTACTACTTTTAAGTAAGAATTTGTTTCTAATTATTTGTTTTGAGTATAACAACAATATCTATCTTATTATTTACCGATTATCAAAATCATCATTTTTGGAAAATAGGTTTGAGTTAACAGAGGGTTTCATTATTTTCTTTGTGCTTATGGACTAACGCGAGAATAATAATTTAACTGTTGTGATGAATGGTGTGATATTTTCGTTCTTAGAGAAGGAGTACCCAGTGTATTATAAGATTAACACGCTGTGCAGCTTTGCTTGTCAGTATCATGTTATCTTTTCACTAGTTGCACGTTTTTTTGCCGTTACATCCGTTGTATTGATAGATCCTGTCATCCAAAGAAATCGATTTTTTGGCCATCCTGTAAACATTTTCTGATGATCTCTCAAGATCAACTAAGAAGCCTCCGATTGACATTATTGCATGGCAAATGCTTGAGGTAAGTGCCCTCCGCTGACATTTTTCAATTGAAAGACATAAATGCTATCATCTTAAAAGAAGTACTACCACTTCAAACCTTTTCTGGTTTTTCAATGGCACACACAAACGGTTGAACGAACGGTAAAATCAGTTACTGAAGCAGCAGCTGCAGCGCGTGGAGAGGACTTCAGAGGTGGTTTTATTCGCTCAACTCTTTAATTTTCGAGGTATGATGCCAACCTTTAACACAAAATCGGAGTACAGAACACAATAAAAAAATTCTATTGGTTAACTAACCAGCTCTGTGGCGCAGTGCTAAGGTGTTTGGATTGCGACCACGGAGTCCCGGGTTCGAATCCTGGCCAGAGTATGGATATTTAACGGCATTTTTCATGTGCTACTGAGACGGTAGCAGTGAGCTAGACCGCTGTTGAGTGGCACAACATGTCTAGTTTGCTGTTATCTCTCCTGAGTTCGAGTCTCAGCTGCGATAGATGGTATAATGTCGCAGGGAATGGTTGTTGTGTTGATGTCTATGTGTACGTGTCTTGGTTGAGTGGTAGAACAGCAATAGCTGAATTCCGGTCAGATCTGGGTTTTGAAAAGTGACTGCTCCGAATGAAAAAAAAAATGCCAACTTGTAAAGTTAAGTGCCCGCCATCATTCGGACAAGTTTTTACAGTGTGGCGTATGGGAAAGCAGTTCTTTCGACGTATCTCCGCAGGTGTTGGTGCCACAAAAAATATCATACTTACCAAAAATGAAGAGCTTGATTAAATACCTAAGTTCGGTTTAACCTGAACCCTATCGCATAATTAGTTCCCGAGATATCGCGATTGAAGTTGCGAAAAAACGAAAAATTAAATTAATTATTTCTCGAGAAGGAGTGGAGTTGGAGACTTCAAATCTGAATAGAAGGATATTAATGAACACTTGATGAGACCGGAGTGTGGAGTTGGTGGGACAATTAGAAGGGGTGATATGGGGGGAAATCAAAATTATTAAAGCGCTGATAACTTTCTTATTAATAGAGCTACAGCAATCTGTCCGGGACCAATTTCCGTATTTTTTTATTTGCTAAAAGATAGTACTGACGATTTTTTTTTAAATGCCTGGTGCGCAAAATAAAAAATGGTCGATTTTTTGCACGTCTTTTTCGGCATGTAGGAACGGGGTGGGGGATAATTTTTTCACCAATTTAGCATTTCTTTATCTCCAATTTGCGAAAAAATTGTTGCAAAATTAAAATATTTTTTCTTACCCCCTATTCATTTAATTAATTTATCGAGTATTAATTTTTTTTTATTATCGGCATAACGCCCTACATCACATATATTTTAGCTCCCGGATTCGGCTCACTAACATTAGAGAAAATCAAATTTTTTTGTTAAATTAATGAAATTAAAAACATGTCATTGTTTTTAAGGATGCTCCAAACATGCGAGAAAATCTTCCACAAACGCAGAAAAATTGTTAATGACAGTTTTATGAATTTACATATTAGAACTCACTGCGTATTATGATTTCATACTAAATTTCTCATTCAATTAGCAAAGTAAGGCATCTGAATGAACTTATCAGCTCTTTTAACCTTGACATCATAAATAGCTTGAAGGGGATTTACCAGAAGTAGTGCTGTGCAATAATAATTAATTATAAATTTTGCATCCGAGCAGTCCTTTTAAAATGTTCGACGGAATTGTAAAAGTGTATGTTGCTGTTTGTGTGTTGGCTGTATTTCAAAATTATATCGAATGTAAGTAATTATTAATTATTAATTTTATGTAAGTGGACCAGTCTCTGTGAAATTGCTACCCCACTTTCTCCAAAATCGAAAAGGTCGGAAAAAAGTCTATTTTACGAATCCCTGTGGCGCAATTTATAATTCTTATGTTTTATGGATGATTTTGCCCTAAAAATGCAAAAAGATTTTTCAACAATATTTTTGACGTTGAAAAAAATGATAACAAATAATTTTCCTTTAATTCTTGGGACGGCATCTTATTTTTTGAGTAAGAACAAAAAAAATATCTCTTGAGATTTTTTTTAAAAAGTTAACCTTTTTCAGTAAAACTAGGTCAAAAAATTTTCAATATTAAAAGTTTGAGAATTTTTTACTTCAAAGCAACGAACTTTGTGAAAAAATTTTATAGAACAAAAGTTGTTTATAGGAGGCCAAAGAATAACTGTGAATATTTTCAAATTTATTTGATCAATTTTTGGAAATTTCTAGTAATAATTGCGATGAAAGAAAAAAAAATTATAATTTTCAAAAATTCTGAAAAAATTCCCCTTCTCACAAATAATTTTTGTTCTATAAAATCTTTTCATGAAGTTACAAATTCTCAAAGTTTTAATATTCAAGATTTTCTTTTTTACTGAACTGAACTTTTTAGACAAAATCTCAAGAGACATTTTTGTTTTGCTCTTACTCAAAAAATAAAATGCTGTCATAAAAATTTAAAAAAAAAAAATTCATAATTTTTTTCAACGTCCAAAATTTTTTTTGTTCTGCCTTTATAGGGCTGAATCACCTATAAAACATAAAAATTGTAAATTGTGCCGCTCAGATTCGTAAAGTAGACATTTTTTCTGATCTTTTCGTGCTCTGCAACAATATTTTTGAAGATCCTAATTTTGGAGAAAGTGGGGTCGCATTTTTGCAGAGAATGGCCCATGCATATAATTTAAAACATATTTATTAATTTAGTAATTGAATATAAAACCTGGAAATTTTCTGACAAATACAAAAGTCCGAGAACCACATTTGAAACGGATTACTTCTATTGCGTCATAGAAGTCATAGCTCGATTCCATGATTACCTAGGTTGTCGAAAAAATTATTTTATTCTTATTTTTTTACATCCAAAAGAATTTTCTACCATTAAATAGGGGAGATTTTTGCATTTTTTTCAAAAAAGTAAAAACTATGTTTAACTTGAAATTTCTCAAAGTTTGAGCCGCATAGAATTTATTTTGCTCTTTCCCTTAGCCCGCTATCTATTATGCAAAAACAGGCGAATTTTAGGCCTTTTTGCGGTCACTCTTTGAGATTTGGCATATATATTAGAAACCAACCAAACTTTTTTATGAAATTTGACACCCCCACTCCATTAATAAAGGGGTTAACAAAATTAAATTGTGATTTAGTGTATACGAGAGCAAAAGTTCTCAAAAAAATTTGTTGGCGTTAGTCACCCTCAGCCCCCATAAATGTCGGTCAGTCAAATAGGTATTGAAGAGAAACGTGGTTTATGGGTTTTGGGGTCAGACGATTTCAAATATCTTATTATTAAAATTCAATGAACAATTATTTCCACATACTGGAGTGAAAACATAGTATCAAAATGCTTTCGTTTAAAGAGACTTGGATGGAAAATCTGGATGTGGAAGTAATGATTCTTTAGGCATCGGATTCGAGTTCAGCACGTCGAAATACATGGGGATTACTATGTCGGGTCCTGGGTTCAGATAATTATTTTTGTGTACACTTACCTGTCCACAGGGACACAAAAAAAACCGCAGCCTAAGAAATCACTACTACCACATTCAGATTTCCCATGCAAGTAGCTTTATGGGAAACATCTTGACTATATTTGCACTCTAGTATATAGAAATTCTTGGTCATAGAATTTTAATAATATCTGGGGCGATGTCATAGAAAAATTTGATCCATTGCGTTGGTTTCTTCCATATACGTTAAAAATGAAGTCTCTAGCTTGCTCTATTTATTTTCCCCTATTTACAACCTACCACCTCCCACCCCTTCAACGGAATCATCTCAATCAGATATCATTATAATACATACATGTACTAACTTTCAAGCGGAAGATATTATTAAAAAACCTAAGGCCTTCGTTTCTAGTATATACACCAAATCCCAAATTTGTGTACTCTTACTCTATGCTTGCTTTACTTATTTTCCTCTATGAACCTCTATTTAACCCCCAACCCTTCAGCGGAATCATCTCAAAATATAATCTAGTTCCAGATATCGTTATAATACATATGTGTATCAAATTTTAAGTGTGAATATCTCAATATTATTTTATCAACCCCTTTAATAATGGTGTAGTGGTGATAGGGGGTTGAAAAATCTTATAAAAAATATGAGGCCTGCGCTCCTAGTACATACACCGAATTTCAAGTTTCGGTACTCTTACCACCTTACTTTACTTGTTTTCCCCTATTTACCCCTATATAACCCCCAACCCTTCAGCAGAGTAATCCAAAAATAGGATCTAGTTCCAGATGTCATTATAATATATACGTATACCAAATTTCAAGTGAATATCTCAATCTTATTTTATCAACTCCTTTAATAAAATATTTTTTTAAATTTTGAGGCCTTGGCTTCTAATACACACACCAAATTTCAAGTTCCAGTCCGCATTATAATATGTACGCACAAAATTTCAAGTCAATATCTTAAACCGTTCTGGAGAAAACGTGGAGGAAAAAAAGAGTTACAGACAGACAGGCGGAAATTATTTTTCACTCAAATTTAAAATCTCAACGTTTCGTGACATTCCAAACCTATTTCGAGAAAAAAAAATTGAAAATATTCCTTGACAGAAGAAATAGAAATTGAGAAACGTCAAATAAGTGAGAAAATTTTGTGAAATAAAACATTTGAAGCCAATAATTAAAACAGATACAAAGTTAAATACAGGGTGTAATTAGTTTCATGTCATTAAAAAATACTGGTGGTAGGGAACGACAAGACAAACAAAAAAAACTTATATAACATGGGGTTTAAGGCTCATAGTTTTGGAGAAAAGAATAAACAAAAATTTCGCAAATTTTCAATAAAATCGTTTGAGAACTGCTGGAATATTAAGGTAGGTTTAGATCGTCGCCCGTGTCTTTGCCTATGATACTCAATATTTGTGTAGATAGCTATAAAATGTCGGCAGTCTTTAGCGGTGCGGTAAATAAGATGAAAGACGTCGACGTTTTCTGAGTGTTTAGTAGATCTGATCTGAAGAAAACTATACTCTGACTCTCCCTTGTGCAATATTTTAGTTTCTGTGGGTGTTTCGTTTTGTACATACGTCCAACCCGCCGTTCGTTGTTTTTGTTATTTTTGAATTTCGGGTCTCTGTGTATTTATAGTGAAGATTTATTTTATTGACTTTACCGTTCAAGTCGTTAAATTCTTGATTACGTACAGACACAACTTACTTGTTCATTCTTTTTGTATTCCGTTTTGGATTTTGGACCAAGTTTTTCTTTTACTTTTCTTTATTGACAACGTTAGTTGATAGTTTATTGTTTAGTGTTGAACGGAGTACGTATGTCCTTAATTCGACGTACCGAACTGTGTATTGATGCAGATGCAGATTTCGAATAATTTACTTAGGTGGTAAGCTTTTAACCCAGGACACTCATTTATATTACAAACGTTAATAAATCACATTTAAATATTCTAAATTATAAACATTAATCCAATATTTTGTTCCAAATTAAAATACACACATGTAAAGAAATGTTCTGTTTAAACTTCTACGGCCATTAATTGCTTGCAGTTGTGTAGGAAAAGATACCAAATTATTTGCCTCTTTATAGTTGCCTCAGTTTGATTGAGGCGGTCCATCAAAGGCGGTCGATGATCCAAGGCTTTTGCACTTTTTTATGACAATTTAAAAGTTGTATAATTGGGAACTACAAGTTCATTGACCAAGAAAAGCCGTGGTTATCAATTATTTTCTACATTAATATTAAAACAAAAATATTAAAAAGGTTGACCTAGGTCAGTTTTTCTCAAAGTGCCCCCAAAGGGAAAAGTCATAAAGGTTTTTTGTTTGTCTAGTCGGTCCCCATTACCATTTTTTTTTAATGACATGAAACTGATAACACCCTGTAGGTATAAATAAATGTATTAAATTGTGTTAATAATTTTGGAAAGCAGAAGAGGATTAAAATGTACCTTTGCTAAATAATAATTTAAGTCTCGAGCAAAACTAATTATATTTTTACATGTGATAGAATTAAGTCTGAGTTTGTTAACAGTATAACTGAAATATGTTCAATTCCTTATATAACTTAGTAAGTAGATCACAAGATAGTTGGAGAATTGACTACTGATTTAAGAGTTATCCCATAGAGGAAATTATTTGAAAGTAAGGGGCCATCCATTAATTACGTCAGGCAAATTTCATGGTTTTTCTACCCCTCCCTCCTCCTATGTCACAGGTTGTCAAACTCTGTCACACTTTATGGACCACCTCCCCCCCCCCCTCCTCAAAGTGTGTCGTAATTAATGGATGGTCCCTAAATAAAGAGAAGGTAAGATATAAATACAAGTCAATATTAGTGAAATAAAAGATTATCACAAAATAATTTATTCAACTTTCATTTTTCATAAATCATAACATTAAAGAAAACAGTATTTCAAATTTTCAATTTGCATTTTATATTCTTTCATCTATAACGGTTGGTCGGTTATTATGAGAATGTTTACTCATGGATTTAAAAATGATTCATATACTGCTTTAGTAGAAAAATAAATTTATAATAATACTTAATTACATATCGATAACGTTGAATATGCATTTTAAAATCTACCTAATTTTTAGAACTACATATATATTTTAAATTTTCAGGCACCTGCCCAAATATCATCAGCAGGAAAGAATGGAACGCCTCGGAACCTAAAGGAGTTGTACCTTTAAAACTAAACCCGCCGCCCTTCGTAGTAGTGCACCATTCTGCAACCCCACCGTGTTTCACAACAGAAATATGTAAAAGTTCAGTAAAAAGTTTTCAAACCTACCACATGCAAACTTTGGGGTGGGAAGATATAGGTTATAATTTTTTGGTAAGTAATATTTTTCGACTACTCACTACTGAATAATGACATGAAAAACTAGAGGAATTTTATGCTTTCCGTCGATTTATAGAACTTTTAATATAATTGTTACACGTTCTATAGGATACGCTCTGTATTTCATCACAACCTATTGAAGAGAATTACGCTCTAAAAATGATTTCAAATGTTTATAAAGATAGTGGTAAACTTAGCAATACAGGTATTATTAATGAAATACAATGTCACTAGTTCAGAATCTCAATCTAATAATCGCAGGTGGCTTTGGAATTCTTTAGAAACATTTTCAGAATATCCCGTTTAAAAGTCCAAAGTCATTTTTGGTTGAACCGAAAGTTGTAAATTTTGTTTTGATGTAGGTAGCATGACACACATTACCTTTCCGTGAAGAAAATTTCCAATGACCTATCATCTAAAATTTATTTCAAATAATTGCACCAATTTTAGTTGATTGATTGATTGATTTGCCAGCGTAAGGTGGGCATTGCTGCCGATTCCGGGGCATGCCCGCCCGCCGAACGAATTATAACAATTTTAGTTATCAAAAAATTTAATCTAAACTCGTAATTCTCCAAAGCGGTTGGATTTTCTAAAATATTTTAAATAACGAAATTTGAGTTAAAATTAAAGATTCTTTAAATACCTTTCATTTCAAAATGCCTGTCATCGAAAAATTTCTTTACAGCACTGCGCCATCCACATCTTAACATATTAAAAAAACGATTTGTATCCAAAACTGAATACATTTATACATTCTAGCAACTGGCTTTTGCAGAACTCAAATATCTATATTATTTTCCGATATATTACGCCTGAAAGTTTCATTTGTGCACTCTGTATATGCAACTTGTTCCTTAATGATTTGATAACATTTCAGGATGTGATTCCTTAGGTCATTTTATGAAGAAGAGTTCATTTGTACATATGCCCGCAACGACTTAAATTTTTTGCTGCTTCATATGAACTTTTATTCATAAAATGATCGAGGGTATCGCACCTTGAAATATTAGCACATCATTAAGAAACACCCTGTATAACTGTAATGTGAATTTTCACTTTTACATTATACTGTTGTCTACTGCGTTTAAATAGAACTCACATATAGCACTGTAATAGCTTAAGTGTGCTAACGTCAACAAGGACTTTTTCACATACCTACTGAAATTTCTGAAATGTAGTACTTTACAACATACTAAACCTAAACTTATTGCTGATTTAACTATGGAGAGAATGTCCCCATTTATGTTTATTTGCATTTTACTTACTATATCGTCATTTCAGCTGATGTTCAAGAAATGTTACATATTGACTCTAAAGTTTCACTTACTATATTGGACAAGTTATATTTTTAAAATCTGTGACATAAGTATGTATGCATGAAATGGGAGCTTAACGCTATTAAAAATAAAGGCCACAAAATTGATCCTTGTGGGACTCCAGTTAATATGAGGCCAACATTTAAGTCCTAAATTTTAGGTTCATCCAATTTTTTTATAAATTGTTTTTTGAGATATACAGAGCCAAGTCCAACTAACACGGACATGTGGTAGGTAGTGGAACATATATTTATATGCATTTTTATACAAAAAAGTGCATTTTTCGTGATTATTGCTTTTTTTTTCGTTGTTTTCAAATTTGTACGGTTCACAAAAGTAAAATTTATACTCGGGGGTATTCAAGGTCGCTGTTTACAAGATTGTGGAAATTGGAAAATTCAAAATGGCTGACTTTAAACACAATTTCTGACTTTTGATTTTAAATGATAATTACGTGAAAGAAATGTGTTTGTGTATGAATTTTAGTAAACTCTCATTATTTTTTATGTTTGCCCCACCCTTGTACCCCGTCCCTCCTCTTACCTTCATCCTCTCACTGTAACAACTTCTTTACTATGGAATTTAAAAAATATTAAATTTTGTCAGGTTACAATAAGAATTTCACTTTCATGTCGACTGCCTCCCTGCCCCTTTCGTATTTATTACTCTCTTACGTGCCTTATACTGTAGCTATCCTTTCCCTGAGAATTAAAAACATATTAAATTTTAACAGTTTATTTTAATAGTTTAGATTATAATAAGTACAATTAAAAAACTTTTTTTTAAATTTCCATTTATCTTACGTTATGTTATAAAAAAGAGTAAAGAAAAATATCATAATAACAATTAAATTTTTAAATATTTTACAAGGTGGCTCATCATCAGATGTATCATTATCGTTGCATTCAGCATCCGAGTCAGCAATTTCTTCAGTAAATGGATTGCAGGTAAAAGAAGGTGTGATGTGTTTGGGGGTAAACATAAAAAACTTTCAAAATGAAAACGTATGCAAAATTATACGCAAGACACATTTCTTTCCTAGTTATCAGTTAAAATCGAAAATACCGCCAGAAATCGCATTTTCAACTCGCGCCGTTTCAAGTCAACAATTTCGAGTTTTCCAATTTTCACAATAGATTTCTAATCAGCGACCTTGTAGACCCCCCCGACTATAAATTTTTTCCAAGAAATTTTAAATAGCAAACCGTCTTTTCCAGTGTAAAATAATGCATCTGTGGAATGCACTTATGCATGCGCTAAAAGGCTCCTGAATGCTTATAAATGGTACTATTTGATAAGAGAAATTTAAACAATAATTCAACATTCTCAACAAACCTAAACTTTTTTGAACCGTACATATTTCAAAATTAACGAAAAAAGAGCAACAATCACGAATAATGCACTTTCTTTGCATAAAACTACATATAAATATATGTTCCACCCAACCAGCCAATTTGTTTTATAATTTAAATGTTCTACAATTATTTTGTTTTATTGTTATTTTATTAATGGTTCTAAATGCCGATTGATTATATTAGAGTTCCAGAAAATACTATTTTGTTGTCTGCAACTGAACTATTTTATAAATTTATCATTAAAACGTTTCTACAGCAAAATTATAAAATACCTTATACAGAGTTAAGAAATTATTTTATAAATGTTTTCGTAACCCAAGTTATAAAATATTTCAGCTTATAAAACTAAATCGTTTTATTACGATTTTTTAGTATCGTTCAGCAGCATTTTTAGCACCGTTATAAATATACATTCGAATTATTTTATAGTTATTTCTTATCATCTTACAAAACAATTATATTAAAGATCTATTTGTGACAGTTTTGCTTTTAAGAATAAATGTTGTTCCACAGCATGTTGTATACTTTTTATATAGCATTGTATTTACTGTAATATGGAAACAGCAACAAAGTTGTTACAAAACAAATTTGTTTCCATAAGCATAAAAATGTGGTGGCTAACAATACAATAAAACATATTTGAGAAAATTGATATCCTGCGTTAGCTGTGTATTTATATTTAGTCATAATTAAAGTCTGCCTTTAAATGAAAATTTGTCATAATTATAGTAGACAAGTTTATAAAAAAATTATTCTCCCAAAATTTTGGTTACCAACATTGACAAGAGCGGTGCAGATCTTAACAGATCATATAACGGCCAAACTATAAACATCAGATTTAAGACAATGCAGAAACTTAAAAAGTGGTTTTAAAAATATTATATAGGTACATGTATTAACAGCGTAGTGGTTTTGGCACTAGGATACAGTTTATACTGCTGTAAAATGAAACGACGCATTTCACTCGCTGCACTGTTAACGTATCAGGTCATATGCCAAAGTACTGTTGATTCCACTATAGTAAAAGTAACTACACTTATTTGACAATAAATAAATCATGAATAAACAGCTCTGTAAATAAGGTGATTTACTGCTACTAATGTCTAGGTTATATTTATGCAAATTGAACCAATTGTGTTTCGATGGTTGCATTTACAACTCAGTCCTAACAGATTTATCATAAGAGCCAGAAAAGTATCGCGAAAGTGAGTAATCTATTTTATAAGATTCACGAAAAATTTACACTAAGGCGCATTATTTTATAGATGTTTTATAAGAATCGTCTAATAATTTAAATATCGTGAAATGCTTGCTACTAACACAAAAGTATTTTATAGAGGGAGGCCATCTTGAAAGGCCAGCATTCGTGATGGTACATATGACAATTTATGAAAATTGAAAATATCAAATGTTTATTAGAATTCATGGGGTCAGAAACGTGCTAACTATGACTATGACTATGACTACTAAAACAAATTAGTGTAAGTCACATTGTAAAAAAACTCAAATTCATAAAACCGATATTTATAAAATTTCAAAAATTATTAGAAATCATCAATAAATGTGAGGCCCGTTAAAAACAGAAATATGGCCATAGTTCACAGTAAAATTTTCTTCGCATCAAAAATTACAGTCGTTGTAAGCGAAAACAAGTCTCTTAAATAATGATTATAGGTTATTAGGTACCTAGTATTAAATCAAAATGCCATATGCTTTTAGTGTCAGAAATACTTCTTAAACTTTTAGGATACATTTTAGAAATCATTTTATTTTATTAGTGTGTATAAAGCAGCATTTTTTTAAATAATGACTATTTAAAAGCTCTTATAAAAGAATTGTTTAGTTGTTTTATAGCAGTAATTTAGCAAACAGTGAAGTGTGTTTTATAGTACAATTAAATGAAGCTTTAATAAAACTACTATATAATGATGGTACTAAATTTTCATAAGGCTTCTGGAAATGTTTATATAATTATTTTGTAATGGTTCCAGTAGGTGTTACAAAATATCAGCAGCGACTGAAATATTTTATAAGATGGTGCCAATTTTGCATTTATAGCTACTGTGAAAACGTTATGAAAGTGTTTCTGAGAGTAACATTGTTTTATAAAATTTGTGTCAGGAACATTCCTACAACTTTTATAAAATATCAAATTGCTAGTTGGGCACGACCTACCCATTATATGCGTTAGCTGGACTTGCTTCTGTAGATCTCAGATAACAACTTAAAAAAAATTGATATACCTAAAATTTTGTCTTTTGTCATATTCTTTTGCTGGCATGGCCGGATTATGGGTACAGTCAACGGAGAGTTTCACCTGTAATTTGAGTGCCAAAGAAATGGATTTTTATGAAACCTTGTGCAACGTGTTTGTAATGACGTTAATAAAAATGCTGAAAAAAGGATTAGAGTAGGAAATGATAGGAAGGGGTAGCAAACACTCTTTTTATTACGGGTTCCGTAACCAGAATTAGGTCAAAAATGAAAAAAAAAACAACAATATATTTATTTACCTTCTTTGGCCCGAAATAAGATGTTTTTACTCTTGTGAATTTAAAAAAAAATGTATATTTTTGGGGTATGGCCACTCGAAGATTCCTAAAAGTGGTAGAGGGGAAATGTTAGAGTTGAAAAAACTCACGTGCATATGTTATCGATATACAAGACTTTTTCATTTGCAACTTTTCCGTAAATTGTGTTTTCACCGAGTTCTTCCGGAAAACATGAAAACTACCCCATTCTTTGAAATTGTAGCGCTTTAAAATATATAAAATATGCAATTTTATTTTTTTTTGTAACTTGCTAATTTTCCGAGTTACAGTTTTTCACAATAATGTTCTACATTTTTGGACATTAAAAAATACTGCGTGATTCTTTTGAAAATGTACAAAAAATATGGTACATTATTTTTCGTGAGAAGCTGCCTGTAACTCAGAAAAAAACCGCTGCCTAAGGAATCACTGCTTCCACATCCAGATTTATCATCCAAGTGACTTTAAAGGAAACATGTTGATTAGATTAGCACTCTAGTATGTGGAAATTATTGGTCATAGAATTTTAACAATATTTAGGGCAAATGTTACAAAAAAAAGTTTGAGACGTTGGTTTCTACCATATACGTTATAAATGAAGTTACTGCGTATTTTCTCTATTTCCAAATTAACACCCCCACCCCTTCAATGGAATCATCTCAATCAGATGTCTTACAATACATACGTGTACATACTTTCAAGTGAATATCTCAATGCCATTTTATCAATCCCTTTAATCGAGTAAGGGTAGTGGGGGATTGAAAAATATTATTAAGATATCTGAGGCCTTGGCTTCTAGGGCATACAGCGAATTTCAAGTTTCTGTACTGTTACCAGCTTGCTTTACTTATTTTTCCCTATTTACCTCTACTTACCCCCCACTCCTTCAACGCAATCATGTCAAAATATAATCTAGTTTCAGATATCGTTAAAATACATACGTGTAAGTACCAAATTTTAAGTGAAAATCAAAATTTAATTTTATCAACCAATAATGGAGTAGGAGTGATGGGGGGTTAAAAAATATTATATTATAAATAATCTGAGACCTTCTTCTAGTACATACACCAAATTTCAAGTTTCTGTACTTTTACCAGCTTGCTTTACTGATTTTGCCATATATACCCCTATTTAACCCCCAATCCTTCAACGGAATCACTTCAAAATATAATCTAGTACCAGATGACGTTATAATACATACGTGTACCAAATTTCAAATGAAAATCTCAATTTTATTTTATCAACCCCTTTAGTAGTAATGGAATGTGGATTGAAAACTATTATCAAGCTTTTAGTACATACACCAAATTTCAAGTTCCTGTACTCTTACCAACTTGCTTTGCTTATTTACTTATTTACATGTACCAAATTTCAAGTAAAAATCTCAATTTTATTTTATCAACCCCGTTAATAATGGAGTGGGGGGTGATGGGGGGATGGAAAATATCATAAAAAATTTGAGGCCTTGACTTCTAGTACATATACATCAAATTTCAAGTTTCTGTGCTTGTAACCTATTTTAATACCTAAATATTAAAACATGTTATTCCGATGCGAACGGCAGCCGATTTTTGTTGGAGAGCATAGGGCCATGGGTTAGGATTGTGTGTGGACACTCAAAAGGGCGCCACCGGCTGTATGTTACATAATGTGATTTAAATAATTTTGCCAGCACGGAACAAAATTAAATTACTAGCAACCATGCGATGGAATTCTCAAAATATCTCTATGATCTCAAAACTCTTACTTTACTCTATAAAGTTTCAAAATTTAAACAAATATCAGGAGTACCAGTGCAAATAATAAGAACATGTAGACATTAGACATTTATTACAACACACATGAGATATGCAACAATAAAAAAACAAGTAGTTTCACTATTATTCCCTAAACATGATCTGTATATGCAAAAGAAATTCAAAATTGCATGAATGACCCCCTCTAAAATTACTTCAGTGATTTGACCTCCTTTTATAGAAATGCAACTACGGCTTTAATGATACCAACTATGAGTTTTAGATTTGCAACAGCGAGTTAAAGGTTTACAATGAATTAAAATTACCGCTCATTGCTAAAGTATTGTGTAACTAAGTCTAACTAAGTCTCGATGAGCCAAGATTCACAATGCTCACTGGTGCACTAGAATGTTAAAGAATGATCTAAAATAATTATGTTCTACTAAAG
Source organism: Stenurella melanura (assembly GCA_963583905.1). Taxonomy (NCBI): domain Eukaryota; kingdom Metazoa; phylum Arthropoda; class Insecta; order Coleoptera; family Cerambycidae; genus Stenurella; species Stenurella melanura. Next base: position 86,741,144 of record OY757316.1, on the reverse strand, counting down.
ATACTTCATATTTGACACAGTAGAAGGTAAATTGTATCACGTGGTACCAAGCGCTACTTACAGTAAAAAATCTTAAGATATTTCATCATGCCAGACATGTAGTTGCCATATCGTTATGCAATTTACGTTAATATTTCAACAAAAAATCACTGAATGAAACCATAACAATTTCTATAAAATGATGTAACTAAAATGTAACAATAAAACCTGATTGGAGCCTTGGCGTTTCCTCTGACGACTACAGCGTGACCTATCACCACTTCCTAAGATGTTCTCTACGTTGCTCACGACTACGACTCCGCGTCGCTCCCAAAATTCGGCCCAAATCTCTTGGAGACTGCTGTGGACAACTTTTCAACCAAAACTTCTCAAAATGTCAGCAGAACCCACATAAACCAACCATCTGAGTAATAGACTTCCTCCTATTACTCCTCTAAATGCTGGGCCCCCTTACATAACCATAAATGGCAGCACCATTCATTCAGAACTGAAACCCCTCCAAACATAACTTATTTTCAAAGGGCCAGTCCCTCCAAACACTCTGTAATATTTACAATAAATAAGAACTAAATAAAACACCAACTAAGTAAAATAAAAGCTTACCTCCTATAGAGAGTATTGCATAAACTCACGAGACACGTGGCGATCAGATTACGACAAGCAACAGAATTCCTTCCTGGAATTTACAAAATGCTTCTGACAGGACGGTAAAGAAACACTGGGTACATCAAATCAAATCCCTTTTCAGTGTTAACGATGTAAAACCCAAATTCTTCACTACAAAACCGGGACCGCCGCCTTCAGCTCTCTCGTCGCTGTCGAAAAATTAATTTCCCCGACGGAAGTGTCCTCCCGCTCTCAGTGTTGCCAACTTGAGCATCTAGAGAACGCTTTTTCTAGCCAATAGAAATGCACCAACAAAGGGATTTGCATATAAAAGACTGAATTACAGCATTGTGTAATATCCCAACAACAAGAATATGTGAGTAACCCCTCTAACTCGAAATCATACTTAAGGAAAGCATGTTTACTACACATAATTCCCCCTCTAGATAGGCAACCATCTACTATCGAACTCTAGATCGTGGGTTGCATACTCAAACAAATGAATTAATCAGGGTCAATTCACTGTATTCAAACTGAAGTTATTAATGTAGCTTTTTCAAATGCTACATGCTCTTACCAGCTTGTTTTACTTATTTCCACCTATTTACCCCTATTTACCCCCCAACCCTTCACCGGACATGCTCAAAGGCAATCCAGTTCCAGATCTCGGTACAGTATAATATACGTGTACAAAATTACAAGTCAATATCTTAAACCGTTCCGGAGAAAACGTGCGGACAAAAAAAAGTTACAGACCGACAGACAGAGACAGACCCACCGACAGACAGGCAGAAAATTATTTTTCGCTCAAATTTAAAATCTCGACGTTTCATGACATTCTAAACCTATTTCAGGTAAAAACTAATTTGAAATTTTTTTTACGGTTACTATAAATAAGTACTTCCAAACCACTACGTGGATGTGGAAGTAATAGCAAGTTACAAAAAAATTCCAAGAGACGAAAAATGCGGGCCTCAATTCATAGGTCTGAATTATTTCAAATTCTTATATTACATATTTTTAAAGCGCTACAATTTCAAAGAAATGGGTAGTTTTTCATGTTTTTCGAATAAACTTGGTGAAATCGAACTTAACAGAAAATTTACAAACGATGAAATGTCTTGTATTTCGATGACAGATTCACCGGATTTTTTTCAGACTGTTCTCTCCCTCGAATTTTACGAATTTTCAAGTGGCCATATCTCGAAAAATATGCATTTTTCTAAAAAATTTCGTAGAATGAAAACAGCTTATTTTTGGCAATAAAAGGTAAATGTATTTTTTTTTATTTTTGACCAAATTCTACTAGTTACAGAACCCATGAAAATAGGGGTCTTTTCTACCCCTTTCGATTATTTCCTGCTCTAGTCGTTTATTTAACTTTTCTATTAACATCATTACAAACACATTGCACAAGGCTTCATCAAAATCCATTAATTAACACTCAAATTAGATTTTGGTCATTTTAGCGCTCCGTTAACTGGACTATATATTAATCGCAATCTGATCAAAACCACATAATTTTGCCTTGATGCACATTAAGTATTACGCTAATATTTCTCCAGCAACCTCAGTGGTTTAGATTTACATAGAAAGGGAATATTTTAATTCGATTCATCCACTTAAAGTGGAAACATCTCATCATATTACTGGACAATAGACGCATTAAAGACGTTACGCACTTTTCACTCTAACGCACTTTGTCCTATTCACGACGTTTTGGCAGACATTTTGTTACTCTTGCGTAATCGGTATAACTTTAATGTATGCTACGTCTAACAGCATCGAGCCATTTGTCGCAGTTACCTGTGTAGCGTACGGCTGCAACAATACTCTTTTATCTTCTTGATAAAATCTTGTATTTTAGTAAAGTCACAAAATATTAAATATTGTCTAAATGTTATTTGTGATATTATCTTATTCCTTCTTCAATTCTTTGGGACTTCCTGCCACATGTATGTTTTCTTTTTAAGCGGTGCTATGGGAATGTACAAAATATATCACAATTAACCAGTATGATACTGGTAAATAACCTCTACGCCTGTGACGTTTACGTCAAAGGATCAGTTAGAGGCTGGTTTTTTTAAATAAACAACACAAATAAGTATAAAAACTATGTAAAGAGTAAGTATCTATGGATATTGAATATAACAAACATTCTTAGAGCTGTGTACACAGCAAAAAAGATTTTTCAAAAAAGCCTTGAAAAAGGAAACAGATTAGATTTCCGAAACGTCGGCGAAATATCTAATTTCAAGTTTTTATACTTATTTGTGTTGTTTATTTAAAAAAACAGCCACTAACTGATCCTTTGACGTAAACGTCACAGGCGTAGAGGTTATTTACCAGTATTATACTGGTTAATTGTGATATATTTTGTAGATTCCCCTCACACCGCTTAAAAAGAAAACATACATGTGGCAGGAAGTCCCAAAGAATTGAAGAAGGAAAAAGAAAAATATTAAAACATACTAAAAGTTAGTAATTGTTTTTGTTCTTAGATTGGTGGAGATGGAAATATATACGAAGGGAGAGGATGGGGTATACATGGAGCTCATGTGCCTAAATTTAATGCCAGAAGCATAGGCGTGTGTTTCATAGGGAATTTTCAACGTAAGTTGAATTTCATTACTTTCTTCTGATATTTTGTCACTATATTGCGTACTAATGAAAATTAGAAAAGTTTTAATGAACCCTAAAAAGAGGGAAATTATGCCACATATTTTTCGAAAGTTGAGGTGCTTTAATGATGAAATTAGTGTATTAATTTTAAATTTGCTCTAGTCTATAAAAATATTCAGTAGTAAAAATTTACAACAAAAATATAAACCAATCAAAATGCAGGTTATTATAAACTGCAAGTGTTTTAGTATATTTTATCTTGACATTGCACTAATCATCCAGTGTTTCCAGTTTCATTATTTGAATCCGAGAAATCGTCTCGTCTATAATAAAACATCGAACATAATGCATACACATTTGTAACGCTATAGATTTTGATAATTAGTCATTCAGCTATGATAATTTAGTCACCTGTTTAAAAATGTACAAGTTTACCCAATGTAATATTTATCTATATTTTACAATATTGATAGTTTTTTAAATACTTTTTAATATTTCCTTTAATTTATATTTCAGGTGAACAGCCGGAGGAGATTGCACTTGAAGCGTTAAAGAATCTAATATCCTGTGGCTTGGAAAAAGACAAAATAACGACAGATTATCATCTAATTGGCCATAGACAAGGATCCGCAACGTTATGCCCAGGGGATAAATTGTTTGAGGAAGTTAAAAAATGGCCACATTTCCAAGACAATCCAAGCTAAAATTAACTATCAAATAAATTTTTTCCAGTTACTGATTGGTCTAGTAATTAATAATCAATATGAACCAACGTTATAAGAAGATGACATATGTATGGAATTTGTGCTATATACCACAAAATAAGAAATAGTAGCACCAGTAGTTCTACATTGTTTTTCCTCATTAAGAAAATGTGAAGTAGAACCTGAAGTAGAATATGTGGGGATAAAAATTTGTCAATTGGAGATTATTTAATTCCGTTCTAAATCTCATGCATTGACAGAAGCTGTGCTGATGATGAACAATAGTTTCGAAACAGCATTATTAGCAGCAGCATATCTATTTCTTTTGCTGGGTTATATGGCACGATCTTCTTTCTCGTCATAATTATTAGTTCACTTAGATTCATAAAGCACGAACTTTTGCGTGAAATTGTTTTATTTGCGTATGTTAAATGTACTGTATAGCCTATTTTAAAAATTATTTATTTTGTTAATCTATTACAATTTAACGAACATATTTATAATGATTTTTGTTTTCAATATATTGTCATTATTAAAGCAATAAAAGTTTGTTTAGTTTCGACAGGTTTCATGATTTTGTTCCCAAATGATGCACTACGCACTGGTTCATTCGAAGTAAAAATCAATTTACTTGATCATGTTAAAGTATATTTAAGTGTTCTTGAAATGTCTTTAAAGGACTCCGCACAATACATCTGGAAAAACACTCCGAGTGGAATCAGCTGAAAATTTAATATGTTGTAGTCCTAACGGTCTTGATAAAAAAACCTCAATGGGCACAACATTCGAAAATAGCCTGTTTTAAAGATTTCTACTAGAATGTCGAATTTGGAATATCAGTCTGTAGTCCAGTGCAATAGACGGAACGGTCGACAAGTGCTGATATAGGGCCAAAAACTATTCCAACCTGTTTTCTAGGGCGGGGAATAGATTACGATAGGTCTGGTAGTTGAAATATTCTTCATTCCTATTAACCGTCTCCCTCGAAAATAACTCGACGAAAGTCGGCGTACCCTCTTGGGGTAGTTTCCATCCTCTAAGGGCTAGGGTGGATAGGTAAATATTCGGGTTTAGGGGAAAGTGTGGGGAATACTACGCACCTAAGGAAAAAGCTTTATAAAAATTGTAACGGGTTACTTTTTGTCCACTCGATAATAAGAGTAAATGTGCCCTACATAACCTAACTATTAAAATAAACCTAACAGAAACAAAATAATAAACAGAAACGAATTTAATTACTTTTTAAATTTATTTAGGTTTTATCAGTGTCTTATAATGGCCACTTCATAAGCCACTTATTTATGCCAAATGCACTTAAAGATAGTTTTATCACATCACAAAACCACAAAAACCAGTTCTGGGGGTGCCACGCAACCCCTCTAAAAAACCACCCCTTCGGTGAAGAAAGTACTGATAACTCGTTAACCGTTGAAGATATAAAAAAATTGCTCATAAAAAAGAAAACTTGCCTAAAAAAGTCCTCTTGTAATTTTCTTGTATATGCCAGTGTTTTCGAGAAAATCGATATTGACAAAAATTGAAAAAAATTGTATTTTTAATGAGCGCCAATTTTCGTTTATTTCAAATTTCTTGCGCACGGCATTATTGAAAAAATAGAATTGGTCGAAAACCAAACAAGCTAGGAAGAAAAATCAAAATGGGTTTTAAAAGGGGTACAAAATACTCTTTTGTGTTGCCATTTTTGAGGGCTATTGATATTTATTAGTATATAAAAATAACAATATACTATAGTTATCTCTTGATTTTTTGTGCTTCTAACTATTCACAGGCTCATAAAAAATAACTGACTATAATATAAGTTATAGATGCTTTATCTTTTAGTTCAAGGTAGTACTTCAATGCAGAAAAAGTTGGGAATAAAAATATTCACATTTACAAATTTAGCAATATGTTGAAGTTACCTAAAGAAAAAAATCGAAAAGAGGCTGCATATTGAATTTTTCGATGATATTTTTTTTTACTATTAAATGATTAGAAACAATAGTTATATGATATATAGAGTAAAAAACAAATTATTTGCTAAATTTTCAAGATGTTTGGGTCTTTTTTTATTTTTAGCAAACAATAAACAATTGGCCAAAATTTGGCTAACTTCAACATGCTGGTAAATTTGTAAATGTGAATATTTTTATTCCTAACTTATTCTGCTTTGAAATACTAACTTGAACTAAAAGATAATGCATTTATAACTAATATTAAAGTCAGTTATTTTTTATGGGCCTGTGAATAGTTAAAGTGCAACAAATCAAGAAGTAACTATATTGTTATTTTTATATACTAATAAACATCAATAGCCATCAAAAATGGAAACACAAAAGAGTATTTTATATCCGATTGTGGAAGCCGTTACTTTGTGATAGTTAATCATGACGATATGAGAAGGAAAACTACTTTGTTTTCTACCACTAAAATTTATTGTAACATACACGTTACTGCAGTTTCGGTACTTTAACGTACCATTTTCAAACGTTGATTCAAATGAATGAATTTACAAAGGGTTGTGTTAATTTATACTAAGTACCTAATTACATTATTCTGGGTATTAATTTATCAGATATTAGAAAGCAATAAATATTAAGAATTTTGAATAAGTAATAAATTATGTAAATAAGTTTATAAGGGATTATTTTAATGCATTATTAAATTAAATATTAAGAATTTTGAATAAGTAAAAAATTATGTAAAACAGGTTATAAGGGATTATTTTAATGCATTAAACAGGGTGGATTGATATAGGTCCAACTGGTCATTTAGAAGTTTATTTTCGGGATTTTTGTTATGTTTGATAATTTCTATTGATTCTAGTAAATTTAATTTAAAACCTTTATCTTTCACATGTAATATCTTTAGGTCGTTTACATCCGGAAATTTGTGATTTGTTTCTAAAATATGATTTGCAAAGTTTGAATCTGTTTTTTGGAAATTAAAAACAGATTCAAACTTTGCAAATCATATTTTAGAAACAAATCACAAATTTCCGGATGTAAACGACCTAAAGATATTACATGTGAAAGATAAAGGTTTTAAATTAAATTTACTAGAATCAATAGAAATTATCAAACTTACCAAAAACCCTCAAAATAAACTTCTAAATGACCAGTTGGACCTATATCAATCCACCCTGTTTAATGCATTAAAATAATCCCTTATAACCTTATTTACATAATTTATTACTTATTCAAAATTCTTAATATTTAATTTAATAATGCATTAAAATAATCCCTTATAAACTTATTTACATAATTTATTACTTATTCAAAATTCTTAATATTTATTGCTTTCTAATATCTGATAAATTAATACCCAGAATAATGTAATTAGGTACTTAGTATAAATTAACACAACCCTTTGTAAATTCATTCATTTGAATCAACGTTTGAAAATGGTACGTTAAAGTACCGAAACTGCAGTAACGTGTATGTTACAATAAATTTTAGTGGTAGAAAACAAAGTAGTTTTCCTTCTCATATTTTATATCCCCTCTAAAACCCATTTTGATTTGTCTTCCTAGCATGTTTGGTTTTCGAGCAATTCAATTTTTTCTATAGGCCGCGTGCAAAAAATTTAAAATAAACGAAAATTCGTGCGCATTAAAAATATAAATTCTGCAATTTTTTTCAATATCGATTTTCTCGAAAATCATGGCATATGCAAGAAAATTACAAGAGGACTTTCTTTGAGGCAATTAATCAAGCTTTCCTTTTTATTTATATCTTCAGCGGTAACAAGTTATCAGTTAAATAAGGCTTCTTTCTTGAGGGCGTTGCGCAGTACCGGCAAAACTAATTTTTGTGGTTTTACGATGTATGATCCCTCCACTAATAGTTTCTGAAAGAAAATCTCAGATAACATTTTTTGTTATGGAAATCTTTATAATTATTGAACTACGAGTAAAGCTTTAGATAATTCATACTTGAAAGTTTTAATAGTAGTTTTAGAAAGAGGAACGTAGGTACTTCCCTAGATGGGCCCCTGCACTCTTGTAAAGGTTTTAAATCAGTTTCACAAAGTCCAAACTACTTACGTTTAAAAGTGGTCTTCAAATAAGTTATTAGGTTAACTTATAAATGATTTTAAAACTACAATTATTGTTACTTGGGATAAAACTCTTGGAAATTTACATGAACATGTGATTACTACACTAAGCGGATGTTTGTTTTGCAATGCATGCAGCGATGAACCATAAAGAAACAGCTATAGTTATCTGTACAATTATGAGATGACGCCATCTTTTTAGATAAATGAGTAGTGCGCAGCATTACCTGTTGCGCGGTATTTCCCCACTTTTCCCTACCCATTTTCTTTGAACACCTCGAAACCCAATTTCCTCGAAAAAAAAAAACGAGAGAAATCGCCCGAGACCGTGAGTCCCCTCACAGAGGTAGTTGAGGATAAAGGAATAATTTTCCGACTCCAAGTCCCATCGCAATCGATTCATATGGTTATTAGTAGATACGATTCCACAGTTATTTTTAAACAGAACAAAACAAAAAATTTATTGTGTTTAGTTAGGTTGGGTTTTTTCGAAACTACAAACCGTCTGACGGAAGTTAGGGCCCACGGAAAGTGTCTGGCAATAATGAATGTTGGTTCTTAACAGTATTCTGTCCAACATATTTAAAACCCAGCTATCATACCTTAACTTAGGTTAGTAAGATTTTGATGTACCTTTTGTACCTGTTATCTGTAAAAGTGCCCCACTATCATGCCCTCAGAGACGCATGCGTTCTTAACTGCATATCACACTATTCAGTGTCAGAATACTAGCTTTGTTAAAATGACGTAGGTCTGGGATCTTACTCTATTATAGCTTATTACCAAAACTGATTAATAACTTCATCAATTAAAAATTATCAGTATCAAAATAGATCAATCTTAATTATCAATTTCTAATTACCCACCGGGTATATTTAAATAAAGAGGTAATGGTTTATGCATGTAAATATTTTAACGTAAATACCACTAAACAGCCCTCATAGGAAGGCAGCATAATTTTTCAAATGAAAAATTTAAAATACTGAGTTAACATCCGTATTATCTTCTACCGATTCGCGAACTTGGGCTTTTTTATCATCATCAACTCAGGGTAGCAGCGTCTTCTTTAAAAATAATCCATTTCCCGTTGCTCATTTATTATTAGTAAAGGAGAGCAAAAAGCATTTTTACATTAGTCAGAAAGCCAAGCTGAATATGTAATCAGATGCCAGTGAGTGAAGCCAAAATCAAAAGAAGTGCCTTTAAATAAACATGAGATGTGCTCTTAAAGAATAATTTACTTTTTTAGGAAGATGTTTTTTGATGTTTTTGTTCATTATGGATTTTTGCATATATTTATCCCCCAATACCTAACAAATGGATTCTTGTATGTTATTCTTAAATTTAACGTAACGAGATTCAGCATTATATTGAAACATTCTTTATAGGATTTTGCAAACAGCAGAAAAAATAACTATCTATAACTAAAAGAAAAACTTTGTGTAGAAATATTAATGAAATCTTTGCATTCTTTCGATAACCTGAATTCTGGTTATGCTAGCAAATTAAAATCCTAAAATGAATTTGTCTAATTTCTTATTTGACAATTCTCATTCTAACACTAGCATCCACACAGTCCCCTACGGCCATGCAGATTAAACTAGTATCCACATAACCCCCTACGATTATGAAGATTCAGTTAAAAATGAGAACAAAGACCTAAAATGAATTTATTTATCTACCTTGTCTTAAAAAATTGTTCATTCCAATGGATTACATTTTCATGAAATCTATCATTCTGTTTCCTGGAAATGCTTAGCCTTTGAAACGTTTTTCGCCCTTATTCTGGAGCTCATCAGAAAGACATAAAGCCATTCATAAAGATGTTTCATGCAAAACCAAGACAATTTCTATGAATAAGTGTGAAATAATTATATTTGAAATTGACTGATAAAAACAACCTCACCTATCTATTAGCTAACTAGTATTGGAGCCTATATACTCTATGTATGTTTTAAAAATGAATTATTATTTGTTTGCTTATAATTGTATTGAAACATTCTTTATAGGATTTTGCAAAGAGCAGAAAAAATAACTATCTATAACTAAAAGAAAAACTTTGTGTAGAAATATTAATGAAATCTTTGCATTCTTTCGATAACCTGAATTCTGGTTATGCTAGCAAATTAAAATCCTAAAATGAATTTGTCCAATTTCTTATTTGACAATTCTCATTCAGATTCAGCATTTGTTTGTAACATGCAGATATTTGATATTTCTGGAAATAACAATACACAACACAATATATTAGATTTAATAAAATTGATAAATTAAAGAACCGCTTCTTAAGGAATCACTACTTCCACATCCAGACTTTCTATCCAAGTCTCTTTGAAGGAAAACATATTCTCTATAGTTGCACTCTAGTACATGGAAATAATTGTTCATAGAATTTTTATAATAGTGCCACCGGTAGATTAAGAAATTCTGCGTCAAAATGAAGCGTCTTAATAGAAAAACAAAGATCATATGGAATTAATAATTACAAGGTTTTCTAATAATATTAAATCAAATAAAGCAAACAAGCTCAAGTGAAGTGCAATGTCCCTACGTACACCCTAGACGACCCAACACGATACTTTTTAAGTGGTTCATGGGCAATAAATAATAGCATGGTCAGTGTCACAATGAGGCACATATGCTTACAAAGCAATCTAGATGTGTTGTGACCTAAAGTAATTGTATACAGTGGAAAGTTTTTAAATGGACAAAATCAACTCAACCCAAGAAAGAAAAGGAAAGGAAATAAAATAAAACAGCAATCATAAGACGCTGCAGAAAGACAAATTAGCTATAAATGTATTTATTTTATTTTATCTGATATAATTGGTATTATTCTATTCTATGTCTCTATCTGATCTTTGGCATCTCAATTTTTATCAGCTCGATTTATTGATTCAAAATATATTTTATTATTAATTTGGAAGGCTATTGTCACAAAGAAACGACATACAGGGTGAGCAACCCTTCGGACCTCTCTTTTCCCATAACGCGCAAAAAATTGTTACCGCGAGATAGGGCCCTTTCCAGCAACTCCTCTGTAAATGGATATTTACCTGTGGAACGATCAATAAATAAAAAGAAAACAATAAAAAAATGAAATCTGCCAGATTCAGAAACAGGAGAGACAGAAAACTTAGAAGAACAAAAATAAGGCGATGACGATAGATGGAAACTTAAAAGAAGCATCTCACAAACACCTACACTTCCTATCCTATATTCCCACCCCATGCGTCGCGCGGCTCTCGCTTCTGGCAACAAGCATGTCCAATGTCCAACCCGTCGTCTGCAGCCGGTCCGGCGATATATAAAACATCCGACATTTGGTTTCGACACGCGGTTTGGCCATCCGTTGGGCGTGTTCGACGGACAACATGAAATTTTAAAACGCTGGTAACTAAATAAATATGCCGAGTGGAAGTTTGTTCTATGTCTCTACGGAAAGGAGAAGGTCGGCGATGAATCCTAATTGTAAATTGCAGTGTCAGAATCGAAGATTCGTCCCGACAGGAGCGAGAGAAAATTGTAATTTTTTGACATTTCACCAATTTGTACTCCCCTACTCTCAAGAAGTAAGCAAAACAAACAATACTTCGAAAACACTTATAATTATAACAACAAAGGAGCATCAAGTCTATTGAGATTGCCGAGTTTATGCGTATAGTGACGTAGCGCCTTGCCACGCCCCATTTTCGCGAGGTGGAGATTTGTAATAGTTTTCAAGATACTAAACGTGCGAATAATATTCTTCTATACTTTTTGCAGATTCATTATTTTATACTTGCACTTTCGATTTATGAAATAAAAAAAAATGCCGAACAAGCCCATTTACAGTTCCCATAACAATCCAAACAAACACCATATTAATAGCTACAAACTCATTTGTTCCACCGACAAGATGGTCTGTTCTCAAAGCAACTAAAAATATTCTGCACCAAGAAGTATATCCATGGGTCGCTGATTCATATCCGGCTAGATGGATCAAATATGATGAGGAAGGAGCTGAGAAATTATTTTCTCTTGGCTTATGTTGTTTGGTGTTTCTACTTCTACGTGATGTGATGGAAATTCAGGTCAAAAGTTAAAGTGCATAAAGACGAGTTGTGCTTCTATTACCTTTTATTTGTGGACTTCCTCACTGTGGATACTGATACGTGTGGACGCGCACTTTTATTATTATTATTAATCCTGTTCCTTAGAGCTTGATAGGAAAACAGAGTTGTGAGTTTTCTTAGTGTTGCAATCTTCACTAAATAATTCAAAATGTCTAACAATAATTGGTGCAAGTATTTGTACCAAGCGAATATTTTCTTCACCGGTTATTTACCACTTAGTGAATTTAAAGACACAGTTGGCATAGATCCCGGTTAGTGGACATAAAGCGACATACATTCTAACTCTGCAAGCCATGTCACTCTGCATGACAAGGAAGTATCATGGTAATTTATTGTATTTAGCCACCAGTTCCCGATCTAATACTAAGTAAAATGAGGTGTTTTCTGTTTACAAAGGAAAACAAACGTTCAATTTTGGCATATTATTTCTGTATTCTCACAAAGCATTCCTAAAACAGCTCCTAAAAATACATCATATCCCCCATGGTTCACTGGATCTATTATAAAAGATATTAAGCTGAAATTCCGCCTATGGAACTTATATCAGGATAATAATGAGGTGCACTACCTTAATCAGTTCAAATCACTGCGTTCCCAAATAAAAAGGGACATTGAACTTGCACACAAAATATATATTCAAAACACAGAAACACACATTAGAACTAACCCGAGCAACTTCTGGTCCTTTCTAAATACTATGAGAAATAAAATTAGCATACCGAATTCGATGTGTTACAACGTCAATTCCTTAAATGATACTCAGAGCATTGTCGATGCATTTGCCCAATATTTTCAACCATCCTTTATCACATCATCCACGTATAACATAACCCTACAAGAAAATACAGGCAATCTACCCCAACTTAACATTCCAACCATTATCGAAAATGATGTTTTAAAAGCACCAAAACAATTAAAAAATAAACTTACGACGGGTCCAGATGGTATACCAACTTTCTTATTAAGAGACTGTGCCTCTATTTTTGCACTGCCACTTTCTATCATCTTTAATCTAGCACTGCAAACTACTACATTTCCCCAATTATGGACTCAATAAAAAAATTGTCCTGTTTTCAAAAAAGGCGGTAAGAATAATATTGAAAATTACAGACCTAAAGTTATCCTCTGTAATTTTGGCAAACTCTTTGAAATTGTCCTATACGATATAATTTCTTTTGATGTTAAATCTCAACTCTCCTATAGTCAACTTGGTTTCTTGTTAGGTAGATCTTCGATTACCAACTTATTAAGAGTTACACACTTTATCGCAAATACACTGGATCATGGTGGCCAAGCGGATGTAATTTATATAGACCTCTCTAAAGCATTTGACAGACTGGATCATGGGCTCTTACTGCAGAAACTATCAGATTTTGGTTTAAGTCTTGACTTTCTAAGTTTCTTCGAGTCATATCTTGGTAACAGAACATTAAACGTGAAGTATCGTGGGTTGTCATCTACTGAAGTGTCAGTGACATCAAGAGTTCCACAGGGCTCTGTTTTGGGCCCACTGTTATTTATGATTTTCATCAAAGACATTTGCCAAGACATACAAAGTAATGTCCTCCTATACGATGATCTAAAACTGTTTGGATCTATTAACTCCGAAACAGGCTGCCATCGATTGCAACACGACCTCACAAAAATAAACACACGGTGCGAAAATAATAGGCTACCCTTAAATATATCAAAATGTAATTCGATGACCTTTACGAGAATAAATAACTCTATAAACTACAAAATAGGCAATGATATGGTAACTAGGTGCACTCAATTCAAGGATCTTGGAGTCATCTTTGACTCAAAATTAACTTTTGCGGCCCACATTGATCACACAATTGCTAATGCCTACAAAAATCTAGGGTTTATTATGCGAAACTCAAGGCACTTTAAAGATATTTCCACACTTTATCTCCTATTTAATGCTGTTGTACGCCGAAAACTGGAATACGGTAGTATTGTCTGGAATCCACAATACAATATTCATATTCTTAATTTGGAACGGGTTCAGAGAAGGCACGTCAATTATCTCTTCCTCAAAGCTGACAGAATTTATCCTCCCAGAGGCACGCCACAATCTGACTTATTAGCCAGATTTAATCTAAATGACTTAGCAACACGTAGAGTCTATTTTTCTGTTTTGCTCCTACACAAACTATTAACAAGTCGGATAGACTGCCCGGATATTCTCAGTTCCATACATTTCAATGTTCCATCTTTTCAGACTCGCTCATATGCCCTATTCTACTTAGCTACGCCAATAACCAATCTTCTCCTGTTCACAATATGTGCTCTAACTATTTAAGCTATCAGTTGAACCTTGATATTTTTAATTGTAGTACTAATAATATAAAGCAATGTATTTTAAATCACTCTTAAATTAACCTTTGTTTCCTACTATATCACCGTTTAGTTAAAGTATCACATTACTTTGCATTTTCCATTTTTGATTTGATAGTTATTATTTACTGTAAAATATTTAGTTTTAAGTTTTTACTCTGTACTGTATACATATTTATTTGTATATTTCCTGCCCTGTAATTGGATGTACATATCTGGGCAGCTGTATTAATAAAAAAAAATAAATAAAAATAAAATAAATATTAGATCTACTATTTATTTAAAATGACTTATCTTGCTTCTTGGTTCAACAACAGCTCAACTTTTAATTTTATATTAGACATCTGATGAATACTGCTAGATGAAATAGTGAAGAATAATAAGAAACTTGACTCGATGAACTTCTAAGATGCTTTCAAAGGGTAGCAGTCGAATTCAATCCCCAAAAGAGCTACTTAAACTTACGATAGTAAATATTCTGCCTACCCTTATCATATATTCATTATCATACATTAAGTTCTGGGGCTGCTAGGCGCTAATTTAATTATAAATACTGCTCGAGATCTAATTCTCGGCAAATTTGATTAAATATTTATTCGTCAATGTTACTTCTGTCTAGGAGATGCACGTTATGCATTTTGTTCAAGAAAGAGATTGCACCATTATTATTGCTTGTCAATTGCTATAATTTGTTTCCATCATACAAACAGATTAATTAATCAACCTTTTTATCTAGAAATTGTGAAATAAAATTTCACCAAATTGCCCGGTTAATTATTCATATATGGGATATATAATATTACTAAATGATTACGAAATTCCAGGTTGTACGTAGAATTACTAAAAGATATTAAGATCTTAGGTTTTCTAAAATGGCAATAGAAACACTTCTCTCACTCACCACTCATTTATACTTAACTTTTAGTTACTGTTACTATAGTTTATACAAAGAGTTTCTATAAAAGTTACAGCTCTTTTGTAATATTAATATACCTAGGGAAGCTGGTGGCAGATTTTGCTGTGTGAGTGAAGTTGAACATTGTAAAGATGTAATAATAAAAAGCCGGAAAACCCATTACAGCGTTGCTGATTTTTTAATTAACAGTAAATTGAACATGCAATAAACGCTCCTATATGATTTTATTGTGTCAGTCATTTGTTTAACAACGACTATGTTATTTTCATACGATTCTTCTAGCGCTGTTTTAATAATTAAAACATTAGCGTCATCTTGATCATGTTTAACACAGAAATTATTTGCCTCAAACTTTTCCGTAAATATCGAAATCAATCTGGATTTATTATTGTTGCAGCTTGAATTAGAAGTGTATAATTCTGCTCATAATATTCCCACAATGCTTTAAAATCTTTGAAGTGATATGCATTATTAACTCTTTCTTTACATTTTACGTTTCAGTATGAGAAAAGTGTAAAAAAATATATTTAACCTAATTTTTCACAGAAATGTATCATGAAAAGTATTTCTCTGAAACAAAATGTCATAGATACTTTTTTGTGTATAATTGTTGCATCTTTAGTTTTGAATAGAGGTATTTCGGTTGTAAAATCAATAGAAATCGAGAAAATCGCGAGAAACCACTTCCGAGAAAGATTTTTGACGTTCACATTGTTCCAAATGTCTGGTGTAGCCTCCTACCTCGGGGATTCTTCAGACATTATTCAGGACACCAAAATATACCTAAACACACACTAATACCTTAATAAGAATTATTCCGTATCAAGCCCTTTTTTTAATAATTTACTTTGAAATGCGATGTGTCTCATGGGTCCATCCTTGGTCCACTATTCTTTGCAATTTATACATGTAACCTTGACAACTTGAATTATTGCAAATTTCATTGATATGTAGTTGACATGGAACTCTACTGTCCTTTTCCTTGATTAAAAATAGAGATGGATATTTCTCATATGAATGAGAATGTTAATAAATTCATAATGGTAATTCTATGTCACTTTTTAATAATTAATCTAGTCAAGTCAGAAGTCATAATCTTTGACTACAAGAAAAACATAAATTCTTCTAAGTCTGTATTAAATATTGTTCTAGAAGACACTGTACTGGAGGAAAGATAAAGTTGGCAGTCTTGGTGTTATTAAATGCACAATTCTAATAATGCACATTTTCTATTATTTGAACGTTAATGTTCTAATTTGGTCTCAAACATTTAGCCTAAATTTATCAATTTATTTTTGAGTATCTCTTACGTCATCCTGGTTACTCTATTATCTAAAAGAATTGTAGTAAAAATTCCACTAAATATATCCGAGAGACTAGTACTAACTAAAGGCTTGAATGCTTTAACACCAGAGGCTATTCCTAAATTTGACATAATAACTACAGTTGAACAGGCTGCACAGAAGCTACCATTAGATGATGCTAATGAATACCGAATTCGTTCCAAAATTGAATTAGAGAAAAAATATAAGACTAGAGATAATTTAACATCCGATAAAAAAGGTTCAATTTCATCTCTAAAAAATGATCATAGCATTAAAATTTTACTAGCTGATAAAGGTAATCTTAGATACAGCTATATATGATACAAAAATTTCGAACTTGATAAATGATGGAAATTATTCCAAATTAGATAAAGATCCTACAAATTCTTTAGAAAACAAAATATGTAGAGTCTTATTTAAACACAAAAACGAATTTACAGATATTCATAAACCTGACATTCCTTTAAGACCAATTGTGAGTTCAATTAATTTTCCATGTAGCAAATTCTCAAAATATTTATTAAGAATCCTAAATCCATTATCAGGTTCCTCCGAGTCTTATATTAAAAATAGCAAACATTTTTTGGAAAAGCTGTCAGAAAATCATTTTAACAATGATCACCTAATGGTCCGTTTTGATGTAGTAAGCCTATTTACAAATGTTCCTGTAGATAAAACATTAATAATAATTAAAAACAAATTGCAACAAGATGGGAATTTGGCGAATAGAACTAAGTTAAGCATTGAAACTATAATGGAATTACTTACACTTTGCATTAAAACAACATACTTTCAATTAAATAATGACTTCTATCAACAAGACTTTGGGATGGCCATAGGTTTTTCATTATCTCCAATATCAAGTAACATTTTCATGGAAAATTTTGAGGAAAGTAATATTAATAATTTAGCTTATAAACCCATTGTATGGTGGAGATATGTAGAAGAGATTTTTGGTATATGGCCTTATAGTAAAGAATGTTTAAGTAATTTTTTGAATCAGACTAACGAAAAAGAACCTTCAATTAAATTTACAATAGAAATAGAAAATAATAATGAATTGCCTTTCTTAGATATTTTAATTAAACAAGTAGATAACACATACCAAACCAGTGTGTATAGAAAACAAGCAGACATAAACAGATACTTAAATTACAATTCAAATCAACGAATTAGTGTTAAGGAAGGTGTTGTTAAGTGCTTGTATGACAGAGCCAAATGATGTAATATTAAGAAACGAAAGGCAATTTTTAAAAACTGTCTTATTAAATAATCAATATCCTGAGAATTTTGTTGATAGTCAGTAATTGAACATTGGTAGTAGAGAGAATATACTATCACAACCTGAGGTATTTAGGTTAATGGCAGTAACTCCATATATACATTGTTTATCGGATAAATTAAGAAAAATTGGGAATAGGTTTTCCGTACGAACGGTTTGTCAAACGGACTCCACTCTAAGATCGGTTTTATCAAAAACCAAACCTCCAGATATTGTTCAAAATTCAAAGAATTGTATTTATAGTGTTCCGTGTTAGTGCGGAAAATATTACGTAGGTGAATTATCTAGACCTTTCAACGTAAGGCTTGGTGAACATAGAAATTACGCTAAAAGGGGTGAATTTGAAAAATCCAAAATTTGTGAACACGCGATAATAATCATAAACTAAACTAAAAGAAAACTTAAAGAATCCACGATTATTGTATTAAAGGAGGATAGATGCGTTTCAAATTATTCAATAGATTTTTGTACTAGTTGGTTGCCCATCCTTAGAGACGAAGTATGCAAAAATAAGATAAATATAATTTAATGTCTCACGTGACTATAGAAATACACAAACAAAGAACTGTCATGGTTGACGGCCAAAAAAGTTTTGAGAACGGAACTAGATTTTCTTCCGAAACGTTAACTGCTTATAGCTTTCATTTTAATTTTTTAGTTAAAACATTGTTCTAGTTTATATATTTTTAGGTGTGAGACTTTTTGAAACAGTCAAGTATTCAAGAATCAACCTCTGTCTGATCCGTTTGGAGTAGAGGTTTTTTCATTAAAAATGTTTAAACATTTTTCAGTGGCAAAATACCCAACAAAAAGTAAGAAAATACTAAATGCTTGTGACACATTAAATTTCGCCTTTTGTGTATCACATAACAAAGTCATAATATTGTTTCATTTTTCTATAAAATATTTTATTGAATATAATAAAGACGTTTATTATTATTACTATTATTAAGTGGCAGAGCGATAGCTTAATGAGTAAAGGTTATTGAATTTTTCGTCCTAAAATCACTGCAGCACTACTGGTATCGTGTACTAACAAACACCCCGTATATTCATGAAAATTGTCGCCAATTACGATTAACCTGCGCAATATGTGTAAATTAGTTACATTTTATAAAAATATCTCATCGCAATCATAATAAATAGAGTTCTAATGACACTGAACATTTAATAATTCGAAGTGAATTCACACTGACTGATTAAACGCACAAATGCCGTGATATATGAAAATCTCTCTCCCAGATCGACTTAATATTTGACTCTCCCACTTGGAAGGAATTAAAAAATAAACGGCGGATCAAGATCAATGTGGAGGCAGCCTAGAGCCGTTCTGCCTCCCATGGCAACCCTCAAGTCCCTCAAAGTCAGTTAATGAAAGAGGATTTTTCACGACAAGCCTGTTAAAAATGAAACGCAGGAAATGTTGTCACTTAGAATACAACCAGCCGGAAAGGGGGGAGTGGATTCTTCAAAGCTAGCTGGGATTTTTAATCGAGAACGCTTCGAATAACTTACTTATTTCAATGCGGATTTGTGTCGAAAAAGTCGTAGCTAATTTTCTATAAATAGTGAAAGATTTGAAAAAAGACGTACAGTATTTCAACGCCTGTAACTTATTTTCTGCAAGTCCTTGACCAGCTCTCCGGCTATATAGTTCTTTTGAAGAGTGCTTCTAGTAATTAGTATAAATGTAAAATAATAATAATAAATGACTTTATAAAGAATTAATACAAAATTGCATGACGTATACTAGTAGTATTATATTATTATATCGTATATATGGTAAAGCGGGATAATGAATCGTACTTATAAGATATAACTGCAAATGTTTTCTGCTTCCTGCCGCTTCGTTAATCCAACCTGCAAATATTTCCTCGTGTATTTAGCAACCTGCAACCCTTCTCATTAATTAGTGTAACTCCACCCCGGGGACCACTGAACCACCCTTTCTTAAGGACCTAGCTAAATATTAAGACACCCCGCGAAATACCACCCGCATTCGTTTCTTCACCTCCATCCCCTAATTTAATACCAAAGCATTATCACTGACAATCCAGATCATAATTATGCAAATGCCTGTTTGCTCTCTGTTTATTGTTGGAATTAAAACTTCACAATATATATTTTTTTGCAGACGCGTGTTGTACTGTGCTCTCGGATACATCGTTTTCTATGGAGTATTGGCGACAAATCATTAAGTAAATTTTGTGCACACAAATAACATTTTATACAAAGTGGTCCAAACTTGTCTCCTGATATATCCGCGGCTAACAGTACAAAAAAGTCTTTTGGTAGTCTTTTATATTAACTTATCAGTGACCATTTTTCTTCTATGGTTTTTGAATAATTCATGCCGAAGAAAAATTGTCATGTGGATTTTAGCGTGTAGGTAATTGATTTCTGAAACGTTTTAAGTCAAAACATACAAAAAAACAGCCTAAGGAATCACTACTTCCACATCCAGATTTTTCATCCGTCACTTTAAAGGAAACATCTCGATTAGATTTGCACTCTAGTATGTGGAAATTATTGGTCATAGAATTTTACTACTATCTGGGGCAGGTGTCATAGAAAAGTTTTAGGCGTTGGTTTCTACCGTATACGTTAAAAATGTTTCTAGTTTACCCTACTTGTTTCTCCTCTTCACAAACCAGCACCTCCCACCCCTTCAATGGAATCATCTCAATCAGATGTCATTACAATACATACGTGTACCAACTTTCAAGTGAATATCTCAGTTTTACGTTATCAATCCCATTAATAATGGAGCGGAGGTGGCGGGGTTTGAAAAATATTAGAAAGAAACCTGAGTCCTTGCATTCTAGTATATACACCAAAACCCAATTTTCTGTACTCTTATAGCTTGCTTTACTTATTTTCCCCTGTTTACTTCTATTTAACCCCAGTCCTTCGACGGAATCATCTCTAAATATAATCTAGTTCCAGATGTCGTTATAATACATAAGTGTGCCAAATTTGATTTTATCATGCCCTTTAATAGTGGAGTAGCGGTGGTGGGGGGTCGAAAAATATTATAAATAATCTAAGAACTTGGCTTCTAGTACATACAGCGAATTTCAAGTTTCTGTACTCTTACTACTTTGCTTTACCTATTTTGCCCTATTTACCCATATTTATCCTCCAACCCTTGAACGGAATCGTCTCAAAATATAATCTAGTTCCAGATGTCGTTATGATACACATGTGTACCAAGTTTCAAGTGAATATCTCAATATTGAATCGTTGTTTTAAGTGTTGTGGTTATAATCACTCTTCGTCCAATTGTGGAAATAAAGTTTTCTGTCCTCGATGCTCTGAAGAACATGAACTAAAAAATTGTAAGTCTGAGGTTGTTAAATGTATGTATCAACTGTATTAACTATAAAAAACTGAATATTAAATCAAAATCCAATGTAAACGTTGATGCAAATCATACAGTGTAGGATATAAACTGCATGGTATATAAACAGAAATTAGAGTCCTTAAAACACACAATGTTTGGCACCCAATAGCAATTAAAATGTAAACAGGGCAATACTTATAATAATATTGAGCACTAGTACCACAACAATGTAGTTAATAACAATCATGTCTCTTCTTTAAGCACAGCCGCCTTTTCTGACAAAACCACTTCTGAACTTAATGTATTGTATCAAAATGTGCGAGGACTCAATACCAAAACTACAGATTTGTATAATGCATTAACTACATTTAATTATCATATTATAGCATATAGTGAGACATGGCTGAGCTCGAATGTTCTTGATTCTGAATTATTCTGTAATAACTATAACATTTATCGTGCAGATAGAAAATTTAATGAATTGAACTTAAGTAGAGGAGGTGGTGTGTTATTAGCAGTTGATAAAACTTTTTCTGTCGCCTTACTGAATTTGAATTCAATCAGTAAAATTGTTCCCTCTGTAGATATCATTGGCTTAAACATTACTATAAACAAGACGCAAAATCTAACTTTATTCTGTATGTATATCCCTCCTAATACAAATGTTGAAGTTTATGAAACCCTATTTGAAGAACTTACAAATATATATTCTATCTATGGAAATAACATATTAATAACGGGCGATTTTAACATGGCAGATTACTTTGAAAGCTTGAAATCATTAGAAAAATCTCCTAAATTAATACAGTTAGATCTCTTGTGTAATTTTCTCAATCTAAAACAGCAGAATTTCATAACAAACGATAAGGGGAGGCTATTAGATTTGGTTTTTAGCAACATAAATTGTACAGTCACAAAATCAGAATCCTGCGAGCTAATAGAGGATTCACATCCTCCGGCACTGGATATAACATGTGACTTAAAGATAGTTGACACATTTTTCTTCTACAACCAAATACCAAATTACAATTTTAAAAAAGCCGATTTTCCGTCATTGTATAATAGTTTGTGCCACACTGAACGGATTTTGTTATATGATGTATCGAATGTAGATCAAGCAACTCAATTTTTTTATGATGTTATTTACGAGAATCTATCCTTATACGTTACTGAATCTCTTCCGCGTACAAACAAATATCCTCAGTGATTCTCGAAAGATATAATTAAAAATCTCAAATACAAAAATAAAATATGGAATAGATATAAAAATACTAAAGATGCCGTGTTGTATGAGGAATATAAGAACATTAGAACTAAAAAGATATTGATGACTCGCATGGAAGCTACCTACTTAAAATAGAAAATAGCTTAAAAGAGAATCCAAAAATGTTTTGGTCCTACATTAATAATAAATCAAAAACAAGCTCAATACCTAACAGTATGACATATGAAAATACCTCATACCCCCAAGATATAGTAAATAAATTTTCAGAATATTTCAAATCAGCATACTCTGCATCAACTAATAATGCCAGTATGGGTGGCGAAAGTGAACCTGTGGACACACAAAATATATTCATACCTACAATCTCAGAGGCAGAAGTTATTAAAGTGTGCAAAAAATTAAAGCCAAAATTTACAGCAGGTCCAGATGGAATACCAGCTTTCTTCGTCAAAGACTGCGTCTCTATATTGGCCGGTCCCTTATCATATACATTTAATTTATCTTCAAATAATGGCATCTTTCCTAGCCTGTGGAAAATATCTAAAATATGCCCTGTTCACAAAAAGAATTCCAAAGAAGACATAAAAAGTTACAGGCCAATCACCATAATTAATAATTTCTCTAAACTATTCGAATTCGTTCTCTACGACTATATTTTTCCTAACATAGAAAATAAAATATCAAGCCATCAACATCGGTTCATGCCAGGTAGGTCTACGACTTCAAATTTATTGTGTTTGACTCAGTATCTTTGTGAAGTCTTGGATGGAGGTGGTCAAGTCGACGTTATTTACACAGATTTCTCCAAAGCGTTTGACAGGCTTGACCACGGTATCTTATTAAATAAATTAACAAATTTTGGATTATCATATGAGTTTGTTTCATTCTTTACCTCAAATTTAAGTAATAGGTTACAATATGTTTATTACCATGGACACAAGTCTGTCGAATTTAATGCCGAATCAGGAGTCCCTCAAGGGTCAGTCCTTGGTCCACTTTTATTCAATGTCTTTATCAATGACATAGTTATAAACTTACAGTGCCCATATCTACTCTATGCCGATGACCGAAAAATTTACTACAGCGTTAGGTGCAATGATGATATAGAATTGCTCAAGTCAGATTTGGAAAACATTGGTAACTGGTGCAATAAAAATAAACTATTTCTAAATGTTGAAAAATGTAATGTTGTCACCTATTTACGTGGGCATAATATTTTCATTAATAATTAATAAATAAGTATAAAATAAATGATAGTGTCATACAAAGAGTTGATAGATTTAAGGATCTAGGTGTTACTTTTGATAGCAAGATGACTTTCATTTATCACATAAATAATATCGTATCTTCAGCTTTTAAATCATTGGGATTCATAATTAGAAACTCCAAAGATTTCAAGAATGTTGAAACTATGAAGCTTCTATTTAACTCGTTTGTCAGAAGTAAATTGGAGTATGCTGACGTAATCTGGAGTCCCTACTACATCGTTCATATTAATAAACTGGAGAATATTCAAAGAAAATTTTTAAAATACTTAAGCTACACCGAGGATAAGACCTATCCACTTGTTGGAATTAGTAACGATATTTTGTTAAATAGATTCTCGCTTACCTCACTTCAAACTCACGGAGAATTACACGGAATTGTAACTCTGTCTAAAATCTTAAACAGTAAACTCGACTGTTCTGATCTATTAAAACTCATTGACCTACGAGTTTCTTCTAAATCAACTCGACTCCACCAAACATTTCATATCAAAGCTTCACGCACCAATCTATTAATGTATTCACCTATTAATGTCATGTGCAGGAATTACAATCATATACAGAATAATATTGATATTTTTCATTGTAGAATTAAGGATATAAAGAATATATATGAACATAATTTGTAATACTTCTGTTATTGTAGAACTAAGGATTTTATTGTACAATTAAATTTTATTGTAGAATTAAGGATGTAAAGTGTATATATGGACATAATTTGTATAATTTGTAATACCTACTTCTATCATAGCACAATATTTATTGTTAGTATTCTGACTCTGTAATTGGGACTTTCGTCCTGTTGAGTCGTGTAAATAAATAAATAAATAAATAAATAAATAAATAAATAAATAAATAAATAAATAAATATTATTTTATCGACCCCTCTAATAATGGAGTAGGGGTGGTGGGGAATTGAAAAATATTTAAAAAAATCTGAGGCCTTGGCTTCTAGTGTATACACCGAATTTCAAGTTTCTGTACTCATGTCAGCTTACTTTACTTATTTCCCCTATTTACCTCCATTTAACCCCCAACCCTTCAACGGCATCATCTCAAAATATAATCTAGCTCCAGATGTCGTTATAATACATAAGTGTACCAAATTTCAAGTGAATATCTCAATTTTATTTTATCAACCCCTCTAATAGTGGAGTAGCGGTGGTGGGGGGTCGAAAATATTATAAATAATCTGAGACCTTGGCTTCTAGTACATACACCGAATTTCAAGTTTCTGTACTCTTACCAGTTTGCTTTACTTATTTTTCCCTATTTACCCCCATTTAACCCCCAACCCTTCATCAGAAAAATCCCAAAGTCTAGTTCCTGATTTCATTATAATATATGCGTGTACCAAATTTCAGAATATCTCAATTTTATTGTATCATCCCCTTTAATAATGGAACAGACAGAAATTTTTCTTTCGCTCAAATTTAAAATTTCGACGTTTTATGACATTCTAAACTTATTTCAAGCACAGAAATATTTCAATATTTCTTTACTATACTATACTTCCAATCTACTACGTGGATGTGGAAGTAAAAAGTTATCGAACATTCCTTGTTGGAAATCGGTCAAAAAATATTTATAAAAATTGTTTGATTAAAAAACTTTAATATTTCCTTTTGCTACAGACAAAATTGTTTTATACAATATCAGACCAGGTTATGAACTAGTAACATGAATTGTCATAATTTGAATTGATTGCTGCAAAAAAAAAACTGCGTCCAAAATGTGTTCGCCCATGAGCTCTTACCGCGTGCTCTATAATACTATTTGCTTGTAATTAGTTGATATGTGATTTCAAACTATTAAAATGTGATCCTTCTAATTTTACATTCTTAAAAGATGGTCACAAAAACAACAATTATAATTTATTTCACACATTCTACTCAATGCTACACAAAAATTCTTAAAAATAAAACGACAACGATAATATTTCATGTAAAATCTTTGTTTACGTACAAATGTAGACATCAATTTTACGAGAAATTCGGGGAAACACGTTGAACAGTTATAATATTCACGCTGGGGCGCGGCAAGGCAATATCGCAGTGTATTGAATTCGAGGTAGTAAATAATAAGTTGGCACCCCATATTTTGAAAACGTGTTAAATGAGGAGACCGGGGATCGTATCTAGAATCAATTTATGTTGGCAATATTGCATATTTGTGTTTCCCGCGGGACGCCCAGATATCAAGTATGCCCTGGAAACCTCGGATCCTGAATATTACATCTCGGGAGAGGGAAATATATCGACTTGATACCTTAGTCTATTGTCCCTTATTTCTGAAATGCTCACTATTTTCTTATTTGTGTTGTCTATTTCCACGATGTTCTAGTGTGGAATTGTTACAAATCAAACTTTCAAATTAAATACATCAACTTTTCGTGATTAAGGTAATAAGACCGAGGAGCAAAGACTAAATTAATACCTGAACTAATCCTTATAATTATGAAACTTCATTTTCTTTCAGTACCTACCTAGATTAATTTAGGAAACACTGACCTGTAAGAGAGGGGCCTTGTTGTAGTATGTACTTATAATAATAATAATAATAATAATAGCAATACCTTTATTTTCCTTTCAGACAGTACAATCATGTATAGGAATCGACACAATTTGGCATGCAATTAGGCTACAAAAAATTCAACTAATGTATAAAAACAATTGTTTAATAAATATAGTCTTAATTTTAGTTTAAAACTATTTACATTTTTTGCCTGTTTGATGTCGTCAGATAAACAATTAAACAGTTTCAGACCTAGACAGTTGAGTGCATTTATCGATATATTGTATTTATAATAAGGAACATGAAATTCTTTTTTTTGTCTTGTGTTTCTAGCATGAAACTTTGTATTCGTGATAAATTTAGCCTTATTACTGTAAACATATATACACAAATCATAGATTAAAATACTAACAAGGGTTAAAACTTTATATTCTATAAAAACATATATGCAGTACCTGTTGTACTGGTAATCCCTGCCATGTTTCCTAAAATTCGTTTCTGTACAATAAAAACATCCGCTGATAAGGTGGAGTTTCCCCAAAAGGCAATATCATACCTTAGTCTGGACCTGACTTGTGCATGATATAAATTTAATAGTTGATCTTTTGATAGAATGGCTTTTAAACTTCTTATCAAATAAGAGATCGAATTCAATTTTGATATTAACTGCTCACAGTGTATCTTCCAGTTGAGACACTCATCTAATGTTATTCCCAGGAATTTAACATTTTTACTGTTTGAGAGGCTGTTGTTATTAATTTTAATGTCTAAATCCATGCAACTTTTTTGTCGGTTGTGAAATCTTATATATTGGGTCTTATCAGCATTTAAGAATTGTTTATAAAACAGTACCAGTTATAATTCATTTACGGAAATGTTGCATTTATGTCAAAGTATCAAATTCGTTGGCATAAAGTAAAAACAGAATCGGCCCCAGAACAGAGCCCTGAGGGACTTCCAGATAATTTACCTTGTGTCCCGAGCTGACACTACCGACATTTCCATCGGAGGAGTATGTTACAGATACATACAGTTGTCTATTTTTCAGGAAAGAGGCTATCCAATCCCAAGCTCCAACACGAATACCATAGGTATAAAGTTTTGTTAATAATTTGTCATGATCGACACAGTCAAATGCCCTGCTAAGATCACAGATTATCCCAACAGGGCACTCACCAGTCTCGATATAGTCAATGAGCCTCTCAAAGAAAACATACATAGCAGTACGTGTGGATTTATTAGAACGAAAACGATGTTGGCTTTCCGTCAAAATATTATTATTCTCACAAAACTTCTAGATTTGAAGAGGACGTTCTTTAAGTCGTAAATCTCTTCTAGATTTAAAACACTTCTGGATTTGAAGATGATGTTTCCTAAGTGTTACAGCTCATCAACTTTTAAAGAAAAATTACTATTTCCGAAAAAATTAATTTTTCTTTCAAGTTTCATAGAATCATGTCAAAATGTTTCGATTTCAACTATTACTTTAAATAAAAAATTTAGGCATACAATTATTTTTTTAAGTTGGGAGTTTGTTTCTTGCATCCTATGAAGAACCTACATTTCTTCATACATATATTGTGAAACAAGACGACAGAGAAACAAGTATTAGATCTGAGATTTACTAAGATGTAAATACTGTTTTGCTATTGCAACCATGAAAGATGCTTCAAGGTACTTCCCAATAATAGTAAATATGTCAGATTCTTTCAATTTTGTTCAGAAGTTATTTCAAGAAATACTAAAGAATTAGGGACTAGTTCTTCTACCACAAACATTTACCGGAATATCAAGGCATCAGCGTATTCAAAATGCAATGGAACTACCTGCCTTACTTACTTAAAGACAATATCTTAATTACTTCCACATCCACGTAGTGGATTGGCGGTATAGTAATCGTAAACAAATTTTGAAATTTATTTTTTGTTAAAATAGGTTTAGAATATCATAAAACGTCGAGATTTTAAACTTGATGAAAAGAAATTTAAGACACTGACGTGACGTGAAATTTTATACACGTATGTAATACAACGAGATCTGGAAGTGGTTTATTTTTGAAGATACGGGTGAAGGATTGGGAAGTAAATAGGGGTAATTAAGGAAAATGAGTAACGCAATCTGGAAAGAGTACAGAAATTTGAGATTCCCCCCACTCTATTATTAAAGGGGTTGATAAAGTTAAATCGATATATTCACTTGAAATTTGGTACACGTATGTATTATAGCGACATCTGGAACTGGATTATATTTTGAGATGATGAAGGGTTGGGGGTTAAACAGGGGTAAAGAAGGGAAAATGAGTAAAGCAAGCTGGCAAGAGTACAAAAATTTAGAATTTGGAGTATACACTAGACGTGAAGGCCTCAGTTTTTTCCTTATTATATTTTCCATCCCACCACCACCCTCACTGAATTATTAAAGGGATTGATAAAATAAAACTGAGATATTCACTTGAAACTTGGTACATGTTAGTGTTATAACCACATCTGTAATTAGATCATATTTTGTGACGATTCCGGTGAAGAGTTCGGGGGTAAATAGGGGTAAATAGGGGTAAATATAGGAAAATTAGTACAGCAAGCTGATAAGAGTACAGAAATTTTGATTTGGTATAAATACTGAAAGCCAAAGCCTCAGACTTCTTTATAATATTGTTCAATCCCCCACTGCCTCCACTATATTATTAAAGGGGTTGATAAAATAAAATTAAGATATTCACTTTAAAATACGTATGTATTATAATGACATCTGAGGAAAATGAATAGAGCATGCTAATAAGTTTAAGAGTGAATTATTTATTATTTGTTTGCTTATAGTAATGAAACATATTCTTTATAGAATTTTGCAAACAGCGGAAAGAAAAACTAGCTATGAGAACTAAAGGAAAAACTATATGTAAAAACATTAATGAAATCTTTGCATTCTTTCGATAACCTGACTTCTGGTTATGCTAACAAGTAAAAATTATTATTTGCCATTCTCATGTTGGATGCTAGTGTTAAAATGAGAATGGCAAATAAGAATTTTTACTTGTTAGCATAACCAGAAGTCAGGTTATCGAAAGAATGCAAAGATTTCATTAATATTTTTACATATAGTTTTTCCTTTAGTTCTCATAGATAGTTTTTCTTTCCGCTGTTTGCAAAATCCTATAAAGAATATGTTTCATGCTAATAAGATTTCTGAAACTTTATTTTTGGCGTATATGCTAAGAACCAACGCCTCAAATTCTTTTTATCACATCTATCTCAAATATTGTTAAAGTCTATTTCCAGTTATTTCCACATACTAGAGTGCAGTTATAGTTGAAACAGTTTCCTTTAAAGAAACCTGGATGAAAAATCTAGATGTGGAAGTAGTGATTCCTTTGGCAGCAGTTTTTTATTTTCCCAACTCTTTTAATGATGGTGGTAGAGAGGTAGCTATCATAAAAGAATTTGAGACCTTGGCTTCTAGTAAATACACCATTTCCTAAGTTTTAAGACACTTACTAGCTTGCTTTACTTATTTAACCTCATTTACTCCCCAACCCCTCACCGAAATAAACTCAAGATGTAATCTAATTCCAAACCTGGTTACAATACATACGTGTACCTTTCAAGTTAATAGTGTCCGGTTTTTATTCTATGAATCTATTCTCTCAACTTTACAGGCATTTTGTGATTCATGTAATGTTCTCCTTTTTCTGTATAGCATATCCAACAGCCTCATGTCATCACCAAGAGGATTCGAGAAAACACGATGCTGGAGAGTAGTTTTGGAAAACGTATTTCTTGTTCTGCCCAGGGAACTCCCAGCCGGCATATCCAAACCTGCATTTTGAACGCACCAATACGCCGTCTATCTGCGTTCCAAACAGTCCGTTTCTCAGAGACGTACGGAAAAATAACGAAAACTGGAGTGTTGGTAAGTCTAATCATTGTGCGCCTCTTGATATTTCTGTCATGGCAAACTTTGTACAACTGGGTAATTGCTGATCTTACCTTCTATATCTTCGACGAATTTCATACTCGCAGTTTCCAGTATTGTCGACAAGGGCTTCAAAGTAACCCATCTTATTTGTTGCCTTACAATCGCCTATTCTTAACGTGCTTATTCTTTGCCTATCCTCCAATGAATTATGGCATGATATTGTCTCATGGTTTTTAGAAAATCGTCTAATGGGTTCGGTGCCACTAAGTGTTACAAAATGTCACTATCTTAAAAAAACATGGAAAGACATTATGGAAAATGTCTTTTAAAACTTCGATAAAAATATATAGAATGTGTAAATACCATATGCGTTGAAAGTTCATGCTTTACAGACGTCCATCAGCAGTGTATTTAGTGTAATAAATTATGGTCTGAAGAACTACGCCTATTAATAAGTCTATTATGCTCAAATAAATACACCACTTGTCTCTTTTAATACTGTACAAAAATGTTTATTCTTGATATATATATTTAAGGTAGCTAGAATTATAGAAATACAAGAAGAAGTAAAAAATTGCAAATAAATTCTGAAGATCAAATGGATTAGAGATTAACTTCGATCATTAACAATGTCAATATTATCTTTCTATATAGATCTAATGGCAAGGGTAAAACTTTTCATATCAATTGGTTATTCTGATGTTCACACATTTATGTCAAAATATTGAGACGGTTTAAATTCAGCTTTGAGGTCACCTTGCTTGACGCAAGAGCCATCAAGGCTGCCTGGCTGTCGCTGCGTATGTAAATATGTTTGTTGACGAAACCTCTTCTAAGATTCTCGCTCGCACACACTAGTATGGCGTATACTCCTGCTTGGAATGCACTGGGATATTTTCCAAGTGGCACCGATATACGAGCCCTTGGTTTGGATCCGTGTATGCCAGCACCAGTTCCCTCCGGGGCTTAGAAGGCGATCTTTATCGCCTTCCCAGTCAAGAGAACTGGGAACAAAACCGAATATGGAGTAATAAACCTGTAGACGGGGAGACACCGGTAACCTTGTTTGCCCCCACCTCCAGCGCGTCCCGTTCCGCATTCCATTTTTGAACAGCCTATTTTCTGCTTTCCTGGCTTCCAGTTCCACCTTGATATGCAAGGGAGTGAACCCAACAATGGCCTCTGTTGCTATCGTTGGAGTAATCCTGATAGCTCCTCTGCTTTATATTACCTTTCAATTATTGCATTCCGTTGAAAATCTCCTATGCCATATTTCAACAGAATAGGTTTTCGAAACGTCGGCGAAATTTTAAATTCTTTATTCTTATTCGTGTAATTTGTCAAAGTCATCATCTAACTTTTCCTATAACAAAAAGGTCACAGGAGTAGAGGTTATTCCTTAACAATATATGGATAATTGTATTAGTTTTTAGATTCCTTGTACGTTACTTAGAAGTGAAGACATTTGTGGCGGAAAGTGGAGGAACTGACTGTATTAAAATAGAAAAGATCTTTCGTTAAATTTTTTCCCATCTTATAAATACTGGTTAGTCTCCGCAGTACATTTATCTGAGTGTATTGTGTGAAATAAAGTGATCTAACTATTTATTCAATTAACTCATAGTCTAGATGACCGCGTACAAAAAATGAATTTACACATATCCTCTTGTAACTTCTTGGATGGCTTAATTGCACCTAATCTACAACTTTTTTCCTTTGCCAAAATTTTCTAAAACGAGGCGTTCCCACTCCACTTCTTCCGAAAGATTCATAAGCACCGTATTGGAAAATCGGGAAATCTATTTTGTCGGACAATTCAAAAATTGAATTCTACATGTTACTATTAAGCAATCTTGAAAAAATAGCTGTTTATAAACAAATTTGTAAAAGTTGTTAATTCGGAATTTTTATAAAAATTCCGAATTAACGAATTAATACTTTTGATACATTTTTTTATGAAATATATAGGTTTCTTGTTCTCATATTAAGCTTACTCTTCGTGTTCGTAAAGAGCTATGAGAGTACTAGTGTTACAAAGAGAATTATAAAATGAAAAATAGATAAATTCAATTAGAATTTTTTAATTACTAACATAACCAGAATATGGGTTATCGATAGAATGCAGAAATATTGAAAATAAGTATTTTTGTAGATAGTTCTTCTCTTTATTTTTTAATATATTACTTTATTTGCTGTTTGCCTAGCGCTATAAAGCATATGGTTTATTTCAATTGTTTCTATTATGCCTCAAAAGTAAATCACCTATTTATTTATTTTTATTGCTATATCGTATTGCCGTTTTGCATTTTAGACGCCTCCGCCTCTGTCCTCACGGATAAAGGACGAAAGGACTGTTCGGGAGGGGTGAGAAGAGGTGCAGTGGCTCAAGCGACAATAAATCAAGACTTGGATTTAATTAAATCTTGCATTGAAGTTAAGCGGGTGGCCGCTCGCCGCGCTGCGGTGCACAATAAAGATAGTGGGGATGCTAGGATGGGATGAGTTGTACTGTCTTTTTACACGACCTGTTTTGTATCAAGCACTTATCTATCATAAAACGGACAAAAATGCTCGTTGATCGTTTGCAGTTTCTCCGACTGAGTTTTCCTTTTTTAATAGTACTATTTGTTAGCGATTTGCAAGAATTGACGGAAAATATTTGGTTTAATTTAGGAGGCGATTTCTTGTATAACACAATGCTCTGTGAAATTAATTCTGGAAATGAATTTATTCCGAATAACTCTGAAATTGTTTATATCTGCTTATATCTATATTATGTTTTCGGAAGATAGCAATACAATTTATACATCCAGGTACTTTTTGATAATATAGATAAACATTTCTCATATCATTCATCATTCTCTTAGTTAACTAATTCGGAATAACTTTGAATATATCCGTTTTTCTGTGTATCCAACTGTCTGTATGTTTGTCCATTAATCTGTCTATGTGTCCATTGAGCTGTGTGCTTGACCGCTCATTGCATCTATTTTAAGCCTGATAGCTTATAGTGGAGTAAAATCGCGCCTCTAACTCGCTGTTTTCTAAGGGTAGGTGATACCAAGGTATAACTAAGTGAAACTTATACCATATTGTGAAGGACATTTCAACGCATAGGAAATGGAAATTCACAACTGTTTTTAGTAGGACCGAACTTTGAAAACTGCCCTTAAACGCGTTAGAACTTCAATTCGAAAAACTACGTTCCTCATAACACTTATCGCCGTCTTAATTCAACTATACAAGCTATTAAATTGATTATTTGCACACATATACTTGAAACCTGACCGGTTCCAATGGTCAGTTGAAAATTTCGAAAATGTTGAAAATTTTTCCAAAAATATTTAATAAATAGTTGTATAGAAAATTAATAATAAAAAAGAAAGAAAAAGAAAAAATTTTTCTTTAAACCTCATTCTTGCAGCCTTGCCTTTTTTGTATTCATGTTGAAATTATTATAGATTATTTTCGATTCTGTTCGAAGTGTGCAGATTTCGCCTCCCTTGTGTACCTCCAAGATACAGGAGGGACCGAGTCTGTACGCTTCAAATAGAATATATGGTTAAGTGTAAGAAAAGCGTTCATGATTTCTTATGAATTGTGACTGTTTAACTTCGCCATTTATTTTTCATTGTTTATTTTATAAAATCAATAATAGATTGTATTTTTTTAAAGATGGAAAATAATAAAGACGTGTTACTATTATTATTATTATTAAATATACAATTACCAATCATACGCATCAAAAACTTCACTATGCGGTGATCTATGTAAATGATTGAAAATTTCTTTGTACATATATCGAGTCAAATGTAGTCAGGACAGTGAAAACGTTTTTGAAAAAAGAATTAAGTCGATAACTGCGATATTTACTGAAATATGAATATATTTCAACGAGGGAGCGGACGAAATCTGCCAGGAAGATATCACAGATGAGCATACGTAGGCACAATATTTTAGTAACGTGTTAACTCGCGATAACTAGACATTACCAAATGAAAATACGAGTCGGTTAATTGTTTCTTTTTAGTGATTTATAGATACCTAGATTACTACACATCTATCGACATTTTTATACTGTTAACTTTCCGCTGTCTAAATATGGCTGATTTAGCTGATAAATAAGTTGCTTAATTCGTGGAGAATCTTGTGATCCTCGGGGAAAAGACTTAGTTAATAAACCTATGAAAAAAGGTGTATTGGCAGCGGCGGAGAAAACACAGGACTGATTTTCTGAGCATATGTTATCACAATATAAAGCCGGTCCCACACACATCGCGAGTCCTAAAGAGCACAAACATTTCCGAGTATGTTCAAGTACGAGAAACGAGCTACCGGAGAGAGAGAGAGAGACGCCTTGCACTTTGCAGTCACACACTCTTGTGAGTTGCCCGGCCCTGATTTCATTTCTGTTTGGGTGTAATGGATGCTTAGGGTTGCACACCACGGGCTGAGCTTCGTATAAGTCCAAAAATTCAAAAATATGGTCGCACGACCACTCAATTATTTATAATAATAAAATAATTTTAGAAATTATTTTTCCGTAGGCACTTCTGTTGTTATTCGCTTCTGCAGGGCAACTGATGAGGATAAATTAAAAATCGAGTTGTATAGACTCGCAATGGGGTGTGCATTTAAAAAAAAGTACATTTTTAATAGGCTCGTTATGTTCTTCAGTAAAAGTTAATGGATTTTGCCTGGTTTCAGTTTTTCTTTTACGCCCGATAAGTCTATTTTTGAAAATTAAATTTAAATAAATAATCTTGTGACGTAGGAGAATTTTAAGCATATGTCTTGAATTTTGGAACTAATGCCTCAGTAATGCAGAAATCTTCTCTGTAAATTTCGATCAAGAAAAACTGCGTCTTCTTCTTCTTCTTCCAACATTGCGCAGGAAATAAGTCATATTTTGAGGTTATAACAATATAGTAAACAAGTAGAGTTTGAGATTTATCGTTCGGTTTTGCGTTTTTGTTTGTGCTAATATAATAGTTAAAAATGAAAAGTAGCTATGAAAAACATATTCTAACAACTTCCATTAATTTCAATGGATATGATTCATGACTTACGTCAATAACATGGATTTTTTAGCTCCTGAAATGAGGTGTAAAAGAATCGCGTATTCATTCTTATAATTCTTGTGTTTGTGTACAAATATATGGAATCTAAATGAAATAGTTTAATTTATTCTTTTCAATGTGTGTTTTTGAATTTATTGTTTTTAATGTGTGTTTCATAATTAGTAATTGAAATGAAACAAAATAATGGGTGTTCCTTTTCGATAAATTAATTCTTTGAGAAGCCATGGTTATTCCGTACCCAATGTAGTGTAATCTCTCTCGAGCAGACATAATTATAATAGTTAAATCACCTAATTTTAACAATTCAATTGCGACTAAACTAAACAGCAACAAAAAGAAATATAGTTTCCAAAAACTTCTTTGACCTTTAAACTTCACTTTTTGTCGTTATACTATCATTCCATCTTTAATAATAAAAAAAGTTTCTCGCTTACTATATTTTACAATGCGTTTTTCTATTTTTGCATAACATGTAATAATTTATATATTTTTTTATAAAAGATGTCACGATAAAACAATTTTGCTTCATACATCAATCAAGAACAATATGAGAGGAATATGTTCACAAAATTTGAGATCAATATCTCTCACAAGGTTCGAGATACTGAGTGAAAAATAAGAAAATACATTTTCAAGCTTTTCCGAGTTTTGATAGAAATATTTCTTTTCTCCAATTTCGCAATTCCGAATAACTGGCGAACTCGAAATTCGAATCCAGAAAATTGTGCATAAGAATGTTTTTCGTTTTTGTATACCCTTTAGTAGATCCCTTTTCCTTTAAAATACATCGTAGCGGCCTCTAGACTCTCTACTAATATGTAATACTGTGCTACTTCTGACCACTCCAAATTAATTTCTGTATTATTTGTTACAGCAGTAAACTAATCGGTTCTCCGTTTAAGGTCTTTAGGGACAGTTAAAAATATTTTGTCTGGTGAATTCACTGATGTGTTCATGCAAAAAGGAGCTGGTACACTTTCATATTTATAACCTAAGAAAGCAACATGTTAAGATCTGAATATATTTACGAAAAACGGTATGCAACACATTTATTTGCTTTATGCTTCAAATATCTCGAGCATAAACTAGAGGTAGACCGATAAAAATACAAAAATAAACAATCAATCACAACATTCCGACATCGCCATTCTATATTTATGAATTATAACGTTTGACGTTTGGTAATATCTCTGGGTAAAATAAGAAGAAGAAGACGACCGAATTAATATTTAAAAATATACTTGTTCTATTTAATAACAGATGGCGCAGATTCAATAAATTTTAGTACGTCACGATCCCCCTACTATTTTTAAGTTTACGTTAATTATGAACAAAATAGCGACTTATTGAAAAAATAAAAAAATACGGGTAACTTTATTTTTCACTCTCTTTTGATATGTGCGTTTATTTCGACACCATGCAAACACCCCATTGATACGATGCGTGTGGAAGCAGCGCGCCCATCGCAAATCCAAGTAAACACGAGTATGAATTCCCCTTGAATCGGTACAAATTTACCGTCAGCCCGCGGGTATAGGGAAGTATAGGCAAATGCGAGTGCGATTAGCAAATATTCGCGAGCATTTCTTCCACGCACATCAAAAGTGCCCGTACTT
This sequence comes from Stenurella melanura, assembly GCA_963583905.1. Lineage (NCBI taxonomy): Eukaryota > Metazoa > Arthropoda > Insecta > Coleoptera > Cerambycidae > Stenurella > Stenurella melanura. The sequence continues at coordinate 86,704,222 of OY757316.1, read as the reverse complement.
GCAAAAATTCGCGATGTACGTGGGACCGGCTTAAGACTTCCACTCTTTCGGGTAATACGAATTTCAAATACCACGTGGCATGTCTAGCAGGTCGTTGTTCTTACATTATTACTTCCAAATTAAATTAAATAGAAAGACCGCCCACTGTCGATGCACAATCTTTTGACATAAGTAAAATGTATTTATTTTGCAAAAGAATCGGAAAGATGAAAAGGGAGAAATTAACTGCTGTCGAACTACCATAAAATATTTTTTGCATATATACAGGCGTCCCAGCTTAATTTAAACAAGCATTATCTGAAAAACGGTGAGACATAGAAAAATATATTAAATGGAAAGGTCATTGTGTTTGAAAAGATGCATTTTATTTTCAAATGTAGAAGGCGCTTTTAGAAGGCGCAGGCGTTGTAAGCCAGACCAAGTCTCTTAAATAATGATTATAGGTTATTAGGTACCTAGTATTAAATCACAATGCCATATGCTTTTAGTGTCAGAAATACTTCTTAAACTTTTAGGATATATTTTAGAAATCATTTTATTTTATTAGTGTGTATAAAGCAGTATTTTTTAAAATAATGACCATTTAAGAGCTCTTATAAAACAGTTGTTTAGTTAATTTATGGCAGTAATTTAACAAACAGCGAAGTGTGTTTTATAGTACAATTAAATGAAGCTTTAATAAAACTATTATATAATGATGGTACTAAATTTTCATAAGGTTTCTGGAAATGTTTATACAATTATTTTGTAATGGTTCCAATAGGTGTTACAAAATATCAACAGCGACTGAAATATTTTATAAGATGGTGCCAATTTTGCATTTATAGCTGCTGTGAAAACGTTATGAAAGTGTTTCTGAAAGTAGCATTGTGTTATAAAATTTGTGTCAGGAACATTCCTTTTTTTTTTTTTAATCACTTATTTAACGTCGGCCTATTTCCGCTACCAAGGCCAATCACCGACGCCAGGAGACGAGCTACCCCCAACCTGGAAATTTTGCCGAACCTCTTCTCTATCGAAGAGTAGGGATCTTTTACTTGCCTAACATTTAATAGACAAGGGACCGACTGCTTTACATCCCCTCCGAAGGATGGTATATCCACTATGTAACCCCCGCCTAAAGTTACATACCTTCTACGCATGCGCTGATATACAAGCCGTTAGAAGACGGAGCGAGAACGCGAGGAACATTCCTACAACTTTTATAAAATATCAAATTGCTAGTTGGGAGGGTTATGACAAGTAAGATGGTAAATATCCCCTTGTAACTAATACATTCATAAATCGACTAAAAATCAATATGAGCTGTAAGACATTTAGAAAACGACCATTTCATTATTACAATTTATTATATAGATATAATGCAGATTATTACCAGCGAGGTTATTACTGTTAATTCGCCACTTTGTCATATAATAATATACCGTTCCGTAAAAAACATAAATTTTCCTCCTGCCTCAACCGGAAATTATGTACCAGAATTACCATCTATAGCCGAGCAAAATTTGAATTCAAAAACATCTTCTGAATATTCAGAATGTAATTTTTATTCAAATATCATCCATTAAACAGCCCATTCTAACATCTATTCCAATACAAGAAACATTGCCTTTCTGATAAGAAACACGAAATATGGCTTCAATTTTAAAACCTGCTTTCACTAATATCAATTGTACAATCAGTGGCGTAAAAACATGGATTTACATTTTGCTGATAAGAATTATTTAAATTTTATAATAATACTATTGACAACATTTTTGCAGCTGTTATAGCATGATGTGAACTTATTATGTTTAATAGGTATTCACAGTCTGGAACACACGACTGAAAGATTTATTTTCCTAATAGTCTTCGTAAAAAGATCTGAGTGCAGCGTTTTTATTTGTAAAAATATTAAGGTGGCCATTCCCTAGAAAAAGACATGCGATAGGAAAATATTCATTATTTTTGGCTATTACTTTTTTTTCTTAGTACGTATATTTAAGAAAACTACAAGACTACCTAAACAGAACCATGACAAGCCTATTACTATGAATTTTCACTCACTCTTTGATGGAATTCTTCTGGAATGCTTCTAGATGCCTTTTGTAGAGTATATAAGCGGACGTAAATACGTGGAAAAGAAGGTTCTTAATGAATTGAGGTTAAGTAATTCGAAGTGATACAAAGTGAACAGTAGAATGTAATTATCAAGTAATGAACATTGTTAAAGGTTATTTTAGTCAGTAAATGTGTATTTTAATTAATAAAAGTATTGTGAAATTTTCAGAAAGTTACTCAATAATGTGTTAGTGTTTATCTTTGGTTATAATTTTTGAACTCACGGATTTTAAAGGGTGGTTTCCTAAGGGGTGGAAACACCTGACATTATGATTAATTATGAAATCCTGATCTCCTACTACTAATTTGTTCATTATTCAGGAAAACTTCATGGCTCAATTCCTTGGCCACTCGAGAGCCCTGATCTGACATGAATTCTTAAAAGCAGTATAATTTTCGAATTTTTCATAAAAAGCAGGCGTTTTCATAGAGAATGAGTTTTCATCGTAAACTTACTAATAAAAAGTTTTCCCTTCCGTGGTCACAATCTATATACAAATAAGCAACACTTTTGTTTCTGATTGTGCAAAATTTAAATAAGAACATTTTTTGCGAATAACACTTAGTGAGAGAAAACGATTTACTATTCTCTATATTTACTTCTACATAAATATGCATGTTACATAAATGATTTCTAGACGGGAAATCTAAACGCAGTTAGTGACAAACTGATATAAATCACTGTTGGAGTTTTGAACCTTCTACTGTTTGTGGGAATGGTTGTGTGTCCATGTTTTTTATAAGTGTATCCGCTTCGTTACAGATTCAGTATGAAAGAATTTTTCATCCTCTAATTTATGTGATATTCTTTACATGTGTTTTTAAAAGCAAGTGTAAGCCGTAATAGAAATATCAGAGACTTCAAATTGTTAGTTACTGATTTATATTGATATGAAAACGAATGTTTACTTACAACGTTACTAGCTTTTGTTCCAATTTTGTTCCATTACGTCCGTCTACGCCAATGAAAGGATTTTTGTGTATTCATTTAAAAAGGACCTTCTCTCCGCTATAAATAATATTCCTAAGCAGAGCACATGTTTGAAACTCTCAAAAATGTACGAACCATTAAGTAATAGTCCTCAGATATCATAAATAAAAGCGATTTGTAGGGAGCCAACTTTACTGTATCGAGTTTAGTGAACGCAAGGCCTGAAGGTATTTGGCTGAACTGCTGCATCCTTTGCATTGAAGGGGAGAAATTTATACTGCATTTAAATTTGACTTTTTGCCGTTTTGAGAGCGCTTTTTGATTTATGCAACATTTTTAAGGATCTTGATAATAGAGAGTTATCAAATCAAGTAAAATATGTCATGTTAATTTTAAATCCTAATTCTTTCTTCTGGAAGAAAGGAAAACTTCTCAAACTTATATTTCTATAGAAACTCAAGGGAAACTTCTTCAGTGTTTTTTTCAGATTTATAAAGGATTGAATCTAGGTCAGGCAAATGAAGAGCAAACAGACAGAATTTTTCGATAAATTAGTAGCCGCAATGCAATGTTTTTGCAGAATGGTTTTGGGAGAGGTAGTGGGAGAGGATTCTAATTTTTTCAGTCAATCAATTAATTTCATTTGCATCATCGTTTTTTTATTAAAAATTAGAGCGGAAAATCGGTTTCCTCAGAATACTGGAAAAGCTATTGGTCGTAGAGGAAAGTGAAGAATGTGTGATTTCTTTGCAAACAAATCAGGCAGATAGACCTGACAAACAGACAGACAGACCTTGCTAGGAAAATGTACACTTTCTTACATAAGTCAAAATACAACAAAAAATAATACATACATAGAAGTACAATCGTAAATTGGATAATAACATTCAATTTATAAAATTTATACATATCACGATTTAAAACTTATATACTAGATAAAAGAGAAGAGTTTGTTGCATTAAAAATCATCAATTGTGATATTGTTATTTAAAAATTCGTAGGAGTAGTATGCTTTTCATATTAAGAATTTTTTTATTGTGTTTTTGACTTAACCTTTTTGTGCCTATTGTATCATATTTGAGACGAACATAATATTCAACTAATTTTATTTCTTTGGATGTTTAGAATGGCCAGCGGTCTCTAGCTTATAATAGCAAAAGTCTACTAGAACTGTGGTGTGCAGCTAAAATAGGCAATTTCATGAACAGTTTTAAACTATAGTCATTTTGTGTAGTGACACATAGTTGCAAGTATCAATCGTCATCAGTGATACAGTAATCCTTTTGTATTATCTCCATCCTTGTGCAAAAAGTAAGTATAAAATATGTTTTAATTACTAAAGGCATGAAATTATCATGAATGGTCAATATTTTGCGAATACAAAAATCGAAAATATTTGATTTTGTAAAAGAACATGTGCGTATCAAATCTGATATTCTCGGCACTAGTGGCATAAGTTTTTCATTTTTTTAGATCAATACTCGTGCGTATTATCGAATTGGTGTACGCTCAAGGAAATATTATATGCGTTTCTTTCACCATTTTATTGACATGATGACAGAAGGCATGGATTTTGTATAAAATCGACTACAAAGATTCCGAATTACCCAAGAAGATATCAATTGATCGAGCTTCAAGGCCAGTATAGCTGAAAAAAAATTGTTTGCCAAAAGAAACGGGGTAGATTAAGTTATAAAGGCGATGTTGTGGGGTATCAATATGCCCAAAAAGAGAAGAGAGGATCTACTGCTCCCATTCCTGGCATAGAAATAAGAAGGGACCAAACAAGCCTCTGGCCTCTAGTTGGTGAAGAGAGACTGCATTGCAATAATCCTACTTGCAAGCATCTGTCATCAATTATTTGTTCAAAATGTAATGTACACTTATGTTTAAGAAATGAAAAAAATTGTTTTGGACAGTTTCACAATTGATGAATAAAATTTAATGATTTCATACTGTTTCCTTTCATGCCTGTAGTATCAAATATGATATCAAGGAATAAATAAAAAATTAAACGAAAAATCAAAAAATTGTTCATGTAAAAAGTATTTGTGTTTACCTAAATAAGCACTTCTATATACTCAAATATTTTTTTTGGCTATCAAAAAAATTCAGGCACAAAGAGGTTAAAGGTAATTTTTAAAAGTGAATTATTATTTGTTTGCTTAATTGTATTGAAACATTTTCTTTATACGATTTTGCAAACAGCAAAAAAAATAACTATCTATAAAAACTAAAAGAAGAGCTATGTGTAAAAACATTAATGAAGTATTTGCATTCTTTCGATAAGCTGAATTCTGGTTATGCTATTTTAACTGAGTCTGCATTACCGTAGGGAGTTATGTAGATGCTAGTTTAATCTGCATTGCCTTGGGGGACTGTGTGGATGCTAGTCGTTGAATGAGAATTTTCGAATATGAAATTATACAAATTTATTTTAGGATTTTAATTTGCTAGCATAACCAAAATTCAGGTTATCGAAAGAATGCAAGGACTTCATTAATGTGTTTACACATAGCTTTCCTTTTAGTTCTCATATATAGTTATTTTTTCTGCTGTTTGCAAAATCCTATAAAGCATATGTCTCGATTAAAGCTAATTTGAGTTGAATTCCAGGATTTATTTAATCACAGGAATTCAATTCTAAGATCACCGTTGTGCCGTGTGTTATGATTATGTGTATTCTCTAAGTATTATAGTGTTAGCTATTATTTTTTATGTATAGTAAACACTCAAAATTATATTGGCAAGGAGGGGTCATAATATTGAGCTGTCTATATGCGTTTCTAGTATCAGTGTAGTATTCTAGTTTTGCTATTGTACGAACTACCCGTCTTTGCAGTTTAAATACTCTGTTTGCATCCGAAGAGTGTCCACACACTAAGATAGCATAACTTACGACTAACTGTATGACTACATGAAAGGTCATCACGCAAACTTCTTGACGATTTTATTAGATTTTTCAATAAAAATATATTTTTAGATCATTTGTTAGATATATAGTTGACATGATTTTCAAAATACAGAGTGTGGTCTAAAAGACTCCTAGACATTTTACGGATTCTGTGTTGTTTATTTTATAATTTGTGCTTAAGGAAAAAACATTTTCTATGTCCTATTTACATTTAAACTTAATTGGTTAGTTGAAAACCATTCCTCCGCATTGGAGATAGAGGCACTCATGAAAAATTTGTGCTAATGCACTGCCTGTGAGGGATGACGGAATGTCATTGATATATATGAGGAAAAGCACAGGTCCTAATATTGACCCCTGTGGGACTCCATGGGTTATTAATCTTTCCTCCGAGAAATTACCACCATAATAGGTTACTTGGGTTCGATCTGTTAGATACATAGAGATTAATTTCAGACTACCAGCACCAACTCCATAATAATGTAATTTCTTTAAGAAGATCTTGAGGAACACACAATCAAAGGCCTTGTGAGGTCGCAGAAAGTTAACCATACACAGTCTCCTTCTTCAAATCCACTGATTACCGTCTCACAGAGTTTGTTTATGGCCCGCATTATGATACTTTCCAAATTAAAATCACTCTAGCGGTAAAAAAGTTCTTGCAAAGGAAACCTGATATATAGTCAGTATTTAATTATTAACATAACTTTTTAACTTGTTAAAGTTTTATAAAACTTTCGTAACTAAATCTGTTTTATAGTGATTTATAAGTGTACAAAAAGAACGGGTTCTTTCTGTCCGCGTAATAGATTTTGCACAATCCTATTTGTCTATCCCACCGAGCAAAAAAAATGAACAACTTTGACCTCCGGGGGGAGTTCGCAATTTTCAACTAAAATTGATTCACAATACATTTTTGTAATATTCAAGATCTAACTAACCTTTTTGCAAAAAAGAGCAACCAAAGCATGGCTTTGATTGGGTACCTTAAAAAAGCGTGATTTTCACTAATAAACAAAAAGCTGCGTTCTTGGAAATTAAACCATTGAAAACTTGATTAACATACGCACATTTTAATAATAAGTAATGAAGTTGGCACAGTACTATCTAATTTTGAGACGGTAACTTTAATTTACATACAATGAAGGGAGATAAGTTTTTTTGTTTGTTTATTGTAACATTGGCATTGGTTTAAACAGATAATCTTTATTAAATTTTAAATAAGAAATGGAGATCAAAATTTAAAAGGTATTAAACATAATATGTAGGTGATGAAATGGAAAAACTGCCCGGAATTAGAAGGCGGAAATTGAAACCGATTGTTTCAAAGAAACGACATACCTAAAGGGTGAGCAAACTATCCCTTCGGGCCTTTTTTCTCATAACGCGCAAAAAATATTGTTACCGCTAAATAGGGCCCTTCCCAGCAACACCACCATAAATGGATATGTACCTGTGGAACGATTAATAAATAAAAACAAAGAGAAATGAAAAAAAGCTGCCAGATTCAGAAACAGGAAACTTAGAAGAAGAAAAATAAGGAGATGACAATAGATGGAAACTTAAGAGAAGCATGGAAACTTAAAAGAAGCATCTCACAAACACCTACACTTCCCATCCTGTATTCAACATACGAGATTTGATTCCGGCACGCGGCTTGGCTGTCCGTTGGCGTGTTCGACGGACGACCAAGCTGCGTGTTGAAACTAACCTCCATGGATGCCTGGAATCGGCAGCAATGCCCACCTTACACTGGCAAATCAACCAATCAATCAATCAATACAGGTTTTTTTGCAATAACTTTTTTACAGCAGGAGCTATTTTAATTTGGATACCCTCATAATGTAGGGATTTTGATTATACACATATTTAATTCTTCTTCATTCTTCACCTTCCTCTGCGATTGATACTTTTTCCACTATTTTAAGAGATCAAATAACTGTATATAATGGAATATCCTCATCATCAGCAAAAGTGAAATCCGGAGTACCTCAAGGTTCCGTCCTGGGGCCCCTAATATTTACTATATACGTGAATGATCTGCCTAATCATATAAATAATAGTTTACTAGTATTGTTCGTTGATGATACCACCACGATAAATATAAATGGCAATGAGAACAATTTATTGCAGGATATGCAGTTCTCTCAGTTGAAAGTTTCTGACTAGTTTAAAGCAAATAAATTGTATATTAATGACTCAAAGACACAAGCCATGTTTTTTTCAACCTGGGTCTTAGATCAATTTGATAATCTCCAGAATGTAAAGTTTTTAGGAGTAATTATGGATCCACATCTACGCTGGGATCAACACGTCGATTACCAATGTAGTAAATTATCTAAAGTTATATATTTAATAAGAAACTTAATGGCTGAACTTCCTCAAAAATATTATAAAAACAGTTTATTTTTCTTTATTTAAGTGTATTATTCTCTTATGCTATACTCACTTAAGGACACTTCTCTCATCGATACAGAATATTCTCACTACAGAGGCGTGTTATGAGAACAATGACCCGATTAACATTTAGACAAAATGTAAAGGAGTTAAATATTCTAACAATTCCTAGTTATTATATTCTTAAAGCGCTCATGTATGTTAAACAAAACATCAGCAAATATGTTTATCACAGAGAAATACTTGAACATAATACTGGGCACAGAGATCAAGTTATCAAGCTCATTTGACGAGTTCTTGTCTGATGATTTCTGTTAATTGTTTTCACTGTTCTTTTAGTTATGTTAGTTTATCATTATACAATGTGATGCAATATATAATTGTATTTTTTTGACTTACACTGGGTATTGATATTGTTATGTATTACACCCCCTTAGAACTGGAGATTGATGCGCCTATGCTTAATAGTGACTGGAAACTTGTAGAAAGAGATAGAGTTTTCTAGAGTGTAGTGGGAGAAGTTTCTGGATGGATCTAGAGGCAATTTCAGAGTATATAAGGCGCGATTACCGGCGCAGAAGAAGAGGTTTAAAAAAGTGAAGTTTCGCGGTGAAAAAAGTGAGGTTAAATATCAAGTGTAAAGGTTACTTTGAAGTATTGTATAGTCAGTAAATTATTAAATAAAGTGTTAGTGGTTCACCCCTTGTTAAAATTATTTAGAACCCACAGATTCATACAGGGTGTTTTCCAAGAGGTGGAAACTTGCAACAATATGAATAAATAAGAAAACTGATTTTAGGATCCAATATAATTGTTGATAATAAACAATGAAATTTTTTGATTCACGAAATGAAAAACCTCGCCCATTACCTCTCCTGAATCCATTCTGCAAAAACATTGCGGCTACTAATTTATATACGCCCAAACGTATATAAATCGGCAAAAGATCTTATAGTTCAGAAATAAATGTAACTCATATAATTACTCGTTAAAATTGCAGCGAATTTATATTTCCACTTGGTAACAATACTAATTAAATTCCAGATAATACAAACGTTATTGTACTTAAAATATTGTCCAATACAGAACTTTTCTTATTTAAACGTTCCAATTTAAAACGAAATAACGTCGCCTAAAAACAATTTTTGCAACACCCACAGCTAAAGTAAACTTTAATATCAAAGACAATATATTTCTTTGGTAACTTTTACAGGCTTCGCCGTACTTTGCATACGTTATCGTAAAACTACCACAGTGTCTAACCACCGCTTGCCAGAATTAAAAGCAGACCATAGAAACCATCAACTGCACAGCAGGAATTCCTCTCAACACCAAGACGAATATTTCCATGGTCCAATGCTCGAAACATGGGGTAGTTTTTAATTAAGGCGACAGAATGGGAGCGTTAAGAATTCCTAACATACCAGACCATTTTAATTGTGTTACAATTGAGATTACGTCTCTTTCTAGCTCAAGGAGCAGAGCGCGGTCGGTAAAGGATGCAAAACGAGATATAAAGAAGAGGTAACGAGGAGGCCGATAAAATTTAAAGAAATGCAAATATGCTTTTAATTAGTAATATTAAATTATAAATTCTAATTATAAACTTGGGAGCTACTAAAAAATGTGTGAGGTGAGCTTCTTGAAAAAAATTCTGCGGGAAAATAAAAATAAATAGCGGAACTTGTACAGTTAGATCAGTGCATGAGTTTTACTATAATAACGTTATGTACAGTTTGTAATGATATTTACACATGTCTCACAAAATCAATTTATATTTAGATATTTATTTATTTATTTATTTATTATTATACACTACCAAACAGGACAATGTTCCAATTACAGAGTAGGAAAAATACAGAGTAGCAAAATACTTAATATAGCATTAATACACAATGCAACAAAACTGTAAATGTACATATAGGTTAGAGATAATTAATTAATTCACATACGATGAATTAACTGTTAAAGCAGGCAGCTCTTATATCTGGTGCATTGCAATTGGAAAGGTTAATTACATACACCGGCAAGAACTCTAGCAGATTTGTTCTTGGTGTGGGTAAATGAAAAAGATCAGTTAATCTTGTTCGCACCAGTGGCATATGAACAAGCGCGTTGACTTCCGCCAATAGTTCAGTTATTTTGTCATGGACAAGTTTATGCAAAAACATAAGAGAGTACCTCTCTAGTAGCTTATCATGCGGAAAACCTATTGTGTACTGGTTTTGCCCTCCATAAATGCCATAAATTTTAAAAATCGTCTATGAATTTGCTCGATAGCTTCACTATGTACAGCGTAATTAGGATTCCATATGATAGATTTGTACTCAAGTTTCCTGAGTTTCTAATGATGAAGCACAGAATTTGGTAAGCTGATGATACAATGATATTGATGTGCTGGGTAAAGCTCAGCCTACTATCGAAAGTTATGCCCATATCTTTAAATACCTCTGGTTTATTTAATTGTACCTGATTTATATTGTATTCACGCAGTACAGGATTCGATTTTCTAGTATAGGTGACAGCGTTACATTTAGCAACGTTGAGAGGTAGGAGGTTTGAGGTGCACCAATCGATTATTAATTCCAAGTCAGCCTGTAGTAACAAACAGTCAGATTCATCCTTAATAGCGAGGTACAGTTTGAGGTCATCCGCATATAGTAGACAATGGTAATTCAGACCAAGTACGATATCGTCTATAAATAAAATAAAGAATAAGGGGCCCAATACTGACCCCTGTGGTACCCCCGAAGTACAAACTATTCATTCAGATTTACGCCCACGATATTAAACATATTGGTTTCTACATTTTAAGTAGGAGGAGCAGAATAGAATTAAATCTCGGTTAAAGCCAAACGCAGAGCCTACTTAGTAAAATATCGTGGTCAAGTCTGTCGAACGCCCTTGAGAAGTCTGTATAAATGACAACTACTTGTTCTTTGCTCTCCAACACCTCCGAAACATATTGTGTAATACAAACCAAATTACTAATTTTTGACCGGCCTGCCACAAAGCCGTATTGATTAGTGCAGATTTGTTCACTGATGTGTGTGTGGAGTTCCTCGTATAGTGCGAATTCAAGGGCTATGCTAAAATTATTGATGATGGTGATGGATGATAATTTTTTAGGTCAGTCCAGTTATCTTTTTAAAAAACGGGAATAATTTTGGCGTCCTTCCATAACTCCGGGAATGTGTTACTGTTAAGGGCTAAATTAAATAAAATAAGCAAGAGTTTCGCTAAGACATTAGCACAGTCTTTGATAAGAAATGACGGTATACCATCAGGGCCAGCGGTACATTTGTTTTATAACTTCTTGATAGCTTTATATATCTTATCTTCGTTCGGTTGTACTGAATGTGGCGGTACCTCTCATTTATGTCAGAGTTATCAGAGTCTGCGTACTCAGATGATTCTGTATAAGCAGTTTTAAAGTGTTCAGTAAATGCGTTGACAATTTCCTGAGGACTGTCTAAAGATTTATCATTGTTAGCCATATTATCTGGAATGAAGATTTAGGATTCGTCTTAAGGTTATTTTCAATGTAGTTGACATCTTGCTTATGCGCTAACTTAATATAATTTTTTATTCTTGATCTTAGTGTTTTCAAATTTTCAAGGTCCTGAGTATTATTGAATTGCTTATATCCTTTCCATGCTAAATAGATAAAAGATATACACTACGATCGCTCAAATTTATATTAGAGAAAAAAGTTTCGATTTTTTATTACATCCTCAGATCTGTTCGATATCCCAAAAGACTTGTCTACTTCAAATTTCAGCAAAATAAGTTAATGTTAGCACGTGCCTTCGAGACACTAAATCTCTAATTGAAAATGGAAATGTAATCATTTCTATTTATACTCCCATAGTCTGCTTTAATAGGGTCCTAAATATGAATTTAGAAAGACAGAATCGAGTATCGCCGGTATTAAAGAAGCAGACAATACGAAAAAAGGAACATGAACTCCTTACGCACCTATAGGAACACCACAGTTTAGATGGCTCGAAAGGTAATTTTCATAGCCAGAAAAACTAGTGGAACTAAGCTGGGACAGACCAGGAAGACCCAGACAGTTTCTTCCAGGATCCTACATCTGTGAATGCACAATGAGCCAACAGGCTTGAATACTGCATATCTTCATATCTGCTCGAATTCTTAATAATAATAACTAATAATAACAATAAATAGAATGAGCATTTGTGAATACGAGAAACGACTAAAAAATATTTAGTTCTAACACTATATGCACTTCTTTGATCAAACACATTATGAAGTATAAGACACGCAGACTAGATTTGATGATTTAGGACTTTCTCTTTATTAATGCAAAACTTTTATATTAATGCCAAGAATACCATATGAATTATTGTTAGTTAGCTTAGCACTAGGTATTGACGAAATTTGAGACAGTTTCTAAAGCCACTTACTGGTATAATGTTCCGCTGCTGTCATTATTGTCTAAATAACAAATAAATTGCATGTTAGGCTTGTGACCACGGAGTCCTGGGTTCGAATCCTGGCCAGGCAGGATGGCAGTTTGGTAAGGCGATGCTGACCTGGAACAGAGTTGGTGAGGGGCATTTGGCGTCTATATGAACTAATATGAAAAATGTTGTGGTTTTTTATATTGCCGATTTTGTACTTTCTTAAAAAATCTTCATTTTCCATCATTTATGTAACTATTACGCACTAAATTAAACTTTTCATATTCTAAAATATTTCTTTTCTCTCTCCGAAATACACTTACAACTCACAACTAAAAAAATATATAAATTTTTGTCGTCTATAAAAAAAAAATAAAACGATATTCTCTAGAAAAAATTGTAATGGTAATTAAAAGTGTCGAATTTCGAAGTCTTATCAAATTAATTTTAAAAAAGCCATCTAGATATTACAATTAATTTTAAAACTTCTCTATTGTATCCTATTTCGGTGGCATTATCATACATATCATCGAGTTTCACCAGTTGTTGCGTACATCTGGGAACTTTGAGTAATTTAATTAAATTCTAATATACTAAACTTAATCTTAGGCATTTACCATACTCTAGTAACTAAAACCCCAGACGTTAAATTATCATAGGCAATCTGTTTAAATTTGGGAATGTACACATTTATTATATTTTGTAATATTTAAACCATATAACTTTTTTTGTATCTCAGTTTTTGCCAACAATTCCCCTAGAACACAGAGGTTTCCTTCGTATAGTAAATATATCTATATTTCACAGCACTAATTTCTTAAGTATTGTGGGTTGCATGGAACGCGGATCCAAATACTCCGCAATTTTTAGTTTATGAAATATGGTAGCAATATGTTAAATGAGAGGGGGTATCATTTTTATTAGCTGGCCTAGACCAGAAACCATTTCCAACCCTGCCGCAGCCTAACTTAGACTCAAAGTTTTTGATAATTCTTTCGACACACGAGGTGTCTCTTTTGGTGTTATCAAATTTTCTCTTAGTGATCTATCTAATAAAAGGCAATTAAATTTATTTAATTAATTCCTGTCAGTAGAATTTAATGGCTTCCATCCATATTTTTCAATTCTGCTAATTTAATCTAACTAAAGATAAAGACAATTCTGAAACATATGCTAGTAACATTTTTTCTTCTTCGAGAACGTAGTTTTGCTGCCAAATACTTTTGCTGATAATTATAAGCAGAACTACAATTACTACAAATACTATAACTGCTAAATACAACTGCCAAGTATTACAAGTAATGTTATTTATTATTGAACTATTACTATTTAATCACTGCCAATTAGTCTTGCCGATTAATACAATTGCAGTAAATATTAGTAATTTTACTAGTATTATTAGATATTAGTATTATCTAATTCAAATACAAGGGAAATTATTTTTTTTTGCATTTGGTGGTTAAATGCCTGCTAGATTCCATAAGAAAGATAGTCCAGTCAAATTCGGTTTAGTCAAGTTCAGCTTAGTCCAGTCAATCATATCAACAGCAAAACCCTAGCGTTAGACAGGTTAACAAAACGTCAAACCAAGTCAAGGGGCCTGTCTGTGTTCGGAGGGGCTGTTAGAGAAAATTACCAGAACTCACCAGGAGCCCTTATCCAATATCCATCGCCAGGAAGATTGGTGAGATTCTGAAATTTCCAGTGATTCTTCTTATCATATTTATCGTATAGCATTTATTGTGTAAGATTTATGGTGTAGCTTTTATTGCACAAAGTATTCCTTTTCTTTTAGTAATAAATTAATTAAGCTATAAATATTTTTGGAAATTGTGATAATATTACTTAATATTTTTATTTGATAATCAATAACATTATTTTACATTTTACATTGATCAAATTTGTTGACTTTTTTACATACTGAATATTCTTTAAACTAATTAATAAATATGCATCTTTTATCATAAAACTCAATTTTTTGTGTGTTTGTCTGTCAGCCATAAAGTCAAATCTTTTCACGGCGGGCGGTTGGTTTCACCATCACAAGTGTAGCAGTAATTTTTAATTTTTTCTGTGGATGGCGCCCGTAATATTTACATCATTTTAACTCTGAGTGGCGCAACAAACTGACTTAGTAAGATATCACAAAGGTATTGGTTCACCCTCTGACTCATTTAAAAAAGTATTAATTTAACCCACGAACCAGATCAGCTGCCCGTACGTCGTCACTACTTGTGTGTTGGTATAATTTCCTTTGGTTATCACCTTAACCGGTGATACCATTCTAAATTCTTCTAGGGTCAAGTAGTGATGTAACACAGTCACTAAAAAAGATAAAAGATTAGCAATCGACAATTATTTTACTCAAAATTAAATAAATACTCGCATTCTTTAAACAAAAACAAAGCTGTCGTTCCAAATACAGTTAGAACTAGTCACTTGTTTATTAGTATATCACTTACAGCTGTCAACGCACACTATTTTGTATTTATTGTGTTTTTAGTTTATGTTTTTAACTACCCTTACTCTTGTGTCGATAATTTGTTTAACTTTATCAAATATTGAGCAAAATGAATTTCAATGACTACCCAGCAAACATTTAAGTATTATTTGACGTCAAGACTACCTAAATTATGTATAATAAATTTAGTCGCAAAATTAGAATTAACCATATTTTGGTAAAATTTACGTTGATGCTACGTGGAATCGACATAAGTGGAGAATAAGACGACGTCGAAATTAAGTTATATCAACTAAAACAGGTAAAATTACATATAAATCTTACTTGTAGTCGCACAGGACATTTGGTTACTAATACCTGTTTAGGTAAATTTTACTTGAATTCAACGTCAATTTGACATCAAGTTGACTAGTTTTAGGTAGAATTTACGGACATATGTGAAATTTAAAATGACACCAAGTGGAAAAAAGTGAGATTTTTACACTTATTTGGTATTTTTCTCTATAAGTAGTCGACATATGGTTGTCAGTCACTTACAAAACTGAAGAGATACCTAACTCACAATAACAATATAAGATGAATGCCGGTAACTAAAATAAATACAATTTATGAGGAAAGTATCTGCAGTTCTCGCTTATTGAAATCAATGCGCCGAAAATTTTTCTGTGAATAATAGCAGTTGTACTCCATAAAATACGAATGCGCCTCAAAAATATTCATGTATAAGAAAATTTATGTTACCAAATAAAAAAATTATTGTAATATTTTGAGCCGAAAGTATACTATACTTGTTAAATATGAGTTTACCGGTATAATTATGTATTTTCTTAAACTTTTCGTCAGTTTGTTACCATATACACTCATTTTACAAACTACAATTTGGAATCATACTTCAACTGCGCTGAGAAAATATGGCGTCTTGTGCTAATTAGACCTCCAAGTTAAAATTACCATGACAATCTACGTATTTTATAGGTGGAAATTATCACAGGTCAAGTTACACGAAAATTTACGACATTTTGGTTAACTTTACCTATTGAAAGTATTATTAACTCTGTTGTTATATCAAATAATTACTTGTAGGTAAATATAACCTATTTATATTACCTTATTTTGAATATACTACCTATTGGTAAATTCTACTTATTATGTGTAAATTTTAACTCGACTAGTGTATTGTGTTGACGAGTGAGTTGTCATAATGGAGCCTTGGTATTCGACAGCGCCCGAAAGTTCTAGAAGCTCGGCTGGCATTCGGCAATACCATTTTATTGCAATTCTATAGGCAATTACTAGAGTGCAAATATAGTCAAGATGTTCTCCTTTAAAAAGACTTGGATGGGAAATCTGGATGCGGAAGTAGTGATTCCTTAAGCGGTGGTTTTTTACCTTTGGCATACTTCATTTGTACATTGGCACCACGAATTATCCAACCATGCTACGTTAATGGCCTCTTTTAATGACTGAAATAATTTTTAGATAATAACTATACCACCTAAGTACCCAATGGTTCAAATAACCTAAATAATATGAATTCTACAAACAGGTTAGACGGGGGTTAGATTCTGAATTACTATTTTATAGTGAAGTTTACTTTGAGGTCGATTTGCCAGGTTACTGCGACAAAGAGGTTTAAAATGTATTTTTTTAGAGTAACTTTAAGGTCAGTTTAAGGGTAATTGACTTAATTGGTGAAATTAGGTAGATAATCTAGGTCGAATTTACCGATGTTGTCTACCTAATATTACTTCAAAGAAGAGTAATAAAAGTGACCAAATAAGTTGCTTTTTAGGTATATATTACGTAGGATTTCCAACAAAATCTACCTAGAAAGATATTCGACTATTAGAAATATTTTTAGTCGCTAAAAAGGTAAATACTACCTAATTATATTACCTATTTCGACCTTATTGGAAATTTACCCTTGACGTCAATTTTGGTAGATTTTTTTAGTAGTTTTCCACTTGCTGTTTTCGTTAAATTTATCTTCAAAGAAAATTGTGTATGAGGTAGATTAATTGGTATTATTTACGTAAACTTAAATCTAAATTAAGACTAATTGGTCAATTTTTATCGGAGGTCTATTTTTCCAGTCAATTTTACGTTATAATTACTTTGGTAAGTAAATTTGTCTTGTCCCAAGTCAATTTGGAGCTAATTTTGACAAAAATGTTTGCTGGGTACTTATAATAACCACAAGTATGCTGATACTCATTTATTATGGCAAAGCAGATGGGAATGCTTACCTTGCTAAAATATTGTACCGGCTACGATTTCATCCACATAGAAAGATTCCGGATCCGAGTGTATTCAGCAACACCTAGCCCTGAATAGCTGGAACCGATAAGTTACATTACCATGAATCTGCTGCAGGACCAGCATACCATCACTCCGAAGATGATGAAAATATTCTCCCGCATTTGCTGCAGATCCCACAACAAGCTTTAAAAAACTTGGACAGCAACTGAAATTTTCAATTTGGAAAACTTGCTCAGTGATGAATCTAGAAAAGAAACATACTTACCATTATACTTCAGTACAGGGCCTAGAAGAGTGCGACCCTTTACGAAGTATAGCATTTTCTCGTTTTTTGTTGAATGTTGTAATTGAAGATCCCCTTTATTTGAAATCTGTTTTATGTACTGATGAATTCAAATTCAAATTCACCCATGAAAGCATAAACAATTTTTTTAATCTCCATTATTTGGCGGACAAGGGCGACAACCCCCAAAAGAAAAAACAAACTTCCTTTCAGAATAAGTTTAGTGTCTCATTTCCTTCTAGATAACCTGGAGGATTTGTCATTGAACCTTGCCTCCGCATCATTTCCCAAAACAACGGATGCCCAGCTCACTACCGCTTGACAGTCCGCCAATTCTTAGAGAGAACTTATCCCGGTCGGTGGATTGGACGTAGTGGCCCCATTCTGTGGCCTGCAAGGTCCCCAGATTTAACGCCACTGAACTATTATTTATAGGGCATGATGAAATAACTTGTATACAGTGAGAAAATACATTGCTGAGTTCAACTAGTAGCGAAAATAGAGGGAACTGCTCTTCAATTACGCCAAGAAATAAGATTAAAGACAACTACCGTTGAAATTAGAAGCCGGGCAAGAAATGCGTTAGAAATAATGGGTGTCATTTTGAACACCAATAATAATAAATTTTGTCTGAAATAACAGTGTTTCTTTTAAATAAGATTTTTGAAATGATAACTTTGTTCTTGTTGAAAAAACTCGCGTATTTAGTTCTTGATTAAATGAAAAAAGTTGTCAAATTCCACGAACCAAACAAATCATTTCTGGTGTATTTTGGCTTACTGAATCCGAATTCGGTATCAGTTTTGCCCCATCACGTCACAATTTTTTTCTATTCTCAAAAAACACTTGTAATAATCGCAAAAATTGCATTTCTCTAACTGTTTCTTGAGGACATAGAGAAATTAAAATGTATTGGGGCAAAACCGACATCGGATTCGGATTTAGCAAGCAAAAATACACAGGAAATGATTGATTTGGTCCGTTCAATCGACAACTTTTTTTGGGGAGCACAGGCACTCAAAAAAAAATCGGTTAAGGTATTTACACAGAACTTCCCTCTTTATTTGTGTATGGCGGTCGCACTAGAAAATTTTAACACTAACACTATTATTGCATAGAAAACCTGATAACTTTTGGTCAAAAAAATATGCAGAGTGGTCATTCGACAGCAAATATTCAATACTAAATAACAGGTGCCAAATATGGAAGGCTTGCGCAAATACCTTTACAGATGCCCACCATGGTTGAATTATTTCTTGGTATAACCACCCTGTACATTTTTCAAAAAAACTATAATAGGTGCACTCGTAGGTGCATATGCCAAATATTATTGCCATCTGTCACATTTTCACTTCCACATTCACGTAGTGGAGTAGAAGTATAGCAGTGGTTAAAAAAAAATCATTATCTTTGAAATAGGTTTAGAATGTTATGAAACGTGGAAATTTTAAATTTGAGCAAACACATTTTTTTTACATGTATTCTAATGTTAAAAAAATCGGTAAAGGTATTTACACAGAACTTCCCTCGTTCATGGCAGTCTCTCTAAAAAAATAATAATTACGAAATGACATTGAGAATAATAATCGGAGTAGAGTTATTGCTATTATTACAAAGAAAACTTGATAAGTTTTGGTCAAAAAAATATACAGATTGCTCATCCAACAGCAAAAGTTCAATACTAAATAGCAGGTGCCACATATGGCAGGCTTGCGCAAATACCTTTACAAATGTCCACCATGACTGAATTATTTCTTGGGATGACCACCCTGTACATTTTTCAATAAAAGTATAATAGGTGCATATGCCAGATGTTATTGCCATCTGTCACATTTTCAATCCAACATTCACGTAATGGAGCGGAAGTATAGTGGTGGTTAAAAAATTTCATTTTTTTTTAAATTTTTCAAAAGATGGTAAAATAATTTTCAAATTTTTTTCTTCTGAAATAGGTTTAAAATGTCAAAGGTAGAAATTTTAAATTAGAGCAAAAAGGAAAGTTTCCTTCTGTTCTATAGTAGTGCCAAAAAAAGTTTAAAAATTAAAAATGATGTATTTTTAAAATAGGTTTAGAATGCTATGAAACGTGAAAATTTTAAATTTGAGCAAATAAAAAAAAATTCGATCTATTTTAGTGGTAAAAACTTTTTGAAAAAAATTTTCAAAATTTTTTTTCTGAAATACCTAGGTTTAGAATGTCATTTAAATTTGAGCATTCTGGTGTTAAATTTTTTTCCAAACTGGTAACAAAATGTTGCAAATTTTTTTTCCGAAATTGGTTTGGAATATCATGAAACGTGGAAATTTTAAATTTGAGCAAAAAAAATTTTTTCGTCTGTTCTATAGTAGTGATACATAAATGGATTAAAAATGTTTTCAAATTTTTTAAAAAATTCTTCAAAAACATTTTTAAATTTGTTTGAATAGTTTTAGAATGTCATGGAAACGTGGATAGTTAAAATCTGAACAAAGAAAGAAAAATTCTATCTTAGTGATAAAATTACAAAAAACTTTTTTTTTAATCAGGCTTACAATGCCATGAAACGTGAAAATTTTAAATTTGAAGAAAGAAAAAAAAAAATCATTTTAGTAGTAAAAATTTTACTTCCCTCGCATACCGAAGGGAAGTATTGTATTCGAGAAAAAATCACCCTCCGAGATTTTTTCGGATTCTGACGTTTCAGAACACGTAGATTCCGAAAATATAGGTTTTTCAATTCCGTCAGTCTGTCTGTCTGTCTGTCTGTCGGTCTGTCTGTCTGTCTGTCTGTCTGTCTGTCTGTCTGTCTGTCTGTCTGTCTGTCTGTCTGTCTGTCTGTCTGTCTGTTGGTGTATTTACTATAAAACTACTTGACGGAGAGCAGTCAAATTTGGTAGGTAGTTAACCCTACTGTCAGCGAAGAACTGGTAGAATTTTCACTGAAAAATATACAGGGTGGACCGTCTAAACGGAATAAATAGTGAAAAAAATTTTTTTTTGCTCAAATTTTAAATTTCCACGTTTCATGACGCGCTAAACCTGTTTCAGATAAAAAAAATCGGTAAAGGTATTTACACAGAACTTCCCTCGTTATTTGTGCATGGCAGTCACTCTAAAAAATTAATAATTACGAAATGGCATTGAGAATAATAATCGGAATAGAGTTATTGCTATTATTACAAAGAAAACTTGATAAGTTTTGGTCAAAAAAATATACAGATTGCTCATCCAACAGCAAAAGTTCAATACTAAATAGCAGGTGCCACATATGCCAGGCTTGCGCAAATACCTTTGCAAATGTCCACCATGACTGAATTATTTCTTGTAAATTTTTCAATAAAAGTATAATAGGTGCATATGCCAGATATTATTGCCATCTGTCACATTTTCAATCCAACATTCACGTAATGGAGTGGAAGTATAGTGGTGGTTAAAAAATTTCATTTTTTAAAAAAATTTTCAATTTTTTTTTTTTTTTTAATCAGACTTAGAATGCCATGAAACGTGGAAATTTGAAATTTGAAGAAATAAAAAAAAAAAATTTCATTTTAGTAGTAAAAATTTTTTCAAAAATTTTGGTGTTTTTTTTTTTTTTGAAATAGGTTAAGCGTGTCATGAAACGTAGAAATTTTAAATTTGAGCAAAAAAAATTTTTTTCATCTTGGTAAAAATTTTTTCAAAAATGTTTGAAAAAAATTTTCAAATTTTTTTTTTCTGAAATAGGTTTAGCGCGTCATGAAACATGGAAATTTTAAATTTGAGCAAAAAAAAAAAATTTTTCATTATTTATTCCGTTTAGACGGTCCACCCTGTATATTTTCCAGTGAAATTTCTACCATTTCTTCCCAGTCAGTAGCGTCAACTACCTACCAAATTTGACTGCTCTCCGTCAAGTAGTTTTTTAGTAAATGCACCAACAGCCAGACAGACAGACAGACAGACCGACAGACAGACAGACAGACAGACAGACTGACGGAATTGAAAAACCTATATTTTCAGAATCTACGTGTTCTGAAACGTCAGAATCCGTAAAAATCTCGGAGGGTGATTTTTTCTCGAATACAATACTTCCCTTCGGTATGCGAGGGAAGTAAAATTTTATCACTAAGATAGAATTTTTCTTTCTTTGTTCAGATTTTAACTATCCACGTTTCCATGACATTCTAAAACTATTCAAACAAATTTAAAAATGTTTTTGAAGAATTTTTTTAAAAATTTGAAAACATTTTTAATCCATTTATGTATCACTACTATAGAATAGAGGAAAAAATTTTTTTTGCTCAAATTTAAAATTTCCACGTTTCATGATATTCCAAACCAATTTCGGAAAAAAAAATTTGCAACATTTTGTTACCAGTTTGGATAAAAATTTAACACCAGAATGCTCAAATTTAAATGACATTCTAAACCTAGGTATTTCAGAAAAAAAATTTTGAAAATTTTTTTCACCAACATTTTTCAAAAAGTTTTTACCACTAAAATAGATCCAATTTTTTTTTATTTGCTCAAATTTAAAATTTTCACGTTTCATAGCATTCTAAACCTATTTTAAAAATACATCATTTTTAATTTTTAAACTTTTTTTGGCACTACTATAGAACAGAAGGAAACTTTCCTTTTTGCTCTAATTTAAAATTTCTACCTTTGACATTTTAAACCTATTTCAGAAGAAAAAAATTTGAAAATTATTTTACCATCTTTTGAAAAATTAAAAAAAAAATGAAATTTTTTAACCACCACTATACTTCCGCTCCATTACGTGAATGTTGGATTGAAAATGTGACAGATGGCAATAACATCTGGCATATGCACCTATTATACTTTTATTGAAAAATGTACAGGGTGGTCATCCCAAGAAATAATTCAGTCATGGTGGACATTTGTAAAGGTATTTGCGCAAGCCTGCCATATGTGGCACCTGCTATTTAGTATTGAACTTTTGCTGTTGGATGAGCAATCTGTATATTTTTTTGACCAAAACTTATCAAGTTTTCTTTGTAATAATAGCAATAACTCTACTCCGATTATTATTCTCAATGTCATTTCGTAATTATTATTTTTTTGAGAGACTGCCATGAACGAGGGAAGTTCTGTGTAAATACCTTTACCGATTTTTTTCAAAAATATTGGTGAAAAAAATTTTCAATTTTTTTTTTCCTGAAATAGGTTAAGCCTGTCATGAAACGTAGAAATTTTAAATTTGAGCAAAAACAATTTTTTTTCATAGTGGTAAAAATTTTTTAAAAAATGTTTGAAAAAAATTTTCAATTTTTTTTTTTTTTTGAAATAGGTTTAGCGCGTCATGAAACGTGGAAATTTTAAATTTGAGCAAAAAAAAACTTTTTTCAACTTGGTAAAAATTTTTTCAAAAATGTTTGAAAAAAATTTTCAAATTTTTTTTTTTCCTGAAATAGGTTTAGCGCGTCATGAAACGTGGAAATTTTAAATTTGAGCAAAAACAAATTTTTTTCATCTTGGTAAAAATTTTTTCAAAAATGTTTGAAAAAAATTTTCAAAAATTTTTTTTTCCTGAAACAGGTTTAGCGCGTCATGAAACGTGGAAATTTTAAATTTGAGCAAAAAAAATTTTTTTCACTATTTATTCCGTTTAGACGGTCCACCCTGTATATTTTTCAGGGAAAATTCTACCAGTTCTTCGCTGACAGTAGGGTTAACTACCTACCAAATTTGACTGCTCTCCGTCAAGTAGTTTTTTAGTAAATACACCAACAGACAGACAGACAGACAGACAGACCGACAGACAGACAGACAGACTGACGGAATTGAAAAACCTATATTTTCGGAATCTACGTGTTCTGAAACGTCAGAATCCGAAAAAATCTCGGAGGGTGATTTTTTCTCGAATACAATACTTCCCTTCGGTATGCGAGGGAAGTAAAAAAATTCATCATCTATTCTATAGTACTTAGTGGTAATAACATTTTCTTGAAATAGGTTTAGAATGTCACGAAACGTGAAAATTTTAAATTTGAGCGACAGACATTTTTTTTCCATCAATTCTATAGTAGTGGTAAAAAGGACTTAGCCATGAAACGTGGAAATTTTAAATTTGAGCAAAAAAAAAATGTTTCCCATCTACTCTAGTGGTAAAAATCGGTAAAGGTATTTACACCTTCCCTCTTTATTCATACCAGACGTTCACTTTAAAAAATTATTCATTAAAAGATGACATATGAGAATTATAATCGCCATGTAGTTAGTCCTATTATTACAGAGAAAACCAGATAAATTTTTTCCATCATCTACTATACAGTGGTGGGGTAAAAAACTTTTAAATTTTTTTTGTTTTTAAAACTTATTTTGTTGAAATAAGTTTAGAATATAACGGAACGCAGAAGTTAAAAAAAAATCATCGTCTATTATTCTATTGTAGTGGTAAAAAATTTAAAAAAATATGTATAATTTTTAAATTTTCAAAACAAATTCCTTTTTCTAAATATGTTTAGAATGCCTTAAAATGGGAAAATTTTAAATTTAAGTAAAACATTTTTTTCCCATCGTCCATTTTATACAAAATTCAATTTTTTTTCCATTTTAAATTAACGTTTTTTTTTAATAGGTTTAGAATGTATTTTTTTTCCATCGCCCGTTTTACAAAGTTTTCAAAATTTTCAAAATTTAAAAAAAAAATGCTATTTAAAATTTTCAAAAAAAGAAAATTTCTGGTAGGATTGGAATGTCACGAAATGTGTAAATTTTAAATTTGAGCTAAAAAAAAATTTTTTTCCATCACCCATTTTAAATTTTTTTTCCAAATTTCAAATTTTTTTTCTATTTCAAAATTCAAAAAAAAAAATGTTTTTAAATAGATTTAGAATGCCACGAAACGCGGAAATTTTAAATTTGAGCGAAAACAAAATTTTCCATTATCTATTCCCTTTAGACGGTCCACCCTGTATATTTTGCGATGAAAATCTAACCATTTCTTCGATAGCAGTGGTGTCAGCTACCTACCAAATTTGACTGTTCTCCGACTAGTTTTTTAGTTAAAGCACCAACAGACAGGCAGACAGACCGACGAAATTGAAAACCTATATTTTCGTAATCTACATGATCTGAAGTGTGAAAATCCGAAAACATCTCGGAGGGCGATTTTTTCTCGAATACAATACTTCCCTTCGTTATGCGAGGGAAGTAAAAAGCCTGCTGAATCCGAATCTGGTGTCAGTTTTACCCCATCACGCCACAATTTTTTTCTGTCCTTAAAAAACAGTTAGAAAGATGCAAGTTTTGCATTTGAAACTTGATGGTATGTATGATAATGCCAATGATAAAATGGAGACGTTTTAAAAGTAATTGTAATATCTAGATGACTTTAAAAAAAAATGACTTTGAAAATCGCCACTTTTATTTAACGTTACAATTTTCTTCTGACGTATAATTTTTGTTGTTGTAAGTTTATGCATTTTGGATAGAGAAAAATTATTTTAGAATATCAAAAGTTTAATTTAGTGCGTAATACGTACATAAATAATAAAATTACAATTAATAATCATGACCCTAAACCTCTACAACGAAATGAGTAGCCGCTTGCATTTATTTCGTCACTATATTTTTCTAGAAATAAACGTGATATTGGTTCAAAGCCTTTCCAGAAAGTTGATGCACAGTATAGAAGATAATTTTAAAATTCTGGTCTTGTGTGTACTTAATTGTAAAGTTATAACTTTTCATTTCAATTTTTAAAGAAAAATAAGTATTTTCATTTATTTTAAGAGGTGCGTAAATAATCGCTTTTGTTATAGACTATTTCAATGTGTACATTTCTTTCGTAGAAAACACACCATGTTGAAGAAATGGAGCCTTTCAAACATTGACACAGCGTAAGAAATCGCATCAAAATATAAATGCCCTGTACATTGTATCAATTATAGGAAATTGTCCACGAATGACAAAATAAGGTAGACGCTTTCTCGGTCACGTGACCATTTGTGGACGTTTTTGATTGGCCAAATCTTGAATTTGTCACGAACGTTACACGCTGAATGTTGATTCCATCAGCAATATCGGACATTGTACGAACGATAATAATGAGGGTAAAAATGAAAACCTCAAGACAATTATAACTCTCTTGAATATTGGTAATTATATTATTGTTAGTAATATAAAAATGATGCTAAATAAACTCAATATTTCTTTATCAGTTTTAAAATAGATATAGACAAAAGTAGTGTTATGAATTTTCACTTAATGATATCAGCCATTTGCTGAGTCAATAAGTATTGCCACATAGCTCAGTAAAATGGCTCGCGCAAAAACATTTGCGATAACACCCCCCAATTAAGAATAGAAGAAGCAAAATCCTCTTTTTTTCTGTGAATGTCTTGAGAAATTGATGATATTAACTAATAATATCATCTCAACTAAATTAAACCTTGTTAAATTATCTTTTGTTTAAATTGAATTTCGTCCCATTTCGATAAACGGTATTTTAACTTTCCTCCAAACTTCAGAAATACATCTAAAACAACAGCTTGCCTTGAACATACTTCTCATGGTATGGTATCCTCGAATATCGCCGAATCAATTTGCCATTCCTGCCCAGCGATTTAAAGGGTACAAGCCATTTAAACCTAGACAGCTTCCATTTAATTTTATTATAAATGAAACATTTTTTTGTTAACCTCTTTTCTTTTCTGGTGGTGCGATATGTATGCTCTTGAGATAGGTATATGCTAGTTCGCCTTCAATAACGCAGGAGTCAGGAAATCAGTACCTAAAAGATCTCTTATATTTTCCTGCTGACTATCTGCTTAACTGCCATTAGGGCTTTTGAGTAGTCCTCTTCCGCTTGAGTGTTCTTTTGCAAGAACTTTTGTAAACGAACTGCTGAGGTTATGGTCCGAGATGGTTATGGTACTATTTGTAAATGGACCGAATGTACTTTAATAGGTTGGCGCTGATCCACTGAATACCGCCCTTCAGTCAGTCAAGCTGGTAGCGCATATCGATGCGTTGAGCAGCGAGTGAAGCGTGGGTATGTGAATAAAAAATTTTGTTTATACCTACTCTTTGTAAATAGATGAAACTTGATCATTGGTTAATTTTAAGCATAATAAACGTAATTAAATCAGTGAGCTACCTTAGTGGTAGTGCGTTGCTAGTGAGTCAAGCGTATGAATTTAAACATTTAAAATGACATGTTGTGCGTGTCAGAAAAAAAAACAGTCTCCTTCATTGCAATGTTTTAATAAAAGTAAATGAATTAAAATTAAATGAAGTACTTCAATCATAAAGTTCAAAAATCGACCTCTGAAACTGATGCGAAGAAACCAAAAATTTTTGCAAGCACTCATCGAGTTAAACGATTGTCCAGCATATAAAGAACACATATATAAAACAATCGAAGAATTTGTTGTCTATGTAACTAAAATCAGTCGACGAAGCACGAGAAGCTTCAATTTAGAAATATGGTAGAAATACGCACTGAAAAAATTCGATTGAGGAATCGAACGCAGAGCACAGTTTACGCAACATATACGGAGAACCTTGATATAAAAATTGTTGAATAAACACACATTCCCAAGAACCATCCATATTAACTCCTCCTATGCATAGATGGCCATAGAGCACTAGCAGCGACGTCACAGTTTTGGCAGCTGTCAGTTGCCTGGGTGGCAAATTCAGAAATTTGACATTTGAGTTGGTGTTAATTTTCGTTCAATATAAATTAAATTGGAGGATTTCTTAACATCAGATATATGTAGTGATGTGTACAAATATTTTTTTTTTAAATCTACTGTAAGAGAGAATTTTATATATATTTTATTAGTGTTGTTTTTATCAGTGTAAAATTTGATGTCAAGAACGTTGACATCTTTGTGAACCCATAAATTAGTGAAAATAAAGGCTGTATTGGATTTTTTACTTTTTTTGTACATATATGATATCAAGACATATTTTAGTAAATGTTTAATTAACATAGGCTCAGTTACAGCTAGGCAGTGACATAGGTTAGGTAGTATTATTACACTAAGTTAAAAGTTATCACAATACTTATTGATTTATGCCAATATCAATCATATATTAATGGTTTTATAAACCTATTGTAAAATTTACGTTTTTTTTGACAATTTGAAATATTTCCCTTCAACTTTTTATTGATTTATATCTTACTTTTGTTAGGCTCAAAAATTTGTAACGAGTTAAAGTGTTTACCACATTAATAACAACAATCAGAGTTTTGTGTTATGAAATGCAGGAGTAATAGTAAATCTAATATAAAGATAGGACTGTGAGACCATTTCAGTTTCATTTAATTTAAATTGTAAGCAAATATGTAACATAATATGCTCCGAATACTTTATATAGCTATATACCTAATTTGGTATCTGTTCTGATTCTTACAATTATAATTGCAGACGTTCAAAATATTGATAATGTACACAAATAAAATATCAGTGAAGGTAAGTGAGCTAAAACACAACAGAACTTAAAAAATAACACATTTTTAACAGCATCGTCTACCATACCTAATTGAATGTTTTAAATTATACACATTATACTTAATTATAAAGGTAAATATGAATAATAATAGTCTTACAGTTTAGATATAAATTTTATTTCCAAGAGGGGTCACAATGGTTCATTAATTCAATGCTATATTATATTTTTGAAAAATCATCAACGATACAGTTTCAATCTTTCACTTTTAAATCATATGGGTTAGCTCCATTAATCTATTTCAGCTTAGAAATGTAATGGGGGGGACTCCTAAAATGTAGAATATAAATAAAATTATAATAAATTCACTAAAATTCACTTACCATGTGGAAAAGAAACAACTTTTAACATGTGAACCAGATGACATGCCTATTCGAATATATAAATAAAGCATCAGATAAGAGTCAGTTCAGCAATTCACGAAATGTATAATACATAAAGAACACCAACAATTAGTTTTACACAAGAAAAACGTTTAAAAAAGCACTAAAAAAACTCTTCAAAAACTCAAATTATTTCACATCGACACAAATGCAAAACTAGGTTATTGCCACCCAGTCAGCTGGAGCGGCCATGTTGTGACGTCAGCTACTACTGCTCTATTCAATGATGACGGATTATATGACTTTTCTTGATTTGAAGGTTCCTCAGTTACCAGAGGGTATACATGACATCACGCTTGATTCTAATTAAAAAGGTGAAAATAAACAAACAGGTATTCTTTCATTATTTGTAATTTCAAAATTATTTCATGAAAAAAAAATATACATAAAAAATATTTTTAAGACTATTATTTAAAGAAACTACTA
Organism: Stenurella melanura; assembly: GCA_963583905.1. Classification (NCBI taxonomy): domain Eukaryota; kingdom Metazoa; phylum Arthropoda; class Insecta; order Coleoptera; family Cerambycidae; genus Stenurella; species Stenurella melanura. Next base: position 86,675,197 of record OY757316.1, on the reverse strand, counting down.
AAAAGTAAAAAATAATATTTTAAAATTCATACACCTGGAAACCGAAAGCTTTGGGGACGGCCATCTAGCACTATTGCATAGTTACTTTGCTCAATTGAGCACCCCCAAAGCTTTTGGTTTCCAAGTGTATGAATTTAAAAAAATGGTTTTTTAATTTTTAATACAGTTCTTTTAAATAAAAGCTTTTTCTTAAAAATATTTTTTTTATATATATTTTTTTTCGACTTTAGCGCACTTTATTCTCGAACGATTTTCATATTTTTTACCCTACCCAGTATATTATTTAACTTGAAGCCATTCTAAGTGCACCTGAAATGTTTATCGGAAACGCAATAATTTTTGGCGTTATTTGAACTTTGGTTGTGCACCTAGAAACAATGTTTCCATTTGTTGCACACTTAATCGACCATACTGTATATCCTGGGTGTAGAATCAGGTCATGCCCATCATAAAAATGCATTGTCATCGGAACTGAATCAACCTGAAAAATTTCAACTCCGTATCATAGGAGGAAGTGGTTCTAATTCAGCTTGCAAAATTTGAGTTAAACAAACTAGGACACTAACATTGCAAGTTAAATAGAAGCTTTAAAAAAAATCGTTTATTTTTAGTACTGCTGCAGATGAAACCCCTTTTATCCAAGATAAATGCACAGATATAAGTACAGATGATGAAGAATCCAATGACACATGTACAGAATCGAGTGATGAAGAATAATATGATTGTAATCACGTTGTAACGAGGTAAATTTTCCGTTGCCAAATATGCAGTTTACATTAATAATATACTTCGTTATTTGCTCCGCTTATATTCGAATCATAGGTATTGTAAATTAATATTATAGATTTCTCCTAATTTAGCTAGCTGAAACCGCGAAACAGATTTCTACTTTAAATAGAAATTTTGATAAACCTGGCAGTGAGAGGGCTGTCCGTAATATTAACATTAATTACAAGATTTGATACTGAGGGCGTTAGTAAGTCAGCTGCGTAAATCAGTTTCATTACTTCATTAGAGCACATTTGAAATCACTTCTGTCCGATCCGTCAAACAGCACAGTCGGGTACTATTCCGTATATTCTCAACATGTAAGTACACCGTTTTATCATCGCCGCTGGTTTCTTGTCGACCTTTTTATATTAACACCGATAAGAATAATTCACTGAAATGTGTGTTTTAAAGCAATAATTTGAAACCGATTCCGTTTAAATGTATCAGAATATAATTATTATTTCCCGACTTAGCCGAAATTAAATAAATTTATTAAATTATTACAATATAGTAAGAGAGTCCGAGTTAGGACATGTCAACTTCTCCGATTTTATCCAAATCGCAAGAATTTCCAAATGGGAAAAAGAACATGGATGATATTTCGAGAGAAAACTGTGTACCGTTTACCGTTTATATTATTTTAATCCAGACCATTTGTGATGGTACTGCGATAGAATAATATGTTGTTCTACCAAATGGGTAGAAGTTATAATTACCGTATATTTTATTTTAGCTAGTGCGTAGCAAAATAAAATCTGTATTTGCAAAAATTATTTTTGTGAAATTTATTGTAGTGTTATTGTTAATTTACCGTTCATTTTGTTCCCAATATTTCGTATTGATACGAAATGGAACAAAATACCTTACTTTGAAATAGTTTATAGAAATTTATTATAGTCCGGGAATTGAGAATAAAATCTAGGCTACCGTAAATAAATTAACTAACATTATATTCTGATACATAGATATTTTCCGCATAAAATCCGACAAGATACGACGTGGCCGAACCGAAATGCATTTAATGAAGGCACCCAGCTCTGGGGTTTGAGGCGCTTGGCAAACACCGCATCAAGTGTTGATGACATTTCAACATTTCCGAACCGAACCGAAATATCACCGTTCTGATTACTGCTGTCTGTCCGTCTAGGCAGAATAATCCCCGCCGCAAGCTGATACCAAATCCGATAACCGTTGTATTTTCCGAACCGAGTGTAACCAAGGTTACACACCGCTCCGAATCCGATAACCGTTTTATTTATTTGGTATCAGTTTTATCTAGTTTTGCCAAGTTCTTCACACTTACACTCTGACCGTCCATGTAGGCATGATTATTGCTGTAGATAACCGCTTGCTTTTGCCTGGTATTTGCACGCTGTCCGTTTTTTTTAAATTACTTACTTATACTGTTTTTTATAAACCGCTTTACTACTGTTTTTTTTTTATACCGCTTTTACTATTTTTTTTACCGCTTTCACTGTTTGCTTGCTTACCACCGCTTGCTTCCGCATTAATGAGTAGCTAACTAGCTTCTCACCGCCTGGTTACCCGTACGTCACAAAATGGCGCCCTACCTAATTCAAATTAAATTAAAATGACACATCTTAAGTTTTTGTTATTGTATTTATCAGAAACTCCGTATTTTGGTACCTAACCGTTTGTTATTGTTTTGTAAAAATTTCATTGTATGTTAATAAACTTTGTTATTTACCGACATCTGCCTTTTACTGTTGAATGTGAGTAAAAGTCTAATCTGCCGTCCGGACCCCTGGACATACCGTGTCTCCACTGTAGCTATCCCAGCCCTACTGCAACAGGCTGCGTTTAGGAGGCTAATGTGGGACCTTTGCCCCACGTAAAAATTGCAAAGGTGGCGCTCGAGATTACGGAATTTAACCGAAATATAGCTCAGCGCCAAAGTGACGCTTCCACTTGCCTATGTGCTAGGCAACTGGAAGAAAGCACGTCACAACGTACTACGTAATGATTGTAATCCGAAACGATTGCGAAAATATATGTTAATGAATAATATAAGAATTGTCGTAACAAATTTTTGTTATAATTCATATAATTCATTAATTGGAATTATTAACCTAATAGTTGTTAAGCTATGAAGTTTTCTGTCAGTCACTAAATCCACTTTATTCTCAAACACTCCATTTAATTTTAATTCATTTATTTTTATTAAAACGATACGATGAAAAAAATCGTGTTTTTTTCTGAAACAACATGTCATTTTAAATGTATACTTCCATACGCTTGACTGACTGGCATCGCACCACCACCAAGGATTTTATTACGTTCAATATGCTTAAAATTAACTTCTGACCAAGTTTCATTTAAATAGTTCAAAGGTTCTATTCAAAACGACATGATCATACGCTTGACTGACTGACAGTGCACCACCGCCAAGATAGCTGACTAATTTATATCTCAAATTAACTGCTGACCTAGTTTCAATCGTTTACAAACAGTATAAAAAATTATTTTTATTTACACACCCACCCCTTCCACGCTGTTCAACGCACCGCTACCAGCTTCAACAACCTGTTAAGGCAGATTTGTTCCATTTACAAATAGTACAAATTTTTGTGACGCTAGCTCTCGGACTATTAGTTCATCGAATCCATGATCTTCTTAAATTTTTTTTACAAAACTGTTCTACTATTATTTTGGATTTTTACTTCCCTCGCATACCGAAGGGAAGTATTGTATTCGAGAAAAAATCACCCTCCGAGATTTTTACGGATTCTGACGTTTCAGAACACGTAGATTACGAAAATATAGGTTTTTCAATTCCGTCAGTCTGTCTGTCTGTCTGTCTGTCTGTTGGTGCATTTACTAAAAAACTACTTGACGGAGAGCAGTGAAATTTGGCAGGTAGTTGACGCTACTGTCAGCGCAGAAATGGTAGAAATTTCACTGGAAAATATACAGGGTGGACCGTTTAAACGGAATAAATAGTGAAAAAATTTTTTTTTCCCTCAAATTTAAAATTTCCACGTTTCATGACGCGCTATCCTATTTCGGGAAAAAAAATCGGTAAAGGTATTTACACAGAACTTCCCTCGTTATTTGTTCATGGCAGTCACTCTAAAAAATTAATAATTACGAAATGACATTGAGAATAATAATCGGAATAGAGTTATTGCTATTATTACAAAGAAAACTTGATAAGTTTTGGTCAAAAAAATATACAGATTGCTCATCCAACAGCAAAAGTTCAATACCTACTAAATAGCAGGTGCCACATATGGCAGGCTTGCGCAAATACCTTTACAAATGTCCACCATGACTGAATTATTTCTTGGGATGACCACCCTGCACATTTTACAATAAATGTATAATATGTGCATATGCCAGATATTATTGCCATCTGTCACATTTTCAATCCAACATTCACGTAATGGAGTGGAAGTATAGTGGTGGTTAAAAAATTTCCTTCTATTCTATAGTAATGCTAAAAAAAGTTTAAAAATTAAAAATTGTATATTTTTACTTCCCTCGCATACCGAAGGGAAGTATTGTATTCGAGAAAAAATCACCCTCCGAGATTTTTTCGGATTCTGACGTTTCAGAACACGTAGATTCCGAAAATATAGGTTTTTCAATTCCGTCAGTCTGTCTGTCTGTCTGTCTGTCGGTCTGTCTTGTCTGTCTGTCTGTCTGTCTGTCTGTCTGTCTGTTGGTGTATTTACTAAAAAACTACTTGACGGAGAGCAGTCAAATTTGGTAGGTAGTTAACCCTACTGTCAGCGAAGAACTGGTAGAATTTTCACTGAAAAATATACAGGGTGGACCGTCTAAACGGAATAAATAGTGAAAAAAATTTTTTTTTGCTCAAATTTAAAATTTCCACGTTTCATGACGCGCTAAACCTGTTTCAGGAAAAAAAAATTTTTGAAAATTTTTTTCAAACATTTTTGAAAAAATTTTTACCAAGATGAAAAAAATTTTTTTTTGCTCAAATTTAAAATTTCCACGTTTCATGACGCGCTAAACCTATTTCAGAAAAAAAAAATTTTAAAAATTTTTTTCACATTTTTGAAAAAATTTTTACCAAGATGAAAAAAATTTTTTTTTGCTCAAATTTAAAATTTCCACGTTTCATGACGCGCTAAACCTATTTCAGGAAAAAAATTTTTTTTAAAATTTTTTTCAAACATTTTTGAAAAAATTTTTACCAAGTTGAAAAAAATTTTTTTTTGCTCAAATTTAAAATTTCCACGTTTCATGACGCGCTAAACCTATTTCAGAAAAAAAAAATTTTGAAAATTTTTTTCAAACATTTTTGAAAAAATTTTTACCAAGATGAAAAAAATTTGTTTTTGCTCAAATTTAAAATTTCTACGTTTCATGACACGCTTAACCTAGTTCAGGAAAAAAATTTTGAAAATTTTTTTCACCAATATTTTTGAAAAAATTTTTACTACTAAAATGATTTTTTTTTTCTTTCTTCAAATTTAAAATTTTCACGTTTCATGGCATTCTAAGCCTGATTAAAAAAAAAGTTTTTTGAAATTTTATCACTAAGATAGAATTTTTCTTTCTTTGTTCAGATTTTAACTATCCACGTTTCCATGGCATTCTAAAACTATTCAAACAAATTTAAAAATGTTTTTGAAGAATTTTTTAAAAAATTTGAAAACATTTTTAATCCATTTATGTATCACTACTATAGAACAGACGAAAAAATTTTTTTTGGTCAAATTTAAAATTTCCACGTTTCATGATATTCCAAACCAATTTCGGAAAAAAAAATTTGCAACATTTTGTTACCAGTTTGGAAAAAAATTTAACACCAGAATGCTCAAATTTAAATGACATTCTAAACCTAGGTATTTCAGAAAAAAAATTTTGAAAATTTTTTTCACCAACATTTTTCAAAAAGTTTTTACCACTAAAATAGATCGAATTTATTTGCTCAAATTTAAAATTTTCACGTTTCATAGCATTCTAAACCTATTTTAAAAATACAACTTTTTTTAGCACTACTATAGAACAGAAGGAAACTTTCCTTTTTGCTCTAATTTCAAATTTCTACCTTTGACATTTTAAACCTATTTCAGAAGAAAAAAATTTGAAAATTATTTTACCATCTTTTGAAAAATTTTAAAAAAATGAAATTTTTTAACCACGACTATACTTCCACTCCATTACGTGAATGTTGGAGTGAAAATGTGACAGATGGCAATAACATCTGGCATATGCACCTATTATACTTTTATTGAAAAATGTACAGGGTGGTCATCCCAAGAAATAATTCAGTCATGGTGGACATTTGTAAAGGTATTTGCGCAAGCCTGCCATATGTGGCACCTGCTATTTAGTATTGAACTTTTGCTGTTGGATGAGCAATCTGTATATTTTTTTGACCTAAACTTATCAAGTTTTCTTTGTAATAATAGCAATAACTCTACTCCGATTATTATTCTCAATGTCATTTCGTAATTATTATTTTTTTAGAGAGACTGCCATGAACGAGGGAAGTTCTGTGTAAATACCTTTACCGATTTTTTAAAATAGGTTTAGAATGCTATGAAACGTGAAAATTTTAAATTTGAGCAAATAAAAAAAAATTCGATCTATTTTAGTGGTAAAAACTTTTTGAAAAATGTTGATGGAAAAAATGTTCAAAAATTTTTTTCTGAAATACCTAGGTTTAGAATGTCATTTAAATTTGAGCATTCTAGTGTTAAATTTTTTTCCAAACTGGTAACAAAATGATGCAATTTTTTTTTCCGAAATTGGTTTGGAATATCATGAAACGTGGAAATTTTAAATTTGAGCAAAAACATTTTTTCGTCTGTTCTATAGTAGTGATACATAAATGGATTAAAAATGTTTTCAAATTTTTAAAAAAATTCTTCAAAAACATTTTTAAATTTATTTGAATAGTTTTAGAATGTCATGGAAACGTGGATAGTTAAAATCTGAACAAAGAAAAAAAAATTCTATCTTAGTGGTAAAATTTTTTAAAAATAGTAAGAAAAATTTTTAATTTATCTTTTAAATAGATTTAGAACGCTATGAAACATGGAAATTTGAAATTTGAAGAAACAAAAAAAATTCCATCTATTTTAGTGGTAAATAAATTTTCAAAAATGGTAAAAAAAAATTCAAATTTTTTTTTTTTTGCATCAGGCTTAGAATGCCATAAAACGTGGAAATTTTAAATTTGAAGAAAGAAAAAAAATTATTTCATTTTAGTAGTAAAAATTTCTTCAAAAATATTGGTGAAAAAATTTTTTTTTCCTGAAATAGGTTAAGCGTGTCATGAAACGTAGACATTTTAAATTTGAGCAAAAAAAAATTTTTTCATCTTGGTAAAAATTTTTTCAAAAATGTTTGAAAAAAATTTTCAAAATTTTTTTTTTTCTGACATCGGTTAAGCGTGTCATGAAACGTGGAAATTTTAAATTTGAGTAAAAAAATTTTTTTTTCATGGTAAAAATTTTTTCAAAAATGTTTGAAAAAAATTTTCAAAATTTTTTTTTTTCTGAAATAGGTTTAGCGCGTCATGAAACGTGGAAATTTAAAATTTGAGCAAAAAAAAATTTTTTTTCACTATTTATTCCGTTTAGACGGTCCACCCTGTATATTTTTCAGTGAAAATTCTACCAGTTCTTCGCTGACAGTAGCGTCAACTACCTACCAAATTTGACTGCTCTCCGTCAAGTAGTTTTTTAGTAAATGCACCAACAGACAGACAGACAGACAGACAGACAGACAGACAGACAGACTGACGGAATTGAAAAACCTATATTTTCGTAATCTACGTGTTCTGAAACGTCAGAATCCGAAAAAATCTCGGAGGGTGATTTTTTCTCGAATACAATACTTCCCTTCGGTATGCGAGGGAAGTAAAAATGTTTGAAAATTTTTTTCACCATTTTTGAAAAAATGTTTACCAAGATAAAAAAAAAAATTTTTGTTCAAATTTAAAATTTCCACGTTTCATGACACGCCAAACCTATTTCTGAAAAAAAAAAAAATTTGAAAATTTTTTTCACCATTTTTGAAAAATTTTTTACCAAGATGAAAAATTTTTTTTTTGCTCAAATTTAAAATTTCTACGTTTCATGGCATTCTAAAACTATTTAAAAAAAAATAATTTTTTTACCATTTTTGAAAAAATTTTTTCTACTAAAATGATAATTTTTTTTTCTTCAAATTTAAAATTTCCACGTTTCATGGCATTCTAAGCCTGATTCAGAAAAAATAAATTTTGAACATTTTTTGAAATTTTTTTTTACCAACATTTTTGAAATTTTGTTTACCACTAAAATAGACGGATTTTTTTGTATTTCTTCAAATTAAAAATTTCCACGTTTCATAGCGTTCTAAATCTATTTAAAAGAAAAATTAGAAATTTTGTTTACTATTTTTAAAAAATTTTACCACTAAGATAGAATTTTTTTTCTTTGTTCAGATTTAAATTATCCACGTTTCCATGGCATTCTAAAACTATTCAAACAAATTTAAAAATGTTTTTGAAAAATTTTTAAAAAAATTTGAAAACATTTTTAATCTATTTATCACTACTATAGAATAGACGAAAAATTTGGTTTGCTCAAATTTAAAATTTCCACGTTTCATGACTTTCCAAACCAATTTCGGAAAAAAATTTTTGCAACATTTTGTTACCAGTTTGGAAAAAAATTAACACTAGAATAGATGGAAACTTTTTTTACTCAAATTTAAAAGTTTCACGTTTCATGACATTCTAAACATATTTAAAAAAAATATGTAATTTTTAAATCCTAAATTTCTTTTACCGCTATTATAGAATAGACGGAAACTTTCTTTTTTGCTTAAATTAAAAATTTCTACGTTTGACATTTTAAACCTATTTCAGAAGAAAAAATTTTAATTTTTTTTTTAACATTTTTGAAAAATTAAAATAAAAATGAAATTTTTTAACAACCACTATACTTCCACTCCAATGCGCGAATGTTGGATTGATGTGACGGATGGCAATAATATCTGACATATACACCTATTATACTTTTATTGAAAAATGTACAGGGTGGTGATCCCAAGAAATAATTCAGTCATGGTGGACATTTGTAAAAGTATTTGCGCAAGCCTGCCATATGTGGCACCTGTTATTTAGTATTGAGCTTTTGCTGTTGGATGAGCAATCTGTATATTTTTTTGACCAAAACTTATCAAGTTTTCTTTGTAATAATAGCAATAACTATATTCCGATTATTATTCTCAATGTCATTTCGTAATTATTAATTTTTTAGAGTGACCGCCATGCACAAATAACGAGGGAAGTTCTGTGTGAATACCTTTACCGATTTTTTAGGTTATGTTTTACTGTTATCAAATTTATAGCAGATGTCCATTAAAAATGCATTAATCCTGAACATTAAAAAAAAGAAATTCGTTTAAATATAAAGCTGATAAGCGATGTTAGTCATTGAAATTGATTTATTAACATTTTTTAGGTTATGTAACACATATTCGTATGTATTGTTGTTCGCACAAGTATTTTTCTTCATTTGCTACTTTGTAATTCCATTATAGAACATTTTTTGGGCTAATAGATTTATTTGGTCTAGTTCAAAATCGTCTAATATTATTTTTCATTTTTACGTTACCTTTATTTTATTTCAAAATTGAAGTAGGTAGTCAGTCGTTGAAGCTGCATTCCTCAGGAGCATTTAAAAAATATTTGTATTAAATTTGATCAAAATTTGAGCTCGCGCGCGATTTTTGTCCAAATGTAGCTTTTTGCCCCACTGTACTAACCAAGCACTCGTTTCTTTCCTTTTGGACATATTTCCATTATAACTTTTCAACGAAACATACGGTATATTTTGCAATACTACCTTTACATGTATTTTTATTTCTGCAGCAACAGTTATCGTCCATAGTCTGTTGATTATTACGAAGTTTCTCAAATATAGCTAATATTACCTAATAATTTTTACGTTAATTTCAAACAATTAACAGCGGAATATTACTACGAAACAATCAAGCTAAAAGTGTCGAGTAAGTTTGTTTAATAGACGTCAAAAGCTGCCTCAGTGGAGTAATAACCAGCATCTTAATTAGCCTCTAATGAACACCTCGTTCTTGCAACCCCCAAATTTATCCTGCTGCGAGCCTGTAGCTCCCGCTATGCCCTTAAGCGGCGGCCAAGTTATGTCTATTGATTTATATTATTATTGTTATTATGTTTTCGCTTACCATTCGTCTACTTTAAAACAAAAGAAATATGCATCTTCATTTTACTTCCACGTCCACGTAGCGGAGTGGAAGTATAGTAGTCTTAAAAAAATGTTTAAAATTTTTTAATAAGTACTGAAATAACAATAATCATGTTTATTTTCCTTGTCTAACCAAATTGTCCATTAGAACTGTTAGAATCAATTTTGACATTATTAATTTTAACTCACATATTTTTTTTTTGTTGAAATAGGTTTAGAATGTCACGAAACGTCGATATTTTAAATTTGAGGGAAAGAAAAATTTTGTCTGTCGGTCTGTACCTTTTTTTTGTGCGCAAGATATCTCTGGAACGGTTTAAGATATTGAAATATTATACAGGTATGTACTATTATGAGATCTGGAACTGGATTGGTTTTTTACCTTATCCGGTGAAGTGTTGGGGGGTAACTAGGGGTAAATAGAAGAAAATAAATAAAGCAAGCTGGCATGGGTACAAAAATTTGGGATTTAGTGTTTATACCAGAACTGAAGGCCTCAGATTATTTTATAATATCTCTATCCCCCCTTACTACGCGCATTCCATTACTAAAGGGGTTGATAAAATAAAATTGAGATATTCACTTGAAATTTGGTACACGTATATATTATAACGACACTGGAGCTGATTATAATTTGAAATGATTCCGTTGAAGGTTTAGGGGTTAAATAAGGGTAAATATTTCAAAATAAGTAAAGCAAGCTAAGCTAAGAGTACAGAAATTTGGAATTCGGTGTGCATACTAGAAGACAATGCCTCAGATTTTTGTATAACATTTTTTCATCTCCCCTACCACCCCTACTCCATTTTAAAGCGTGATAAAATAGTATTAAAATATTCACTTGAAATTTAGTACACGTATATATTATAACAAAACCTGAAATTAGATTATAGTTAGAGATGATTCCGTCGAAGCATTGGGGATTTAATAGGGGTGAATATAGGAAAATAAGTAAAGGAAGCTGGTAAGAGTACAGAAACCTCGAAGTTGCTGTATATACTGGAAGTCAAGGCCTCAAATTTTTTTATAATATTTTTTAATTCCTCCCACCACCCCCACTCTATTATTAAAAGGGTTGATAAAATAAAATTGACATTTTCATTTAAAACTTGATACATAATATGTATTATAGCGACATCTGTATTTAGATTATATTTCTCTCCATTATTATAGGGGTTGATAAAATAAATAAAATTGAAATATTCAATAGAATTGAGGAAATGAATATATTACTATTCAAACTCTTACTAAAGACTCATCATAGATAAGTACAAAAACATATATCCTTCTAAACAAAATACTTTGCTGGCTACATGCCACGAACAACATTGAATGAGTATTTTGCTAGTAATATATTCATTTCCTCAATTCTATTTTAGATTACTCTTACATTGTAGGGAATTTGCATTTGCATTTGATTATGTTTTATGATTATACCTGTAGTGGTAATTCTCCGAAATCTGTTTTTGGTAGGTGTTTTTGTCTTTAGTTGTTTTTTGGTTTTGTTGAACAGGATAATTTAAAATTAAAACTAACATTATTGTGACAGTTATCTGTACGTAATGTGCATATTTCTTTCTTATAATTCAATGTTGTTCGTGGCATGTAGCCAGCAAAGTATTTTGTTTAGAAGGATATATGTTTTTGTACTTATCTATGATGAGTCTTTAGTAAGAGTTTGAAATAATTACGAGTATTTTGCTAGTAATATATTCATTTCCTCAATTCTATTTTAGATTACTCTTACATTGTAGGGAATTTGCATTTGCATTTGATTATGTTTTATAATTATACCTGTAGTGGTAATTCTCCGAAATCTGTTTTGGATTATCCTGTTCGTTAGAACCATAAATAATTATTGCATAAATACGTATTACCTGGTAAGTGACTGTTTAGTTCATTTTCAACTTTGAAAGAAGTAGCACTGAAGAAGTATCCTTGTGTAGGATACAGAAACACGTGTCTGTGAAAGTTTTTTAAAGTTTTTGGTAAGTGTTTTTGTCTTTAGTTGTTTTTTGGTTTTGTTGAACAGGATAATTTAAAATTAAAACTAACATTATTGTGACAGTTATCTGTACGTAATGTGCATATTTCTTTCTTATAATTCAATGTTGTTCGTGGCATGTAGCCAGCAAAGTATTTTGTTTAGAAGGATATATGTTTTTGTACTTATCTATGATGAGTCTTTAGTAAGAGTTTGAAATAATTACGAGTATTTTGCTAGTAATATATTCATTTCCTCAATTCTATTTTAGATTACTCTTACATTGTAGGGAATTTGCATTTGCATTTGATTATGTTTTTTGAAATATTCACTTGAAATTTAGTGCACGTATATATTTTAATGACATCTTATTGAGATGATTCCATTGAAGGGGGGGGTTGCAAATTGGGAAAAATAGGTAGAGTCCAGAAATTTCATTTTTGGCGTGTATGCTAGAAATAAACACCTCAATTTTTTTATGACATCTGCCTCAAATATTATTAAAATTCTATGACCAGTAATTTCCACATACTAGAGTGCAAATATAGTCAAGATGTTTTCCTTTCAAGAGACTTGGATGGAAAATCTGGATGTGGAAGTAGTGATTCCTTAGGCAGCAGTGCAAATATAGTCAAGACGTTTTCCTTTCAAGAGACTTTTATGGAAAATCTGAATGTGGAAGTAGTGATTCCTTAGGCAGCGGTTTTTATATTTTGATTATTTACCAAGCGAACATATAAATTTTTGTCCACGACCATTAAATAATATACTCATTATGTATGTGTCTCCTCAAGGTTAATGCTATCCATTTTTCCCTGCAGTGAATAATGAGGACATTCAGTTGTTATAAGAAATCACGTTAGTAACTTTTAAGATTTACAATGTCAATATTGGAGCAACCAAAAGACAAGCGCTGTTTCTCTAAGTTTTCCAAGAAGCACTCAAATGGTTTGGTATTAATGGTTTTCTGTGCTCGTTGCTATATAGTAGGGTCAACATTATGTAGGTACGCAATTTTTTAGCGGCATGTAGTGGCATATCATTAGAAATGAATTCTATTATTGTACAGTAAAATAGCCTTCCAGAAACATTTAAGACTGTTTCAGGAGTCTCACGCCATAATTAAGTTTACAGATTATAAATTAAATGTTGTACAAATGATGGCAAATTGTCATGTAATTCAGCTCATTACTTGCAGTTTTAATTTGGCTATTCATTTATTATGAATCGTTCCGTTTGAGATTTTACATGTCAAAAGTTGGAAAGTGTAACATTTCAACTTAATTCGACAATTGAATCTGAAATGGGACATTTCGGGTTGGAAAGTGACCACTTTCTTAACAGTATATATTAAAAACCACGCGATGTCACTTTTACATTTGTCCTTTGACATAAGAACATTAACCGATTTACTGGCTTTTTGTTCCTTAAGGAGAATAATTGTGAATGAAATAATATACAAACCTTGGTGAAAACTTTCATTGCTGTCTCGAGAATTAGTTGACCTCGCCGCTTCGCGCCTCGGTCAGCTATCTTATCTCTCGACAACAATGAAACTCTTTCCACCTCGGTATGTAATATATTACTTTGACCTCGGATATGGATTCAGCGACCGAAAATACATAGGGACACATAGGTCTGGTTCGCTGGTCTGATTTTTTTTTTATTGGTGAGGCTGTGTTTTCAATTCCAAATAGAAAATTATATTATATAAAGTACACAGATTTACAAAAAAAAATGTCCGACCAATGGGATTCCATTACCGTTCTCCGAAGATTCTTGACGTGCTGAACTTGATGCAGTAGTCCATTGTGCGTCATCACGTCAGGATTTCGAGAAAACTTAAACTAAAATTGCTAAAAATACCCTTTTCGCCTTCACTCATGCACAAATTAATTCACTCAATATTTTGGCCTGAATTTTATTGCAAATTAGGATTGTCTGACTAAAAATAGGCTATTTTTGTTAGAAACATTTTTTCTGAAATTGCCATTTTATTAGATATCCGGCGAGGAAAAATCAAAATTTTAGAAGTTTGCGATTTTTTTTCTCGAAAAAGAAGAAGTTTGCACAAAAATCGCAAGAGGCAAAAAGAGTTTGGAATCATCCCGGGGACATTCTCAAATTTTTTCGGAATTGTCCAATGTTTTTGCAGAAATTTCTTCTTTGTCTAAATTTCTTCTTTTTCGAGTAAAAAAATCGCTAAATTCTAAAATGTTAAGTTTTCTCAAAATTCTGACGTGATGGCGCAAAAGGGCCTACGGCATCGTGTTCAGCACGTCGAATATCTTCGGGGTACGGTAATAGATTCTCATTGATCGGACATTTTTTTTTTGTAAACCTGTGTCATTATTATTGTTGTTATATTATATATTAATACATTTCTGAACTCATTATGTCATTAATTACGGTAATTGGTGTTAAATTCAATTTGTATTATGTTGATGTTTACGTAAATTATAGTTTCTTTGTGAATATTCACCATGCCTGGTTGAAAATAAATAGACAAATGTATTTAATTATAATGTTTAAATGTAACTCTATTTTATTGCACATCAACTTATTAGTTCTCTCTGTAAGCAATGTAAAATACATGCAAGTACAGGCCTTAATTTTGACGCCTATCTATTTCTAAATACCCCTACACGTCCTACAGATAAAACAGAAATAGTTTGAAAGTGGAGTTTTAAAATTCAGTGAACGAAGTGCTTTTTACCTCCGGACAAGGGAAGTGAATTTACAATTTGGCCTTTTCGGCCGTCTGAAGCTCCTCTTACATCATCGCCAGCTGGCCATCCCCAGTGGATTTGTAAGTTGATTCCGGCTGGCGACGCCAGGGACGTCAGGCGTCAACTGCGCCCACCCCTCTGAAACCTGTGATGTTCGAGAAAAAGACACCACGGTCAGCCGGTGATCCGGGGTCATAAATTTAAAACGAATTTTTGTTGCGGAATATTTACATGTTTATCAAGGTAAAATCTTACTGGAAATATTTTAATGTATATTTTCAATTTTTAGCAAAAATCAGCAATTCTCTTGAAGTAAATTATGCAAACGCTTTTTTTAATAATCATGAGATAATTATTATACCTTTGTGATTTAAATAGGTATATTATAACAGGAAAAAAATTGTACAAAAACTCATTTCATAACAGGCTGAATTGAAATGAAACCTAGCCACATTTTTCTTCTTCTTTCTTAAATGTATTATAATTCACAATATGATGAATTTATTGCACAATCAGATAACAACATTCGTGACAGTTGGCGTTTGGTTAATTTTGAAAGAAATAAACCACAATGTAATACAGTTGACTATGAAATTGAAGCCATCGATTTTAATGAATGTTTTACTACTATAGCCGAAAAAATTATTACTACTTTACCCAGTAATACCTCTCAAAGTAGAGAAGTTGACTATACGGACGATGTGACTACTCCGAGTTTAACCTTTTTTATTCATCCAATTACAGAGAGTGAAGTCATTGAGGCTCTGGAAAAATTGAAAAACTTGCGCTATACAGACATCTATGGCATGGATAGTAAAATTATCAAAGCAACTGCAGATATAATTATTCATCATTTAACAATATTATTTAATGCTTGTGTAAGTGAAGCAAATTATCCTGATGCTTTTAAAATTGCGAAAGTGATACCGGTTTTCGAAAAAGGGAACATTTCGATAATAGAGAACTACCGCCCCATATCCATCATCCCCATTATTTCCAAGATTTTTGAAATAGTATTAAAAATGCGGCTTGTGCATTTTTTCGAATCTAATAACGTACTAAACTGTTGTCAGTTTGGATTTAGATGTAAATGTAGCACATCACAAGCAGATTTCAAGGTAGTCGGCGACATAGTCAGTGGTCTTGAGAGTGGCGAACTAGTATCAATTACATTATGTGACCTCTCAAGGGCTTTTGACTGTGTTTCGCACGATATTTTGTTAAACAAGTTATACTGTTATGGAGTTAGTGGTTTATCTCAAACATTATTCCGATCATATTTATCGAATAGAAAACAAACCGTATGTGTAAAAAATAATTTTTCCGATTATAGGTCAGTCATACACGGAGTACCCCAAGGTTCAGTTTTGGGACCCCTGTTGTTTATTATATAATCATGAGATAATTATTATACCTTTGTGATTTAACTAGGTATATTATAACCGGATAAAAATTGTACCAAAAACTCGTTTCATAACAGGCTGAATTGAAATAAAAACCTAGCCACAATTAAATTTTTTGTTTAAAAAGCAACTTACAGAATAGAAAGAATTTGTGAGAAGTAATTATTTTACTTCTTCTTTCTTAAATGTGTTATAATTCACAATGTCTCAAATTTCATTCGGAAATTTGTTATATAACAATATGCAACTAATGAAACGAGGAATGTTCATATATTATTGCAGAGTTTCTAAGAATTGATAATAATAATAATTGACCATGTACAGTAAACGCGATTTGCAGATCTAGTGTCAAATAACTCTAGATTTTTTTGTACTATAAATACACGTTCTCTGTCGTTGGCATTACCCCAACAAATGATATTAAACGAAATGTGTGGATAGGACAATGCATAATACGTTCTTAGTAGATCATTTTCATTCTGCACATTTTATAGCTGTAGAGTTGTTTATTTTTTTTTGCAAGAAGAATCAATATGGGCATCGAAAGATCATTTTGTACCGAGATTGGCACCTAGAAGTTTACCAAATTCAGATAAAGTTATAAGGTTATATATTACCGTTGATGATAGCACTTTCTGAAGACCAAAGTATAAACATAGTTTTTCTATCATTTAGAATCAGTTTATTTTTTGGACACCACGTGCTTAATTGATCCATGACGTTATGGATTAATTGCTTAATTTCTTCGGAGTCATCTGTAGATACTGTAATAGTAGTGTCATCTGCGAACATTGTTACATGTCCACTTTTAATATAACTAGGCATATCATTTACACATAGTAAGAAAAGGACAGGTAAAAGCACAGAGCCTTGGACAATTCCAAGATTTAATTTCCCTAATGCAGAATATTCATTATTCAGCATTACTCTTAATGTCCTACTATCTATGTACGATATAATCCAGTGTAAAATATTTTCACGGAAACCCATGATGTATAATTATATTGTCTGTAATTGTTTATTTGTGGCATATTCAGATTTTCTTACTTTTTATTGGGTATTTTGCCATTAAAATTTTTAAATATTTTTCAGTGGCAAAATACCCAATAAAAAGTAAGAAAATGTATAATTATAGTTGTAATAAATCACAGTTATATTGTAGTTAATCATCTAAACAAATGTTTCAACGATGTACTTAGTCCATGGCTTCATGATCCACTTCAACCAAATTTTCATGAAACTGATGTAAAGAAAATCCATTTAAATTTTTTTCTTGAACCCACAACTCAATATGAAGCATTAAGTATTGTGCAAAATCTAAAAAATTCAAATTCCTCAGGTGTGGACAATATTAGCACTAATTTACTTAAAAATTGCGTAATGTCATAAAATCCTTAACAGAACTATTTAGTCTAGGAAATGGTGTGCAAAATCGACGACGAAAGGTTACCGTCTGCCACTCAGGGATCGAAGGGAACATATAACTACGAAATTTTTGGTATGGTGGGAGATTATGGAGGGGGGGGGGGCATTTTTTTCAAAACGAATGGTTATCGATATCTATCCTCGTAGATCGTTAGTAATTCCCTCTACCGCGCACCAAGCGAAATTTTCGTCAGTGTAACGGGTATGTCAAGTACATATACTAACGACCTATGAGGACAGACATCGATCATTCGTTTTAAAAAAATCCCCCCCCTCCGTATTCTCCCACCATACCAAAAATTTTCAGAGACAAAAGAATTTCGTACTCATATGATCTCTTCGATCACTAAGTGGCAGATGGTAACCTTTCGTGGTCGATTTTGCACGCCATTTCCCTAACTAATTAGGCTATTCTCTAAGTGAAGGGATTTTTCCTTCGGCTCGAACTACAGGTTTTTCGCTAGTGTGGAATATGGGACATTCTAGAACTTGTTTTAGAATATACCATTCCCATACACTTGGGAAGCTCATAGTTTCACACCACAAAAAAATAATTTTTATAGGTATTCGGTCGTCGGGGTATTATTTGAAAAAATTATTTTTAAAGATCTCAAAGCACTTTTCTTTAGAATTTTGTCAATTCGTTTTTGTGATTGAGACTTTTCCTCTCTCTAATGCCAAAACTAGTAAAGCTAAAATTTCAAAAAACTGCTAGTAGTAATAGAGGTATATGTATATTTTACTGAAAAACCATTACGATGTTTTCAACTATTGTAGTTTCAGAGAAAAAGTGTGTTATTGTGGAACAAGGAAAACTATAGCAACTTAAAACATTTTCTCGAAAAGTCAAGGATTTCTTTCTTTTTCTGTGATGATTAATTCAAAGGCTGATACTTCCTTTCGGCAAGCAGAGAAAGTTAAAGGGGTCCAGAAGTGTCGGTAGTGAAGTAATAGAATCTATCAGACCCTTTTGCAAAAGTTTGTCATATTTCTATAAAAAGTAAACTTTATGCTTCGATGACAATTTATTATTTCGCGAATAAATAATTTATTTTAGGATTAACGATTTGCTAGCATAACCAGAATGGGCTTGTTCCATGACAATCTTTTTATATGGTTTTTATACTTTTTCATATAGTACTCGATATTCTCATTATACAATTAAAATTATGTATTATTAACTTTTTCCGTTCTCGAGATATAAGGAGTTGAAATTGGTAATAGTTGCAAAAACCGAGCGCTCATATGTGACGTCACTATACTTAAGTGACGTAAGAAAAATGGCTTTCTGGGACCTTTCAAATTTAACCTGAAAAGTCGAAAAACATGGAATTTTTAAACGCTGGTAACTAAATAAATACGTCGAGTGGAAGTTCGTTCTATGTGTCTACGGAAAGGAGAAGGTCGGCGATGAATTATAATCGTAAATTGCAGGGTCGAAATTGAAAATTCGTTCTGGCAGGAGCGAGAGAAAATTGTAATTTTTTGACATTTCACCAAATTGTACTCCCCTACTGTCAAGTAGTAAGCAAAACAAACAATACTTCGAAAACACTTATAATTATAACCAATAAGGAGCATCAAGTCTATTGAGATCGCCGAGTCTATGCGTATAGTGACGTAGCGCCTGGCCACGCCCCATTTTCGCGAGATGGAAATTTGTAATAGTTTTTAAGATACTAAACGTGCGAATAAGATTCTGATTTTTTGCAGATTCATTAATTTATACTTGCACTTTCGATTTGTGAAATAAAAAAAAATGCCGAACAAGCCCATTGAGGTTATCGAAAGAATGCAAATGTTTCATTAATATTTCTTACATATAGTTTTTCTTTTAGTTCTCAGAGATAATTTTTTTCCACTGTTTGCAAAATCCTATAAAGAATATGTTTCATTACTATAAGCAAACAAATAATAAATAATTCACTTTTAAACAAATAATTGTAATCTACAATCTCGATAACCCTCAGATATTGGTGTTGTACGAATGGATTTGCAGCCACAGCCACAGATATTACCAGTATAGAACCATATCAATTTTCAGTCGAATCAGAGGATAAATGATAAAACCTATCCGCCATATTGACGCCGCCATTTTGAATTTTTGAGCTTTAATCACATATTTGTAATCTGCGACCTTAAGAATATCCAGATATAAATTCTTAGTAGAACTGGCCATTTCTGAAACGTCACCTTGGATTTTTCTATAAAAAAATGTCAAATTGTATTATTCTCGTGTGAACCATATAAACATGCCAAATTTATAGTTAACACGATATCTGGAAGTGGGTCAATAGTGAGTTATAAGATTTGCTTATAATGTTACAGGTCAAACTAATAAAAAGGTGTAAAAATAATAACCTAATACTTATGGCACATCTATACAGCTTATAGTCGAGGAAAAGCACAAAAATAATCAAACGTATCGAAAATCTGCGCAGTAAGACGGATGAAAATGCGGTTTTTTGCATTCGATTCCTTCATTCATTTATTCAATTTTTTACCTATTTTAATCTTATACAAATGGGAAATTGCACCTGTGCATTTTTTCGAGTGTAGTTTTTGAGGTAATTTAAAAAAATCATTATTCGGTAATCCATGCTGAAAATTAGCCCAATTTAGTTATTCGGGGCTTTTGGGAGCGATGATCATGAACATAATGTTCAAGAAGATCCTCGATGTACCTGGAGCATCGATTGGTATGAGGACAAGGGTGTTCTTGCTGTCTAGGTCATCCCCGTAATATTATTATAAAGCATCTTTTTAATCTATGTCATTTCTATTATTTATTGTTATAATTGATTTCCAACATGATTATAATATATCATTATTTAAAATTGTTAGACAAAAAACCGCTGCCTAAGGAATCACTACTTCCACATCCAGATTATTCGTCCAAGTCACTTTAAAGGAAACATCTTGACTCTATTTGCACTCTAGTATGTGGAAATTATTGATCATAGAATTTTAATAATATTTGGGGTAGATGTCATAGAAAAGTTTGAGGAGTTGGTTTCTACCATATACGTTAAAAATGAAGTTTCTAGTCACCGTACTTATTTTCCACTATTTACAACCTACCACCTCAATGGAGTCATCTCAATCAGATGTCACTACAATACATACGTGTACTAACTTTCAAGTGAATATCTCAATTTGATGTTATCAATCCCATTAATAATGAAGCGGAGATGGTAGAGTTTGAAAAATATTAGAAAGAAATCTGAGCCTTGGTTTCTAGTATATACACCGAATCCCAAATTTCTGTAGTCTTACCAGCTTGCTTTACTTATTTTCCCCTATTTGCCCCTATTTAACCCCCAACGCTTCAACGGCATCATCTCAAATTAAGATCTAGTTTCAGACGTCGTTATAATACATACGTGTACCAAATTTCAAATGAATATCTCAATTTTATTTTATCAACCCTTTTCATATTGGAGTAGGGGTGGTTGGGTTGAAAAATATTATAAGAAAATCTGACGCTGTGGCTTCTAGTACATACACCGAATTTCAAGTTTCTGTAGTCTTACCAACGTTTTACTTATATTCCTCTATTTACCCCAAATTAACCCCCAACCCTTCAACGGAATCATCTGAAAATATAAACTAATTCCAGACGTCGTTATAATACATACGTGTACGAAATTTCAAATAAATATCTCAACTTTATTTTGTCAACCCCATTAATGGGGTAGGGGTGGTGCGGGGGTTGAAAATATTATAAATAAATCTGAGGCCTTAACTTCTTGTACATACACCGAATTTCAAGTTTCTGTACTCATACCAGCTTGCTTTACTTATTTCCCCCTATTGACCCCTAAATAACCCCCAACCCTTCAACGGAATCATCTCAAAGTATAATCTAGTTCCAGATGTCGTTATATTTCATACGTGTACCAAATTTTAAATGAATATCTCGATTTTATTTTATCAACCCTTTTAATAATGAAGTAGGGGTGGTGGGGGTTGAAAAATATTATAAATAATCTGAGACCTTGGCTTCTAGTACATACACCGAATTTCAAGTTTCTGTAGTCTTACCAGCTTGCTTTACTTATTTTCCCCTATTTACCCCTATTTAACCCCCAACCCTTCAACGGAATTATTTCAAAATATAATCTAGTTCCAGATGTCGTTATAATACATACGTGTAGAAAATTTCAAATGAATATCTAAATTTTATTTTACCAACCCTTTTCAAATTGGAGTGGGGGTTGAAAAATATTATTAAAAAATCTGACGCTTTGGCTTCTAGTACATACACCGAATTTCAAGTTTCTGTACTCTTACCAACTTGTTTTACTTATATTCCTCTATTTACCCAAATTAACCCCCAACCCTTCAACGGAATCATCCCAAAATATAATCTAATTCTAGACATCGTTATAATACATACGTGTACGAAATTTCAAATGAATATCTCAACTTTATTTTATCAACCCCATTAATGGGGTAGGGGTGGTGGGATGTTGAAAAATATTATAAAAAAATCTGAGGCCTTAACTTCTAGTACATACACCGAATTTCAAGTTTCTGTACTCTTACAAGCTTGCTTTACTTATTTCCCCCTATTTACCCCTATTTAACCCCCAACCCTTCACCGGATTTCCTCAAAAAACAATCCAGTTCCAGATCTCGTTATAATATATACGTGTACAAAATTTCAGGTCAATATCTTAAACCGTTCCGGAGAAAGCGTGCGGACAAAAAAAAGTTACAGACAGACAGACCGACAGACAGACCGACAGACAGACCGACAGACCGACAGACCGACAGACCGACAGACCGACAGACCGACAGACTGACAGAAAATTTTTTTTCGCTCAAATTTAAAATCTCGACGTTTCATGACATTCTAAACCTATTTCACGAATAAAATTTTTGAAAATTTTTTTGCGATTACTATACTTCCAATCCACTACGTGAATGTGGAAGTAATTAATAAAAATTTGCCTTGTGTCTTTCACTTCTATTTGAGTCAGGTCCAAAAAATATGTACGTTCCTGAGCGTCATACCCATACAGCATGCTTACATAAGGATGCTGCTATGTATGTACATAGTGAGGAAGCTTCGGCAGACCTATTATATACTACGAACATATTTTTATTTATTGTTTACACATTGAATTGAGAGAAAGACCACGAGGACAAGCTATACTACGGGGACGTCCTGGACTCCAGATACATCGAAGCACTTCTTGAACACCATTGAACATCAGCGGCCACGACAACCCCTGAGTGATAAGTTCTACTCCATTTAAAACAAGTTCGCCCATATGTCTCGATAAACGGGTCATGCTGATCCCCAGATACGTCGACAAACATTTTTGGCATTGTATCCATGATCTACGACCTCGACAACCTACAAGTGAATAAATTCATTTCAATCGAAATGGATTTGAAGAAAATTCCAGGGGATGATCTTGATACCTTGATCGTCCTGATCACCAGGTGCATCGAGGAAGTTGTTCGATATCATATTTGAAATCGTCGACCCCAAAAAACCCCCAAGTGACAAAATTCGATGCGTTTCAATGAAAGTCGCGTAAATGTCCAAGGATGCCCTGACCTCCAGGTATATTGGGGAAGATTTTTAACATTAAAATCATAATCAGCGACCTCGAAAACCCCCGAGTAACAATTGTGATTTGATTGCAGAGCAAATTTAGCGAAAAACTACGGGGATGAGCGTTACACCTGGACTTCCTGGTCCCCAAGTACATCGAGGAACTTCTTGAACATTATATCATAATCAGCGATTCTAAAGACCCCCCAAAGTAACTAAATTGGAATAGTTCCCACCATGGTACCGAATAACGATTTTTTTTAATTATCTCAAAAACTGCACGCGCAAAAATGCAGTTTTTCGATCCACAAGTGCAATTTTCCATTGTATAAGTTTAAAATAGGTAACAAATTGAATAAATGCATGAAGGAAGATGCAAATGATCGCATTTTGATCCGCCTTACTACACATTTTTCAACAGTTTAATGCTACATATCCTCGACTATTAATAGTCTAGTCCTGCATTTACATAAGCAACTTGACATTGTTTTTTTTTTTCGGAGCGATCCTTCTAATGAAAACTGGTAAGAGCACACTATAATGTATTTTAATAAAAAACAGTATGTACTTATAAAATACATTCAAGTAAGAAATGTGATACTAAAACTAAAAAGTAAGATAAACCGAATTAGCGTCTGACTCGTTTTAATAAGCAAATGGTTTAAAATTAGCAAGCAACAGTGAAAGGCAGCTTCTTTTACAAACAAGCCTATTAGACGATGAGTTTCTATGAAAATTTACGTTGTAAAATTGCCCATTCTAAGATACGGCGTCGGTCTTTATACGAGCATTTTAGGGTTTATATATTCATGGCAACGCTCAAGATTAAGACGCAGTATGGCCAACTGTGATGTGTGTTAAGGGATTACCATGCAACTTACAACTTGATGGATAATTTTAGAGGCGGTGTACACTGCAAACACTGTTGAATATTTATTATGCGATATTCATATAGACACAGCGTCGAATTGCTTAATGCTGATACAGAGAATATATTAATAATTTCCTATTAATTAGTTCACAGTTTTATGTTGAAGAAATTATTATTCGCAAAATATCATAGTTATCAAAAATTTACTCTTCCAGAAAATGTACAAGGCATGTTTAAAAGTGAATTATTTATTATTTGTTTGCTTATATTAATGAAACATATTCTTTATAGGATTTTGCAAACAGTGGAAAGAAAAGCTATCTATGAGAACTAAAGGAAAAACTATAGATAAAAATATTAATGAAATCTTTGAATTCTTTCGATAACCTAACTTCTGGTTATGCTAACAAGTAAAATTATTATTTGCCATTCTCATTTTAACACTAGCATCCAACCTAGTCCCCTACGGCTAAGCAGGCTAAACTAGTATCTACATGATCCCCTACGATATGTAAATTCAGTTAAAAATGAGAACAAAGGCCTGAAATTAATTTATTTACGTACCTTGTCTTTACAAATTTTTTTTCATTGTAATGAATTACATTTTCATAAAATCTCATTCAATTTCTTGGAAATGCTTAGCCTTTGAAACGTTTTTCGTTCTTATTGTGGACTCATCAGAAAAGCCTAAAGCCACTCACTTTTATCAGTCAATGTCAATTATAATTATTTTATACTTGTTCATGGATATTGTCTTAGTTTTGCATGGAACATCGTTATGAGTGGCTTTAGGCTTTTCTAATGAGTCCACAATAAGGACGAAAAACGTTTCAAAGGCTAAGCATTTCCAAGAAATTGAATGAGATTTATGAAAATGTAATTCATTACAATGAAAAATTTTTTTAAAGACAATGTACGTAAATAAATTAATTTCAGGCCTTTGTTCTCATTTTTAACTGAATTTACAAATCGTAGGGGATCATGTAGATACTAGTTTAGCCTGCTTAGCCGTAGGGGACTAGGTTGGATGCTAGTGTTAAAATGAGAATGGCAAATAATAATTTTTACTTTTTAGCATAACCAGAAGTCAGGTTATCGAAAGAATGCAAAGATTTCATTAATATTTTATCTATAGTTTTTCCTTTAGTTCTCATAGATAGCTTTTCTTTCCACTGTTTGCAAAATCCTATAAAGAATATGTTTCATGTACAAGGCATGTTAGTAAAGATGTACTTGTACAATTTTTAATAACTTCATAAAACCTAAATGCAGATAGTTCCATAAACACATAGTTTCCAACTATAACGATTCCGTCACAACAATTAGGGTGAATATTTCTACAGTTGTGATCTTAGTGCTTTCGATGCAGTTTTAGACAAAAACTTATCAAAAGTAAAACTAATAATGGAGGTAGAAAACATAGATTTAGTGTTACATAAGTCATCAGAATGACACTCAGATATCATATTCAGAGTGGTACTTTGTTGCAGGACTCCCAGATAAGAGGAATAGTATAAAAAATTTAACTTTAGAGGCTGATGTGTCAGCTATACTGCAGGGTAGGGTGGTCACCCTGTGCCCTGAACAAGATTTTCGTATTTTACGTGCAGTCCCCTCTCTGCATTCGGTGGCGAAAGAGGCTCACACGGCCGACTAGTCAGGTCCTTGGGGGTGGCTTCGATGAATTGGGGTGGTGGATGTACGCTGGTGAGAACAAATAAGGGTCTTATTAGAGACAGATTTAATAAACAAATTTAGGTACGATTATAACAATATCCCACAAAAATAGTATTACCCACAATCAATATTCCTAGATGTGTGACCCACACTTAACCTATCACAAAATGTACGACAACTTAAAACTAATAAAACCTTACCTACTACTATGCAATATATGACCCCCAAAGTATAATGGATTAGAAAATTGCATTAAACTACTGAATAATAACGGCAAAATGAGCAAAATCATGTGAACTAGGTAAGTGACGATACGCTAAATAGGCAAAGTAAAAAATTGTAAGCGTTGTGTTCAAATCTACTGAAAATTCAATTGGTTATATCCAAAATATTTAAATAAAACTGACAATTTAATGTGTAAAATAAATATGAAACAAAATAGGTGTAAACACTGTAGTTACGTGGGTCGAATAACAGCCATTACATTACAATTTAGTACCGCAGAAACCTGACGGGCTCTCTATGCCTCACATGGAAGGTGGGATGTTGTACCAGGTCCCTCGTTATGCTATTTAAAAACGCTTACCTCCAGCAGGTTTCATAATGTCTACAGTAGGTCTACCAAGGGAGCGTAGCTTCCAACGGAACCAGGCAGGAGAGACTCACAGGTGCAACCTAGGATTCTATATCGAACGAACAGCTTGACAACCAAGTTTCAGCACAACGAAAGTTCACTTACTATCCAGACTTAAACGTACAAATAACGAAAAACCGCTGCCTAAGGAATCACTACTTCCACATCCAGATTCGTCATCCAAGTTACTTTAAAGGAAACATCTTGACTATATTTGCACTAGTATGTGGAAATTATTGGTCATAGAATTTTAATAATATTTGGGGCAGATGTCATAGAAAAGTTTGAGGCGTTGGTTTCTACCATATACGTTAAAAATGAAGTTTCTAGTTTACCCTACCTATTTTCCACTATTCACAATCTAACACCTCCCACCACTTCAATGGAGTTATCTCAGTCGGATATCACTACAATACATACGTGTACTAACTTTCAAGTGAATATCTCAATTTGATGTTATCAATCCCATTAATAATGAAGGGGAGGTGGTGGAGTTTGAAAAATATTAGAAAGAAATCTGAGGCCTTGGTTTCTAGTATATACACCAAATCCCAAATTTCTGTACTCTTACCAGCTTGATTTACTTATTTTCCCCTAGTTACTCCTATTAACCCCAACTCTTCTACGGAATCATCCCAAAATATAATCTAGTTCCAGATGTCGTTATAATACATACGTCTACCAAATTACAAGTGAATATCTCAATTTTATTTTATCAACCCCTTTAATAATGTAGTAATGGTAGTGGAAGGGTTGGAAAATATTATCAAAAAATCTGAGGCCTTGGCTTCTAGGACACAGACACCTACTTTCAAGTTGCAGTACTCTTACCAGCTTGCTTTACTTATTTTCCCCTATTTACCTCTACTTACCCCCACTCCTTCAACGCAATCATGTCAAAATATAATCTAGTTTCAGATATAATCATAATACATAAATGTACCAAATTTCAAGTGAAATTTTGAATTTAATTTTATCAACTGTTTTAATAAGGGAGTGGGGGTGGTGGGGAGATGGAAAATACTAATTAAAAAACCTGAGACCTTCGCTTCTAGTATATACACCAAATCCCAAATTTCTGTACTTTTAGCAGCTTGCTTTAGTTATTTTCCCCTATATACCCCTATTTAACCCCCAACCTTCAACGGAATCATCTCAAAATATAATCTAGTTCCAGGTGTCGTTATAATTCATGTGTCCGAATTTCAAATGAATATCTCAATTTTATTTTATTTTATAATGAAGTAGGGGTGGGGTGGTGGGGGTTGAACAATATTATAAATAATCTGAGACCTTGGCTTCTAGTACATACACCGAATTTCAAGTTTCTGTGGTCTTACCAGCGTGCTTTACTTATTTCCCCCTATTTACCCCTATTTAACCCCCAACCCTTCAACTTAATCATCTCAAAATATAATCTAGTTCCAGATGTCGTTATAATACATATGCGTACTAAATTTCATGTGAACATCTCAATTTTATTTTATCAACCCCTTGAATAATGGAGTAGGGGTGATGGGGGGCTAAAATATATTATTAAAAAATCTGAGGCCTTGGCTTCTAGTAGATACACCGAATTTCAAGTTTCTGTACTCATACCAGCTTGTTTAACTTATTTCCCCCTATTTACCCCTAAATAACCCCCAACCCTTCAACGGAATCATCTCAAAGTACAATCTAGTTCCAAATGTCGTTATAATTCATACGTGTACCAAATTTTAAATGAATATCTCAATTTTATTTTATCAGCCCTTTTCATATTGGAGTGGTGGGCGTTGAATAATATTATTAAAAAAATCTGACACTTTGGCTTCTAGTACATACACCGACATTCAAGTTTCTGTAGTCTTACCAGCTTGCTTTACCTTTTTTCCCCTACTTACCCCTATTTAACCCCCAGCCCTTCAACGGAATAATCTCAAATTATAATCTAGTTCCAGATGTCGTTATAATACATACGTGTACCAAAAATATTACAAAAAATCTGAGGCCTTAA
The DNA here is from genome assembly GCA_963583905.1 of Stenurella melanura. Taxonomy (NCBI): domain Eukaryota; kingdom Metazoa; phylum Arthropoda; class Insecta; order Coleoptera; family Cerambycidae; genus Stenurella; species Stenurella melanura. Next base: position 86,646,920 of record OY757316.1, on the reverse strand, counting down.
CTTCTAGTACATACACCGAATTTCAAGTTTATGTACTCTTACAAGATTGCTTTACGTATTTTCCCATATTTACCCCTATTTAACCCCAACCCTTCACCGGATATCCTCAAAAAACAGTCCAGTTCCAGGTCTCGTTATGATATATACGTGTACAAAATTTCAAGTCAATATCTTAAACCGTTCCGGAGAAAACGTGCGGACAAAAAAAAAGTTACAGACAGACAGACAGACAGACATTTTTGAAATTTTTTTTGCGATTACTATACTTCCAATCCACTACGTGGATGTGGAAGTAAAAGGTAAGACGTAGGATCAAACGTACAGGAGACAATACCAGTAAGAGTCAAAAATAAAGGTAACAGTAAAACTTAAAATTGACAGTAAAATTGAAAGTAAAATTGACAGTAAACTCGAAAGTAAGAGCCCTGTAATAAAGAAATAACGAACGTTAGAAATCTATTTTCCAAAGAGATTTCAGAGGCATACCTTAGATATTGAGTGGGCAGCAAATTCCTTTACCATGTGCTTTTAGAAAGTTGATTTATCTGGAAAATTCCGTAGCAGTACTTCCCAACTGAAAGTAATATTCAAATACCAAAATAGAATACTGTAAAATTCTTCAACTACATCACCATATCCCATTAAAGGAGCAAACTTGCAAAATTGCTATACACGTGCTCAGCGACACAACTTATCATCGGCAGGCAAACGGAAAAAATCACCAAAAATGGCCAAGACTGAAACTTCCGTCAAAAATTCAAGGATGACGGAACCTCTTCAAGGGTATGTTTAAAGCGGCCACTACACAGCGTAACCCACGACTCTGACAAGTCTCCCTAACGACGCTTATTTCTCGCACATAATATCGTATTTCATATTACCATTAATAAAACGATAAGTTTAATCCACAATAACAGCCTTCAAAAGGTTACAACTGGACGTTAAGAACTCGCTTCATGGAATGCAACGATAGGCAACCAGTTATACTATGTAGACGCTACTAAAACGATAACATTGGAACCATTGCGATATTTAGATTTTAATAAACAGATGCGAAAATGCCTGTAACAACTTTCTCAATATGTGGAAACACCTGCATAGCAGTAACTGCCTAGGCCATATATTTACCTATCTACTGATGACTCAAACTAGTTCTTAGCAAAAGCTGCATTGACTGTTCAGCAACAGGCATTCATCCTCGTCAGCTACTAGAGAAATATATTGCCAAGATCAGTTCAAACTTTAAATTAAAAAAAAGTTTGCAGTCTGCCAGGTATGCGAAAAAAATAAGGCAGGTGGATCAAGTTAATTATAAATAACTGACATTTCTCTATAATCTGTATAAACATCCACCACTTGATGAAGTGTCTTCAGTTCTGTATTTTGAGAGAAGAATGCTACAATTCTATTTTTATAACACTTTTATTACCTCACTTTCGCTGTCCGGTATTCTCTGTCCAAGACAAATCTTAATTAAAATTTGACTAGTTCCTAGTGCCGGGCAGACCATTAGGACCATTTACTTAGAAGGGGATTTTCATCGAGTTCTTTCCCGTGACAGCAACAAAAATTTATTTAGTGCAACCATCCCATTTCCCAATGTGTGTTTTAGTTTACAGTGCCTTAAAATTTAAGTTTTGAATATGTTTAATTTTAATGTTAATTTTAAGCCGCCACAGGCGGCAGGAGTATTAACTTTGTAATTTTATTGCCTTGAGCCGAACCGGTCGCGACCCACCCAACCGTACTAACACCACGACGCTGCGCGACGTGGTTGTGCGGTTGGCTCCGGATCTTGATCCGGGGAGGCAATGTTTTATAAGTTTTAAATTAAAAATAAATTTTGTTATCTATTTATCTATCTCGCTTACGGTGCGAAAGGTCTCGGGTTCAAACTCCTATGCCTGGTGATTTTTTTTTCTTTAACGTGACGATTAATATATTTTTCCATAAATTCTTTTTTATGATTTCTTTAGGTTAGGTTAGTAGGTTTTTATTCTGATATCTAATTGTTAATAATTACTAGTGCCGCAGGCAGTATTAGCGTCGCAGATAAAGAAAAGGGAATGCGGGGGTCCCCCCCCCACTTTTTTAGTTATTTTTGTAACAAGTACCTAAAATAATGTTTTTTGGGAATAAGCTTATGCTTTATGTATGGTGTTATCATTTCAAATGACAAGATGGTTGCAAGGATTGCGAAATCTGTGAATTTTTATTAACTTTATCTGCAATGGTTTTCTGAATGTTATAAGAATTTGGGATTGACACATCAGTTAAATAAATAATTTGGTGACCTTGTTAGTGAGAATTATATCTGGTCTGTTGCTCAACTATTATTAGTATTTTTTTTCTTTTTTTCACAGACATGTGTCCGGTGTGTCCTGATATCACTGGGTCCGTTGTGGACCAGGGTTATATCGGTTGCTGTAGATATTTCCGCACAATATGACAGGTACCCAGTATCGCTGCTTTTTGGGCTACCTCTACAAGTTGGATGCTTAAGTCGATTTTTTCCAGCTATTTACAGAAGTTCCTCTCAACTAGGCTGATATTATAAATGGTATGACATGGGCTTCCCTCAGATTCCATATTGCCTTAATTTCATGCCTTAGGTCTTGGTATTTAGTTATCTTTTCAGTGACCGACTTTCTAATATTATCATCTATGGGGATCGCTATGTCTATTATCCAGGCTGTTCTTTCATTTTTGTATATTATTATTGTCCGGTTTATTATTATTATTATCGGTTAATCCGTTACCGGACAGGGCTTCCGTGTTTTCCGACCGATACCACACGGTAGCCGCGCCGGCAATAATTACGGCCACTCCCCACGACCTGTGGGGTTAGTGACGGTATATTCCTGAATCGTGTGCCCTAAGTAGACGAAGGGACCCCAAGATAACCGCCTTCTGCGTCTGGCCCGCAAGCTATTCGGCTGATTTCTGACAGGCTGGTATTGTCTTCAGTTCTGAGAGCAGCGTAGGCTTCATACCTCCGAGTACACCGATTATTAGGACGACCATCTTAACCGAGTAGCCCGGGTACAGCACTTGGAGCTCGTACCGGAGATCACGGTATTTGGTCCGTTTTTCCTCCTCTTTCAAAGCGATGTTTGGCTCAGCAGGTGCTGAGAACTCGATCACAAACATCACCTTGTTTTGATGGTCGAGGAGGACTATATCAGGCTTGTTGGCTTGGATTATCCTGATTGTCGGAAACGAGAAGTTCCAATAAATTCGGCACCTCTCGTTTTCGACAACGGACTCAATGTCTCCGGGGACGTAAGGCAGCACTGGTGTCTGGTCTACTCCGTACGAGTGTCGTAGATGATAGTACAGCACCCGTAACGCCGCGTTATGGCGATGGATATAGGCCGAAATCGCATATACTGGGCATGCAGACAGTAAATGCATGAGCTATTCCGGTGCCTGACGGCAGGTCCTGCAGTTAATATCAGGAACCTCTACACCCATTACGCGGCTTCGGTAGACCAACGTGTTAATTACACCATCTTGGCAGGCCACAATGAATCCCTCGCTCTCCGACTTTAGCCCAGCTGACCTTAAAAAGGCAAATGTCAGCCTTGTCGATAAACCCAGTGTTTCTAGGTTCTTATAGAATACACCGTGCATGGGTTTATCGACATGCTGCCTAAACAGATGTTCCTGTTCGGCAGCTTTTATTTGGGCCTTCAGGCGAGGTGGCAGAAGTTCAGTGACTGACTCTGGGTCAGCACTGCGCCGGCCTCTTCGCCTGTCGTCGAATACGAGACCAAGTTCATCTGCGGCTCTTTTTGCCGCCTTAAACAATCCTGCACCCACCCCTGCATTTTCGTGATCTCTCACTAATTGCAGAAGCGGGTCTGAGCTCCTTAGGACATTGCATGCCATACTCAGTGCTACTCTGCCATGCATACACTCCAACTTCAAGAGTCCTCGGCCCCCCGTTGACGTGGGAGGTACACACGAGGAACGGACGATCTAGGATGAATACTCCTATGGATAAAACATATATTCTTTATAGGATTTTGCAAACAGTGGAAAGAAAAGCTATCTATGAGAACTAAAGGAAAAACTATATATATATAAATATTAATGAAATCTTTGCATTCTTTCGATAACCTGACTTCTGGTTATGCTACCAAGTGAAAATTTTTATCAGCCATTCTCATTTTAACACTAGCATCCAACCTAGGCTACGGCTAAGCAGGCTAAACTAGTATCCACATGATCCCCTACGATATGTAAATTCAGTTAAAAATGAGAACAAAGGCCTGAAATTAATTTATTTACGTACCTTGTCTTTAAAAATTTTTTTCATTCTAATGAATTTCATTTTCATAAAATCTCATTCAGTTTCTTGGAAATGCTTAGCCTTTGAAACGTTTTTCGTCCTTATTGATGACTCATCAGAAAAGCCCAAAGCCACTCATAACGATGTTCCATGCAAAACTAAGACAATATCCATGAACAAGTTTAAAATAATTATAATTTTGACATTGACTGATAAAAAACAACAGATCTACACCTATCTATTATCTAACTAGTATTGGAGCCTATATACTCTATGCATGTTTAAAAGTGAATTATTTATTATTTGTTTGCTTATAGTAATGAAACATATATTCTTTATAATTATTTTAAACTTGTTCATGGATATTGTCTTAGTTTTGCATGGAACATCGTTATGAGTGGCTTTGGGCTTTTCTGATGAGTCATCAATAAGGACGAAAAACGTTTCAAAGGCTAAGCATTTCCAAGAAACTGAATGAGATTTTATGAAAATGTAATTCATTAGAATGAAAAAAAATTTTAAAGACAAGGTACGTAAATAAATTAATTTCAGGCCTTTGTTCTCATTTTTAACTGAATTTACATATCGTAGGGGATCATGTGGATACTAGTTTAGCCTGCTTAGCCGTAGGGGACTAGGTTGGATGCTAGTGTTAAAATGAGAATGGCTGATAAGAATTTTCACTTGGTAGCATAACCAGAAGTCAGGTTATCGAAAGAATGAAAAGATTTCATTAATATTTATATATATAGTTTTTCCTTTAGTTCTCATAGATAGCTTTCCTTTCCACTGTTTGCAAAATCCTATAAAGAATATATGTTTCATTACTATAAGCAAACAAATAATAAATAATTCACTTTTATACTCCTATGGATATTCATCATCTTGCGGGTACCTCTGTCTAACTGGCGCAGCTCATCCACTGTCCATTTAACTACCCCAAAGGAGTAGAGCAGAACAGGAACAGCAAGCATATTAGTCGCAGACACCTTGTTTTTCCCCGAAAGTTCGGATGACCAAATCTTTCTGAGTAGGCATCTATACTTGCCGCGGAGAGATTCTTTCACTTGTTGCACATCCTGGATGTGATGTTGTTGCACACCCAGGTATGTGTAGGTCTCTCCGGCATCCAGATGTCTTAGGATGCTTCCGTCTGCGAGCTGCGCGTCTTCAGCAAAGTCCCCGCATCGTCCTCTCTTGAGATGGACGACCGCGCATTTGTCCAACCCGAACTCCATGCCAATGGCCCGCGTGTACTTCTCGACCAACCTTAGAGCATTGTGAAGTTCACGCTCTCCGGAGGCATACAGTTTGAGGTCATCCATATAAAATAGATGGGTGACCTTATGCCTCCGGTTGCTGGGTGGTCCACAGTAGTACCCGCGAGTTTGGCGGAGTTCAACAGATAACGGCAGCAGTGAGATGCAAAAGAGGAGAGGACTCAGAGAGTCTCCCTGGAAAACTCCTCTCCTGAACACCACCTGCTCTGTCGTAAATCGGTGTGCACCGGATGTTATGGTGAAGCGAGTCCTCCAGAGTGGCAATAGTTGTTCTATGCATCTCACTAGTGGTTCTGCTACCGCAAGACATTTGAGCAAATGCAACAATAGTTCGTGCGACGTTGTGTCAAATGCCTTACGATAGTCAATCCAGGCCATAGATAGATTCCGCTTGTACTGCACAGAATCCTGCGTAATACAGCGGTCTATCAGCAGGCTGTCTTTGCAACCTGCTATGCCCTTCTTGGCGCCACGCTGCTCGTAAATTTGCTGGAAGACCGGATCAACCTGCCGTAGTGTCCTGGCATACAAGATACGTGTAAATATCTTGTAGCAGGAGTTCAGACAGGTGATTGGCCTATAATTCCTTGGATCGGACATTATTATTATTATTATTATTATTATTATTATTATTATTATTATTATTATTATTATTATTATTATTATTATTATTTCATAACATAGGATAACAATGTTGATACTACCCAAGAACTATTGAAACAACTTCATCACCTTTTCGAGCTAAACACTTTTAGTTTTAATAATTTAGATATATTTTTTTAAATGTATAAGAAGAAAAAAGTTATATTTCTTTTAGTAAATTTATAAAAGCATTGAATTTAAAAGCTAATTTTCATAAATTTTTTATTATATATCTTTACAAAATAATACTTGTGTAAGAATCGCATACACACAATATAGAAACAGTTTTTGACCATGAGCACAAATACACCCCCGTAAACAATGTTTGCACATTAAGGACTATCCTTTAGTGGAATATTACTCAGTTAAAAGGCATATCCGCAATAAACAGCATTCATCAAACAAATTTTAATTATATTCAAATTGACATAACAGCATAACAAAAAGTTGCTTCCTATTTGAATAGTTTTGAGATTTACAAATTCCGCATATATCTAAATTCGCTCGCTTTAAATTTAAATGGAGAAGGAGAAGTTGATACCCTGTCATCTTACCGTCTTATAATTTAAAGCTGACCCTCAAGGTATTTGATCGGAACGAGGGTTGAATAGTCCGGAGTTGACCGTAAAGGGCAGTGTTGGACCTACTTTGGGTAACTACTTCCTTTTCCTTACATCCCTTTCGTCAAATCGCTTTTGTCCTGCCCTTAGGACTATTTGACTTACACTGATTTGCAATGTGGAGAGGAGATATTAGACTAATCTTCTTGTATTATATTGATGTATTAAAGGCCTTTACAGGGCTAATAATGGGATGAATTAAATATTATATAACTGTATCTGCTCAAACAAGCAATTATTTTTAGATTAAATGTATACATTTTCGTATATCAACTCGAAATTCATTACATAATATTTAAAAAGAAACTAGATGTACAGGGTGTCCCGTAATAACCTGCAAAAAATTGAACTACCAAATCCTTATCGAAAATGTTGTAGCATTTGAAAAAGCTACATTAATAATTTCAGTTTGAATACAGTAAATTAACCCTGATTAATTAATTTGTTTGAGTATAGAGGTATGCAACCCACGATCTAGAATTCGATAGTTAATAGTTGCCTATCTTGATGTGAAATTATGGGTAGTAAACATGTTTTCTTTAAGTATAATTTTGAGTTAGACGTGTCACTCACATATTCTTGTAGTGGAAATATTATTCCTATAATTGGGATAAGCACATGTTTGGTGCTGTCATTTTGGTTATGTAAGGGGTCCCAGTATTTATAGGAGTACTAGGAAGAAGTCTATTACTCAGATATTTGGTTTTACATGGGTCCTGCTAACTTTGGAGGCGTCTTGGTTGGAGAGTTGTTCGCAGCAGTCTTCAAGAGATTTGGGCAGAATTTTGGGAGTGACACGGAGTCGTAGCCGTAAGCAACGTCGAGAACATCTTAGGAAGTGGTAACAGGTCACGCTGCAGTCGTCACAGAAAACGCCAAGGCTCAGGTATTAATGTTTCATTTTAGTTACATAATTTTAAAGAAATTATTATAGTTTCATTCAGTGATTTTTTGCTGAGATAGAGTAAATTACATAACGATTTTGCAACTACATACCTAACATGATGAAATATCTTAAGATTTTTTTGTAAGTAACGCATGGTACCACGTGATACTAATTTACCTTCTACTATGTCACATGTGAAGTATTTTTAATAGAACATGATTATTTTAGATCATTCTGTAATATTCTAGTGCACACAGCGAGCATTGCGAAAATTGGCTCACAGAATCTTGTTTGTTACGTAACAATTTAGTGATGAGCTGTAATTTTAATCCATTGTGAATCTTTAACTCGCTGCTGTAAATCTAAAACTCATTGTTGGTATCATTTAAGCCGTAGTTGCATTTCTATAAAAAAAGGTCATATCACTGAAACAATTTTAGATGGGGTGATATACATATTCTGAATTTCTTTTGTGTATATAGATTATGTTTAGGGGACAATTGGGAAACTATTTGTTTTTTATTGTTGTATATCTCACTTGTGTTGTAATAAATGTCTAGTGTCTACATGTTCTTATTATTTGCACTGGTACACCTGATATTTGTTTAAATTTTGAGATTTGAGAGAGTAAAGTAAGAGTTTTGATATCATAGAGATATTTTGAGAATTCCATCTCATGGTTGCTAGTAACTTAATTTTGTTCCTGGCGCCCTTTGAGTGTCCACACAATCCTAACCCATGGCCCTATGCTCTCCACCAAAAATCGGCTGCCGTTCGCACCGGAATAACATGTTTTAATATTTAGGTATTAAAATATGTTACAATGTAGTTGTGTTCTTCATTTTTTTCAAAATTTTTCAAAAAAAGGCCATTCCTTTCCAGCTACACCCACTTAAAGGGGTGTATGAAAAACGGTTTTTAATTTTTATCTAAAAATAATTTATAGGCATCCAATTATCATATCGGTACATAATACCGTCAAATTATAACTTGACACCAGCTTACTTAGGGTTTTGACTAATATAATGGTGTTATGCTTAAACCTGGCAACATTATCTCCACGTATTGTAGCAGTGCCGCCACAAATGTTTGTCCGTTGCACTGAAATCTTTACTATTTAAGTTCAGTTTACAATCAGTGTTACTGTGTTCTTTTATGAATCGTACGGTATTAATTTGTTGTTTATTAATTACGTATTTGTTGTATTATAGTGCCTTAACATTTTATGTTGTTAGTGCTTTAGCGAAAATAAGTGCAATTGTGCGATATCGTAATATTAGAGCACGCGCCAATATTCTTGACTAAAGATGACGGTCTCGGATGATTAGGGGTCGAGCTTGAGCTCTTTGCCCCAATCATCGCTGTAGACCTGGACCGGCCTCATAAGGGGTGGGCCTGATTTTTCGCCTGTCCCCCCCGCAAATGCGAACGATATTGGCGATGTTAGCAAACCTCCCCTGGTCCTGACTGTTGGACCCTGTCAGCTGGGTCGTTTCTTCTGGCGGCGCTCTTCTGTCTTGGTCTTCTTTCTTCGCTGGCATGTATAGGCTCCCGGCAGCGTCTTTCGTCTGTCGTGAGAGGGAACGGCTGTTACCAAGCCCTTTCAGAGTTTGAATGGAATTTGGGGGTGTTAACTAGTCGGAAGCCCAGGGTGCCAATTGGCATCATGTGCTCCGATTTCGTCGGAAGGAAATATTAGAGCAGCGATTTAGAGACTCTATCGTGCCCTTTTATTTTTTTTTTTTGGCGTAGAACCAAGTCAAACATGGTAGGTTTTGTTAAGCATATCACTGGGCATATGAAATCGTATTTCACGACATTCTCTCGTGGTCTGGCACATTTTAAAATAAAAAAAGGGAAAATATTGTATTTTAAATAAAATATGTTATCTTTTGTTTCCACCGTCATATCTTCAAAACTAATGTTGATATCGAAGTTGTTTTTTTTTTTCAATTAAAGTACACACAATAGCGCTTTTAACTGAACTAATGGTTTTTACATAGTTCGCATTTTCATTTTCTTAGAAATCAGGAAATCTAGGTATTTGAATTTTATGTATTACAAATTTCACCAATGGATAAACTTTTTTATTTTTGAAAAAAAAAATTTTTTATACACATACAGCAAAGCAAATGTAGCCCAAACATTAGAAAAGGTTTTGAAATAATTATTTTTTTACCAATGTATATCGTTTGGCAACGGCGATTTTTTGTAAAGGGCGCTAAATCAGTCATATGTGTTATTATTACATTACGGCTCACAATGTAGGTACGTACTAGGATAGGATGCGTCTAAATAACAGTTTGCGGGATTTAGAGTATACGTACTTTTAAATAAATGTGATGCTGTAGAATATTCCCAATTTAGTTTTCCAAAATAATGGAGTGCATTATTTGTAAGAAAATTGTGCGGGATAATGACAAATCTGTTGTACAAAGACCTAGGATACAAGGTTTGTTGTCACTAATATCTAGTGCTGAAAAAAGACAAGACATCACGGAAATGTTGTGTCAAAAAAGTTTATATTTTAAACGGCGAGATTTAAATAAAATATCATATAGACAAGTTTTGAAAAGATGAACGTTTTTTGCGATCATACTCTGCCGCCGCTCCGGTCACTCAAATTATTCTGGTGTACTATGTGATTTAAACTGATTTAAATCACATAGTTCTGGTATCAGAAAAATGTGCTTTATTTGCAACAGATGCTGCACAGTACTTAATCGCAAACGAAATATTAATAGTAGATAGAGAATTTAAATTAACAAAAAAAAAGTAGTTTCACTACATAAAAGTCACTCATAAATTACCAAAAATCTATTTAGCAAACAGGATGATACCAGGATGGTTTTACATGCAATGTACGAAACTAAATTTAGCAAATAAATATTGTCAGTTGATATAGATCTATTAATTTTACTCACTATCTTTTTTTCTCGGACTCTGACTTAAATGGAACTAATTTGTTTATGCAATTTGGACACGGCACTAGCAGAAGATTTTTGTCAATATAGAAGGTAGTGCAAAGTTTAAGAACTAGGTACAGGTTGTTCTTGTCACTTCATTGTTTTACCGGTTGCGACACCACTAATGTTTTTGTTAAATGGAAAAAAATCTGCGTTTGATGTTCTTAAAGAATATTGTCACTTTTCAAAAATTATCCGAACTGCCATTGCTGTCTAAAGACGAAGCTTTACAAATCTTTACAAATTTGATTCTACTACTGTACAAAAACAAAGATAAACAAATTCATATATTAAATGGCCTAAGGATCAAATTAGCAACAACAACAAACGGAGCTTCCTTCAACTGAAGGCACCTTTTACCAGCACTCTTAAGGTAAACATATATATTTAAATAATAGATTTCCTATCTAATACATTTAGTTAACTATTGCAGGTTTATGTATCAACTTAGAATATCGTACAGAAGCAATATACCAACTACACTTATAAATGCATATGGTTCAGGACGGAATTTAAGTAAAGATGTTTGGACAATATTTTCCGATGATAAGTCAATTCCTGATTTTGTTCGGCAATCATTAACTATTTATCGTTCGGATAAAAATTGTGAAAATCGAAAATATGATTGTATTAAAGGAGGCCTAAAATGTTGTAATGAGTGTAAATGTCGTACTTGAAATACTGTTATTTAAAGTTTTCCAGGAATGTACGGACGAACTAGAATGCTTTTAATGTAGGGCCTACGTAACTAAATACTTATTTGTCGATAGAAAAATAGTTGCAAAAATTAAAAGTAAAACAACTTTTATTTTTTTGCAACTATTTTCTGCGTTTTTGTTTAATTCAATCAAAAATGTTTAATAACCTACTTATTAGTATATTATTTACCTAGCTTTTAAATATTTTTTTACCTTAAAACAAAAAAAGGTAGGTTTATACCTTAGGTCCGTACCTACCTTTTGGAGCTGTTATTAAAAGCCCCATTAGTACACATGAACCCAACAACCAGGTCAGATCAACGTAGTCCGCAGGCGCTAAGCAGTATAATGAGAGCCGGGGGCGCGCAAGAATACGTTTTAGCCCGTTTAAAAAAAAACGCTGACTACATACTATAACCAGCACATCAAAAATTATCATTCTAAAAACTTTTTTCATATATTGGCTTCAATTTGTTCATAGCATGTATATACAAATTTTCATAAATAAAATTTTTTCTCGATTGCTGATGAATACATTCACTAAAATAACAACTTTAAGTTTGCTATTATCTTAATAATTAAAAGAAAAATATTCTATAATCACATTGTACATAGTTAGAAGCGCTATTGTGTCTGCTTCAATTTAAAATATAAGTCATTTCGATAGCACAATTATTTTTATAAATATAGCGGTGAGGACGTTAAAAAACATGTTTCACGGTAAAATCCATTTTTTACAGTTTTTTCGAAATAAAAAAGTTCCTGACCACCAGAAAATGTCGTCAAAAGTAGTTTCATGTACAGGATCACCTAATTAAAGAATCGCACCAAGTCTGGTTTGGTTCTACGCCAGTTTTTTTTTTCTCGGAAACTAAGCAACTTTGATTCCGAATTTTACTCGTCTATATTTTTAAATTTGAAAAAGCGGAAGCGGTTCCCGGTTGTTCAAAAGAAGTAGTAAAAGTTCATGCCTCTACGAATTCTCAATTTGGGTACAAAGAGAAGAAAATTATTTTGAATGCATATCATGCATTGGAGAAAGATTATTCTATGGTATAGAGGTCAGGATCAACAAGTTTAGTTAATATGACTTCAAGGTATACCGGCGTGAGTGAGTGGATCATTTACAGAAGAGAGAAGGAAAAAATGAAGGGGATGTTCAGAAACCTAAAGCGAAGTCTGGAAGTAATAACATTATGTTAGACAAATTCGAGAAAAATGGAATTCGACGTAAATTTCATGATGATGATTTTTCTATGATAATAGAATCCCTACTATAAAGAAAAGTTTACAGTCCTTGAATGAAGATAAAGATATACCCAAAATGGGCAAGTCGACGCTTATAAAATGTTTACATGATATGAACTTTGTATTTGGAAAAGGAAAGAAGAATAGCCTCCTACTTGAATGAGATGATATTATTTGTTGGTGAAGAAGTTATATTCGGGCAACTAGAGCTGCTCGTGAAAGAGGAAGTACCCCTCCACCAACCCCACTCCATTTTTAAAGAGGGTGATAAAATAAAATCGAAACATTCACGTGACATTTGGCACACGTATATATTATAGCGACACCTGAAACTACATTATATTTTGGGGTGATGTTGAAGGGTTGGGGGTTACATAGAGGGGAAAATAAGTAAAGCAAGCTGATAAGAGTACAGAAACTTGGGATTCAGTGTATATACAAGAAGGCAAGGCCTCAGATTTGTCATAACATTTCTCAACCCCTTCACCACCCCCACTCCATTATTAAGAGGGTTGATAAAAAAGAATTCAGATTTTCATTTGAAATTTGGTACGTGTATGTATTATAACGACATGAGTAATTAGATTATATTTTGAGATGATTCCGTTGAAGGCTTGAGGATTAAATAGGGGAAAATAAATAACGTAACCGGTACAGAAACTTGGGATTTGGTGGATACACTAGAGGCAAAGGCCTCCGATATTTTTATAATACTTTCCCCCACTTCATTATTAAAGAGGGTGATTAAATAATATTGAGATATTCACTTGAAATTTGGTACACGTATGTATTATAACGACATCTGGGGTGGGGGGCAAGTAGAGGTAAATAGGGGAAATATGAGTAATGTAAGCCGGTAAGAGTACAGAGACTTGAAATTTGGTGTATATACTAGTAGCCAAGACCGCAGATTTCTGTATAATATTTCTCAATAACCCCACCACCTCCACTCCATTAATAAAGGGGTTGATAAAATAAAATTGAGATATTCACTTCCAATTTGGTACACGTATGTATTGTAATGATATCTGATTGAGATAATTTCGTTGAAGGGGTAGAGGGGGTGTGTAATTGGGGAAAATAAGTAGAGCAACCTAATATAAGAGTCAGAAACCAACGCTGCAATCTTTTAATAACATCTTCCCCAAATATTAACAGTATTTTATGACCAATTATTTTCACATACTAAAGTGTAGATATAGTCAAGAAGTTTTCCTTTAAAGAAACTTGGATGGAAAATCAGGATGTGGAATTGGTGATTCCTTAGGCAGTGTTGTTATTGTCTTAATCGTTAGTATATTTATTATAAATTGTATTGAATTGTAATATAGACCAAGGGGCGGAAGGTTCAATTCCTATCTAGGACAGTGGCGTTTTTAATATCGTTAATTAATCGGTTTAATGTATGTATTAAATAGGTTAGGGCTTAATATTAAACACAGTAAAATAGATAGTAATACTTAGTCTTAGTTTATTAATAAAATGATTAGCTAAATTTTTCTGGCATTTTACTACATATATTGAGACTTTATTGGTAGTTTCAATATTATTTCCCACTATATACTTTATATTATTTAATCAAGTTTTAGTAATCATATAAAACTAAACAAGTACACACTGTTTACAACCAATAAATGAGAAGAAAGTGAGCTTGCCTTAAAAATCCACTATAACTTAAATACCAATATATACTCAAATAGGTCCCTTGGAGTAAATCCCAGATATAAAATCCAAATTTAAGGCAGTAAAACAAAATTAAAATCAAAAGAGAAAAGCCCAAAACACAACAATTGAACTATAAAACACATGTATATGTAAATCCGGAATCATATATTGTAAAAGCGGGGCTTGTTGTAATCATGGTCTTTACTGTCGTTGTACAAAAGGGCGTTTTCGCGAAGGCCCCCATCAGAGCATAATGGGCCAGTTATTTAGTTACCCCTGCGAGGTAAAGGAAAATAAAGTAAGCTGGAAGAATGGGGATTGTAATTTAGAGGGATGTAGGAATTAAGGGTAGTTTATAGGTAAACCAGCCGAGTCTTTAGCGGATCCTTCCTCTCTCGAGTTTCCGCAGTGGGCGTAGGTTGGGTTAGAGAAAAAGGATGTGATTAATATTCATAGTGAACTGAGCGATGTTACATAGATCGCGTAGTACTTTCTAAAAAGCCAATATTTCAGAATTTTAAAACATAATTAAATTAAATGATATGAAGGCATTAGGTAAAACTTATTCCAAAATTCAACGTACGTTAAAAAATAATAACAGAGCATATAAAACTTTATCGGTACAAATTTTAACAGAGGCTCATAAAAGGAAAAGGCTGAAGTTTTGCCGCTAGATGATTCAAAAGTTGGATGAATATTGAATATCCCGATTTTTCATTAAAATATTATGGACTGATGAATCATCCTTTTCTACGACAGGGGTTTTTAATAGAAAAAATCAAAGGTCGTGGGAAAACAAGCACAGCAGAAGAAGATTGGCAAAACAAATAAAAAAACCAGGAAGAGGAACTGTTAACGTTTGGTGTGGAAGTTTCAGAAACAAAATTGTTGGGACTATATTTTCTGATTATACTTTAACTAGAGTTACCTATCTGGACATAATTATCCCAGAAGCCGTAAGTATTCTTTTGCAGAATTTTCCTGAAGCCGAACTTGATGATATGATTTGGATACAGGATGGGACAACTCCGCATAGTGTCCTACCCGTTCGAGATCAGTTGAATAATATATTCCCAATATGGATAGGGAATAATGGAACAATTAAATGGCCACCTAACAGTCCAGATTTTATCACTCATAACCGCCCAATTTTTATTTCAAACTTTTTTTTTCTATAGGCAATAATAACGATGATAGGGGGTAGGTAATTTATAATGAATAACCCTTCACTGAAAAGTCTCCATAAGAATTAAATTTCGTGTGAAAATCTTTCAGAATAGTGCACTTTACGTGGTCTGAACATATATTGATTGTTGGTTTTAACCGGCTTTGAACATATTTAGAAAGGAGGAGGCACTGAATTCGATATGCATGTATATTTATTACGTTTGTTCAATCAGTACCTTGGAACGGCTTAAACGATTTCTATGAAAACGTCTGCAAATCATAGTCCATGTTTCAGTGATAATCCCATATTGGTTTCATTAATCTATGTGAAGAATCACGTCAGCCAGAGTTGGACAACTTTTTTTTTTCATTTGAGAATTAGGTAAATGATCTAATGATAGTCAAAGCTCGGAAATTTTGTCTCGACGCCAGGGACGGCCTTCATATAGACATAATATTATATTGCAAACATCTACTGAAACAATCAGAAAAACGACGAAGTGGTGAAATATTCATTATTGCCAGCTACAGTGTATCTCTGGTAATTAATTTAACCTAAAAAAGGTAAAGGTTTTGACAAAAATATGTAAAACGTATCTAGCAAATGAAAAGACAATTTTGAATCAAATACATACTTTTCTGTTCTGTTTAATATGTGTGGGGTGTTTATTTCGTTTATTTTCATAATATTTAAATATAAAAACCCAATTAACTGCTGGCAACATAAAACATTTTTCTCAATAAAATAAACCATTCTTATATCATATTAAACAATAAATGTCAAACAAAGTTAAGGATTAATGGCATAGAACTATCATGTACCGTGTGCATCACAAAGTCACACAACGTGATAAAGTGAATTTTATTTCATTTTAAAATCTTAATACATATAATCATAAATACTGTAAATACTTATCAGAAATCTACTACATTTATTTTATGAAACGTGCTGACATAAAATGTAGTTGATTATTTTATAATTGCAGTGTTGAAGGCATTCGACCCTGACCGAGTGTCAACATTAGGCCAGGCGCACATGGACGATTGTGGAATCGTGCCATCGCAACCACAGCTTTACGCGCGCATGGGCGATTTTGCAGCCGGCCGATTAGTCCCAACACGGACGAACAATTAGCAGTCGGCCCATCAGATTGAATTTCGTGTGTTCTGCTCAGTTGTAAAATGGGTTTGATAAATTTTTCAATTATACGAGAATGAGCAAAGATTGTTTTGATAAACTGCTTATTTATAATTGCCTCACCTCTGATAACAGATCTTTCTTTTTGAGATAGTTCTCCCCAGTCCTTAACCATAGCTTCGCAGACATCAAGCTACAGTTTTTGATTTTCATTGTTGTCACTATAGTCGTTTAATTGTTTATCATACAATTCAGGTTGTACTTCTACCAAGCTAATTAATGTTTCTGTGTCAATTTCCATATTCTACGTAGAAAACAACAGATATGCACTTCGTATATCGTGAATCAGCCGACTGAATACATATGTGTCCGCGCGCGTAGATTAAAATACATTGAGCTAGTGAAATCGGGCGATCGCGATCGAATCAAAATCTGTGTCCAGACACAGTCGGGCGATTTTGCGATCTTTCATATGTGCTCTCCGTATATAAAGTACAGTTCTAACTACACGATTGACTAATCGGTCGATCCTGAAATCGTCCATGTGCGCCTAGCCTTAGATTCCAGTGTATGCCGGTACTTTTATATGTTTTTTATTTTTTATTTCGAATAAATACTGACATTTCTGGATTGTTCTTTTATTTTCTTTATCTCCTTGAGTCACAACAATTTACAAACTTTTACACAAAAATGGTTGTCGATATTCATTTAAATATTGTAGTAATAAAAAATGAGCATTGAGCATCTTATTCAGTATGAAAGAATTAAGTGAAATGCCAAAGTTTTCTCTATTTATATTTTACAGTTCTTCAAATAATAGAAGAGAAAAAAACAAATATTATCTAAAAATTTATAAAGGCCTGTTCCCTTAGAGGTACGTTTTATACCAGATGATATAAACATTTCTTAAATTATTTTGATAAATACCATACGCTATAGAAGTTTAGAAATGTTCTATACTGGGTGTAACAGGATCATGGTATCCCTCTTTTCTCCTTTAATTTTGAAGATAATTGATTGAAATTTAGGACACACTACCTACATAATAAGCGGTACTTTTTGACATATAATTGAATTTTTTTTCACTTCCGGTTTCACCGGAAGTGACACTAACTTTCAATTTTTAAATGGAACACCCTATATATTATTGCATTTTTGAATTCAACGATACCAAATGAGTGACATTTCAAACATCAATTTTTTTTATAACACAATTTTTAGTTTTCCATTTAAGTGTGCCATGACGGTTCCGATGTAATGCTACAAAAATCGAAATCCCGTTAAAAACACTAAATTATTTTATCAACCCATTTAAAAATGTAGAGGTGGTGGGGGGTTGAAAATATTATAAAAAAATTTGAGTGTTTAGCTTCTAGTACATACACCGAATTTCAAATTTCTGTACTCTTACCAACTTGCTTTACTTATATCCCTCTGTTTACTCCTATTTAACCCCCAACCCTTCAACTGAATTATCTCAAAATATAATCTAGTTCCAGATGTCGTTATGGTAGATACGTGTACCAAATTTCAAATGAATATTTCAATTTTATTTTATCAACCCCTTTAATAATGGAGTAGGGGTGGTGTGGGGTTGAAAAATATTATAAAAAATCTGAGGCTTAGGCTTGTAGTACATACAACAAATTTCAAATTTCTGTATTAGTATCATCTCAAAATATAATCCAGTTCAAGATGCCGTTATAATACATACGTGTACCAAATTTCAAATGAGTATCTAAATTTTATTTTATCAACCCTTTAATAATGGTGGGTTGAAAAATATTATAAAAAAGCATGAGGCGTTGGCTTGTGGTACATACATCAAATTTCAAGTTTTTGTACTCTTACCAGCTTGCTTTACATAGTTCCCCATATTTACCTCTATTTACCCCCAACCCTTCACCGGATATCTTCAAAAAACAGTCCAGTTCCAGATCTCGTTATAATATATACGTGTACAAAATTTAAAGTCAATATTTCAAACCGTTCCGGAGAAAGCGTGCGGACAAAGTTACAGACAGACAGACCGACAGACCAACAGACCGACAAACAGACAGAAATTTTTATTTCGCTCAAATTTAAAATCTCGACGTTTCACGACATTCTAAATGTATTTCAAAAAGATACATTTTTGAAAATTTTTGTTACGATTACTATACTTCCAATCCACTACGTGGATGTGGAAGTAACTGATGTTTGAAATGTCACTTATTTGGCATCGTTGGATTCAGAAAATTATGCAAAATTCGAAAATGCGATAATATATAGGGCGTTCTTTTTAAAAATCGAAAGTTAGTGTCACTTCCGGCGAAACCGTAAGTGAAAAAAAATCAATTGTATGTCATAAAGTGCCGCTTATTATGTAAAGTAAAACCGGGTAACATTGACAGGGGGTTAACATTGACACATTTTCAATTATCTTGCCCAGTGCTTTTGTATTCAAGAAGAATGCAACTTTAACGCTCCTAAAAATTCATTTACGGTCTCGCCATCTAGTGAAAATAGCTGAAAGTTGGGTTATGCTAATTGCATAGGTTTCTGCAAACCTTTCAGTTGTGCATTTTCGAGAAACCGATTTTCGCGCGGGAATAAACTTTGTGCATACGTGACATTTTGTATAGTT
Organism: Stenurella melanura; assembly: GCA_963583905.1. Classification (NCBI taxonomy): domain Eukaryota; kingdom Metazoa; phylum Arthropoda; class Insecta; order Coleoptera; family Cerambycidae; genus Stenurella; species Stenurella melanura. Next base: position 86,627,690 of record OY757316.1, on the reverse strand, counting down.
TATATTTCTTTTATGCAATGTATGCTGTCTTACATCAATATTGATAGATTGTAGAAGGCCGTGAAATAACAGCGACATTTTTAAGGAAGGAAAAGCATTTTGTTTATCCGGACGTGATAGATGAGGCAAAAGTTTCGATGAAAGATGTGGTAAAGGTTTTGCCAGAACCAACTATTCGTCGAGGCATGCATATTGCATATATTCCACACTAATTTCACCTGTTTGGATTCTGAAAAAGCCCTCACTATTTTTTAAAGATGGATTATTTTGCTTTTTTGCGTTGTTAATATTATTTGATATTATTTGCTAAAATATTATTCAAATAAAGGAATTCTTGTCAAAAAATGTCTGTAAACGTCTTATTTTATGTCAATGATACACTAAGCTTTACAAAGATTGATTTATAATTTAGTTTACAGAGGGTGTCAATGTTATCCGACGTGAGGCTAAAATTGACACTGTGCAGTGTTTTAAAAAAAAATAGTAAAACTAAAAATTGAAATTTAATCTTTAAACTAGTACCCAGTAAATATGGACAACATATTGCTTTAGTGAAAACCAGGTTTACAATTTTCTAGTAATAATCATAAGTGAGAAAAAAAATTTTTGTAAAGTTGTGTCAGTGTTACCCGGTATTACCTTATGTAGTATTATCCTGAATTCCAATCAATTATCTTCAAAACTAAAGGAGGAAAGGGGGGTATACCATGATCCTGTTACACCCGGTATATTATAAGTATCTTTATTACTCTGAGGTTCTTCGTTTGTTTTATCGCAATAAGACAGGCACACAAAAAAAAGTCGAGTGTGGATTTTCACCTGCTGAACACGAGCCCGATGTCCGTTTTGCTCGATTGGCTCTTGCATTTTCCTAAACTTCTCCTAGCGTATCTCTGAATTTTTTCATAATTTTATGGTCTCTAGTTCGGATGCAGTTGCACCCGAGGCGGACCCATGTCGCTGGAAAAGCGAAATTCTCGGACCTTTGACTTTGGTGGTGTGTATCTCCCTTAAAACTGCCCATAGATCATCGTACCGCCCACATTCTATCTCAACGCTCCAAAATACGTATGGAAATGGTGGTCAGCTCATTTAAGCTTTTTATTTACTTATTTGAGATTTTTCGGGCATTCTGACGGTGTTTTTTGAGGTTAGGAAAAATGCAAGTGCCAATGTGGCAAAACGGGCATCGAATTCGTGTTCAGCACGTAAAAATGCATGAGAATACCTAGGTCTGCCTTATCGCACTCGACTTTTTTTGTGTGCTAGTGTAATTAATGAAATAATTGATTTTTGTGCAGCATACCATGTATTTCTCTGTATGATGAATAATAACCTTCATAATTATTAGTATTATTGTGATATGTAAAAGTCAAATAATAATACAAATACATTTCTTATAATAAAGTTCTTTCCCCGCCCATGGTTTCTACCGTGTTGCTACCTTATTCCAAGGCCCTTCGACAACACTTCCGATGCTAATTTTTTCAAATAGCAAGGGCTGCAAGGGACCTTATATTTACTTGGCGAGTTCTTCATTAAAGTTATTATGAAGTTGAAAGGGCGGTGCGGTTATAATTAATAACGGCAGCAGAAAGCATAAATTAGAAGAATGTTACTTAAAAATGTTCCCGTAGCTTTTGCAACGCTGAGAATTTGCTTATTATTTCTTATGTATGAAAATAATCTAAATATTTATTGTGCAATTTTCTCTCTTGAACTAGAAACTAAGTTTTAATAAACTTAGTTTGTTGTGAAATTAAAATTCTGTATTTAACTTTGTAATTCAAGTTTGACCTCAATTTATTTCTTTTATAAAATATTAAAATTAAGGTGAAATTCGTTACTTGTATCTTTATTAAACTAGGTGAAAATATTATCATTATGTGGTATCCGCCATTTATGATGTGTACATATTATTTTGTTTTATCATTTTAAGAAATTTAAAAAAAACTCCATGGCCTGTCGCTTGCTACAACTTCACTTATTTTTGGTTTTTTATTTGTAGACAATACTAAACAGCTCCAAAAATTGACGTTTTTCGTCAAATTAATATTATAAAAAGATCGGAGGTATTTACACAGAACTTCCTTCTTTATTTACACAGGGTAATCACTCTACAAAACTATTAATTAAGAAACGATACAGGAGAGTAAGAACAGGAATATAGCTATCACTATTGCTACAACTATTGCCCAGTGCAATATCCTGCAGATTAACAGTGTCTGCTTCTGGAAATCCATCAACCGATATGTATACCAATCGAATTTTCATAATTACCGAGTGGTAGTTAATAGACAAAGATAAAATCAGCTTGTTATAGTATGCGTAACCGATAAAAGGACGGCGCAAGAGACGCAAGACGAAGTAAAAGACTCCGACAAAATCGTCCGTCTTGTGGCGCAAGAGACGTAAGACGAAGTAAAAGGCGCCGACAATATCGTCCGTCTTTTACCTCTTACTTTATAAAGCTAGACAGAAAGTCATGGGCTGTTCGCATGCCAAAGCGTGCAAACAATAATCAGGACCGTCTCACTGATGTATTACGTTAGTCTTGTGCCCACATCTGAATAGCGCAATCAGCCTGAATAGATCCAAATTGTTGCTAAAAGAATTTCTACATCAAAATACATTTTATTCAATAGAAGAATTTATTACCGCTGTGCAAAATACCTAAATATTCCTAATATTTGTTATAACTGATTATACCTTTTTTTTAGTCCGACATATTTATGTATATGTGTTCATATATGTATATTTTGTATTTGACTTGTCTATCCAATGTAAATTGGCGAAAGATAAATAAACTTCAATCAATGAATCAATGATTCAATCAATAATCTAACGTTTAGCGAAACAATTGTGTTGACAATACATCGGTTAAAATTAAAACAACAGTTCAGTGCTTTATTTGTTAAATTATTATATAGTGTTGACATGAATTACCACCAAGTAAAGGTCGATTCTTTTAACTATTCAAAAAGTCTTTTCACAAATAAAAACAACTAATTTTTAAAACTTTTTCCGATAATTTCCATGGAAATTTTTTTACCAAAACTGCTCTATATTATCTTAGTAGTCATGATATAAAATATGCCTTTTGTCCTATGGCTCAATACCAAGATACTACCAATCTAAATTTCACAAGACGCCGCTGACAAATAATACCTACACTGAAATAGTAATCGAGCGAACAATACCGGTAATCCGGCTCTGCCTTTTACCTCGTCCTGCGTCTCACGCGTCCCTTAACAGTTGGCCTCTTAGTAATTACGCATACTATACAAATCTGTTATTCACAATGAATTATCTCGTGGGTAAACAGTTTCTGCCTCTAGAAATCCACCAATCGATAAGTGAGTCAATCATATTTTTCTACTCGCTGTGTGATAAGTAATCGACAAAAGAAATATCAGCTTTATATAAATACTTCTACCAACTATGAAAACATGTCGACTTTCAAGAGTCATCTAGTGAACTTTCCACTATCAAAAAAAGTTCTCATGTCACTTTTTTGTCTGCTAAGCTAGAGAATAGGATTAATGATATCTTTAGCTTTTACAAATGTGCCAGGTGATTGCATTTTGACTCCTGTACCATAATTAGTGTATCACCTAATCTACCTAAAGTTTATTCGAATCTAAAAATCACTGTACAATGTGTCTCTCAAATTCATACTCAACAATTTGAAAAATTAGTAATAATTTCAGTATAATTGAATGTGCTGTAAGATCTAATCTGTTATCTTATTATTCATTTCTTGCGAGAGAATGCTTAACGCTTAAATCACCTTAGTATAAAACTATTCAAATCAAAATGTCTGTACAACTTGGAAACGGAAAAAGAATGGAGTTTTGTGTGGTGGCAGGAAGATTTTTATAGAAAAATTTGACTAACGACTAATAATAATCAGAGATCAGGAATCTTATCTAGGTGTTAGAGACGGCTCTCACATAGTCGTGATATTATATAGCAAACATTTACTGAACCAATCATAAAAACGACGAAGTGGTGAAATAGTTATTTATTATATTTAACTTAAAAAAGGTGGTAGTTCTTACAAAAACATTTAAAACATATCTGGCAAATAAAAAGACAATTTTGAATCAAACACACACTTTCATGTTCTGTTTAATGTGTGGCATGTTTATTTCCATAATAATTAAATGTGATAACCCAATTAACTGCTCGCACCATAAACCATTTTTCTCAATAAAATAAACTATTTTATATAATATTAAATCATACATAACAAAGTTAAGGATCAATGGAATAAAACTGCCATGTACCGTGTGCATCACGTGATAAAGTGAGTTATATTTCATTTTAACATGTTAATACGCATAACCTACTTTTATCGGAAATATACTACGTACGTTTGTGAAACGTACTGACAATTACCTGAAAACATATAGTTGGTTTATTATATTTGCAGTGTTAAAGGCATTCGACCCCGACTGAGTGTCAACATTAAATTCCAGTGTACGGAGGTACTTTTATGTTCTTCATTTATGCGGTTTTATCTCCTTTAATTATACGACGCTACCGAAAATGTGAAACATTTCAAAATCGCTTTTAACCTACACTGTGGCAATTATTGACATTTACGTCAACATTTAATAAAGGGAAAAGATGGACCAACCCAGATCGCAGTTTTCTAAACCTTAGTATAAATCTAGCCATATGTATGTACACATGTATCTACAAACCTACTGTGAAATTATTGAAAGTCGGCGATATACAAAATTGTCTAGTGCCTCTCAGGCTGCAATACACTTGTGGATTCGCGATTTCCGAGAACTGCAATTTGATGAAACAGATTTTTATTGCAGTAGTTGCAACAAAACAATTTCTTGGACATATGAAACAAATCTTAATAGACATATTTCCTCACAAAAGCATATTGGTGCTAATCGCTCTACGGATAGTGACAGTCAATGTAGTGAAAACTAGACAACCCACTTTTTAGTCAATTTTTGAAAAAGTGTATTGGTTGCAAATATAACAATGTTCAGGTGCCGTCGGAAACGACACTCAGAAGAAAATATTTATCAATGGAGTGCGCATGTTAAACAAAGAATTTCTTCTGAGCTTACAGGGAAATACATCTGGGTTAGTGCAAACAAACCACCAATGCTTGTGGTGAGAAGGTAGTGAATGTTTTGGTGGGTGCATTGAAGGAAAATTTTTCTGTGCGTGAACACTTGATTACCTCTAAAGCTGCAAAAACGACACATTGTCGCATTATAGTGAAGGCAGTGAATTCAATTCTACAAGAGTTATGGGATGACAAATATGTGAAAATGAGGACCAAAATCTTATTATTTTCTACTGATGGAGTGAATTATATGAAAGCCGCAGGGCGAATTATAAAGAAAACATATCGCAATATGCTGCTTGTAACATATCTAGCACATGGACTCTACAGAATTGCTGAAATTATTAGAGGGTGCTACACTAACGTTGATAACTTAATATCTACTGTGAAAGGAAGTTTTCCTGAACGCACTACATCGTGTACGGTTATTTAAAAGAAATGCTTCCAAATACATTATTACCTCCAGCGCCCATTATAACATGGTGGGGCACTTGGCTAAAGGCGGCATCATACTATGTTTCCATTTTGAAAACGTCAAACTAATAGTACTGCAGTTAAATCCAGATGACGCAGTTGTTATATCACACTTTCAACAGGCATTTATGGATCCAAGAAGATCTGAAGACCATACACGGAAGTTTCTCGCGAAATTCTCTAGCCATACGGAACCTTCAACATATGCCAATAACAACAAAATTTACTGCAGTTGATGCAATAAACATCGTACTCAATTTCCGGCAATATATTTCTCAATTACCTAGAGGAATTGCTGAGAGGGTTCAAACAAAATTCCAAAGAGTTTTAAAAACCAATTCCGGGTTTGTAACGATGTCATCTATAATAGACCTTTTAACACATTCAGCGCCAAGCTAATATCATTGAATCTACGCACGACACCACCCATAAGACAAGCTCGGCAAACACCGGTGTCTGATATGGCCCTATATAAAACAATGCATATTTTTTATGACACCAGGCCATAGCGGACACATTTATCGAAAAACAGGTTAATTTCCTAGGCAACAGCGGTAATTTTAGCGGACACAAATAAATCGGCGGACACCGTGCTGTGCTGTCGATACGGATTGACATGTCCGTCCTGACCTCTAAAATACATATAATTTTAAGTCATTCTCAGCAGACCACAGCGGTGACAATAGCGGACATAGCTTTCAAAATGTACATGCATTTTTTTATTAAGAACCCATGGCATGTACGCCATTATACAGGCTCATGGCTGGTAATTAACGATAAAAACTCCTCGAATGTAAGTGTCCGTTGGCTAATGCTAATGGCTAAGTAAGGCGGACACCGGTGACGGCTATGGCCGGATCTAACTCTAGCTTATCAGAGACGTGTCCGCCATGGCGCTGAATGTGTTAAATGGTAAAGAAGTAGACTTTTCTACATCAGGCGTCAATAGGGCGACTTACATATGTTCACGTTGAGCGGTCTTCATCTGATTATAAATGGATTTTTAATGACAGGCGGCAAAGGTTAACTTCAGAACAGTTTGAACAAATATTAATAATATACTTTTATTTTTTTTATAGGTCGTGAAAAATTACATATATGTGTGTGTTACTTTAAGGTAGCAAAAAATACATTTGTGTATTTTAGTTCAATGTTACATCCTCCAATACCTCCTTTTCGAGTGAGTGTTTGTAATAAACTGACCATATTAACTTTCGATATTACGGAATTCCCTAAATAAAGTACAAGGTAAGATAAATTGTATCATACTTGCATAAATATCTTTCCACGTCGGCAGAGCCAACCCTGACTTTTACGTCACCGAGATAAGATTCCCGCTCTCTGCTAATAACAGTCAAAGATAATCAAATGAAATCGATTTTTTTATACAGTTAGATGTTTACTTTAATATTTAAAGCCCTAAGGCACCCCTTTCCTTTATCCGATCAGGCTAAAACGTCACATGATTTTTTTTCATCAAATAGAATCACTCCGGGAAGAGCCAAAAAATTCTCAAAAAAAGATTTCTCCGTGTAGTTAAGGGCCACCCTAAATTGCCACCTATTCGTTTAGGCAGGCTAATCAAAGTAATACTGCAACTAAACTTTGTTTGCTCTGTATATTAGTACAGACAAATTAACAATTTAAGGTAACAAAAATTAATAAAAGGATCATCTCTGGAATTTAAGTAGATAATAACCTGGAGAATGAGATGATGCACTTCCAAGTTCCGGAAAATTCAAAAGAATTTGGAAAAACTTTTTGATTTTCGGTTTCTTTGCTCTATCTGCCAAAATAATGAAAATATAGAAAGAAGTTAACAACAAGCGTTGTAGTTCGTCTTTTTCTCTGCAAAAAAGGTCTCTACAAATTTGTGTGTTACTTAAGCCGTTTAGAAGATAAATCTAGTTTTCCACTTGTAGTTTTAAGCCGCTTCGAAATACCCGAAAAATGAGAATCCTAGAGAAGTTTCGTACGACCGGGCTCATCGATCGATAATTCTTACTATTCAGAGCCTCTAAAAAAATGAAAATAACATAAAATGTAGAGGAAAGTCGCAGCTTTAATGTGGAACTAATCACAAAATTCATACAAAATTTTATCAAAGAGAGAAAGTGTCAGCAGGTGGCTTAGTGAACTTTGTGCAGTTGAACCACAGATTTATTCATATCTTTACCTGGAGTCGTTAGAATGATAATTCATTTTGCTTATATATTCTTATATAATGACATATTAATCCAATTAACATTTTATTGCAATTACTTAATAATAATAATAATAATAATAACACGTCTTTATTATTTTTCATCTTAAAAAAAAATACAATCTATTATTGATTTTATAAAATAAACAATGAAAAATAAATGGCGAAGTTAAGCAGTCACAATTCATAAGAAATCATGAACGCTTTTCTTCCACTTAACCATATATTCTGTTTGAAGCGTACAGACTCGGTCCCTCCTGTATCTTGAAGGTACACAAGAGAGGCGAAATCTGCACACTTCGAACAGAATCGAAAATAATAATCTATAATAATTTCAACATAAATACAAAAAAAAAGGCAAGGCTGCAAGAATGAGATTTAATGAAAAATGTTTTCTTTTTCATTATTACAATATTATTCTATACAAAGGGCTACAATAATCCTGTACATTGACGTTCGAGCAAATATGATTTATATATCTTTTTGAACCTAGTAATGCTGTTCCTTTTTAGCTGATTATTCAAACCATTATATATTTTACAAATTTGGTAACTAAATGATCTCTTAAACAGTTCAGTACGGTGCTGGGGTGGAGTTAGAAGACCCTTAAATCTAATATTTAATGTGTGCACATCAGTTCGAAATTTAATTTTTTGATAAAGATATATAGGAGTTTTGTTTAATATAATTCCATGAAAAAGACAAGCTGTGTGATGCAATTTTCTGTTGTACATGTTAAGCCATTTTACCTCCTTGAGTTTATGAGAAATTCTCTGATTTCGGTAAATTCCATAGATGAGTCTAAGACAAGAATTTTGTAATTTCTGAATTTTCCTTGCATACAGTGTATTTATACAAGGGCCATATAAACAGTCTGCATAATTTAATATAGATAAAACCAAAGTTTCACAGAGGAGAACTTTGGTTTTATGTGAGAGGTAATGGCGATTACCATATATTAATTTTAATATGGAGTAACCTTTTTGTAGCATTTTATTTACATGGGCCTCAAATCTTAAATCACAGTCTAATATAACTCCTAAACTTTTTGCCTTGTCTACTTTTACCAAGGAATCATTACCAATTTTAATATTTGTATGTTCTTTAATATTACTTCGCTGGTTCTTTGGACCAAAAATTATAATATTAGATTTAATGGGATTAATGACAAGACAATGATCATTTGCAATTTTGACAAAATTTTGAAGATCTTCATTAACAAATGAACAGGCGATATCAGCATCAGAGGGCCTGAAAGAATAGTAGAGTTGAGTGTCATCTGCATATAAATGTACTTTGCAGTAATTTAAGTGATTAATAAAATTGCTTGTATATATAGTAAATAGCAATGGACCGAGGATTGACCCTTGGGAACACCAGATCTTAGGGTTAGGTAATTTGAAATATTATTATTTAATTTTACACGTTGTTCCCGATTTTTTAAGTAGGCATTAAATAATTGTATTGCTTCCTCAGAGAGCCCTATGTAGTGTAAAATATTATTAAGTATATCGTAATTTATAGTATCAAATGCCCTACTGAAGTCAAGCAAAATTAAGGTGGTACAAAATCCCTGGTCAGTAGCCGCTATGATATCATCCACTATGTGTAAGAGAGCCGTAGTGCAACTGTGTTTGGGCCTAAATCCTGATTGAACCGACGGTATTAAATTGTACTTTTCTGTATGTTCTCTTAACTGTTGTTCCATTACTCTTTCAATAAGTTTTGACATGGTCGGTAATAAACTAATAGCTCGGAGATCTTTGAATTCTTCTGGATTATTTTTTTTAGGCAGCACAGTTACATTGGCCCTCTTCCACATTGCCGGAAAAACATTTTCAGTTAAACAGAAATTAATTATATGCGTCAAATATAAAACAATATGTGGACAACACAATTTTATCAGATTAACATTTAAATCATCACACCCAGCAGCAGTAGTTTTTATGTTATTTAAAATCTTATATATTGCAAGTTCGTCAACAGGCTGAAATTTAAAATTTGAATTATTTATATTGTTATTTTTATAAAAGTCTATAACTTCAGCCGATGCAGTTGTCTGAGGAATAGCATTTATAAAAAAAATATTTATTTCGTCTGCGTTCTGTAAATGAATTGGAATATTTTTATGTTTATTTTGAGGTACAAAATTATTATCTCTGAGAAATTTCCAGTTCTGTTTTGGGGTAGAATTATTCACTTGTGTTGGAAAAATATGCCTTGCGATCAAAGTAGCGGGTATATTTCTCATCGATCAATCACCTCCAAATTTTAGAGTTCAATTCGCTGTATCTTAAGTAATAATAATAGCAGTCTTAATTTTTGGATTGTAAGTACAAAAAAACATATTCTTTCGAATGACTTTAGAGTTTTTTAAATGTGTGCAGTACTTTTTGAATTTTTCTACATTAATCATACACGTTCAGAAAATGCACAATTATACAGTAAAACATATACAACTTATTTGTTTCTTAACATTCTTCAATAAAATTTTCACGAAATATAGATTAAAGTGTGTGGAATCGAATCAATGCAGTGAAAAAGCACCCACTGTTACAGGAGAAATAGGCAGGATGCATAAAACTCAAAGATGTGAATAAATCAACTATATAAAGTTTACTAAGCCATCTTGTAACACAGTTCCACATTAAAACTGAGACTTTTCTCTCCATTTTACGTTGTTTCCATTTTTTTAGCGGCTCTGAATAGTAATAATTATCGATCGATATGTCCGGTCGTACGAAACTCCCAGAGAATTCTCATTTTCCGCGCATTTCGGAGCGACTCAAAACTATAAGTGGAAAACTGGATTTATCTCCTAAACGGCTTCAGTAAGACAAAAATTTGTGAAGACCTATTTTGTAGAGAAAAAGACGAGCTACAAATTTTGTTGAAAAATTTTTTTTGTATTTTCATTATTTTAGCCGTTAGAGCAAAAATACCGAAAATCAAGAAGTTTTTCCTAATTTTTTTAAATTTTCCCGGCACTTGGAAGTGCAAAGAATGCATCATTCCATTCTACAGGTTATTAACTACTTAAATCTCAGAGATGATTCTTTTATTAATTTTTGCGAGGTTTTTACAACATTGGTAAACAATAAAATCGTTAAATATAATTATCATAATTAGTTTATTATGTACATTGTTAAATATTTCGTGTATGTCTACCTACCTATAAATAAAAACATTTCAAACAGAAGTAATAAATTACGATATACACCTATATTTCATACTTTTCTAATATCAGGTTATCAGTTTTAAGTGAAACAATAACTCAATCGCTGTCTTAATTAATGCCCCAACAGTTGTACCGATCGGGCTATGCGTCTTACTAGTCCAATTGGTAAATTGTTCCCTGACATATATATCATTCTCAGACCTCAAGAGAGGATGATACATGGTTGAAGGAGTTCCAATATATCTTCTCCTCCACTCAACGACTGTCTACTAGCAGGATTTGTAGTTTCGAAATATACTTCAGTTAAAACTTACTAATTTATACTTAGTTTCGTTCTTACTTGATAAGTAGTTAATATGCGTGAGTCATAATGATGATCATTTTTTTTTGTAGTATACATTCTCGGTACATTACGCGAAGAAAAATATAGGTAAATGTAACAAGTAATTCGGCACATTTAAATGAAAAAGGTGCGTTCCACAGATCGGATATTTTTTCTCGGTGACGTAAAAGTCAGGGTTGGCTCTGTCGACATGGAAAACATTTTTTACAAGTATGGCAGAATATACCTTGTACTTTTTTAGGGGATTCCGTAATATCTTAAGTTAATTTGGTCAGTTTATTATAAACACTCACTCGAAGAGGAGGTATTGGGGGATGTAATATTGAACTCAAACACACACATGTATTTTTCACTACCTTAAAGGAACACACACATATGTAATTTTTTATGACCTATAACGAATATAAAAGTATATGATTAATATTTGTTCTAAATGTTCTGAAGTTAACCTTACTTAAAATATCTGAAATTTCTTAAAGTCGTCTTATTGACGCCTGGTGTAGAAAAGTCTACTTCTTTACCATTTGAAAGATCCATTACAGATGACATCGTTACATATCTGGGATTGATTTTTAAAACTCTTTGGAATTTTGTTTGAACCCTCTCAGCCATGTCCCTAGGTAATGAAAAACATATTACCGGAGGTCGAACACGATGTTTATTGCATCAACTGCAGTAAATTTTGATTTTGTTGGTATTTGTTGAAGGTCCCGTATGGCTAGAGGAATTCGAGAATCTTCGTGTGTATAGTCTACGGATCTTTTTGAACAGTTGGATCCATAAATGCCTGTTGAGCTTGTGAAACAACAACTGCGTCATCTCGATGCAACTGCAGTACTACTAGTTTGACGTTTTCAAAATGCCGCCTCTAGCCAAGTTCCCCACCGTGTTGTAGTCGGCACTGGAGTTAACGGTGTATTTGAAAGTATTTCTTTAAATAACCATACACGACATGGTACTTTCAGGAAAACTTCCTTTAGACTAGATATTAAGTTACAACATTAGCGTAGCACCCCCTAATAGTTTCAGAAATTCTATGCAGTCCATGTGCTAGACATATTACATGCCGCATATTGCGTTATGTTTCCTTCATAATTCATTCTGCAGCTTTCCTATAATTGTCTCCATCAGTAAGAAATAATAATAATGCGACAATTTGTCGTTTCTACAACTTTAGAGGTGATCAAGTGTCCACGCACTGAACACTTTTCCTCCAATGCACCCACTAAAACATTCGCTATCTTCTCACCACAAGTATTGGTGGTTTCGTCCACACTAACTCAGATATATTTCCCAGTAAGCTCAGAAGATATTTTTTGTATAATATTATCACACTCCGTTGATAAATATTTTCTTCTGAGCGTCGTTTCCTACGGCACCTGAACATTATATTTGCCACTAATACACTTTTCCAATAATTATTTTAAAAGTGGATTAGCTAGTTTTGACCACGATATGTTAAATCCCACCACCACTTCCACTAAATCTAAATTAAAACTACGTTGAGTGTCACTATCAGTAGAGCCACTAGCACTAATATGCTTTTGTGAGAAAATATGTCTATCAACATTTGTTTTGGCTATCCAAGAAATTGTTTTGTTGCGACTACTACAATAAAGACCTGCACTTCTGGGAAATCGCGAACCTATAAGTCTAGTGCGGTCTAAGAAGCATTAGAAATTTTGTATGCCGCCGTATAATTTCATACTAGGTTTGTAGATACATATGTACATGCAAATGGCTAGATTTACTACGGTTTGCAAAAGTGCAACCTGGGATGGTCTGCCCTTTGCTTTTATTACATGTTGACGTAAATGAAAATAATTGCCACAGTGCAGGTAAAAAGCGATTTTGAAATGTTTCACAATTTCAGCGGCGTCGTATAATTGAAGGAGATAAAACCTCATACGTAAAAAACATAAAAGTACTCCTGTACACTAGAATTTAATGTTGACACTCGGTCGGGGTTGAATGCCGTTAACACCGCAAATATAAAAAAATCAACTATGTTTTTATGCAATTGTCAGTACGTTTCACAAATGTAGTAGATTTCCAATAAAAGTAGATTGAACGTATTAACATTTTAAAATGAAGCGAAATTACTTTATCACGTGAAGCACACAGCACATGGCAGTTTAGTGCCATTGATCCTTGACTTTGTTTGTTATGTATGAATAGTTTATTTTATTGGGAAAAATGTTTTATGTTGCCAGCAGTTAATTGGGTCTTCAATTATTACGACAATAAACAAAATAAACACGCCACACATTAAGAAGAACAGAGAAGAAACATTTTGAATATATGAAAGTTATAAAATCAGTGTGAACAATCCAACGAAAATAATTACAAGCATGTGGTACTTCCGGTTATACCGGAAGTCGCTACCAACTTGCTTATTTTAAGTAACACCTTATATATTTTCAACTTTTCGAAATGACCATAAAATTCTCAGTCAGCAGTTTCGGAGATATCTGAAACTTTATAAAAAATTTGACACGTGCAATGGTTTGCAAGAACCATTATAACTTTCTTCGTGTAGGAGATCCTCATTTGCTCTTTGGTACGTAGAAAGAACACAAAATAAGCTAGTCCCTACAATAGAAATAAATTGCATAGTAGTATACCAAGTGTTCTGTTTCTCGCATTACATTTTGTCAAATTCAAACCTCAAAAACATTTTTATTTCAAATGGAACACCCTATATTTATTAAGATCATATTATGTAAAATTAAATTTCCTTTTTTTCTGGTATAGGAATTATGGTGGTTAGAGTTACTAGTTTTTGAAATATTATCGATTTTCTTACATGTCTTCCAATTTTTAATAAAAATTACCATCAACTTGATTAGAGACAGTCATTAATGACAGTTATTCTCTTATGTCAAGAAATGCCAGCACGTTTAAATCACACCCACGAAGACTTCTTAGATTTGTTTATTATTTATGGAGAGTATATGTATATATGGTAAGTCAGGAAAACCAAGGGAAAAGAAATATATAGTTATAAAAATCATGTGTAAATGAATATCAAAAGCATATAAAAAGAGCAAAAGAACAACAATGCAGAATTTAAGTAATTGCCATATTAGACAAAGTCAAGAAGAATCTAATTACGTCAGTAACACAAAAAACAAATTAAAAAACTATACATTACAAGTTATGTACCTGTAGATCTATAAAGAAATGCATGTACACTGTAGTAACCATTTTGAATAGTAAATCCTTAACCTCCCGCTTGTACCTTAAAAAAAATTGACTTCTGATACTCTCAGGTAGGCTATTGTACATTATTAACTCAATATAGTAAAGAGACCATTTAAATGTCGATGTCCTGTGCTGAGGAATAGATAATAGATTCCCATGTCTTGTACTGTACTCATGATTTTCAGATAGTTTATGAAATTTATGCAAATTGCATTTTACATGTAACAAACATTTGTATATGTAGACACATGGTACAGTTAGTATTCTCTTGACAACAAAAGTATCTCTACAACATTCTCTATATTTAAGTTTGTATATTAGTCTGATTAAGGGTTTTTGTAGACAAACACTCTGGATTTTCCCCAAAGAGATATATTCTGGGATATACAAGAGTAAGCGTAGGAGTACATTAGTATCTTCCTCATGCATAATTGTGATTCCTTCCGCTAATATGCGACGGTAGATCATTAATGTATATTGAAAACAAGAAAGATCCTAGGATGGATCCCTGAGGCACACCCAGGGCAACATCTTGTGTACCAGAGTAGGCTTCATTATATTTCATCATAAGGGATCTGTTATCCATAAACGACTTTATTAGATCAAGGATCTTACCTCTTATACCGATATTTTCCAGTTTACTAAACAGTATATGCCAGTTTACCGAATCGAAGATTCTACGGAGATCAAAAGGGATTGATACTATCTATTTTTCTCTATCCACCTCCCATTAGATGAAATCAAGTAGCTTAATACTCGCAGTTTCTATTGTTCTCCTACATCTAAATCCATGTTGGCTATCTGTTAATTTATTATTACTTTCTAGGTAATGTACTATCCTGTTGTGAATAAGTTTTTCTATAATTTTAGACATAACGCTTAGTAGCGATATTTGCCAGTAATTTTCTATATCTTCTTCCTGACCCTTCTTATGAACAGGTATTACTATGGGAATTTTGAGTTTTTCAGGGAAGTAACCTTCTGTAATAGATTTGATGACTAGATATAGCAGAGTGTCAATGATATTCACTGAAATATTTTTAGTCACTTGGGCTGTTAGTCTACTAACATGTTTATTGACTTGTCATTTTATGATCACTTGCATTAATAAGCGTATTCTATTATATGGATAAATGATGCTAACTTTACCAAGAATGGACTTTTTAATCTACACAATGCTCATTACTGGAGTATCTCAATTTCTCCTGTAACAGGGAGCGAGACATTCAAGAAAATTAGCAGTTTAATGTTTACTGTGCCATGAGAAATAATAAAGTGGTGACATTACAATTTATTGAGGAAAATTTAAATAATATATTAAAGTAATTTCTTCATCGGCTAGTATACCTAGGCTTCCTCCATATTCCAAAAAATAGGATAGGTGTTGGGAATCAAAGTAGTCGCTCAATAGAACAAAAATACTCGAATAATTTATCTTATGGGTATTTTTCAATCGAATTTACAGTTTAGCCTGGACATAATTTTAACAACTCAGTTAACTTTATAAATTAGGCTCTACAACATCTGTACTATTAAGTTATGCAATCTTACAACACTAATTTCACCCAACTGCATATGTATATTTTACATCCACTTACCAAATCGGCATTCCGCCACTGCTTCCTGTTAATAAAATAACGCAAAGTCTGGCAATGTTGTTAACGGAATGTTAATTATGATGCCAATGACACATTGTAGTGAATTCCAGCACTTACTAGCGTGATGTGATCGGGTAGTCCCTGAAAATACACCACAAACCCCCAAAACACCCCTAAATATTGGAGACGAGTTCATATTTGTTGCATACCTTTATGCATTTGCTGGCAAATATGCATCACTCGCATTGTTTCTAATTAATCCTCTACGCTCGCCTATATTTCGTAACCGACAGCGTAAAATTCAGTTTTAGTTGAGAAGGAAGTTCGCAAAATTATTAACTGTCAATACCAATACAAATAGGACTCGTAATAAGTATATTATTTCATGTTTGATATTATTGGTCTGTAGAGGTGACTGTTATGTGTATAAGTATAACTCTCGTTATAATATATACGTGTACAAAATTTCAAGTCAATATCTTAAACCGTTCGGGAGAAAACGTGCGGACAAAAAAAAAGTTACAGACAGACAGACAGACAGACAGACAGACAGACCGACAGACAGAAATTTTTTTTCGCTCAAATTTAAAATCTCGACGTTTCATGACATTCTAAAGCTATTTCACGAATAAAAATTTTTGAAATTTTTTTTGCTATTACTATACTCCAATCCACTACGTGGATGTGGAAGTAAAATGTGTTAACTGTTAATTGAAGTGAAAGGTGAACATTTATGTGTCTTGAATCATCTAAAACCATTACAAATGTTACAATTTGTCATTCTTTCCTTCCAGTCGTGGCAATAGCAACAAAAATAATTGATATGATGAAATACAAAGATTGGATTTTTTCCTTCTTCAATTCTTTGGGACTTCATAAATATTGAAAATAACAATCAGGTACGACAAAAACCTGAAAAACGTTACACAGCCTTAATTCCTTATGTATGCGGATTATCCGAAAAGTTGCGCCGCATCGGTGATAGATTTGATATTAGGACGGTATTTCAAACAAGCAACACTTTAAGATCTATTCTGACAAAGACGAAACCAACAAACCACGAGCAAAATTCAAAAAACTGCATTTATAGTATTCCGTGTGAGTGCAACAAACAATACGTGGGTGAGTCATCCAGACCTTTTAGTGTAAGATTGGGCGAACATCAAAATTATGTCAGAAAAAAATGAAATTCAGAGGTCCAAGATCTGCGAACACGCGTGGGAGAACGGACATAGAATAAACTGGGACTCGGCAAAAATTTTAGCAAAAGAGGCAGATAGCAAAAAAAGAAAAATTAAAGAATCCGCGATAATATTATTGCATGAGGATAATTGCGTGTCGAATTGTTCCGTAGATGTCTGTACAACTTGGCTGCCAATATTAAAAGAAGAACTTCACAAACTTAACATTGTATAGAAACTAAAAAACTGTTAACTATATCAACAGTTCTATGTAAATAGTAAGTATCTATGGATATTGAATATAACAAACATTCTTAGAGCTGTGTATTTGTCATACACAGCAAAAAAGATTTTCCAAAAAACCTTGAAAAAGGAAACAGATTAGATTTCCGAAACGTCGGCGAAATATTCAATTTCAAGTTTTTATACTTATTTGTGTTGTTTATTTATAAAAAACCAACCTTTAACTGATCCTTTGACGTAAACGTCACAGGCGTAGAGGTTTTTTACCAGTAACATACTGGTTAATTGTGATATATTTTGTAGATTCCCATAGCACCGCTTAGAAAGAAAACATACATGTGGCAGGAAGTCCCAAAGAATTGAAGAAGGAAAAAAATTAAGATAATGCCACAAATAACATTTAGACAATACAAAGATTGGTCTACTGACAAATCTTAGAGTACAACAACAAATACGTTGATTTAGTCATTATGTTTTGCTTACTTCACAACACAAGTTTTTCACAGTATGACATAATCAACTTGAAAAAATTTATTTAGCAACAACTTTCATACAATTCCACTTGAAAAATTTTGTTTAATCATTTAGACCAATCAAACTAAACAAAAGGAGATCGTTTTTTATAAGTAATTCCCATTAGAAAAAAACACTAGAATCGTATTCAGTACATGTGAAACATCAATTTTCAAACCATTGTATCCAAAACAATTTTGCAAAAAGCTTGCTATTCTTCAAGAGCTGTACTATCACTAAGCTCAAAGCCGAAATCAAATATTTCAATTCAGTTCTTAAAAACGCCGTTGAAAACGATGCATATTTCTTCGGTATGAAAAAATGTACTTAATAACTTTGTCAATTGTTCGTGTATCGAAATGTAAAGTGAATTTTCACGTAGCTGGCATTTTTATACGAATTTAAAAAAAAATGAAATACCTCCCCACCTCCAGGACTCGAAATATTTTTTTGCAAAAAATTCCAGAGACCTTGTTTTTTAACGTACAGCGAGAGATTTGTAGGTTTTGCACACAAGGATTTTTCTTAGGCACACCAAAAGCCATATAGACAACTTTGCAAAACCCGCGAGTCAACTTTTCGACGCAGATATTCACCGCTGCTGCAGGCTCTCCCCCCACTCTGCCAGCGCACACTGGCTCGACTAGCTGGTGCGACATGAACTATGTTATGCAACAATTGCTTATATTTTTCTATCTAAATACATACATTTGTTCATACCGGAGAAACATACATCTTTTTCAATGGCGTTTTTAAACAACTTAATTGAAATATTTGACTTCGGCTTTGAACTCAGTGATAGTACAACTCTTGAAGAGTGGAAAACTATTTGCAAAATTGAAATCGGACCACCTCATTTTGGGGAATTCAATTGTTACTAAGATCACTTTTTTAATAAACAATTGAATTTCTCGGAAACTATTCATCTATCGGAATTCGGGTTAGGGCCACTTCTTAAGCACATTATGACGCATATTTTCTGAAATTGTTGATACTATAAATTAATTGTTGCAAAAGTTACTAAAAATTTGAAAAATGTCATTTTTCGATGTTGTGTTTTAATTTTCGAGAAATCTAGCAACCGAATTTTCATTCATATTGCGCCACTTTGTCGGCATTTTAAGTGCCTATAACTATTGTTTGAAACTTTTTTAGATGATGAAGTTACATTCACAGATAAACGAAAAAACCGACTTTTTCGCATTTTTTCGTACGTAAAACGTCCGCCATATTATTTCTACAACTTTGTTTTGGATGCACTGGTTTGAAAATTGTTATTTCACATGTACTGAATATGATCCTAATGTTTTTGTTCCAGTGGGAATTACAATTAGAAATATTTGCACTTTGATTGGTCTAAGTTCAATACTATATAAAAGGTGCCAAATATGGAAGACTTGCACAAATACCTTTACAAATGTCCACCATGACTGAATTATTTCTTGGGATGAGCACCCTGCACATTTTTCAATAAAAGTGTAATAGCGCATATGTCAAATGTTATTGCCATCTGTCACATTTTCAATTCATTGTCTTGAAATTTTTAAAAAATGTTGGTAATTTTTTTTTAATTGGTTTAGAATGCCATGAAACGGGAAAATTTTAAATTTGAGCAAAGAAAAAAAATTTTTACATCTATTTTAGTGGTAAATTTTTTTTCTTTAATTTTCAAAATTATTTTTTCTGAAATAGGTTTAGAATGTCATGAAACGTGAAAATTTTAAATTTGAGCAAAAAAAATTCCATCTCTTCCAATAGTAATTTTTTTTTCCAAAATGGTGACAAAATGTTGCAATTTTTTTTCTCCGAAATAGGTTTGGAATGCCATGAAACGTAGAAATTTTAAGTTTAAACAAAGAAAAAAATTTTTCATCTATTTTAGTGGTAAATTTTTTTTCAAAAATGGTGAAAAAAATTTTCTATTTTTTTTGTGAAATAGGTTTAGCGTGTCGTGAAACGTGGAAATTTTAAATTTGAGCAAAGAAAAAAATCTTTCCATCTATTTTAGTGGTAAAAAATGTTTAAAAAATGGTGAAAATAATTTCAATTTTTTTTTCTGAAATAGGTTTAGAATGTCATGAAACGTGAAAATTTTAAATTTGAGCAAAAAAAAATGTCCATCCATTCCAGTGCTAATTTTTTTTCCAACCGAATTTTCATTCACCGGGCCCCACTTTGTCGGTATTTTAAATGCCTATAACTATTGTTTGAAACTTTTTTAGATGATGAAGTTACATTCACAGATAAACGAAAAAACCGACTTTTTCGCATTTTTTCGTACGTGAAACGTCCGCCATATTATTTCTACAACTTTGTTTTGGGTGCACTGGTTTGAAAATTGTTATTTCACATGCACTGAATATGATCCTAATGTTTTTGTACCAGTGGGAATTACAATTAGAAATATTTGCACTTTGATTGGTCTAAGTTCAATACTATATAACAGGTGCCAAATATGGAAGACTTGCGCAAATACCTTTACAAATGTCCACCATGTCTGAATTATTTCTTGGGATGAGCACCCTGCACATTTTTCAATAAAAGTGTAATAGCGCATATGCCAAATATTATTGCCATCTGTCACATTTTCAATTCATTGTCTTGAAATTTTTCAATAATGTTGGTAATTTTTTTTTAATTGGTTTAGAATGCCATGAAATGGGAAAATTTTAAATATGAGCAAAGAAAAAAATTTTTTACATCTATTTTAGTGGTAAATTTTTTTTTTTAATTTTCAAAATTATTTTTTCTGAAATAGGTTTAGAATGTCATGAAACGTGAAAATTTTAAATTTGAGCAAAAAAAATTCCATCTATTCCAATAGTATTTTTTTTTTCCAAACTGGTGAAAAAATGTTGCAATTTTTTTTCTCCGAAATAGGTTTGGAATGCCATGAAACGTGGAAATTTTAAGTTTAAACAAAGAAAAGAAATTTTCATCTATTTTAGTGGTAAAATTTTTTTCAAAAATGGTGAAAAAAATTTTCTATTTTTTTTTGTGAAATAGGTTTAGCGTGTCGTGAAACGTGGAAATTTTAAATTTGGGCAAAGAAAAAAATCTTTCCATCTATTTTAGTGGTAAAAAATGTTTAAAAAATGGTGAAAATAATTTCAATTTTTTTTTTCTGAAATAGGTTTAGAATGTCATGAAACGTGAAAATTTTAAATTTGAGCAAACAAAAAAATTCCGTCTATTTCAGTGGTAATTTTTTTTTCCAAAATGGTAAAAAACTGTTGCAAATTTTTTTCTCCGAAATAGGTTTAGAATGCCATGAAACGTGGAAATTTTAAATTTGAACAAAAAAAAAATGTTTTTCATCTATTTTAGTGGTAAAAATTTTTTCAAAAATGTTGGTGAAAAAAAAATCCTTTTTTTTTTGTGAAATAGGTTTAGCGTGTCATGAAACGTGGAAATTTTAAATTTGAGCAAAAAAAAAATCTTTCCATCTATTTTAGTGGTAAAAAATGTATAAAAAAATGGTAAAAAAAATTCCATTTTTTTTTTCTGAAATAGGTTTAGAATGCCATGAAACGTGGAAATTTTAAATTTGAGCAGAAAAAAATTTCCGTCTATTCCAGTGGTAATTTTGTTTTCCAATATGATAAAAAAAATGTTGCAAATTTTTTTTCTCCGAAATAGGTTTGGAATGTCATGAAACGTGGAAATTTTAAATTTGAGCAAAAACATTTTTTCTTCTATACTCCAGAGAAATAAGTAAAAAAAAAGGCCATCTGCGGAATGAGGCCAAACAAGCTGAATTTTTGCAGAGACCTTCGTTTTCATGTTCCAATGAAGCACACAAAAATCTCATATGCCTACCCTTGTGCGTCTTGAGATATCGAAGGTCAAAGGTCATTAAAATCGGTTCTTCGCGAAAATCTCGCTTCCAGTGCATCTGACGTCATAAGAACTCATAACAAAACTTACGTAAAATAGTATTCTCTACAAAATTGTTTATATATATTTTTTTCGTACGACCAACCGTTTTCGAGATATAGCATGATAAAGCGGGAAAAGTTAACAAAAGTTCTTTTATAGTTATAGCTCTGCAGTATAATACAGTATTACCTGTTACGAATGCGCGCTCCCGCTTTATCATGCTATATCTGGAAAACGGTTGGTCGTACGAAAAAAATTTATATCAACAATTTTGTAGAGAATACTATTTTACGTAAGTTTTGTTATGGGTTCTTACGACGTCAGATGCACTGGAAGCGAGATTTTCGCGAAAAACCGATTTTCATGACCTTTGACCTTCGATATCTCAAGACGCACAAGGGTAAGCATATGAGATTTTTTTGTGCTTCATTGGAACATCAAAACGAAGGTCTCTGCAAAAATTCAGCTTGTTCGGCCTCATTCCGCAGAGGAAGTTTTATTTCTCTGGGGTACTATTCTATAGTAAGTAGTGATAAATAGATTAAAAATGTTTTAAATTTTTCAAAAAAATTTTGGAGTTTGTTTGAATAGGTTTTGATTGTCACGGAATCATGGAAATTT
This sequence comes from Stenurella melanura, assembly GCA_963583905.1. Classification (NCBI taxonomy): domain Eukaryota; kingdom Metazoa; phylum Arthropoda; class Insecta; order Coleoptera; family Cerambycidae; genus Stenurella; species Stenurella melanura. The sequence continues at coordinate 86,605,155 of OY757316.1, read as the reverse complement.
TAAATTTGAACAAAGAAAAAATCTATCTATTTTAGTGGTAAAATTTTTTCAAAAATGGTAAGAAAGTTTTCTTAATTTTTTTTTAAATAGGTTTAGAACGCTACGAAACGTGGGAATTTTAAATTTGAACGAAGACAAAAAAAAATCCATCCATATTAGTGGTAAAAAATTTTTCAAAAAAAATTATTCAATTTTCTTTTGTGAAATAGGTTTAGCGTGTCATGAAACGTGGAAATTTTAAATTCGAGCGAAAAAGTATTCTCCAGTGAAAGTTTAACCATTTCTTCGTTGACAGTAGCGTCAACTACCTACCAAATTTGACTGCTCTCCGTCAAGCAGTTTTTCTCTTTAATGCACCAACAGACAGACAGACTGACGGAATTGAAAAACATATATTTTCGTAATCTACGTGGTCTGAAACGTCAAAATTCGAAAACATCTCGGAGGGTGATTTTGTCTCGAATTCTGATGGCGGAACCAAATTCAGTGAGTCAAAATACATAAGTATTGGTAGGTTTAGTTTCTGGGTCTGAACATTTTTTACTTCCCTCGCATGGAGTATTAATACTTCCCTTCGGTATCCGAGGGAAGTAAAAAAGTTCAGACCCAGAAACTAAACCTACCAATACTTATGTGTTTTGACTTCCTGAATTTGATTCCGCCATCAGAATGTCAAGAAAACTCAACGATAAAATTAAATTCTGATGACATCGGTTTCAGGAGATCAAAATACATAAAGATTGGTAGGTTTACTTCCTTGATCTGAACTTTTTTATTTTTTGTGGGGCTGTGTTAGTGGCCACCTTCAATCTCAATTAGTGACTGCTTCATTATCGATATATCAATATATGCAATGTTAACTAGATATCCACGCGTACAACATAACTCCTCTCGTTAATTAATTCACTGAGCCCAAGTCAAGGTATGAAAATTACTGTGGAGCGAAAAAATCAAATTTTATAAGTATTCTTATTCTAATAGTGAAAAGCAATTTTTAATGTAGCTCAGTTATTGCCATGATTTTTAAATAAAAATCCGATAATATTTTCTGCAGATCTTAGCTTGAAATAGTCTCCAGTTTTTTAATGCCTAAAAATGTATTTTCTTTATAAACGATAGTAAATTTCAGTATTTAATGAAAAGTTATACCTTTATTGATATTAAATTAATAATTTGTGATAAAACGTTGAAATATCCGATGTTCCTTCTTTTTCCTATTTCTGTTGGGATTAGAAACGTTATCGCGACCGCTGCTTGGGGTTCATATCTGGGTCTGAGGTGGCCCGAAAGGGTGGCGTGGCGGTGTCATGATTCTAGGCGGCGGTGGCACTGAGAAGGGGGTGGGGATGCCTTAACGCCGTGTCGACACCAGCTGGCTGGGCCTGCGACAGATGTTCCCTGCAGAGCACCGATGGCTAGATCCTTAATACGCTAAATATAAATATCTATGGAGTTTAAAAGGAAGACTGAGTTGAAACTTTGACGGTATTGTAAATTACGCTTTGACCAATGTCTATACCTAACCAATTTTTTGTGATTTAAAAGAAACAGATAGTAGAACCATATATTTATACAGGGTACTTCATTAGAATGCAGACTGAATAAATATTGAATTTTCTTATTAATTTTATGGTATATTAAGACATATATCATTTTTTATAATATCTAGAAACTAAAGTATACAAATATAGCAGTAGGTACTAAAATAATAAACGAATTTACACTATAAAATTCAGCTTATCATGCAACATAAGCATTCCACACAAATTAGGCAATACACCACAATCAAAAATGTCAAACTCTATAATTTCCGCAACTGCTATGAAACATATTCTTTACAGGATTTTGCAAACAGCGGAAAGAAAAACTATCTACGGGAACTAAAAGAAAAACTGCATGTAAAAATATTAATGAAATCTTTGCATTCTTTCGATAACCTGACTTCTGGTTATGCTAACAAGTAAAAATTCTTATTTGACATTCTCATTATAACACTAGCATCCAACATAGTCCCCTGCGGCTAGGCAGGTTAAACTAGTATCTACATGCTCCCCTACGATAAGCAAATTCAGTTAAAAATGAGAACAAAGGTCTGAAATTAATTTACTTACCTACCTTATCTTTAAACATTTTTCCATTCTAATGAATACTAGTTTAACCTGCCTAGCCGTAGGGGACTATGTTGGATGCTAGTGTTATAATGAGAATGGCAAATAAGAATTTTTAGTTGTTAGCATAACCAGAAGTCAGGTTATCGAAAGAATGCAAAGATTTCATTAATATTTTTACATACAGTTTTTCTTTTAGTTCTCATAGATAGTTTTTCTTTCCGCTGTTTGCAAAATTCTAAAAAGAATATGTTTCATTACTATAAGCAAACAAATAATAAATAATTCACTTTTAAATATGCAACTGTTATTTGGAAATTATAGAGTTTGACATTTTTGATTGTGGTGTATTGTCTAATTTGTGTGGAATGCTTATGTTGATTTACTTAATAGGGGCTGTCGATAAATGATGTCACGATTTAAGGGGAGGGGGGGAGGGGGTTCTGAAAGTTGTTACACTTTGTTGCAGAGCAGGGGGGCTCAAGCAATTGTGATGTCACAATACAAGAAAACAATTTTATGCCTATTATTTTGATTACTTATTATCAGCATCCTTCATATTATTAATTTACATAAAAGTTAGTGCGATGTCACAGATGGGGTGGGGAGATGAAGCAAGCGTGACAATGTGCGACACAGGTGACAGGGGGTCAAAAATTGGCAAAAGAAGCGTGACATCATTTATGAAGGGCCCCATAGAAATAGATAAATATAAATCATCGTATGTGAGTAATATCACTAGTGTTTAAATTTTTTTTTCGGAAGGGTTGCCTAGTAATATAAAGATTGTAAATTGCCAGCTTATTATCTGATTAATAATGATCGGCATTTGGGTTTAATTCCAGTTGTGAACATATATGAAATTTTACATCAAAATATTAAATGTAAGTTTGTTCTCTCTTACAAAATTAAATGTAATACGAGCCTACCTTATGAGTTTATGATGTATTTGGCATAATAAATGTATGTACACATAGTGCGATGCAGGTTTTCACGGCCGTTGTCCATTGAAGTAGTTTCTTCCGGGTTTTGCCGCGGTCGTCGAACTTAACTTGACGTTTCGCTGATCATGCTGTCAGCTTCTTCAGAAGGGTTCCAAAGACTGAAGTTGTGAGTTTGGCTCCTCGTTATATACCTGGGCGCTGTTACGCTTGGTTGCTTGTTGGACGTTTTTAAGTTCCTCAGAGCAAACCCGAGGAACTTAAAAACGCCCAACAAGCACTAGAAAAGAATGGTTACAAGCAAAGAGATATGCAACGAATTATTAACAGACAGAGAAGAACAATAACTGAAGAAATGGAACAACCTACAACATATGCGTGCTTACCATTCGTCGCCGGAGTCACGGATAGGCTAAGAAGAATACTATCAAAAAAGAAAATAGGTGTACATTTTCGAACAGTGAAGAAAATACAACAGTTGCTTCCCTCAAACAAGGACCCCATCCCTAAACTGTTGACGAAAGGTGTTTACCAGTTGGACTGTATATGCGGAAAAAGTTACATCGGACAAACAATGCGAAGTATCCAGTGCAGAATCAAGGAACATCAGAGATATACTAGACTCGGATACACAGATAAGTCGGCTGTAGCAGAACATGTTCATCTCAATGAGAACCATAAGATCAAATACGAGAATGTTAGAATATTGGACAGAAGTGCACGTTATTACCCAAGAATTATTAGGGAATCACTGGAAATTATGAAAAATAAGAACAATTTCAACAGAAAAGATGGGTATCGACTAAGCAATACATGGAGACTAGCTTTGCCAAGTACCAGTAATGTAATCGGTCACGATCAACGGAGCACGACGAATGTGCAACCAAGCGTAACAGCGCCCAGGTATATAACGAGGAGCCGAACTCAACAACTTCAGTCTTTGGACCTTCTGAAGAAGCTGACAGTATGATCAACGAAACGTCAAGTCAAGTTCGACGACCGCGACAAAACCCGGAAGAAACTACTTCTATGTACACATATTTCACACATAACTGGTTATAAATCTGCACAGCACTTTCAAGTTCTGTTCTTTTAACAGTAAATATCCACTGTAAGGTGGAAATGATCTTTCGCATTCCACAGAAGTAAGGGAAACATTTCTAAAAATATTCATAGGCACCTGATCAAGGAGAGCATCTAGTTCTGTCACAATTTTTTTGCTAATGGCAAATACGACCGCTAACTCCAGATTCCTTTGTAAAACTCCAACCCACTTCTTTTATATAACCTCACCAGTTGCACCCGGAATTTCATTAGTTGTTTTTTTAACAGTATCTAGTTTGTTAAATGTTTCTTCCAAGGACTGTAACATGCGGAATGCTCAATAGCATCCTTCGTTACACTGTTAATATTTATTAGAGAAAATATAAGTTATCGGAAATATTATTCCCACAAACCTTAGTACTAATAGAGTGCACTTACTTCTTACACTATGATGAACATACGTCATCTGTCAGTAGTTAACGCTCGCGAATACTAGATAGCGCTCCAGGAATGAGATTTCAATTAAATAACGCCGGGTGAAACTCTTTTTCGTTGAACCATTGAACTAATTAGACGTATTTATAATTTTGTTTGACCTGTAAAGGGGATAATAGAATTTGAAAAACCTCTTGATGATCACATGAGGTTTTTCTCATAATCATAATTATAAATATACGTAACTTTTCCATAGAGTTTTTCTCATAAAGTTTTTCTTATAATCAAATTGAGTTCCGTATAATGCTAATGCATTTAACGTAGAAGCCTTTCAACGTTATATTATTTGCTTTAAGCAAGATTTGAGATTATGCACATTCAAATTGCGATACCTACTACGTTTTGAAGTAAGCGAGCAATTTTCATATGAAGTCAACCTTGCTATACTACATTTTGAATTGGAATATATGAAAACATTCTGGGCGAAGAGATTTTCTTCATTTTGTCTTGGCGACAATCTTCTACGATTTCATAACCTCACAATGGGATTAAGGCAGCCACATGTGAATTTATATCCATAATCATCGGAGAACAGTACCGTATCTAGGAGTTCTCTCCATCAGGATAACAAAATAAAAGATAAGTACTTTTAATTGTTACCAATAAAAGGGATTATTTTCACATGATTGTTGAGCTATTAGAGTCAAAAGTGTCTAAATTTAACATATTAGATTCAAGTGAAATCTATTATATTTTTGGCTATTTGCATTTTAAATCTGTTGTTATAATTAAATCCATAGTTGTATATTAATTCGTAGTTGCTTGTATCTTGAATTCGTTGTCGCAAATACTTCGCCGTGGTATTGTTTTGTAGTTGCTTTTGTCGTGATTCCTCATGATTAATATCTTATTGTAGTACTATAATGCACGTTTGTTAGTGATATCGTGAGTCGTGGTTCAATTTTTGTTGTAACGAGAGTGTTTAAGTTTATGAACTTTGAGATAAGGTTATGAGACATATCTTTTGTAATATAGTTATTTTGTCTCTCGTAAAGAATCTCAAGTTCGTAGTTTTGTTGTAATATATGAATTTTAGTATTGAGGTGAAAGTTACGAGACGTATCTTTTGTAATATATTTTTGGTTCTCGTACACGCCTCAAATTTGCCTTGCCGTTGTGCACATTGTAATATAGAGTATCTTGTAATATAGTATAAATTTTGTAATATAGTTTCTTTTGTTTATATTTCTGTCTGGTACTTTGCTATACAGTATCGTTGATGCTGTGATAGTTCATTTTTTGTAATATAATATTTTGTAATATAGTACTATTGTATATATGTAACTTTTGTCTTTTGTTTATCTTTATCTTTAATTTTCTTTGATTACCCTAAGTAATCAATGGCGCCCAAGCCTTGAACTCCATGCCCTTTTGCTCTTCGTATCTTTACTGTGCTAGCCAGGTTAAACCAGTGACGCTAACCACGTCGCTCGTAGGGTGGCCCACACTTGAACACTTGGGCAACATTTTAACATCGAGTAAAACCTTCTTTAAATAGCCACAGGACAAATTTGGACATTGAAGGTTTTCTATAATTCTTGTTATTATTTTAAAAGGTTCGGAAATAAAGTTTAAATAATTTTTAATAGTTGGAATATTCATCAAATCCTTTGCATGCTTAATCGCAGTAGCATCTTCATTTAAGGTTTCTACAACTTCACTGAGTTGAAGTTAACATGGTAGTAACATGCCGCGTTTATCCATGTTCCCCAAAGTGAGATCACTGGTTTTGGAGCAAGCGGCAAATTAGGACATTTTTCTTGGAAATGTTTTATCCTACCAGGAGCTTTTAGAAACATTGTCTTTATATTAGCAATAAGTTTGTCAACATTTGTGAAACAATCTCGTACTTTTTCGCATAAGCGGTGTAACGCATGCGCTAAACAAGTAACATGTAAAACTTGTGGATATTTCCTCTTCATTTTTTTTCAGTACATATACGACACTGAATCACTACTAAAAACAACGACTTTCTTTCAATTTTGTTCAGCCAAGTCTTGCCAAAGCCATTTTAAAGTATTTTCAAAAGAATTAAACACTGACTCACCATTAACTGTTTCTAAAACCTTGGATGCTATTAAATGGCACTTGCCAGGACCATCAACGTGTAATTTTGTAACTAATACAACTTTATTTTCCAAAAAGTCTGCCGGATCGTCTATTGTAACCCAAAAGCAGCAATTTTCAAGATCACTCCGAATACCTTCCAGTTTTTCTTCATATAATTTGTTGAGAATATTTTTGCGAAGCAGGCTTTCACTTGGAACATGTTGCCCACGCAACATTTGTTTAGAAAATGTGTAAAATGAACGTTATTTAGTACACTCCTTGGAAGATTTAAACATAGTAACAAAAGAACCAAATCGAAATAAAACTTATCCTTTGAAGTTCTCATTTCCTTTTTTATATTACACTCGTGTGTGTAGCTATTTACATATTTTAAAACAACATTTTTCAGTATACAGGGTGACTGGTACCGCGCCGTATTCCTTTGAAGAGATGTTAATAGAGACGATTTGCAGTTGATTGAACCATAATATGTATAATACAAAAGTTGATAGATTTCGAGATATTTCAATTTTTGTGTTTTCTTAGAAATGTACTACCTATTTCTACAAATTGTAAAATAAAAAAAAGAGGATAAATTTTTCTGTAATTTTTTTTTATTCTACCGTTAACACACATAGTAGTTCATATTATGTAACAAAAATTATGTTAAATAGTTTGACATGACAAAAATACAGGAGCTAAAACCTGCAAGGGTTGTTAGAAACTCTAACTCAATTGTTCATTCACCAGGATTTATTTCAAAAATTTGTGAATACGTTAAACATACAAATTATTTTAAAAACTTCTCTGCTTCATCACCTTTCGAAGTAGGTATAAAGTTTTAAGAAAGTTCCTGTTACTTCCAGGAATAATACAAAATTAGTAGGCGCATACACAATTTAGTCATAAAAATTTGGGAAAGTAAATAAACTCCATACATTTATTTTACATTTCATTTGATGTTTTTATAGATTTTTGAAGTGACTACCTCTGCTCCTTATGCAAATACGAGCCCGTTTTCTCATTTCGATTCTAGTAATTCTATTGGAAAAATTATTTCTTAGAATTATTGCTGCTTCTTGTATCCTACGTATTAATTGTTCCCGAGTTGTAATTTCGGTCCCATACACAAGTTCTTTCATGTGCCCCCATACATAAAAATGCTGTGATGATGTACTATAACATCATACATCGAAAGCTTGATAAATTGTATGGAGTGAATAGGTATATAAATATACAGAAAAAATGCTTTAGTTTAGATTTCCATTAAGGAATTATTATTATTTACAATTATTTTCTATGTATTTATCACGCGTGGACTGTATACTTGACCCTACTAGATTAACCACATGTAATATAGCATTTATTAAATAACTGCTGTAGTTGTGGGTTTGATTATAGACTATTTAGTAATTTAGTCGCCATGCTTTAAATGTTATTTAGCAACTCATATGACAATTCATGAAACAATAAAATATTATAACCGTAGATATGTATTATATTAGGCTAGTCTGTAGTTGAAATGTTTACTGTAAAAACTTTTCGAACACGACTTAACCATTCATATGATAAGCAAATACATAAGTGTAGAGATATTATATATCCATGGTAGTAGTGGCGTCATCTAGTGACGCTACTAGATACTACATGATGCAGACAATATTTATAGCAATGAATGATGCAATGATTACAATTTATTAATAAAACATTTCTCCTCCTAACAATATGCTCTGAGTACGGTTTCAGTCTAAATTGCAATAAAACAAAAATTATGATTGTAAACCAGGCAAATGAAAATCATCCAGGCACGTTAAGGATAGGTTGAAGACAGGCCTCAGATATTTTTTAATATTTTACATCCCCCCACCACTCCTACTCCATTATTAAAGGGATTGATAATAACAAAATTGAAATATTCACTTGAAATTTAGTACACGTATATATTATAACGACATCTGGAACTAGATTATATTTTGAGATGATTCCGTTGAAGGGATGGGGTTACATAGGGTTACATAGGGGAAATAAGTAAAGCATGCTAGTAAAAGTACAGAAATTTGGAATTTGGTGTATATACTAGAAGCCGAAGCCTCACATTTTTTTTATAATATTTTTCAACTCCGAACACCATTATTGAAAGAGTTGACAAAATGAAATTGGGAATTTTGCTTGAAATTTAGTAACAACATCTCTAATTAGATTATGGTTTGAGATGATTCTGTTGAAAGGTTAAGGGATAAATAGGTGTAAAGGACACCTAAGTAAATCAAGCTGGTAACAGTATCAAAAGTTGAAATTTTGTGTATATAGCAGAAGCCAAGGCACCAAATATTTTATAACAATTTTCAACCCCTCCACCATCCCCACTCTCTTATTAATAGGGCTGATGAAATTAAATTGAGATATTCACTTGAAATTTGGTGCACGTATGTATTATAGCAACATCTGGAACTAGATTATATCTTGAGATGATTCCAGGGGTGGTGGGTAAATAAAGGCAAATGGGAGAAAATGAATAAAGCAAGCTGGTAAGAGTACAGAAACTTGAGATTTGGTGTATATACTAGAAGCCAAGGCCTCAGGTTTGTTTATAATATTTTTCCGTCCCATTATTAGAGGGGTTGATAAAATAAAATTGAGATATTCACTTGAAATTTGATACACGTATGTATTGTAGTGACATCTGATTCAGATGATTCCAGTGAAGGAGTGGGGGATGGGGGTAAATAGGGGAAAATAAATAGAGCAAGCTAATAAGATTCAAGAGACTTTATTTTTGGCGTATTCTAGAAACCAACCAACCAACTTATTTATGACATCTACCTCAAATATTATTAAAATTCTATGATCAATTACTTGCACATACTAGAGTACAAATATAGTCAAAATGGTTCCCTTTAAAGAAACTTGGGTGGAAAATATGGCTGTGGAACTAGAGACACCTTAGGCCACGGTATTTTATCTTTTGCAATTGAATAGAAATCTTGTGACATAATATGTTCCATTCATTATTATACTCTTCCTAAATACAAAACAAAGAGTATATTGCATTCGATCGGCACATTTCTAAAACTAGTAACATTACACGTAGAGAAAAAAATTTCACATCACTGTATTGGTGATAGAATTCTCAACAACTTTCAAAATGTCCGTCCGCCTGTCTGTCAGTCTGTCTGCCTGTCTGTCCGTCGGTCTGTATTTCTGTCCGTCTCTCACGTTTCTTGTAAGCACGATAACTTAAGAACGAAATGTCCGATTGTATTGAAATTTGGACAGTAAGTTACTGTTAGCTATGGGAAGAACCCTACCCTAGTAGCACAAGTATTGCACCAATATATGATCCACATAGGACCAATATATGAATGTTGGTCCTATATGGGATCAATATATAAATATTGCTTAAATATTGGTCCAATATTTTGTGCTACTAGGGTATTGTTGAACAAAATCTATCAACAAATAAAAAAGTTACTAATTTTTAAATTAAAAAGAATTTTTTTAAAATATTTTGTAATTATTGAAAATGTCTAAAACTAATATTATTTACAAAAAGACTGCAAATAGTATCCTATAGAATGTGCAACAATTATGTAAAAAGTAAATCGGCGAAGAGTATAATGGCTGTTTATTATTTATTTATATAATTAGAAACATATAATTCATAATAACACAATATTTGTTCAGAAATTATTTTTGACATGACACATTATATTTGAGCCATTAACACATTATAAAGCAACGACTGATGGCCTAAGTGTCGTGGGTTCTAGACTTTAATAGGCTGACATAGATCCTTTCTTGTCATTATTTTATATTGACAAGTGGTTCACCAACTGGAATCATAAAATTAAAAATTCATAAAACTATATATTATTTAAAAAAACTGCAAAGAATATGCAACGGAAGTATCAACTATTATACCCTGCTGACCATGCTGTATACTTATTCAAATGTGTTTATATTGCATAAGACAATAATAATGATGTTGAACAAAAATGTTACGCCTACAAATTCTCATTTTACACGTCCTTGTGAATTTGATCTTCACGACCTATAGAACGATAACATATCACTAAATACAATCAGGCAAGCTGTCGAGTGCATTGCAATTTTATAATTCATTGGTGTAAATCTGTCTGTCTGGCATCCATGGAAACGTTACTTTTTTGTCTAACATCATTAAAAATAGTTTGTTCTTCTGTTATGAATTATAAATATATTGGAATAGGTATCGTGAGCAACAGTGTATAAAAACTTCAGTATATCGCGGAAGAGTATAATGTTGGTTTTGAATTTTCCTCGAAGAAATCAAGTAGATGTTCTTTCGGACTATTGAAAAGAACAAAAACATATATCTTGCAGCTAAAGTATTTTATAACAATTTCTGCGGAAAAGAAAAATATGTATTATATAGCCTTTCATCCCAGATAGTTGCATTAGAGAAAATTACATGTTGGTGTTGACGATTTGGGCTATTGGTATTAAGACTATAGTTTGCGGGCGTGCGGGTGACGCGTCGCGGTGAGAAGCGACACATGGGCATAATCCGGAAGAAGCGATTAGCAATTGAAATGTGTAAAATAGGTCTAATCTGTGAATCGAACATCCTCGTATCGATGTTAGGGCCAGCGTCGCTTGGCAACCGCCCAAAGGCTACTCTACTTCCACCACGTACCAAGAAGAGAATTGTAAATTCTATCGCTACGGCTTACCGGTACGAGACAACAGTCCATCTTGGGTCGAGTATGTTTCACATATTTATGCGAAGTAATGACTAAGTGAACTGACTTAAATAATGCGTCGTACTGGTATGATGGTTTTAAAAGTTATTATTTGTAATAGTTATAAGGTAACTCAGTCAATAAACGTTGTACTCTGACTCTACGTTAAAGACATGTCGAAAATAATATTTGGTAGGTAGTTAATGCTCATCGTAAAAATGGAATATGTTTTTAGTGAAAAGTATATAGGGTGGGGACATCTTAAAAATTAAATAATAAAGACATTGTAAGAGAGGGAAATAATATTTGACATAGTTAATTAACATAAGAACGTATTCTCACACACAGTGGAATTCGATAATGTCCTTTGAATATGTTGAGGTTCTCACAAATAATTCTATATCTACCCAATATCATATCTGTAATCTCAATAATTGCTGAATTCCCGCTACTAGCAAAATTTGTAATGACGTACTAATTTGGAATTGAAATTTGATTGGTTTCAGTCAAGCTGTGTAGAAGTGGAGACCTGATAAATTCGAGGAGAAATCTCAAATTTATTTGTTGAAAGCGGAATTGCCGACGTTGGGTCTCTTCTTCTTGCCATTCGTTTCCGCTGGATAATCAAAAGTTCTATTGTCCATTCTTCAGTTAGTGTGGCCAAAAAATTAGAGGATTCGAGAATTTGCCATACTGGAGTGCCACTTTGAGGGCCGTATTTCTTGAAGAATCGAGCTTTTAGTGCGATGGGCTGTTTAGAGAACTCGCAGCAAATATATGCAATCCTACATCAATATGCCATCTATCTGCCTCCCTAATAGTGTGTTAGCAGATCTCATCTCTACGTGTCTAGTGATATTCCTGGCTCCTGTCACATTTCGATGTTGGCTCACTTGATCAATATTGAGAATATTTTCAAATGTTATCCAATTCTATAATATTATACTAGTATATTAATCCCCAGATTTATTAACTCTATATTATAAAGAAACCAATCAGTAATAATTTGATAGGTAGCGGAAGAAATAGTAATGACAGATACGACAGATGCATGAAAATATAGTAACAATAGTAACATTTTAGGTATATACAGACAATTGATAAATAAATTCCTATTGATAAAAGTTCTTTCATCAAAAACTTCGCAGATATCTCATATGTGAGTAACGAAAATTGTTATTTTAATGAAATAATAAAAGGACAGTACAAATTGATAAATATGTAAATTATAAATATTCGATTGTAGATTGTGGATTGTGGATTGTGGATTTCAGATTGTTTAAGAGGTCACCTAGTTCTTTAGCCTTTCTGCAATTCGAACTAAAAGATCATTTGTGAATTTCACTACAATTAGATTCACAACCTTATTATAAAGCTGGTGATGTTTCTGGTTTATTTCTCTATATCAGGCGCTAATTTAATCTTTTCTAAGCATTTCGGCTTAGCCATGGATTTTCAGAACCTTTTTTACAAGGCTGTCAGCTAATTCATTAGCTTCTATCTCAGCTTGCCCTGGTGTCCAATAAAGGTAAACTTGTATTTTGCTAGCTGCTTTATGGATTGTCATACCAAGACAATTTCAAATTCAACGGTGTAAGACCTAAAAGCCTTTAATTATATCAGAAAAATCTTTATCCTTCGAATGCCTTTGTTTATGTATTCTTGGGCACATAGATCCATAGATCTATGCATACATTGCTACCTGGAAGATAACATATCCCACATGTCAATATCGGGTTATTATACCACAATTTTTCCACTAATCTTATTATTATTCTGATCAAAAATGTCCATGGATACAAAGTCCAAAAATGGATCGATTAGAAATTATTGAGTGTGGAATTTGTAAAAAAGCCGCTGAAAAATGCCATGTTGCAGTTTTTCAATACCCTATTTTGACTAGAACATGGTTTCAGGAAAAACTCAACGGGATTATGTTCTTTAGGCTGCTGACTAAGAATATAATAGTTATTTTGAACCGGTTTGATCCTACTTTCTAGTAGCGCTTGCTTTGGCCAATCTTTGAGTCTTTTCTCGATGTAATTTAACTAAAACATATAAAAATAACTATTACATTCATTATCAGCAATCCAAAGAACATATAATTCCGTGGGATTTTTTAGTAAAATCATGTTCTAATCAAAATAAATATTTAAAAAACGCATAAATAGTATTTTCTCAGCGGGTTTTTACTGATTTCATCTTCGATAACTTGTAATCTATCAATTTTTGGACTTTGCGTGTTGATCAGAACGACTTGACGCATAATGTACTACATTTTCAGCCGATTTGGCCGGGATCCAATTGCCATAAGATTAATGTGGGGTAGTTTAAAAGAGCTGATGATGTATTGAACGTCCACGATTTACTTACTCACCCTGTGTAAAAGGTGCCAAATTGAGAATATAAAAAATTGTAAATATATTTACAGATTTTGTAAAGGGGTGAAGAAAGCTTGTAATTGAAAAATTCTCAGTCAATTTTTACTGACCTAGTAGTCTCAAATTTTCGATAAGACGCACATTTTTAGAGATATTTAAAAAAATTTAATTTACCATTCTTCCTACATTATAAGAAAATACTCCTTTCTGTTCTGAGGTAAATTTATCAACTTTTGAAAGAGTAGAAATAAACATCCATGAAAAATTCACTGAATTTCTAATTTATTTCTTTGTACTGTCGTAAGAAAAAAAAAATTGGTAGAGGTATTTACATAGAACTTCCCTCTTTATCTGAAACGTCAGAATCCGAAAAAATATCGTAGGGTGATTTTTTCTCGAATACAATACTTCCCTTCGGTATGCAAGAGAAGTAATAAAAGTGCTCGGCTACTCATTATGTATTCAAATAGAGACAGATTTACATGACAAAAAAACAGTTGTCCTATTTTTTTTTGCTCGCGACAGTAGTGCAAATTTGAGGCTTATTCTTACCGCATTAATAGTGCACGCTACCTCTGAAGTAGTTTCAACAAACAGCAAAGAATTAGAACACTCTCCACGAATACGGACATTCGACACAGGTTTCGTCAATCACGTTGGTATCATCGGGGAGTAACTCATTTTAATTTAGTTTTAATCTTCTCCCGTTGATGCTAACGTGGCTGGCGAAATGCTCGTCAAGTGTGCAATTTTCAGGTGTTTCAGAGTTTGTGGAAACTGCCTCAGGGACAGTGTTACACCGAATCTTCTAGCCTGTTCAGGATTAACGGCATACTCAATTATTTCGTTTTATTACTACAGACACTAAATATTTTACGCCGAAGGATTAACAGAGAACTATGCATTAGAAAATATATTTGCTTTCCGTTCAAATATTAGAATTCACTATTTGAACATCCAGCAATTCTTCGTAAATAAATCAAAATAATTACGCGTCGCAAGGGCGTTTCAAACGAATAATTATCCTCGTTTATTTGACATGTTTGACTAAATTTTGTAGCAGCTCAACACAGACAAGACCTTCACAATTGCGTACAAAATAAATGACAATTGGTAGCTTATTGCGCTTAATGAGAAATTGTTCGAAATCTTTATAGTATATTGCAAGCTCTCCGTGAAATATAACCTCTATTACACATGCTACTAAGAGCCGCCTGTACGTTATATCCCCCTGCACAAGAGCCAGATCTCCTTGCTCCTCATATAAACATATTCCGCTCTAGACGTAAAGCTTGAGAGAAGCCGGTAAAAGCTCAGAAAGCTGGCTGAAAGCGTGCTGTTAATTAATAATTACTGACAAGTTGCTCTTCCTTTGCTTTAGTCCGTTCTACTATGGGAGAGAGCAGGTTTGCAATTAGTTGGTGATTTAACAGTTTGCCGCACCGTTACTTGCGTCTAATTTAATACACGGCTTTATAAGAAACTTTTAGCAGAATCGGAGGTTGATAAATAGGTCAACAATTTGTCAAATTTTCTAGTAGAAATTTGTTACGGTAAGATATACCACCCAAAGTAGACACAAAAAAAAATTGTATGAATTTATAGGAGGAAACTATTGGGTAGGTACTATTTTATTGAAATGTTCAGCGGAAATAAAAAATAAGTCATAAATGAAATACTGACAGAATTACCAAAAGTTCCATTGTTACTAAAAATAAATTTAATTTATTATCCAACAGAAATTAATTTAAGTACAAGTAAAATAACTATTTGAGTAAATACGTATATAAGATAATAGTGGAAATAGTTCTTACGTACATATCATATAATCAACAATTATATAAAATAATAAGTGGCAAATATAAGAAAACCGCTGCCTAAGGAATCACTACTTTGACATTCAGAATTTTTATCCAAGTCACTTTAAAGGAAGCTTCTTGACTAGATTTGCACACTAGTATGTGGAAACTATTGGCCTTAGAATTTTAATAATATTTCAATCAGATATCATAGAAAAGTTTGAGCCGATGCGTTAAAAATGAAATTTACCCTACTTATTTTCCCCTATTCACAGCCTACCACGTCCCACCCCCTCAATGAAATAATCTCAATCAGGTGTCATTACAATACATACGTGTACTAACTTTCAAGTAAATATCTCAATTTTATGTTATCAAACCCATTAATAATGGAGCGGAGATGGTGTTTGAAAAATATTAGAAAGAAATCTGATGCCTTGGTTTCTAATATATACGCCAAATTTCACATTTCTGTATCTTACCAGCTTGATTTACTTACTTTTTCCCTATTTACTCCTATTTAACCCTCAATCCTTCAACGGAATCATCTCAAAATATGATCTAGTTCCAGATGTCGTTATAATACGTGTCCCAAATTTCAAGTGAATATCTCAGTTTCATTTTATCAACCCCTTTAATAATGGGTTTAGGGTTGTGGAGGGTTGAAAAATATTACTAAAAAATCTGAGGCCTTGGCTTCTATGACATACACCGAATTTCAAGTTTCTGTACTCTTACCAGCTTGCTTTACTTATTTTTCCCTATTTACCCCTATTTAACCCCCAACCCTTCAACGGAATCATCTCAAAATATAATCTAGTTCCAGATGTCGTTATAATACATACTTGTACTAAATTTCAAATGAGTATCTCAATTTCATTTTATCAGCCCCTTTAATAATGAAGTAGGGGTGGTGGGGGGGTTGAAAAATATTATGAAAAAATTTGAATCTTTAGCTTCTAGTACATACACCGAATTTCAAGTTTCTGTACTCTTACCAACTTGCTTTACTTATATTCCTCTATTTACCCCTAGTTAACCCCCAACCCTTCAACGGAACCATTTCAAAATATAATCTAGTTCCAGATGTCGTTATAGTACATACGTGTACCAAATTTCAAATGAATATCTCAATTTTATTTTATCAACTCCTTTAATAATGGTGGGGGGTTGAAAAATATTTTTTGGAAATCTGAAGCTTCGGCTTCTAGTATATACAGCAAATTTCAAGTTTCTGTATTCGTACCAGCTTGCTTTACTTATTTTCCCCTATTTACCACTATTTAACCCCAACCCTTCAACGGAATCATCTCAAAATATAATCCAGTTCCAGATGCCGTTATAATACATACGTGTACCAAATATCAAATGAGTATCTCAATTTTATTTTATCAACTCCTTTAATAATGGACTAGGGGTGGTGGGGAGTTCAATAATATTAATAAAAAATCTGAGGCCTTGGCTTGTAGTACATACATCAAATTTCAAGTTTCTGTAGTCTTACCAGCTTGTGTTACATATTTCCCCATATTTACCCTTATTTACCCCCCAACCCTTCACCGGATATCTTCAAAAAACAATCCAGTTCCAGATCTCGTTATAAAATGTAAGTATACAAAATTTCAAGTCAGTATCTTAAACCGTTCCGGAGAAAGCGTGCGGACAAAAAAAGTTACAGACAGACCCATAGACAGACAGACTGACAGACAGACAGAAAAAAACTCCAATTTAATATCTCGACGTTTCATGACATTCTAAATCTATTCAAGGAAAAAAAAATGATTTTTTTTTACGATTACCTACTATACTTCCAATTCACTACATGGATGTGTAAGTATAATAGAACTAGATAATCGGTGGGCTTTATGTACATATTGTATTTATAATCTAATTATGTAAATGTTGGCAAGAGAAATTAATGACTCTACTTAAACTACAAGTGGTTAAGATCAGATGATAACTCCAAAATTGTGAAAGAAAGTGAACCTGGAAAAGCAGGATCGATGAATCAGATTATGCAAAAGATTATATAAAAAAACCGCTGCCTAAGGAATCAGTACTTCCACATTATCCACATCCATATTTCCGATCCTAGTAACTTTAAGGGAAAACACATTGACTATATTTGCACTCTAGTATCTGGAAATAATTAGTCATATAATTACTTCCACATCCACGTAGTGGATTGGAAGTATGGTAATCGTAAAAAAATTTTCAAAAATTTTTTTTTCTTGAAATCGGTTTAGAATGTCATGAAACGTCGATATCTTAAATTTGAGCGAAAAAAAGATTTCTGTCTGTCTGTCGGTCTGTCGGTCTGTCTGTCTGTAACTTTTTTTTTGTCCGCACGCTTTCTCCGGAACGGTTTAAGATATTGACTTGAAATTTTGTACACGTATATATTATAATGAGATCTGGAACTGGATTGTTTTTGGAAGATATCCGCTGAAGGGTTGGGGGCTAAATAGGGGTAAATATGGGGAAATATATAAGCTGGTAAGAGTACAGAAACTTGAAATTTGATGTTGTACTACAAGCCAAGGCCTCAGATTTTTTTATAATGTTTTTCAACCCTCCACCACTTCTTCATTATTAAAGGGGTTGCTAAAATAAAATTGAGATATTCATTTGAAATTTGGTACACGTATGTATTATAGCGACATCTGGAACTAGATTATATTTTGAAATGATCTCGTTGAAGGGTTGGGGGTTAAATAGGGGTAAATAGGGGAAAATAAGTAAAGCAAGCTGGTAAGAGTACAGAAACTTGAAATTCGGTGTATGTGCTAGAAGCCAAGGTCTCAGATTAGTTATATTATTTTTCAACCCCCACCAATCCATTATTAAAGGGGTTGATAAAATGAAATTGAGATATTCATTTGAAATTTGGTACACGTATGTATTATAACGACATCTGGAACTAGATTATATTTTGAAATGATCCCGTTGAAGGGTTGGGGGTTAAATAGGGTTAAATAGGGGAAAATAAGTAAAGCAAGCTGGTAAGAGTACAGAAACTTGAAATTCGGTGTATGTGCTAGAAGCCAAGGTCTCAGATTAGTTATATTATTTTTCAACCCCCACCACCCCTACTCCATTATTACAGGGGTTGATAAAATGAAATTGAGATATTCATTTGAAATTTGGTACACGTATGTATTATAACGACATCTGGAACTAGAGTATATTTGGAAATGATTCCGTCGAAGGGTTGGGGGTTAAATAGTGGAAAATAAGTAAAGCAAGCTGGTATGAGTACAGAAACTTGAAATTCAGTGTATGTACTAGAAGCTAAAGTCTCAAAATTTTTATAATATTTTTCAACCCCCCACCACCCCTACTCCATTATTAAAGGGGTTGATAAAATAAAATTGATATATTCATTTGAAATTTGGTACGCGTATGTATTATAACGACATCTGGAACTAGATTATATTTTGAGATGATTCCTTTGAAGGGTTGGGGATTAAATAGTGGTAGATAGGGGAAACTAAGTAAAACAAGCTGGTAAGAGTTTAGAAATTTGTGATTTGGTGTATATACTAGAGGCGATGGCCTCAGATTTTTCCATGATATTTTCCATCCCCCCCATCACCCCACTCCCTTATTAAAAGAGTTGATAAAATTAAATTTAGATTTTCACTTGAAATTTGTTACACGTATAACGATATCTTAAACTGGATTATATTTTGACACGATTGCGTTGAACGGGTGGGGGTACTTGGTGGTAAATAGGGAAAAATAAGTAAAGCAAGCTGGTAAAGGTACAGAAACTTGAAATTAGGCGTATTCCTAGAAGCCAAGGCCTCATATTTTTTAGTAATATTTTTCAACCCCACCACCCTTAATCCATTATTAAAGAGGTTGATAAAATGAAATCGAGATATTCACTTGAAATTTGGGACACGTATGTATTATAACGACATCTGGAACTAGATTATATTTTAAGATGATTCCGTTGAAGGGTTGAGGGTTGAATAGGAGTAAATAGGGGAAAATAAGTAAATCGTGCTGGTAAGAGTACATAAATATGGGATTTGGTGTACATACTAGAAACCAAGGCCCCAGATTTCTTTCTAATCCTCCGCTCCATTTTTAATGGGTTTGATAACATAAAATTGAGATATTTACTTGATAGTTAGTACACGGATTTATTGTAATGACATCTGATTGAGATGATTCCATTGAAGAGGTGGGTCGTGGTAGGTTGTGAATAGGGGAGAATAAGTAGGGTAAACTAAAAACTTCATTTTTAACGTATTTGGTAGAAACCAACGCCTTAAACTTTTTTATGACATCTGCTCCAATTATTAAAATTCTGTGAGCAATAATTTTCACATGCTAGAGTGCAAATCTAGTCAAGATGTTTTTTTTAAAGTGACTGATGAAAAATCTGGATGTGGAAGTAGGCAGCGGTTTTTTAATAATATAATACTTGAGGCAGATGTTAAGAAACATTTGACGCGTTGGCTTCTAGCATATATGTCAAAAATGAAGTTGGAGTTTTATTAGCTTGCTTTACTTATATTCCCCTATTTACCACCCCCGCACAAACCTTTTGGAAATTGGGCTTCGGTAGAATAGTCTGAATATTGTAGCTTTTGTCATCCTGAACAAACGTTTCCATGGCCGCGATGTTCCATATTCAGTATCTTGGCTCCTATGAAGCATTAAAGCTCCATTGCTCCATCATAAGTTACCTACTACTTTGAGTAGTTTTATAACATTTTTACATTTGATTATTGAAATACCGAACCTTATGTTTTTGAGGTTGCTGACTCAGATCTAATGTCAAATAGACGATATTGACAATTGACAGCTGTCAATTAGCAGGGAACTATATAAAAGTAAAAATCAATGTCTTACCAGTTTGCTTTACTTGTTCTCCCATATTTACCCTTATTTAACCCCCAACCCTTTACCGGAATTATCGGAAAATATAGTCTAGTTCCAGATCTAGTCATGGTACATATGTGTACGAAGTCTGAAGTCAATATCTTAAACTGCTGCTGAGAAATGTTCGCACAAGAGAAGTTACATCTCGACGTTTTATGATATTCTACGCATAGGTATATCAACAAAAAATAATTTAGTAATTTTATAATAATTCGTCTATATAGTTATGTCAGCATCCTTATCTGCATTCCGCTGACATTACCTAACGGCCTCTACATTAATGCTGCTTACTAGATAATAAATACCTAGGTTATAAATAGGAGTATTATTATAACGCTCCTCAGATTTATATCCATTCTCAAACTTGTCGCTTGTGCTTAATTGTAATACTATAAAATAAATAAGTTAGTTTCTTTGAGTTGTAAATTTTTTGACTTTTTAAAATCGTTTTAAAAACATTTCTCCAAAGCGAAAGACTTAACTATGTTCTAGAGACAGTACATAGATCTGGAAATTCGATTAACATAATTGTATCCTCTTTTTCTAATTATAATATACTGTATATCCTTAACCAAAAGACGCATTATATTCCCTAAGTCGCTTCCTCTTCATTCAATCTAACTAATTTTTTTTCACATTAAGGATAATAAAAATTCCCATCATTGAAAAAAATCCAAACACTATAAGCATAACTTTTATTTAAGCAAATATCAGTATCTGCACATAATTAATTTATCTACAGTACTTGTACCTGTGTGTTACGAAGAAGATTAGTATTAAAATATTTACCTGAGTTTTAATCTGTCATGTGGATCTGTATCATCCTAAAATAGATGATTGGTTAAGAGCTATTTATGATATGAGTGTGAGAAATGCATTGTGTAACTCATGCAAATGCCTTAAACGCATTTTCACACGAGTATCATATAAGATTTTGTCTCTACGAACGTACAAATATTAAAATAAAGTTATCCAAAAATATTATATGTCATGACGTTCAAAATATCAAAATATTTTGAATTTGCATCTTGACGTTTCTTTGAATAAGCAGTTCTATCAAATGTCACAGTACGATACAGCTGTTAAAATATTGGGGGGGAAGAAATGATCCCCAAGTTTGAGATAATATAGCCAAACAGCCATCAGAGGGAGTTGGAGATGCATTTCTGATGGAAAGCACAGTTTCGTCCCATCAGTTGTCGTCGGGGATAACTTTCAACAACTGCACGAAATGCGTTCTAAATACATATAACAAATAAATTCTAATGTTAATGCTCTTAATGTAAAATGTAAATTTTTACAAAATTATAATAAATTTAGATTTGATTTTTTATGTTATAAATTTCTCTTTATACCAGTGTGAGAAGTGACAGTTCTTTTCGCACTGAGTGTAAAAAGTGACAGTTATTTCCGCACTCGTCCACTGGTGCGTGTTCCATACTAAAATGACAGTTGAAAAGTACGACATTTCGATTGTGAGTTAGAAAGTGTTTAAATTAAACTTTTAAAAACGCACGTGTTTTAAAGTTACCATGGCAACAACTACAACCCGAGTCAAAATCAAGTCAACATTTTAATTATTGACCTGACAGAAATTTTTGCGGTGTTAACCGCGAATCTGTTTTCTATTTAAGTAATCAATGTTAGAACTCATTTTAAAGCAATATACAATCAGTAACAACTGTAGTGACAATAATTATTCCTATGTGACAGATTGCAAATTAATTTTTGCATTCCTCATTTGACACCGTCAGGAATCCCGATGTCACATCACGAATTCAACCATTTTACATTCTTAATTCTTGTTTCCATTTTTTGTAGTAATAATACCAGTGTTTATGATTTTAAAGTGTGCCAATAAAAAAAAAATAGCGTAAAGTATTCGTGGATAACTGGTCTTTAGAACACTTGCTCTATTTCGAGCACTCCGGTTGCGCCGTCGTGCTCAAAAAATCGCGCGTGTTTTATAGACCCTAATATCCACTTATACTTTAATGTACTATTTTCTACAAACACCATTAAAAACTATATTTTTAACACGGCATACTTGAATTAAAAATGTAGTATTATATAAACTCGCGTTAAAAATGATCACATCATTTACTTTTAACACTAGTGCAAAAAGTAAAATAGCAAGTCGTTTGTCATAATGACATTTATATATTTATTAACAAAAAATTACAAGTTATTTAGAAATATTTATATTAATTCTACACTTGGAGCAATTAGTAATATTTATCCCTTGTGAGGAAGCTACTTCACAAGAAGAAATTGTATTGGAACTCATCATATTGCAATAGTTTTTCACATTTGACAAGCATGTGGGCAACGCCCAAACTTGATTTATTTATTTCATAAATCCTACAAACTACTAGAATTATGAGGTAACCGTTAAAAGGATTTGAAATCTTTTTAAAGAAACTTTATTGTTATTTTAATGGTGTTTGTAGAAAAAACATTGTGTGATACACGTGTTAAAAATGACTTTATTTTGTTCGTGGAGTTGCTCCACTCGCTTACGCTCGTTTCGCAAACTTCTCCACTAGCAAAATAAAAAGTCATTTTTAACACTTGTACCGTAAATAACTATTAAAATTCAACTGAACAGTATTGAAACATATTCTTTATAGGATTTTGCAAACAGCAAAAAAAAACTATTTATAAGAACTAAAAAAAAACTATGTGTAAAAATATTAAGGAAATCTTTGCATTCTTTCGATAACCTGAATTCTGGTTATGCTAGCAAATTAAAATCCTAAAATCAATTTGTATAATTTCTTATTTGAAAATTCTAATTCAACTAATAATAATTCACTTTTAAACATGCATAGAGTATATATAGGCTCCAATGCTAGTTAGCTAATAGATAGGTGAGGATCAATGTTAAATATAATTATTTCATACTTATGTGCCTTTCTGATGAGCTCCAGAATAAGGGCAAAAAATATTTCAAATGCTAAGCATTTCCGAAAACAGCATGATAGATACGTTCATGAAAATGCAATCCATTAGAATGAACCATTTTTAAGACAAGGTAAGTAAATAAATTCATTTTAGGCCCTTGTTCTCATTTTAACTGAATCTTCATGATCGTAGGGGGTTATATAGAGACTAGTTTAATCTGCATGGCCGTAGGGGACTGTGTGAATGCTAGTTGTTGAATGAGAATTTTCAAATAAGAAATTAGACAAATTCATTTTAGGATTTTAATTTGCTATCTTAACCACCATTCAGATTATCGAAAGAATGCAAAAATTTGATTAATATTTTTACACATAGTTTTTCTTTTAGTTCTCATTGATAGTAATTTTTTCTGCTGTTTGCAAAATCCTATAAAGAATATGTTTCAATACAATCATAAGCAAACAAATAATAATTCAGTTTTAAATATTACTGAACAGAGTACAATAAATTATATCTATAATCTATATATAACATTTACAAATATTTGAAATAAGCTTCCTTGATTGGTAAATTAAATTTGTGTCTGGTGTGTAGAGCAACACATTCTGTGATCATTTCTTTATTGATTCAATAAGAGGTATTGAGAAAGATCAATGGAGCACCACTGAAGCCTCTGGGGTTGTTATTAAATTACTCGACCCCGCTACGAGGACGTCTCTCTGATACATTAAACTTCTGAATATTGTGTCTACAGGGCGCACGATTTATTTTCCTATATTGTCATCTATGCTATGCCCGAACACCTATTAATTTTAAACAAATAGTAATAAAGACAACGATACAAAATATATGTCCACAGTTTAAGTTCGGAAGAGAGAACTGCATGGTCAGTATTACAAAAATGAAAACATTGAAGGGGTACAATAAATTAAATAGTTATTCTATGTAAGTCTACATTTAATGAAACACATTCTTTATAGAATTTTGCAAAGAGCAGAAAAAAAATACTATAGATAGTTTTTTTGCAAAATCCTATAAAGAATATGTTTCGTTACAAGTATAAGCAAGCAAAAAATAATTTACTTTTAAAAAATAAGTCTACATTTTGAACTGAATTTTACCATTAAACAATAATAATAATAATAATAAATTCCTGTCCTTTTTTTGTCAGCAACATGTTACATGAAAGTAAGAAACTTTTAGTGTATCAGAAAAAAGGCATCTATCATGAATTGATATTTGATGGAAAGTAAATAGTTATATTGCAAATATTCTTTGACGAAATTCAGAATTTCGTCATTAGCAAGATAAATAAAATATATGCTCCTGACACAGATACTTGTGAGTAGATTTTTAAAATGCAACAAATCCGAATATTCACATTAATATGGTAGCTAATGTATGTTTTATACCGGGTGTAACAAGATCATCCCTTTTCTTCCTTATTTTTGAAGATAATTGATTGAAATTTAGGATATACTACATTCATAATAAGCAGCACTTTTTGACAAAATTATTTCTTTTTTTACTTCTGCTTTCGCCGGAAGTGACACTAATTTTCGATTTTTAAATGGTACACCCCATATATTATAGCATTTCTGAATTCTTCATAATTTTCTTAATCCACCGATGCCTAATAAGAGACACTTCAAACAATATTTTTTTTTATAATATAATATTTATTTCTCCATTTAACTGTGCCATGACAGTTCCGATTTATTCTAAATGACCCGTGTATATTACAACAATCGAAACCCCGTTAAAAACAGTGAATTACGTGATTTATGAGCAAATAAAATTCACCAAAATTGTTATTGCGGCAAAACTCAATTTTTTCAAATAGAGCTATATCGGTACCGTGGTACTATTTATTAGTACTATTAATAAGGAATTTATTCATATGTCGTATTAAAATCTGCGATAAATACAAATAAAATTACAGTTAAAAGAAAATAAGAATATACAATTTTATTCTAATTAAATGTTAAGAAGTAACTAAGGTGGATTTGAAAACCATGAAAAATTTAGCTTGTCAAATATTTGTTGGTTTAACGGTGTTTTTATTGTGTCTTTGAAAAATGTTTAAAATTCTTGTTAATTATGTTCTAAATGCCGCAAATTTATACAAGAGATGAAAATTGGACATGTTAATTATTTATGGGGAAAGTAAAAATGCAATCGCAGTTATGGCCGATGATATCCTAATAGACAATGTCCAGCGAAAAATTATTTTAAACGTGTTGAAAACCAATTCCGAAGAGAGCCCAACAATGATCCCGAAGAAAACTTAATTATTGACGAAGGAACGGAAATTAATGTTTTGGATCGAATAGAAGTTGATAAGACTGTTTCTCTAAGGCAAGTTGGGTTTGAATTGAACATCAGTCACCAAACAGTAATTTTGCACAAACACTACTATAAATCTTTTAAATACCAATTGCACCAGCATTTGTACGAAAGTGAACGTAGGATGGAATATTGCAATTGGATTTTGTATAATAACGTGCAGCCAAACAATGATTGTTTGGGACTTTATTTTCCAAAAAAGAAAGATCTAAGATAGTACAATTGTGATCATTTTCGCTCAATCTACAGTAATTTTGGAGATGGGACGCAATTCTTAAACATTTTTTCGGAAAACTGTTTAAAGAATATACCTAAAAAACACATAGATATGTTTGAATTCACGCTTTAACAAGCTTTCATTTGACACCACACGCGACGACCTTGAAGTTTTTTTTAACTTTGCGTTTTACCCTCGAAGGTAATTCCCAAAACCAAAATTCTACATTTTTAGTTCACCTCTATAATTGGGCCACATATTCCTACACTCGTGCATAATTTTAACTTTCTGTATCAAGCAGTCTGAGAAAAATGCCTGTGACACACAGACGGACAGACAGACACCGAGGTGATTCCATAAGTGTTCCATTTTGCTAATTTTCGTAAGGAACACTAAAAATCTCAAAACTATTTTTTTCAGTATGATGGATATTTCTTGCCTCAGCCGCAGTATATCGTACTACAAAAAAAAACACTGAAAATCCATTTCGTAGAAAATTTCATGACATAAAAATAACATTCATATTACAACAATTGTCTCAGATAAGATCTAACACACTAAAATTGCAAGGAACTATGACAATACAAGAAAGTAATTTGTTTTTATTTATTTAGCAACAATACAAACAAAACAAGGTCTTAAGAAAGCAGGCTGCGCACAGTGATCAATTTTCAAGTTCTAGGAGGACAAAATTCTACAAATTTTCAAATGAATGGAAAATATTGAAAAAAGTTTAGACACTAAAGGGGTGATTTTTCAGGAGGTTTTATAAAATTATTTACTTTTAAAATTCTGAAACTTTGTAGATACGATAATATTCTACCCGTGAATACACCAGGGGTGCAATGAACAATGAAGGGGTGCAACGGACAGTTTTATATTTCTATGTGGACGAAATTATTTCAATTATATTTTTTCTGTTTTTGAGGTAAAATGGTTTACTTTATAATTTTAGGTTGTTCTTGAAATAATATTAATATATGTTGTAATTTAACTTGTATTTAAAATAAATTGTTCTAAGTAGACAGATGTAAAAGTTGGAAATTGTAATTTTCTAATAATCTACAAATTCTTGCAGCTGTATAGTTTTATTCATGTTGATTTAAGTTTTGTCGTTTTAAAAACTATAATTACCTATTATTATTTTATCATTTTATGAAAAAAAAGCTGCAACCATCTGCTACTTAAATCTTTAATTTCTGAAAAATGGCGAAAAAGTTGGAGTATTAAGGTCAAGTTTTTAAAACTGATGATTCCTGGTTGGATGGGGAAATTAAATTTAGTGAACTGGAAAAGTTGATAGAGAACACGCCTAATCAGCCATCAACTTCCAAAACACTTAGTCGGCCAAGAAAATTGTTTGATAAACTTAATGAAAGAGATAAAAAGCGCAAAGATTAAGGACATGCACATATATCCTATTATTTTTTCCTCTTTGTCACAATCCATTGACCATACCTCAAAGAGACTTCTCTGTGGTGTAGCATAAGTAAATAAAGTAGTAAAATCATGATTAAAGTAGCAGATGGTAGCAGCTTTTCTTTCATAAAGTGTTAAAGTAATTATGGTTCTTACAAGGACAACACTTAAATCAACATGAATAAAACTCTACAGCTGCAAAAGTTTGTAGATATTCAGATAATTACAATTTCCTACGTTTACATCCCTCTACTTAGAGTAATTAACTTAAATACAAGTTAATTTACAACATATCTTATTATTATTTCAAGAACAATCTAAAATTATAAAGCAAACCATTTTGCATCAAAAACAGAAAAGAGATAATTAAAATAATTTCGTCCTCCTAGAAATATAAAATTGTTCGCTGCACCCATCGAGTTAGAAGGTAAGGAGAAGTCATGCAGTATAAATTTTCTATGCAGAAACGGCACCGTAGGTGTGGCTAAAAGTAGGAACAATATGAAGAATTGTCAGACCCGGACTAAATTTTTGACAATTCGATATACTTACCGACAAGTCATACCATCTGAATAACGTAAATAAGAATTAAATAAATGTCAGTTTTTCAACAAATGAATTCTAGTAAAGGATGTATAGTCAAAGAAAACATATAAAATGTATTTATTGACCTCAAAAAAATAATACAATTCTATCATTTAATAAGTTTATTTTCTTTAATACGGCTCTGCGTGTTGTTTACATTAACCTATGAAATCTTATTTACATAATTTCTTCTTATCAGCACGATCCTTAGAAGAGGATGCACATGACACTACTGTCCTTTTAGTGTATATTGTCTAAAATGTTACAAACTGTCGGAAATAATCCCTATAAATTGCAGGGATAACAAACTTACTATTTGATGTAAAAATAGTAACAAAATGGCGCAGTGATGCTACTTTTGATCACGTGAGAGCTTCTCCCTACCTTCTAACTCAATGGCTGCACCCCTTCAAATACCATCCTTTAAGAACTTACATTTATTTCACTACATTTACTTTACATTTTTTTCGTAGATTCACAAATCTTATTCAAAATGTTACGTAATTTTAAAATAATATTTAATTTTCAACCCCCTTTATAACCATTCCGTTGCTCCTTAGAATTATTTCACTACATTTGGTGTATTCACGGGTACAATAGTATTTACACAGTTTCAGAATTTTAAAACTAAATAATTTTTTAAAACCCCCTCTAAAACAACTTTATCTCCTATTTTTTTTTTTTATAGATAGGTCTTTTGCTCTCATTTCGAACCAAATTTCTTTTTGGTCGTAAGGGGTTATGTGAATATTAGAGCGTTTCGATGAGAATTGTCAAATAAGAAATAAATTAATTCATTTTAGAATTTTTTAATTGCTAGCATAACCAGAATGCAGGTTGTTATCGATAAAATGCAAAAATTGACATTAAATTTTTTATAAATAGTTTTTCTTTTTATTTTTCATAGGTAACTTTCTCTACTATTTGCCAAATCTTGTAAAGAATATGTTTTATTACAACAGTACATCCTTCAGAATGTCCCATCTGATTCAATTACTCCTTATACATTAAAACAGAAGAGTCATGTAAAAAACAACGATACAAAAACCGACGCTTATTAAATGGAGACGGTTACGAAACAGAGACAGAAACAGTTTCCATTAGCAAATTACAATCTATCTATCGTTTGATTTAAAGCGGCGTACTTTTTTCCAGAGAGCTTATTAGTTTATATGACCAACTTTTCCCTCTAGTAGAATATCAGATAGAATGGTATATGGCGAGCCGCTAACTACCTTTCTAATTTGTTTGTTTTTACCCTCTGATTCGCATTTTACGGCCATTATACAACCACAATAATTTATAACTTTATTTTACGAAAAATCCGATGCAAAACCAGACCTTAATATGACTCTAAATTATTTCGCTAATTCTATTACGCGCTCGGTTTTATGATTAAAGCGTTTTGCGTGTGTACAGGATGGTTCACATTTCTGTAATGGTTTGAAACACTATAAAAAACTGCTGCCTAAGGAATCACCACATCCAGATTTTCCTTCCAAGTCTCTTTAAAGGTTAACCTCTTGACTATATTCGCACTTTAGTATGCGGAATTAATTGGTCATAGGAATTTTCATAATATTAGGGGCAGATGTCATAAGAAAATTTGCAGAAGTTACAATTTAACAAGTTTCGTTAACACAGTGAAAATGAACTTGGCTAACTTTCAAGCCTGACATGATATTTACAAAATCTACAAAATGCACAGGAAAATAGAAATAAAGAAAAGTTTAATATTACATTAACATTAATACTATTAATACTCCTCAAAAAATGGGTTTCATAAAAATGCGAGAACATTAATTTAGGTATTAAAGTTTATCAAACACACAAGTTTTACAAAAATGACACTAGGCGTCGGTCGGCGTCGAGACGTAAAAATGCAAGAACATGCATTTAGAAATCAAAATTAATCAAATACAAGTTTTACAGAAACGATGTAAGGTGTCGGTCGGCGCCTAGACGTGAAGATACAAGAATATGAATCTAGGTGTCAAAATTCATAAAATTCAGAAGTTTCACATAAACGACGCTAGGCGTCGGTCGGCGTCGAGGCGAAAAAATGGAGGAAAATCAATTTAGGTATCAAAATTTATCAAATTCAGAAGTTTTACAAGGATGTCGGGCGGCGTTGGGACGTAAAATTGCAAGAATATGAATCTAGGAATCAAAATTTATCAAATTCACGAGTTTTACAAAAACGACGCTATGCGTCGGTCGGCGTCGAGACGTAAAGATGGAAGAATATAGATTTAGATATTAATATTTATCAAATACACAAGTTTTACAAGAGCGATGCTAGGCATCGGTCAGCGTCGAGACGTAAAAATGCAAAAAAAAAGAATCTGTGTATCAAAATTTATCAAATACACAAGTTTTACAAGAAAGACGCTAGGCGCCCGTCAGCGTCGAGACGTAAGATGCAACAGTATGATTCTAGGTACCAAGATTTTTCAAATTCAAAATCAAATTTGAATCTTTCAAAAAGTATGCGATGTAACAGCACCGAACCAATGACTTCAGAAAATCTGAAGTCATTGCACCGAACGCTATCGTGCTTAAAAAAAACAACCGGATCTCCAAGCGTTACCCAAATCACTACTGGACTGTATTACCGTTACATCATCGATTTGTTCAACATTTTCAATATTAAAAATTAATGCATTGGTTTCTAGCACATACGCCAAAAATGAAGTTCTGGACTCTTACTACCTGCTCTACTGATTTTACCCAATGACACACTTCCCTCCACACCTTCAAGAAAAAATTCATACGTGTACCAAATTTCAAGTGAATGTCTCAAGTCTATTTTCATCAACCCCTTTATTAATGGAGTGGTGGTGGTAGGTGAAAAATATTATAAAGAAATCTGAGGGCTTGGCTTCTAGTATAGGTACGCACCAAACCTCAAGTACTTGTACTCTACACAGCTCATTTTCCCCTATACTTACATCCCCATCCCTTCAACAGAATGATCTCAAAATATAATCTAGTTCCAGATGTCATTATAATATGCAGTGTGTCCCACTTTTATTAATAAATCGAGTTAGTTTAAACTTGGTTAAGTTGTACACCTCTTGAAGGTAATTAAAAGCGCATATACCTATTTAACTTATTCCATGGACGTGCGGACTAAGGGGGTGAAAATGGGGTAAATTTTCACGTAAATTGTATTAGGGACTTTAACAATAAAATATATTACCACCATCTCATAGGGCATCCTTTAAAATCCCGTTGTGCCAAATTTTGTTAAAATATATCTAGTAGTTTTAGAGGTATAAACAGGTACATAATATGACGTTTTGTCAAGAATTAATGAGCTTTAACTCGGAACGAGGTGAATTTAGAAACAAAGTTATTTCACTTTTTTTTGCTACAAATTTGAAGTAATATTCAAAAATATCTTCGTACCCCTAAATAACCCCCAACCCTTCAACGGTATCATTTTAAAATATGATCTAGTTCCAGATGTAGTTATAATACATACGTGTACGAAATTTCAAGTGAATATCTCAATTTTATTTCATCAACCCCTTCAATAATGGAGTAGGGGTGGTGAGGGTTGAAAAATATTATAAAAAAATCTCAGGCCTCGGCTTCTAGTACATACACCGAATTTCAATTTTCTGTACAGTTATCAGCTTGCTTTACCTCTTTTCCCCTATTTAACCCCCAACCCTTCATCAGAATAATTCCAAAATTTAATTTAGTTCCTTATGTCATTATAATATTGTTGCGTACATCTGGCAACTTTAAATAATTTTATTAAATTCTTGTAAACAGATTAAATTTTTGAGAAATGTTTACAGGTATTTACCATACTCTAGTAACTAAAACCCGAGACATTAAATTATCGTAAGTAAAATCTGTTTAAATTTAGGAATGAACACATTTATTATATTTCCATGTTTCAATCATTTAACTCTTTTTGCATTCCAGTTTTTGCTAACAGCTCTCGTAGAACACAGAGGCTTCGATCGAATAAAAATATATCTGTATTTCACAGCACATATTTCTTAATTATTGGTTAAACCAAATATACTGCAGGAAGTATTATGGGTTACATAGAACAACGCGGACCCAAATTCTTAGTAATTTTTAATTTATAGTATGGTAATATGTTAATTGAGACTTGAGAGGGGATATCTCTTTTATTAGCTGGCTGATAGCAGAATTGGCCTTTTCTGTAGCCAATTCTGTAGCAGCATATATTTTGACTTTAAGTTTTTGATAATCATTCAGTCACGAGTTGTGTCACTTCTGCTATTATCAAATTTTCTCATAGTGATCTATCTAATAAAAGGTAATTACATTTATTTAATTGATTCCTCTCATTAGTATTTAACGGCCTTTAGCCATATTTTTCATTTCTGCTAACTAAACATGACCATAATTCTGAAACATGTGCTGATAATATTTTTCTTCTTCCCAAACGTAGAGTTTTGCTGCCAAATAGATAATTAATAGATAATTAATAAATAATTTACCTAGATAGATAATAGATAATTAATAAGTAATTTACATAGTACAAATAATCTACCTAATTTACACAAGGAAAATCACTCCTTTCGTTTGATGGTTAAATGCCTGCTAGATTTCATAAGATGGATAGTCCAGTCAAACGTAGTTTAGTCAAGTTCAACATAGTCTAGTGAAATTCAGTTTAGTCAAGTCCAGTTTAGTCCAGTCAATCCAAACCAACAGCAAAACCCTAGCGTTATGCAGGTTAGCAAGACGTCAAACCACATCGAGGAGCCGTCTGTGTTCGGAGAGGCTGTTAGGAAAAGCTACCAGAACTCACCAGGAGCCCTCATCCACTACCTATCCATCGTCAGGAGGATTGGTGAGATTCTGAAAATTTCTTTGATTTTTTTTGTTGTGTAATATTTACTGTATAACTTTATTTGCACAAGATATATTTTTTTTAATGATAAATTAATTAAGCTATAAATATTTATTCTTGGAAATTGTGATAATATTATTTAATATTTCTATTTCATAATTGATAACATTATTTTATACTTTTTATATTGATTAAATTCGTTGATTTGTTCTTATATTGATGATTTTTCTGAAGTTATTAATAAATAAGTATCTTTTATCGTAAAATTCAATTTTTAATTTTTTTTTTGTTTGTCCGCCATAAGATCAAATCTTTCCACGGCGGTTGGTTTCACCATCACAGGGGTAGCAGTAACTCTTAAATTTTCCGTGGATGGCGCTCATAATTTTTATATCATTTTAAGCTACCTCTGAGTGTTGGAACAAACTAGCTAGGTAAAACATCACAAAAATATTGGTTCAACCTCTGGCTGATTTAAAAAAATATATATTAATTGAACCCACGAAATCCCAGCCACGCACCAGATCAGCTAGCCATTCGCCGTCACTACTTGTGTGTTGGTTGAATTGCCTTTGGTTATCACCTTAACCGGTGATATCATTGTTAATTTTTCTAGGGCCAAGTAGTGATGTAACAATATATACGCGTATCAAATTTCAATTGAATATCTCAATTTTATTTTATCAACCCCTTTAATAATGTAGTGGGGTGTGGTGGGGGGATGAAAAATTATATAAAAAATTTTGAGGCGTGGCTTGTAGTACATACATCCAATTTCAAGTTTCTGTACTCTTACCAGCTTGCTATACATATTTCCCCTATTTACCCCTTTTACCCCCAACCCTTCACCAGATACGTTCAAAAAACAATCCAGTTCCAGATCTCTATAACATGTACGTGTACAAAATTTCAAGTCAATAGCTTAAACCGTTCCGAAGAAAACGTGCGGACAAAAAAAAATTACAGACAGACCGACAGATATAATTTTTTTTTCGCTTACATTTAAAATCTCCATGTTTCATGACATTTTAAACTTATTTCAAGAAAAAAAAAATTGAATTTTTTTTTACGACTACCTACCGTACCTCCAATATACTAGGTGGATGTGGAAGTAATTAAGCAGTAGGTACCTTAAAAGAAAACCTTTTCATAATTTTCATGAATGTTTTAATGAATCATTTTTGGACATCTAAGCGTACCCTTCTGTGTGTAACATTTCTCACAATATTTAGAAAAATTTTATGTTTACATTTGTTTTTAAGAAAATCTGTGTTGTTGGTGTATTGTTCGTAATTTTACTGAAGTATGTTTATATTCTTATTATTCAATTTTTAATATTATTATTATGCACATTTACTCCATTTTTCTGTGTTTGGACTTGTGTAAACATTTGTATGTATTAACATTAATAAAGAACATTGTTATTATGATTATTGTTATTATTATTTTGACAACATCAAAATGTTTTAAATCGTAGGATTAATGTAAAAAAGACGTGACTGTAAAAAATTATTTGTTTGACCCCATATCTGTTGAAGAATCGGTTAAGTTCGATTAGACATCAGTTGTGTAGACAACTGTGGGGAATCAAAAGATAAATCTTAACATCCGCGCCGCAGCCCTGCGCTGCGGAAGGCCCCACAAGGCAACTCACGCGGAAACTGCGAGTCGGAATGCAAACCGAATTTGTCAAGTAGCGTCCTTTTGGCATTTCTTCAAACAATCAGTTCTTTGCATGTCCGCCCCTCTCAAAGGAAATACAAATCCACCAGAAACATTCATTTGCCTTGGTAAATATTTTAATTTAAATTCATGTTTGTCTTTTTGTTACTTCTTTGTTGGTACCTACTTGTGAAACTTATTAGACAGAAAATTTAATTTGAGAAAGAAATTTAGAATGCTTTATTTTTCTTCGAGAGCGCATTACTTGAGTTGCATTTATGCTGGTTGGTTTCATTAACTATTGCAAATACAGGGTGTTTTCAATTATGATAGTAACAATAAATATAGAATAGCAATGGATTTATTACATATTAGGAAAAATAAACAATTACATATTTTAGTATCGAATATGATATATGGGGGATCGCTTAACCCTTAAGTGCTATCGTATATTTTAGTTACATAATGTCTATCGTGGGGTGTGCACGCACCCCATTTTAAAAGTAAATTATTTTCAGTCTCAGCCATTTTTTTTATCGAATGTTATATATAATATGAGGTAATAGGTACAATATCACTGCAATGATTTAGAATGTTAAAACAAAATAATTTATTCAGAATGATTGTTAGTAACAAAATATTGAATTCTATCGATATAAATGAAAACATATTTTTAAAAATTTATTTTTTTTAAACGTAAAATATTCTATGTCTTCGGATGCTGGAAATGTATTCAGAAGGCCTCTTATTTATTTCCTGTAACAAAAAATAAAACTGCATTTAATAAATAAAAAAATTGACAAGCATGTTTTTTAACAGATTGATAGAACGAGCGGTTTTTTTTTTCGTCTTATTTAGACTAATATTCTGGCGGAGATTAGTCATAGGCTGTTCCATCACTCAATCAGGACATATACACAACAAACAATAACACAACAACCATTCCCTGCGACATTGCCGTCTGTCGCAACTGAGATTCGAAATCAGCAGAGAAGAGCGATTGCCCTTGTTGTCCCTCACACAAACGTGGTCTAGCCCAGACCCACCGACTCGGTGACACGTGAAAAATGCCACGAAACTGGGTATTTGATGGAGTTTTTCACGCACCCTATCCAGGATTCGAACTCGGGAAGTCTTGGTCTCAAGCTTAACACGTAAAATTGAGCCACTAAGACGGGATCTGTAAATTATAATTATATTATCTGTCAAAATTGGTATAATTGGTGACACAGAAAACAATCAAATTAATGCCACAATATTAAATACAATAGCAAAAAACACCTACCTGTATTGTAAACAATTTTTGCAATGTATATTTTCTGAATGGTCCTTCCAAACTTGTTTGTTACATATTTTGTAAACTGTTTTTACTTTGCGGTATTTTTGTCTTGGACAGATTATAACATCGTTTAAAAGTGAGTTATCTATTATTTGTTTGCTTATAGTAATGAAACATATTCTTTATAGAATTTTGCAAACAGCGGAAAGAAAAACTATCTATGATAACTAAAGGAAAAACTACATATAAAAATATTAATGAAATCTTTGCATTCTTTCGATAACCTGACTTCTGGTTATGCTAACAAGTAAAAATTCTTATTTGCCATTCTCATTTTAACACTAGCATCCAACATAGTCCCCTACGGCTAGGCAGGTTAAACTAGTATCTACATGATCCCCTACGATATGTAAATTCAGTTAAAAATGAGAACAAAGGCCTGAAATGAATTTATTTACGTACCTTGTCTTTAAAAATTGTTCATTCTAATGAATTACATTTTCATAAAATCTCATTCAGTTTGTTGGAAATGCCTAGCCTTTGAAACGTTTTTCGTCCTTATTGTGGACTCATCATATGGCCATTAGTTTTTCATGGAACATCGTTATTAGTGGCTTTGGGCTTTTCTGATGAGTCCACAATAAGGACGAAAAACGTTTCAAAGGCTAAGCATTTCCAAGAAACTGAATGAGATTTCATGAAAATGTAATTCATTAGAACGAAACATTTTTTAAAGACGAGATACGTAAATAAATTAATTTCAGTCCTTTGTTCTCATTTTTAACTGAATTTCCATATAGTAGGGGATCATGTAGATACTAGTTTAACCTGCCTAGCCGTAGGGGACTATGTTGGATGCTAGTGTTAAAATGAGAATGGCAAATAAGAATTTTTACTTGTTAGCATAACCAGAAGTCAGGTTATTGAAAAAATGCAAAAATTTCAATAATATTTTTATATATAGTTTTTCCTTTAGTTCTCATAGATTGTTTTTCTTTCCGCTGTTTGCAAAATCCTACAAAGAATATGTTCCATTACTATAAGCAAACAAATAGTAAATAATTCACTTTTAAACATGCATAAAGTATATAGGCTCCAATACTAGTTAGCTAATAGATAGGTGAAGATCTGTTGTTTTTTATCAGCCAATGTCAAATATAAATATTTCATTCTTAGTCATGGATATTGTCTTAGTTTTGCATGGAATATCGTTATGAGTGGCTTTGGGCTTTTCTGATGAGTCCACAATAAGGACGAAAAACCTTTCAACGGCTAAGCATTTCCAAGAAACTGAATGAGATTTTATGAAAATGTAATTCGTTAGAATGAAAATTTTTTTAAAGACAAGGTACGTAAATAAATTAATTTCAGGCCTTTGTCCTCATTTTTAAATTAATTTACATATCGTAAGTCGATAGTAATAGTATATAGCCGTTGACCCTTGAAATATCCAACATGGCTCCAAATACAACCATTGGCCATCTTCTGGTACGGCTTTGGCCTGAATACGTAGCACATCTTTGGTCAAGGGCATCGACACCACCCTTTGTGCCATTATAAAAATTTGTAATCTCAGGTTTACCATTTTCTTCCACACACTGATTATGGTACATAGATGAAATTAGCACAACACTTCTGTTCATTTTCGGCACAAAAGACACCATTGTATTATCATGTGTAAACCCAAATAAGCTAGATTGTTCCTTTCTTGTTTTGTTTCGTTGAAATTGTAGTGGCATTTCTCTTTTATTTTTACGTAATGTTTCCATAAATGTTAACTTATTTTTTTTAGTTCATTCAATAGTTCACTTGAACTAAACCAATTATCACCGGTTACATTTCTGTTGGTGTTTTTGATTGGATCGATTAATTTTAGGACACTAAGTGTAGGTACCGAGAGTTTTTTTGGATTTAGTTGCCTGATTTTTCCAGAGTAAACAAACGAATTAACTAAGTAATGCGTTTTAGCATCGCAAGGACACATTATTTTTATTCCGTATTATTTCGGTTTATTTTTCATGTATTGCCGAAATGCACATCGGCCACGGGATCCTACCAACATTTCATCTTCATTCACTGCATATATAGTTGGCTTTACAGTTGTTATTGAAAATATCATAAATTTCTGATATTGAAGCTAATTTATCTCCACTCGGAATTCTCTCAGCTCTGGGGTTTTCATCGTCGAATCTCAACGCTGACAGCAAAAACCCAAATCGGTTCTTAGACATTGTACCTCTGAAAATGTTTCTTCCAGTACTGTCTGTCGCAAAAAGACTTCTGGCGTGATTCGACTTAAAAACTGCAGCCAATACAAATAGGCCCAGAAATGCTTTTAGTTCTACTTTATCTAAATGACCTACATAAGAAGTAGTGTCTCCGTAAGTTACACTTGTAATCTTTGCATTTGTGTGTT